>JANFCV010000007.1:4845000-6045000 GCA_024500475.1 Phthorimaea operculella | reverse complement strand
CTTTACTACTGTTATTTTTTCATACAGAAGCCGTTATAATGGCGCATTATTTTGCAAAAAAACGTATATAAAAACGTGGTATTATTCTATATTTCTGAATAAAATTGTAAAATGTTCACTGTAGACTTTGTTCTCAAATATATACTCTATTTTTTTGTATAATTGATATTTTTTTACAGTGAACCAAAACTCTAAAACTCACGCTTGATTTGAGGTCTTTTCCTGAATTTTGGTTTTGTCGCTTTAGATATCGCTGTTTGTAACAGGTTTAAAACTAAAATGTTAATATTTACATTGTACATTTTTTAGATGAAAATATGCTTGATTAAATGTTCAAGTAACATATTATTTTTACATAACGGTTTTCGAGAAACTCGCATGTTTATAAAGCCAATATTTGCAAATTTGCTAGAAAAAATTGAATGCGGTCTTAAGGCATTTTGCTGTGAGAAAGCAAATAAATTGTTTGCACTTAAAGTTCTTACTTACTCGTCCAATTTAGGTACCTACCTGTCTTCACGTCCACAAGCCGGTAGATAGATAAGTTGACAATGACATGAGTAGTATGTCTCGGTAGTATGTAGATACCTACCTAAGGTAGCGTTTTCGGGAAAGTGGGTCGTTCGGTACCAACATAATCTATTTTTAGCCAGAACCTGGCTAGGCTTTAATTTTACCTTGTTACATGATCAAGACTTACCTACCTATTCAATCAAAAGCATCTTCTAAAAGAAAACCGCCCGACCCTAACAATAATTCCATCACCGTTGTCACACACAAACCAATCAAATTATCATCTCAAACACTCAACAAGCGTTCCGGAAAACATTCAAATCTTGAGATATCAAAAAATATTTGTCGGATATGACCACTTGATCTAGCTTTCATCTCTGATGGCGTGGGGGTTCGGCGTGAACGGTTCAGCGCATATTGAGGGACAAGTTTTTGCGTTTTTGCGCTCTCTGTATTGATTCTGACGACATGTCTTTCGGTTTCTTTGTAGGCTTCCTTAACTTTTGTAACGCAAAATATTGATTTGATAGTTTCAATAATACGTTTATAAGGGATGGTTGGTACTAACCTTTACCTTTACAGCCACAACAGTCCACTGCTGGACATGGGCCTCCCCCGTATTGGGGGGGTATTGCCATACTCACTAAGCTTGGCAGGCGGATTGGCGAGCGCAGTTCAAGATGTTTAATTCACAGGGAACGCTGCTGCCCATTCCCTGGATAATTATCCCTTAGTCGCTTTTTACGACACCCACGGGTAGAATTGGGGTGAAGCTATTCTAGGCCGGCATCACACGGCAGAAAAACGGATGGTACTAAACTGAACCTCAATTCTGTGTAAAAGAATACCTACAAAAGAGCTATATCTTTGTGCAATATTTGAACTTGTTTGGTGAATACCAATATTTTGTGGGAAGTTACTTAGTAGATATACCTACCTTACCTACCTATCCGTAATTGTATAAACATAATTTTAAGGGTGTTCAAAAGGTGTTGAAATAATATAATAGGCAGTCGCACATAGGTGTAAATTAAGTAAATAGGTGCACGGTTAAAAATTATCCTTTCCTAAGTTTGTAGGTAGGTAGTCGATACCTACCTACCTACTTACTGTCAGGATTATCTATCAGGCTAATTTTGTAATACCTGTGCCTCTACATACCTTTAAGTAGAAAAATAAAACAGCAGCACTAACTATAGGTAGGTAGGGACACCTTTTCAGCCCTAGGTGTTGTTTGACGCAAGTAGAAGCGAGTACCTACTAGCATCACGCAGGCAAAGGGTGTTTGTTTGTACACTACGGGACTGACTATCTACGTGCTTTAGGGATGATAGGTACAAAACAATAATCTAAAAGACTTGAAAATGTACGGGCGGGCAGGTTTTTCTTGATTACTAGTTTACTTGTAGATACTGTTTCTACTAGGAAGTGTGCAAATAGGCTAATAATGACACTGAAGCTCATTCATTTAGTCATTTATTCATTTTTCATTTTTATCTAACGTAAGAAAATCAAATCGAAAAATCAACTTTTAACAAATTAAAACTTCCGGTCCTATCCTGGTTCGTAGCACTGCTACGATCTCAGGCTACGATTATGCTACGAAACAAAGACGTGAAAAATAGAAAACGGAAATTAACTCTAAAGGATTTCTAAAGGAATCTGGTTTTCTCTGCCACACTACCCTACTCTATACAGCATACAAAATGCGACTGTGAAACGTCGTGCAAACATCTCGCTTCTAACCTAATGAGAGCAAATGAGACACGCATATACCACTACATCACGGTGAAAAGAGACAAACATATGTGGCGGACGAAAGCGCAACATCTCAGTGTGAGTTGAGCAAGATAGATAGTTGTGGAATCTGCAAGAGTGGAAGGGACGGGTGCAGTTGCTCAGTATGGTACGTTTTGTGAATAATTTAGCAGCAAAGACCGCCCTTTTGCGACGGCAGACAGCAATTTTCGCAATGTAGAGCTATTGTGCTATTGTACAGCCAATTTATGGTGTGGACAGAATTTAAGTATATCGGAAATATTTTGAGAGCGTGGGTTCAACACATGACCGAAGAGATTATTAGATATATCGGTAATTCATCTAGGAACTATTTTTAGGGATCCGTAGTAACATCCGTCAAGAACGAGGTATAAATTGGTTAAGCTACAATTTTCCATTTTGTAACAAAAAGAACGGACTTTAGGTATAAAGTTGTTACAAAGGTTAAAAAGTCCAAATGTAGGATTTTCTTTTCTAGTCATTTAACCATAGGATCCACTTTATACCTAATCTTTACCTATTTAAGTCGTTTAATTTATCTAACGTAATAGTCAAAAAAATATTTTTTCTTTTGTTTTCCTTAACTTCTTATTAGCCGTATCTTACCTCCCAATATTATCAACGATTCCATAATTTATCAAAAAACATGTGGATGAAAGAATATTCATTTCAATTCGACAGGGCAAAGTTATAAGTACCTATATCTACCTACAGGGCGTTACCGACAGGCTTACAAAAAAAAATTACTCCATAGAAAAATCCTGATAAATGAATAGGAAAACTGATTATTTTGTCCTAGTTGTTCGTATAGATGTCAGGAATCGCCAGATTAAATAAAATGTTCGCTTCCAGTAACACATTACTTATACCGGGAAAAACGAAAAGGATATAACAAGCCGAAAGGAGGTCAAGGTACTCATGGAACTGAACAACTTTCCAGTTCCCACATAGAAAATAGCCCTCTTTTCGACTCTGCCTACGCTTTTTGTTACTCCCGGTAATAAATTGGTGCACCTACCTAGGTGTAGTGAATCAATAAAAAGAAAAACAAATATGTACGCAGCAGGTTCTCTATTAATCCATTTATATGAAGAGGTAGAGGATGCGGGCAGAATCCCATCGCCTCTCACTTCCTGTTTGTCAATAAACAAGTGGGCAAACAAATAAACGAACCACCATGTACACACATACGCGTTATGAGAAAAAACCACGTAAGAATAAAATAACGTTCAGATGCACCTCTATCACGCCAAAAAGAAAAGTACGGCGAGGAACATACAGTAACCCCGTTTGTGCGTAGTTTGTTCGATTTTCCACCTTATTTTCCGAATATACGAATACGGTTTAGGTATGTCAAGCGGCTTAACAGACGCATCCGTCGACGCAGCACTGTGCGATGCCGTTTGACATAAACCGTACCTATTCGTTTGAAAAGAGTGGAGAATCGAATGAATGACGCACAAACGGACGTTCCGTGTGTTTCTCGGCTTCACCGCAGAAAAAGTAGATAATAAAAAAATACGGACAATTTTCTAATTTGAAAAAAATTGTGATGGGCAAACACTTTCTATGTCTAGTATTGAAGATAATGGCGTTTATGTGGACGACTTCCCTTTCCATACAATCAATTTATATGGGAAGGGTGAAAAATAACTCAGGTTTACCTTTATTTAAGCCAAAAAAAAAATGATTTTCGGCGAAATATCATAAAAACCAAACCACAATCATTCGCAGTAGTTCCATTGAGATTAGTCCAATGGAACTACTGCGAAGTTTTTTTTCGCACTAGTTCCATTGGCTCAGACAATGGAACTATCGCGAACCTTCGTTTACGATCATTCGCAGTAGTTCCATTGAGTAGTTGTCTCACCTTCTCAGTGCGCATAAAAGTTTCTTTGAAGGAAAAGTAGGTCTTGACGAGACCTACATTTTAAGTGACAGCTGTCAAACTTCAAACTCGTTTAACTCGTTAAATACGTAATTTACACCACTGGTTTCGTTGGGAAGTTAGTAGGTCTGGATGAAATCTACATTTTAAGTGACAGCTGTCAAACTTTAAACTCATTTATCTCATTAACTATGCACGCTACACAACTAGTTTCTTTGGAAAAGTTGTAGGCTTTAACGAGATCTACATGACAGGTGTCAGCTGTCATACTAAAAAGTCGTTTATATCGGAAACTATGCGTGCTAGACTATTGGTTTCTTTGGGAAAGTTGTAGGGCTTAACGAGATCTACATGACAGGTGTCAGCTGTCAAACTAAAAAGTCGTTTATATCGGAAACTATGCGTGCTAGACTATTGGTTTCTTTGGGAAAGTCGTAGGCCTTAACAAGATCTACATGACAGGTGTCAGCTGTCAAACTTCAAACTCGTTTATCTCATTAACTATGCACGCTACACAACTAGTTTCTTTGGTAAAATTGTAGGCCTTAACGAGATCTACATGACAGGTGTCAGCTGTCAAACTTTAAACTCGTTTATCTCATTAACTATGCGTGCTAGACTATTGATTTTTTTGGAAAAGTTGTAGGCCTTAACGAGATCTACATGACAGGTGTCAGCTGTCAAACTAAAAAGTCGTTTATATCGGAAACTATGCGTGCTAGACTATTGGTTTCTTTGGGAAAGTTGTAGGCCTTAACGAGATCTACATGACAGGTGTCAGCTGTCAAACTTCATGATTAACGAGATAAACGAGTTTAAAGTTTGACAGCTGTCACTTAAAATGTCGATCTTGGCAAGACCTACAACTTTTCAAAAGAAACTAGTAGAGTATCATGCATGATTAACGAGATAAACGAGTTTAAAGTTTGACAGCTGTCACTTAAAATGTAGATCTTGGCAAGACCTACAACTTTCCCAAAAAAACTAATAGTCTAGCACGCATAGTTTCCGATAAAAACGACTATTTAGTATGACAGCTGACACCTGTCATGTAGATCTCGTTAAGGCCTACAACTTTCCCAAAGAAACCAATAGCCTACCATGCATAGTTTCCGATATAAACGACTTTTTAGTATGACAGCTGACACCTGTCATGTAGATCTCGTTAAGGCCTACAACTTTTCCAAAGAAACTAGTTGTGTAGCGTGCATAGTTAATGAGATAAACGAGTTTAAAGTTTGACAGCTGACACCTGTCATGTAGATCTCGTTAAGGCCTACAACTTTCCCAAAGAAACCAATAGCCTAGCACGCATAGTTTCCGATATAAACGACTTTTTAGTATGACAGCTGACACCTGTAATGTAGATCTCGTTAATGGCAACAACTTTCCCAAAGAAACCAATAGTTTGACAGCTGTCACATTAAATGTAGGTCTCGTCAAGACCTACAACTCCTTCAAAGAAACTTTTATGCGCACTGAGACATATTTGAGAAGGTGGATGCACAGACCAAATGACTACTCAATGGAACTACTGCGAATGATCCTAAACGAAGCTTTGCGATAGTTCCATTGTCAGAGCCAATGGAACTAGTGCGAAAAAAACGTTCGCAGTAGTTCCATGGAACTAATCTCAATGGAACTACTGCGAACGAAGGAAAAACCATAATAAATCTGTTAAGTGTTAATATATTTCAAAAGTAAACAATAATAGTTTTCATTGTTATATAGTGAAAAATATCGACTTAATTGTAAACATGCAAATTTTGCCATTTCTCTGGGAAGTCGTCCACATAAATCCCGTTATCTCCGAAACCAGATATAGAAAGTGTTTGCCGCTCACATATTTTTTCAAATAGGTACGCCAAATTATAGGGGATAATACGTAACATATAAAAATTTACCGACTTTTTTTCATCTAGGTACATTTTCTGCGGTGTACTTGCTTGAGTCAAATTTCCATGTAGTACAGTTTAAACTTTAGTTTTAACTCACCTTACTGAAACCAATTACCTTAAACAACCGAACGATCACAACAACAAATAAAGCAATAAACTTATCAGAATACTGATGACTTCACAGGTTATTACCACTCGCCACATCACTTGCCATACCGCCCGCCACGCGCGCGCCACGTGCCGCGATGGCTACCGGCATGCCTCGGACTCAGTCGAGTGGTTAATTTGAAATTGGTTTCTGTATGGGAAACAGCTCATCAATCAGTTATGATTACGAATAAGTAATTAATAGGTAGGCACGGAAATTCGTGCAGCGCTTAAGCACAAAGTAAGGGCGGGCGCCCAATACGGAGCGACGGCTTCAAGGGAACGTCACTACACTCACACACACTTCTACACGCCGCTGTACATGCTTTAAACCAAACCGTCTCAAACCTGCTATTAGTTGAATGTCCACAGCGTTCGGTGCGGGTGGACGGCAAAATTACGACTTGCAATTCTTCAAATGTTTAACAAAGTAACTCATAATATCGAAAATTCAGTAAGAGAAAGTAGCATCCCTAGGGCGTTGGTATAAATGATCGAAAAAGAGGGGCGAGCTGTCCTTCTGTAAATTCTCTTTTTCGTGACTTAAGTAGGTACCTATACCTACTTATAGGCACAGCATATAAGAGCATGGATGCTAATTCTCGCGCCGCCACTCTGCTACTAGAGACGCCTTTAAAAACACCCCTTTTTTAAAAGTTTCTGTTACACTTGATAGAGATGTTCTAAATGAACGGCCGTGGAAAATCGTGCTATCCAACCTAATATTGAGCAAATAGATATCTAAGTAGGTACAGTCTCTCACGCTAACTCACGAACAGTCCTATTTTTAAGTTGCCGATTTTCTTGTGCCGGGCAAAATTTATTTTGTACGATTCAGTAAGTATTTCTGCATCCAGAAAAGTAAGAACTATTGCTGTAAAATGGGACAGTCTGAAAAAAGTCATAGCCTTACATTTTGAATTGTTCATGAGTAAGCGAGAGAGACCGTACCTACTTATTTCGAATCTCCCTATTATTTTTTCTCCTATCAAGATAATAATGTTCCACTACTAAGCAAAACTATCACCCGCAAATCAGGGTTATGTCGGTTTCACTAAACCCATAACAGGCAATTTGGGTTCAGTCAGCGTCGATATTCCGTCGACAATCAACGGCAGGAGGGTTCGGGATGTTCTTGTCAATAACTTACAAAATATATTATAGGTACCTACTTATATCTTTTTTCGTTTAAGGACACCGTTAAGACATTTACTTATTGTTTATTACGACTATCATAGATATTTATTTATACAATGCATTTTCTACATTTTGCTGGTATTTCACAACGTTACTTTGCCAACTTGCTGCATGCTTATTTTTTTATAACCAAAGAACGCTGAATGGAAGTACCCATCTGTCAATCGTTACGTCATTCATACAAACGAAAAACTGCGCTTCAGTCGAGTTACACATGAGTTGTAGTAGAGCAAGTTTTTGAAAAAAACTTCATGTGAAATGATGAAGGCACACGTAAATTTGTCGGAAAACTACATAAGGTTAAAAGATAATAAGTATTTTCTGCACAATAAAATTAAACGTATTTATTGCAGCAGTAGCTCCCATTTATTTTCGGAAAGCGGTGAATTGGTTTTTACGGGGAAATCTGATGGTTTAAAAATCCTTTTTAGAGCTTTGCGAAAATGTTATACACTAATAATGCGACTCCCCATCCAGTTTTTTAAGCAGTCTTGTGTCTCCTTTGCAGACATAACTCCATTGAACTTTTGTATGGAAAACGGAACGCCTTAAGGTAAAAGCTCCTAATATTGAGGTACCGTTTTTTGGCACCTAATATCGAGGTATTTTGTTTTTGGACTCTATAATTTTACCGGGACCGCGTATTGCAAAATAAAAAATATGAATGCGTGCTCTATTTTGTTTTGCACCATCATACTGGCGGTAGTTTGCATAACACCGTTCAAACACGCTCAAATCCACCAGTTTGTGCGACACGGCAGCACAGAATCCGGTCGTCCCATACAAACGCAGCTCGCTCGACGTAAGTACTTCAAGAATTTTGCTAAGCAAATTTAGGTGGTAAATTAGTTTAATGTTTAGAAAATAAATGTATCATTAGTTGCTTTAGTGTATGTAGAATTAGATTTAGGTCTTATTTGGTATTTTTACCCTGATTAATTGCATTAAATTACGAAAATAATCATTCGCGATATTAGGCGCTTTTTTTGTTAGGTTGCTCTTAATATCGCGGTACCATCGGTGATAGGGAATTTACAGTTTGAGATGTATTTTGAATTTGTGGCGCACAGGATTTAGTTACTTGTTATTTATGTACTCAGCTGTTATCTACATTATATACCGAACGTAAAAACCTATTTTCGCGGTAGGTTTTTCCCGGTAAGTTTCTTGTTTTTGGAAGAAATGTGTGGCTCTAAAAAACTGTGTTTTGTACTGAGTTCATAGAATTGGGCTTAAAAAAATCAAGTTTGTTTACTGCCTTAAAAAACCATTTTCCGTTAAAACTATTGGTATTTTTGTTTGATACTTTAATTTAACACATATTTTAGTACGACTATGAAATTAAAAAAATCTCAAATCTGTCAGTTTTTATCACTCGAAATTAGGTTAAAACGGAAGAGAGATTTCCCCTTTTACCGAGACATAAGATTTTTGTACCACGATAATAGGCTCTATGAGACCTTAACATCGAGTAATGATGGCTCGAAGATAGGACTTTCATATAAACCTATTATCGAGTGATAGAAGAATTAAAAATGGATTTAGGGGTCTGTGAGAATGAATATAAGATGTGAAAAACCTTACTACTTACATTGGTATAGAGTAATAAAAGTTCGCGGCGAATTGAGAACCTCCTCCTTTTTTTGAAGTCGGTTAAAAAATGCTTACTCGATCTCGAACAAACCAAACGAGATTCTGAACGAGATTTTGAGTTACATTTTGATAATTCTTACTATAATATAGGCAGGAATGGGTAATGGGTAAAAACCCATTCAACCCACCCAGGTAAAAACCGGGTTTTACCCAAATCACCCGGTAATTACCAAATACTACCCACTAAAGTGGGTAGGGCCCACTTTAGTGGGTGAAAATAGTTCGAGACAAAACTACTGGATGACTTTTAACGAAAGTTTTTGTATGATTAATACTTGCGATTGTTGGCGCTTGGTGAAACTGAATATTACAATACAACCCGCGCGAATTAACTCTGCACCTGGCGCCGATGACGACAAAGTCATTACGGTGCGCAATAAAAGTGAATGTTTACCAACTATCAATCAAAACTGAACAATTTTTTTATTGTTCAGTTTCAATCAATAGTCAGTAAACTTTCACCTTTCCTGCGCACCGTAATGACCCTAAAGTCATCGGCGCCAGGTGCAGAGTTAATTCGCGCGGGTTATAGACATTTTTATAAAAACACTTGTACTAGTTTCACAGTTTTATTTTGGGTATAACCCTACCGGTTTCGCTCACTGAGCATCATCAGGGGCACTTATATGTTGAACAACACACATTCACAGATATCATACTTAATTATCTTATTACAATTATATGTATCCATTATGATTATGGATTTTAAATACTAAAAACTGTTCTTTGTCATTTAAAAAAGGTAAACAATTTGATTCAAATACGTTAGTGTCGGTAGATAGAAAATAAAATTTCCGGTTGCCTACTCTTGGAAATTTTCCCCAAAAGTGGGGAGATTTTTTATAAAATAAATTTACCTAATCTAGGTATGTCAATTAACTAAAAAAATAAAAATATGATGTATCCTATAATTAAATATTATTATTATTACACTCAATGTCAATAGAATAAAATAATAATATAATTTAAATGTCAAGGATGTAAGTTAATAACTAATTGTTAATGTCAAATATATCTAACCTAGGTCATTTGTATAAAAATTAAATTTAAAATATTAGTATGAATAGGAATTGTAATTTTATTATTTCAAAAATGTCATAAATAAGATTATTAATTAAAATACATTAGTAGTGGTGATTTATTGAGGTCTATCTGGTCATTGAGTAGTATGTCACTGTGTTTCGAAGTTATTTTATTAATTTCCAAAGCTTCCCAATTATTCAGTTTACGCCCTTTTTCGCAGAGTTGTAGAATTTTGAAATTAGATGAGGGGTCAAAGTTGTGGTTTTCGGCTAAAAGATGTTGGGCAAAGGTCGAGTCGTCTTTTTTAAGTCTCCAACATCTTAAGTGTTCTTTGACTCTAGTCTCAAAAGATCTACCTGTCTGACCTACATATTTTTTATTGCAGTCCTTACAGGAAAGTTCGTAGACCCCACTTCTTTTATTCAAGTTGTTGGTGATACTACTTTTATGGGCTAGGCTTCTCTTTAAGTTAGTTGGGGTGTAGAAAGCTGGGATTTTATCCTGGAGCAGTCTACCGCATTTGTAAGAGATGTTGCCTACAAAAGGGATTCTCGCCCATTTTTTGGTTCCAGTGTCGGAAGCTTGTGATTTATACAGTAACTTCCTGGCCACTGCTTTCTCTTTTTTCTTGTAGATTTTATCAATTACCCTTGTATTGTACCCGTTATTGTGAGCAATAATTTTGATTGTATTCAGTTCCGTGTCGAATGCTTCCTTTGTCATAGGTACCGATATAAGCCTGTGGATCATTGCGTGGAAGGCTGCGTGTTTATGTGTTAGTGGGTGTTTTGAATCTGCGTGTATAACTGAGTCGGTGTATGTAGGCTTTCTGTAAATTTCAAACTCGTGTCTACGATTTCTTATAGAGATCGTCAGATCCAAGAAATTTATTTTATTACCACCAATTTCGACTGTAAACTGAATATTTGGGTTTATGGAGTTTAAATATGTCAGGAAATTATTAATGTCTTCTAAGGAACCTTTCCAAAGGCAGAGGATATCATCAACATATCTGTACCAGTAGATGATGTTATCCTTATACCTTTTGTCTATTAAAATTTCTTTTTCAAAAGCATGCATGTATATATCTGCACAGATTGGGGAGAGGGGGCTACCCATAGCTAGGCCATCTTTCTGTTTATATATAATATTATTAAATGTAAAGTAGTTCTGCTCCAGACAAGAAAAAAGAGAAAGCAGTGGCCAGGAAGTTACTGTATAAATCACAAGCTTCCGACACTGGAACCAAAAAATGGGCGAGAATCCCTTTTGTAGGCAACATCTCTTACAAATGCGGTAGACTGCTCCAGGATAAAATCCCAGCTTTCTACACCCCAACTAACTTAAAGAGAAGCCTAGCCCATAAAAGTAGTATCACCAACAACTTAAATAAAAGAAGTGGGGTCTACGAACTTTCCTGTAAGGACTGCAATAAAAAATATGTAGGTCAGACAGGTAGATCTTTTGAGACTAGAGTCAAAGAACACTTAAGATGTTGGAGACTTAAAAAAGACGACTCGACCTTTGCCCAACATCTTTAGCCGAAAACCACAACTTTGACCTCATCTAATTTCAAAATTCTACAACTCTGCGAAAAGGGCGTAAACTGAATAATTGGGAAGCTTTGAAATTAATAAAATAACTTCGAAACACAGTGACATACTACTCAATGACCAGATAGACCTCAATAAATCACCACTACTAATTTATTTTAATTAATAATCTTATTTATGACATTTTTGAAATAATAAAATTACAATTCCTATTCATACTAATATTTTAAATTTAATTTTTATACAAATGACCTAGGTTAGATATATTTGACATTAACAATTAGTTATTAACTTACATCCTTGACATTTAAATTATATTATTATTTTATTCTATTGACATTGAGTGTAATAATAATAATATTTAATTATAGGATACATCATATTTTTATTTTTTTAGTTAATTGACATACCTAGATTAGGTAAATTTATTTTATAAAAAATCTCCCCACTTTTGGGGAAAATTTCCAAGAGTAGGCAACCGGAAATTTTATTTTCTATCTACCGACACTAACGTATTTGAATCAAATTGTTTACCTTTTTTAAATGACAAAGAACAGTTTTTAGTATTTAAAATCCATAATCATAATGGATACATATAATTGTAATAAGATAATTAAGTATGATATCTGTGAATGTGTGTTGTTCAACATATAAGTGCCCCTGATGATGCTCAGTGAGCGAAACCGGTAGGGTTATACCCAAAATAAAACTGTGAAACTAGTACAAGTGTTTTTATAAAAATGTCGAAAGTTTTTGTGGTGTATAGCTACTGGGTATTTCTCCGTACCATGAAAATTCACGTGATTTCTCTGGCGAATTAGTATTTTGAGTTTATTGAAATACAACCAATGGATATTGAAACTAAAATATATCTCAAAATATAAAAATGATACCTATAGCCCTTGTCTACGCCGCTACCGCGCTACGACATGGACTTGTAATTTGTGTAACTTGTGTATGTGTGGTGTTAAAATACTATTTGACCGTGTAGGTGTTAACTAAACTATAGAACCTATTTTGCTTATAGAGTTGTATAAAAATCACCTCATGTTTTCGTCATCGTTTCAATAACCAATAAGATCAATCGATTTAAACTGTATTAGTTTCTATATTTCCAAAAGAGCGTAAGTGTAATTCATATACCTTGGATTGTATAACTTATCCGATTGCATTAAGGCTTATTTTGCTTTATATAAATATTTAACTGGTTAGTTGCCCAGCCGCCATTGCTAGAACTTTCATTCTTACGCTCGCCGTCGCCTTTAACACTTGTCCTTACTGTAATAATTTTTGGTCAATAGTACTCTCTAAACACCAAAAAGTTCTTTTATTTCACGTCCCTTGTTTCGTAGTAAACAGCCCTCGTTTCTCACTTATAGTTCCAGAAAAAAACAAGTTCAAAAAAATCTCACCAGAGAAATAAATTAAATAGGACAGAGAAATCAAACTCATAACTTTTATTTCGTTATTTGTATCATTTACTAATGTCAGTCATTATTTATCGTGGCTGTTGTCTGCTCGCAGCGCTGCGAGAAAATGTGGCTGCAGACCTAGCTGCTGGGCTGGCTAGCGTGGCTGTTATCTGCTCGCAGCGCTGCGAGCAAAAGCGGCCACAGACCTAGCCACCGGGCAGGCTAGCGTGGCTGTTGTCTGCTCGTATCCTCGCCATAGACCTAGCCACCGGGCAGGCTTGCGTGGCTGTTGTCTGCTCGCAGTGCTGTGAGCAAAAGCGGCAACAAACCTAGCTACCGAGCAGGCTCGCGTGGCGGTTGCCTGCTCGCAGCGCTGCGAGTCGAAGCGGCTACAGATCTAGCCACCTAGCAGGCTAACGTGGCTTTTGTCTGCTCGCAGTGATGTGAGCAGAAGCGGCCACAGGCCTAGCCACCGGGCAGGCTAGCATGGCTGTGGTCTGCTCACAGCGCTGATTTCTTTTGCAAGATTGAGTTCTTTCGCAAGATTGATATTTCTGGCTATTTTTTTTTTTCTCTGGCATTTTCGCCAGAGAAATCAATGACAGTGAAAACGAAAAGTAGTGATTATTTAGAATAACCCTTAAACCTTAAAAGGGAATATAATCGTAATTACACAACTAGCTCACCACCCAAAAACCTACATTTCTTTTACAAAATCACAACATTATGACTGGTCAATTAATTTTTAGAACTCAAATGTATAGGTGTACCAAAGTCAGAAAAACACTTGATTACCTCGATGAATCCAAAATGTAACAGCGAGTCACGAGTGCACACACCTCCGCTGCTGCGTCGTTACTGACTCTTTTGAGCGGCCGGGATGCCGACAGCGTACCTACAAAGACTAGTGATGTGTGTGATGTTTTGTACGCGCCACAGAATCCTAGGATTTTACGCGGACAGACACATTTTATTCTGTAACTCGTGAAACTGTTAAAAGTATGATTAAATATTAATTGTAGTTAAACTAGAACATATTATAAAAGGTCTGTGAACATCGTCACAAATTCGTATCATAAATAGTTATCGAAATAAAAACCCATGAATGTAGCAAGTCGACTTTCGGACAAGCCAGAGAGCGTTAATTTGGGGGGCATTTATATTTTTTATAAAAAAAGCGTAATATCCCTATATTTTTTAATGCTTCTCCAATTGCATTAATAGCCGTACTAACCATTATAAATAATACTGTTCCTCTATAATAGCAAGATGTGCAAGTTTTAGGCCAAGACAGTGATTTCTATGGCACTGAAGAAAGACCCTACTAGGCATAGTCAACTAAGACTACTTTTTACTGCGGGAAAATGTGATTTGACACCAAAATCTGGCGCGGGTTTTGAAAAAATATTCATAGTATTAAATAGTTACGATCGTTTTGTTATTGTTTTGGCTATATTTTATTTCAATATACTAGGTGAAAAAATCAATTGCAAATATTTTAATGGGTGAACCAGCCTATGAAACTGAACAACATTCCCCAAGGAGCATAGGTAGTGATAAAAAAATAGCACAATTTGTATGGTAGGACTCCCATACAAATTGACCCGGGCGGCCAACACAATTTGTATGATAAGATTTTTTTTTTCGTATTTCGGCCTATGTTAAGGAAAAGATGTTTAGTTTTATAGACTGGTTCACCCTTTGAAATGTTTAGTTTTTTTTGTTTAAACCATGTGTAAAGGGAGTAAAACCTCGATCTTGATCTCAGGCAACAATCTAATGAGATCTCTTATTATTTATATTCGGTTCTACTTTTTATATAGGCGCCCAGAGTCAAAAACTCAGAACTGAACTCTGTGTAAGTCACGTCGTTAGTAAAGTTCGTTCATATTGGTTATATATAATATAGGTATATATCATAATATTTGTTCGTAACACCCATTGTACAATATATTGTACAGATTAACATTTAGCATTACAGCCCAGGTATAAAAAAAGAAATCATTTCATTAACGCCCAGTGTACAATGTGATGAACAAGGTATTTCATTTTAATTCTGATCTCATAAAGACCCAATGTTCCTGAAGATAAAGAATGAGCTAGATATTCAAAGTTCAAAACATCAAATTCCTATTCTACCTCATAATCCAAAGAAAATAAAAAAAAATTACGTGGTAGAGTTAAAAAAACAAAATTTGGTCGAGAGTTCATGGGCGGTAATTGTGTCACAAAATATTGTACATTGTAATGTACATTGGGTGTTTACCTTGTCCTGCTTAAAAAAGCTTGGGCGTTAGATACGAGGTTAGACTGTAAAACTTGATTATGTGGCCAGAATGAAAAACTCTGAACTAAACTCTATGTTGATAGGGTTTCGGAGTAGGGAATGCAATCTCGAGCCGAGATTGAGGATTCGAGATCTCGGTCGAGATCTTAGGGGTCGAAATTGACCAACTCGAGATCTCGTTGAATTATTGGTCGAGATCTCGGAATTTCGAGATCGAGATCGAGATTTTGCTTATCTCATATAAAAATCATCAAAATTAAAATTTCTCTTCATGCCACGGAACTGTTGTAATATTAATCATCTCGGGGATCTATCTCAGTTTTTAGGCCCAAAGTTGCGGTGTGTTAACCGGCCGGATAACCCGGGTATGCGATTCCGGCTCCCCGAGCTTCGACTGACTGCCTCACTACCCCAGTCAGTGGTATATCCCATCCCTTATACTTTTTATGTGGGCCTAAATTCTGCTAAATAAAAATCGTTTCAGTTGGATGCCGATGGCATGACAGTTGGATTTAGCTAACAGTTTTAGTATGGAAAATCACATTGGCAATAGAATGAGAGCTGATGAGTATCGCTTGCAATGGCAAAAAAAAAACAGATTTGAGGCCCTGTTATATTCTGTCCATTCCATTAGTTTTTCTTATAAATGTCTAATAATAAATGTCTCTTCCTGCTGAATAAATAATGCGCTCGGGGTAGATCGGCAGACACCGAAAGCTATGCTACGCACATCAATAAACACGTCAATGCCTTCAAGCTCAATCTCGAAATCTCGTTCAAAATCTCGATACTGTCGAGATCTCGAAGGATTTTTCTGACACGAGATTACTTTCTTCGAGATCTCGATCTCGAAAAATTGCTCGAGATCTCGGTGATTTCGAGATCTTGCGAGATCGAGATTGCATTCCCTATTTCGGAGCGTAACAAGCTCCATCATCACATTTTAAATTTTACCAAACCAAATAACCAGAATATCGCTTCGGGCAGATTACAGTTCAAATACAGAAGCTTATTTACAGAATATGTGCCGTGTGATGCCGGCTTAGAATAGCATCACTCCATTTCTTTCCTGTGGGTGTCGTAAGAAGCGACTAAAGGACTCGAGGGTTTCATGTGTATTGCAATTTTAGGCGACAGGCTGACAACCTGTCACTATAGCGATACCCGACAGTAGCTAAAACGGCCCTCAAATATTTGTCAGACGTGGCGATAACGACCGTATTTTTACGGCCATTGACGCTCTGCTTACTCCGCAATGGATAAAGGTGTGATTTATGTATGTATGTATGTATTTACAGAATATAGACACTAGTTACTATTCTGTTTCTACTAGTTTGTAAGCAATAAGTAAATAAATAAGTTTTTACCTATACGGAACCCAAAACGCATTATTTTTTATACCCTCGATAATAGGATCCGCTTCCGCGAAATTAGGCTCAAGCCCTAAAAATACCTCGAATTTAGGGGAAATCGCCTTTTCAACTTTAAAAAATAATTTGAGTTCTAAAAAGTGCTGATAAAAAAATTATGGTGTGTGAATCGTAAAATAGAAACTCGGCATTTATTTTAAAAAAATATCAATACACTGTAAGTCAACAAGAACATCTTATTTTTAGCGCATAAAGTCGCGCGACGTGAAAACACGCGATAATAGGAGCTTTTATCTTATGATTGCGTTGATATTTGCGATGCGACGCAAGATCGCAAAGTTCGAATATTTCTGAGTCAAACAGAACGACCCTGTCTATGCAAGGGTGAAGGGAAGCAAATATTTAAGTTAAGTAATCGGGCTGGGAATATGGGAGCAGCCCGGGCAGTTCACTGATCAACGAGTATGAGCGTGACATGCATCACAAATTAAATACATATTGATAAACATACAGAAATAAACGCTCGTGTCATTAGGAAATGGCTGTCACACCAAGTTCGTATACAAATCATTGATTCAGAGAGAACGATAAGCCGTCGGTCTTTCATGGCTGTTAATGACGATGGCTAAATTGATGTGTTAATGAT
Source organism: Phthorimaea operculella (assembly GCA_024500475.1). Classification (NCBI taxonomy): domain Eukaryota; kingdom Metazoa; phylum Arthropoda; class Insecta; order Lepidoptera; family Gelechiidae; genus Phthorimaea; species Phthorimaea operculella. Next base: position 6,027,634 of record JANFCV010000007.1, on the reverse strand, counting down.
GACGGCAATTTAGGAGGAAGATGGCACCCATCTTATCCTTCTAAATTGATTCCCCTCACTTATCCCGAACTTTTATCTAACCCCTTCGGTTAAATAGTTTTACCGTAGTAAAACGTAGCCTATGCCTGTGGCGGGTATTGTTGTACCCTTTCAATGGAGTAAGGATTTTAGAAATAAAAAGTAGTTTCATTCAACAAATGTCAAATCAATACGTTATAGAAAGCATACCTGTAAGTACTAATTACATACCTATGCATACTACTTATTACTTAGGTACTTATTTAACTACAAAAATCACTTCAAATTCATGTAGACAAGCCAATAAATGAATTGGATCGCAACAAATTAATAACTGCTGTCGGCAGCTCCCTCCGAAATATTTGATACAAAATTATTGATGTTACAAAACAAATGGGTGTTAAAAGGGGCCAAGTCTTTACCCACAATATTACCCTATAAAAGAAGAGCAAACAAATAAAACATACGATAATATAACATAACAACATAAAAATATTCTTTCTATTCTAAGCACACACAAACTATTAAGAAATAAAATAAAACAAAGTACAATTTGGCGGCCATATTGCTTAGGTAGCAATAATATAACATGCGAAAGATAGTAATACCTACCTACTGTAATTTTTTGTAATTTGGATTAGAAAATTAGTACTAATTTAGAGTAGTCTAACTACGGTTATTGTTAAGACTGTAAGTAAAATTCTAGCGAAACTATCCGGATTGGGTTTTGTTTTAGCTTCTTACCTATGTATGTTTGACTGATACTAAGTACTAATCCAACTATTTTTTATTTAGTTTAACACTTACTGAAAGTTAAGGCGAGTCACATGTCCGGACGCTGTCTCTGTCTGTATTTCTTGTCGGCCAGTGTTTCTCTAAGTTCCCATTATTCAATAATCTATTTCTAAGAAGCTACTACACATTATTATTATGTTAGTCGTCTACCACAAGGCTCTTTATTTCAACTTGGCTTCGCTCTGTAGTGCGCCCTAGTAGAGTAGGCACTTGAAAGAACGAACAGATTACAGATAGCAAATATTGGTAAACGAAACACAAATTAAGAGGGCAAATATAAGTAGAGGGCTGAACATATGTCGACTGCGTAGCGCTGGTGATTAGAAGTAAAGAGTATCAAATAATATCGCTCTGGTACTGATATAAAAACCTACCTATTAAAGTGTTATGCCCACTGTATTATTTTATGTCCACTGAGTATGAAAAGACAATAATGCGTAGTAAGCTAGTATTCCCCAGTAGCGTTGCCCAATAAGTATTTACTTGCTCCAACATCAGCAGCCACAACAGTCACAAAATTAGAGAGACAGTACACTGGTCGAAGAAGGTCTCGGTCTCCCCCTATTTGGGGTAGGTAAGGGATTAATTTGCCATACTCACCTCGCTTGGCGGGCGTATTTGTAAGAGTAGTGCTAAATGTAGATAGTATACATAGGGAACATCCACGGATAGAAATAGATTATTATATTTCAACCCTGCCACACGGCAATTTTTGGGTAGAAAATTCATTTACTTGTTTTTAGTAGATAACAAATAGATAAACCATAACCATAACAGCCACAACAATCCACTGCTGGATATAGGCCTCCCCCTATTGCCATACTCACCACGCTTGGCAGGTGAACAGGCGAGCGCATTGCAAAACGTTGAATTTACAGGGAACGCTGCTGCGCACATTCCCTGGATGATTATTTCTAGACGCTTTTTACGATACCCAAGGTTAGAATTTGGTCGGTGCTAGGTATTCTAAGCCGGTATCACACGGCATATTTTTAGTAGATTAACGATTAAGAAAATAAGAAGGCTAAACCCGCGCGCCGTCTCCCTAATTTGTGGCTAAACTTGTACCTATGTGCTAACCTACAACGCCCAATAATAGTACTGATGATTCTGTATCGCCTGAGAATACAAACAGATGTCATGTCCTGTGATCACAAAACTATGAAAATAAATCGCCAGTGAGCCGCAAATATAAATCCTTCGCCAATAACGTACAAAGAAGTCCCGAAAATTGTGCAAAATTCGAATATTCCTCCCAAAGCCGTGGACAATGAGATCTGTCCTCATAGTTTTGTTGTGACATCGAAGGTCGGCCTTAATCCTATTAGCCGTTTGTTCCAGGCAACAATGAGTAGGCGTTCTGTTGTGTGGGTGTTCGGACTTTTATGCTTACTATTATTTATGTATACTTATCTATTTATCCCTTTTGTGTATTGTATCTCACATATGGAATATATTTGATTATGTTATGTAATACACCTATATATAAGTATACGTACATCTTACTACGATGCTTACCTAAATCTAGATATTAAGATAGGATACGACATCGCAATATTAAATCGTGCGTCCGCGGTTCGCTTTCCGACTGTAGGTACCTATAAGGTAATTTAGTGGTGGCACAGTCGAACTTGGATCTATAATATATTATCTAGCTAGGTGTAGGTACCCGTACTTTGCACCATAGACTTATAATATGTATGCACATATTTGGTATAAACGAGCAAGCCTGTCGTAAACTTTCAAACAGTCTAACCAGTTACTGTTGTGTCTTCCTAGAATTAAAATTCTTTCTGGATTTCCTACAAAGAAATTTAACACAATAATGTACGCAATACTGCAAACATCCCATGTAAGTATACTTTTACAGATCTCCTCAACAAATAACACACTACATATTTTATTTCCACTTTTATCTATTTTCGCTCGAGTCGCAGTATTACAGAATGATTAATAGTCCCATAATAGACCGGGAGTTGACCGATAATAATAGTACGACACGTATTACGAAATGATTAACAGTTTTTTTTCTTACTTCACTAAAGAAGGTTACAGAGAATGATCTCTACATAATAGACCGGGAGTCGATTGTACAACGGCGGTTCCGGTTTTAAGGAAATAGTATTAAGTCCTTGTGATCCTCGGTATTTACTATTGAGGTGTTGATTTAAGGAGAAGCCTGGAGAAACTGACGATATGAATTTCTGAAATTATTATAGATGCAGGATAGTAGATAATGAAAATCAATAAATCATCCAGAAAGAGTTTTATACCCATAGTATTTTTATAAAGTACTTGGTACATATTGTTCTTGCCACGCCAATATTTTACATTTGGACCTTAGTACTTACTCATTTGATAATTATTTTATATATGCACCTTCGCATACAAACACGATACTTCTAAGCTGGACGTACGTACTTCATAACTATACCTTGCTCATAAATCCATCTTCTCCTTAAAGTGCTAGTAATCCTCACTTGAAAGTAATACAATAAAAAGTATTACCGATTTGATTTGTGCCGACACCCACAAATATAAACACAATGGTCGTCCCACACCGCGTTGCGTGGACTGCGTGGTAGACGCTTCACAAAGGGACCGGTAGTACAGTAGCAGTAGCAAGCAGGTTTACAGACAGCCTGCCGCCTGACTATTCTTCTTTTTTGCCGGAAGCGTGTAGGGTTTAATGTTGAATTGCTGAATGATCTGATCGTGGAACAATGCAATGAGTAACATAATTTGCGGGAGATAACTAGAATAAAGTATGATTAGACATAGAGTCATCCAGTTATGTTTAAACTTTACCTACCATCTATCATTTGGGGCATCCCGGGTTGTCGCTTTATTTATACCTACCTCCTTAGATATAGGTAGGTAGAAGCTTCTTGTGTCATTTATACTGTTTCCATAAGATAGCTTTCGTTGCATGACGGTCTTGCCAATCTTGCCATTGGTTGGTCTCAGACGCGGCGGTATTTCTTTCGATTTTCGGGAAGTGCATGTTTTCCTAGGTAAATGATAAGCTCAGCTCTTCAGAGAGCATGTTATGCCGTCGGCTCCTTTAGCTGCCTATATGGTTGCTGCCCTATGCACGCTATTAGGGTGCATTCAGAAAATGAAACTGAACAACCTTGTCCTAGAAAGATTTGTAACGAAATGTTTAAAAAATTCATCGTTTATAAGGCGTTTCCATTTTCATCGTTTTACAATATACGGGGTGTTAGGGACGATGTAACGAAAACTTTGCAGGCGTGCTCAGACCATCAAACTGAACAACTTTTACTAAGGAACCCAAGGGGAGGAAACGAAAAAAAAATTTCGACCTCCCATACAAAATTCACGATCAGCTGACTGACTTGTATGGGAAGTCGGAAATTTTTTTTCGTTTCCCACCATTGGCTCCATAGTAAAAGTTGTTCAGTTTCATGGTCTGAGCATGCCTGCAAAGTTTTCGTTACACCGTCCCTAACACCCTGTATATATATGAGATGTTGTTCAGTTTCGTGGTCATAATGCATCATATCAATACCTATTCGGAGAGTTGTCTGCTAAACCCTGTTACAAAAATATGTCAGAGTAGGTAGTAGGTGGGTGGTTTAAAAACTGTGACACCAGGTTTTATCGGGTTGTTAGTAGACTCAGCACCTCTCACGGCATAAAAGTTCCATTATACCCAGTGTTCAACAGTGCACAACGTTCGCGTGTCAACACATCATAACACTTTGTATTGATGACTCTATCACTCGACGCGTGCCGGATACGGTTATTGACTCTGTTTTGTATCGTGTGAAATGATAAGTTTCGAAAAGAGGTGGTGTTTTCATCAGTTCTTTTAGGCCCTATCCGTACAGCGTTTCTTTTTCGCTTGATATTTCATTTTGTATAAAAGAACAAACGATATTTTTGCCATCAGTGCGAACACTTACATAAGATTCAGGGTGTTACAAGAAAGCGAGTTAAAATTCGCGCAAAATAAAATCGCTGTGCGGATAGAGCCTTACCTACCGTTTTATATTAGCGAGGCACGCTTGAATTTGCGGTATTTGGCCGGACTAATATTTTGACAGAAGGAATTTGTACAATCCAACAGAACCAGATAGGTTCATGCATGACACACGACGGCGTTGCTTGTAATATTTCAATAACCGGGGGGATTAGGGTTTTAACTTGGAGCTATCACCGGCTGTCATTTGCTGTCTGGGTGTCAAAAACTGCAAATTCTTGCAGTGTGGGTGTTCCCGCTTTACTTCTCTAGTTCGATCTATTTCTCTTCAATATCATATTAACAACTCAACGAAGAACTATACACATTCATAAACATAACTTTCGCTCTCTCACCCTTTTTAAATAAACACTATCTAGACACACGGCAGTGTGTCCGCCAAGTTCGAGCAAAGAACCGACACACCGGCCGTGGGTTATATTACACGAACCATTTCGGGCCAAGTTCGACCTACCTATAACTCAAAATCTATTTTATCTACGCATATGAAATTTCTAGTATCTGTCGAGATCTACTTACTTATCTAAAATACAAAATTTCATTAATGTACCTATTGTAGGTCTTGAGATATTGACGTCAGAAAATTGCTATTTTTACTATACACTCACTGACTGACTGACTGACTGACTCACTCATCAAAAACCTAGACCACTTCCAATGGTCGTATTGACTTGAAATTTGGCATGGAGGTAGGTCTTTAGGTCAAAGTAAAGGAAAAAATCTGAAAATGGCCAAGTGTGAGTCGGTTTTAAAAATAATGAAGGTGTAAATTCATACCCCTAAGGAACTAAAACAAAAAATTTATCTATTTCTTCCAATGGTCGTACTGACCTAAAATTCGTTACGAAGGTTTGTAATTTAGTCAAAGTAAAGTAAAAATTGCTGTAATTGCTATGCCGTGTGATGCCGGCTTAGAATAGCATCACCCCAATTCTACCCGTGGGTGTCGTAAAAAGCGATAAGGGATACTCATCCAGGGAATCCTCGCCAATCCGCCTGCCAAGCGTGGTGAGTATGGCAATACCCCCCGATAGGGGGAGGCCTATGTCCAGCAGTGGACTGTTGTAGCTGTTATGTTATGTTAAGTAAAAATTGAATATATCCGGCTACGTACATTATACCGCCCTGACTTGGCAAGCTTATCAGTAAATAGAAAACGTGTAAAAAAAATCCAAGATATTGAATGGGCAATGCGCTCTAGCGTGTCAGTCGTACAATACAGCATACAAAATGACAAAACAAAAAAGTTTCCTTTGCCACGCAAACGTAGAAAAATTTAATAAAAAAAACTAGTCCATTTCTTTGTAAGAAGCATAGTCCATATAGTCCATATTAAAAAATCTGAAAATTAGTATAAATGAGACATTTCCTTAACTAACTTAATCATAAGAAAAAAAGAAAATAAACCTTACAAAAATAAATGAAATCCCACCCAAAACATAAATGTGAAAGGCTGCCAAGTTCGATAATATTGGAATGCTTCGCCTATAAAAGAAGTGAGATCTAAATAAGTACCAAGTTCCATACACAGACCTCAGTTAAAAATAGTTACAGGAATGCAACTTGATTTTCCGCAGTTTGGAAAGTAGATTCTGAATAAATATCATATTAAATACCTAAAATTCTAATACTTACAAAAACGCAAACCTGTTTTTTCAGCAGTTTACTTATGACATTTTTTTTTCTGTACTTTGTAATGATATAACTTGGCAAGTTTTAATAGAAAATTATACAGGGTGATTGGAAATTCGATGCATTCCCTGAAGGTGGTTAGAAGGAGGGCCATTTCCAACATATTCTTCCATGGAACCAGGGGTCGGAAATGATTGGTTACAAAATTATTAGGACTTTTGATTTTTTAAAGAAAATTTCCCGATTTCAACTTTAAAAGTCATGCGAAAGCTAGCCAAACCGTTTTATGCATAGTTTTTGACATGATCTCATAGTGAATGAATAGGACAATCATTTTAGTTACAAGTTTAGTTAGAAATACTCTTCTTTTAAAATACAGCGCCAAAACAAGAAAATATTTTGGTGGAAGGGATTTTTCAACATTCATGGTAATCTACTGTAAAAATCACTATGGAATAATCCGTAAAACTTCATAACAGAGTTCTCTGTTTCATTAGCTAACCGAAAGGTACAATAATCTACAATCAAACATGTTTTCATAAAATAATTAGCATTAATGCAAAAAGCGGCGTGCGAAACAAGGCAATTGACTATGGTCGGTCGACTACGCCAAAGTCAGCAAATGCTGTTTAGACAACTTTTCAAGTATTTTCGTGGTCTAATGGGTGGAGCATTCCCTCAGAGTCTGTGGTTCAGGTTCGATTCCGTGAGTTGACCTACAAGGTTGATATTCAACACTTTGTGAATTTTCTCAGTTTGGTTTAAAAATCACGTTGAACCACCTGATTGTCCGCAAGAAAATATCGAGCTCCGGAGGGCATATTAAACCATCGGCCTCGATTGATGTCTAATAAACGCAGACGGTGGTCGTAACACTACCATAGCAGAGGTCTAATACTTGTAATAGGTGGTTTAAAAACTCCGACAAAGATTTATCATTTTAGTTTTTTAGGCTGTTTAAAGCTCAGAGCTCCATTTCTGAATTGTCGTAATCCTAATCGTGCGAAAATCTGCTACTAATTGTGCTCGTATCACATGTTCTACTAAACTTATTAATTTATGCACACCTAATAAATTCACACAAACCCTTAACATTTAAAGTGTCGAGTAGTAGAACGTGTAATACGAATGGTTAGACCACTCGTTTTAGATTTCCGTGCACGGATTTGGATTACGACAATTCAGAAATGGAGCTCCTGAGCTTTAAACAGCCTAAAAAACTGAAATGATAAATCTTTGTCGGAGTTTTTAAACCACCTACTACAAGTATTAGACCTCTGCTATGGTAGTGTTACAACCACCGTCTGCGTTTATTAGACATCAATCGAGGCCGATGGTTTAATATGCCCTCCGGAGCACGATATTTTCTTACGGACAATCAGGTGGTTCAACGTGATTTTTAAACCAAACTGGAAAAATTCACAAAGTGTTGAATATCAACCTTGTAGGTCAACTCACGGAATCGAACCTGGAACCACAGACTCCTGAGGGGAATGCTCCATCCATTAGACCACGAAAATACTTGAAAAGTTGTCTAAACAGCATTTGCTGACTTTGGCGTAGTCGACCGACCATAGTCAATTGCCTTGTTTCGCACGCCGCTTTTTGCATTAATGCTAATTATTTTATGAAAACATGTTTGATTGTAGCTTATTGTACCTTTTGGTTAGCTAATGCAACAGAGAACTCTGTTATGAAGTTTTACGGATTATTCCATAGTGATTTTTACAGTAGATTACTATGAATGTTGAAAAATCCTTTCCACCAAAATATTTTCTTGTTTTGGCGCTGTATTTAAAAAGAAGAGTATTTCTAACTAAACTTGTAACTAAAATGATTGTCCTATTCATTCATTATGAGATCATGTCAAAAACTATGCATAAAACGGTTTGGCTAGCTATGACTTTAAAGTTGAAATCGGGAAATTTTCTTTAAAAAATCAAAAGTCCTAATAATTTTGTAACCAATCATTTCCGACCCCTGGTTCCATGGAAGAATATGTTGGAAATGGCCCCCCCTCTAACCACCTTCAGGGAATGCATCGAATTTCCAATCACCCTGTATACTTGACTCATTGCGTTTAGTAGGTTTATAACAAAGTGTGTGAAAACTTGTCAAGTTATATCATTAAAAAGTACAGAAAAAAAAATGTCATAAGTAAACTGCTGAAAAAACAGGTTTGCGTTTTTGTAAGTATTAGAATTTTAGGTATTTAATATGATATTTATTCAGAATCTACTTTCCAAACTGCGGAAAATCAAGTTGCATTCCTGTAACTATTTTTAACTGAGGTCTGTGTATGGAACTTGGTACTTATTTAGATCTCACTTCTTTTATAGGCGAAGCATTCCAATATTATCGAACTTGGCAGCCTTTCACATTTATGTTTTGGGTGGGATCAAAAATAACTGGAAACAATATGTCCACTCAAATTAGTTAAATGCGAAACAAACTAACAAACAATATCCTCCCCTAACTGACCGATTAAACCCTGGTTAATAATAAACCCAGGTTTAACGCGAGGGCACGTTAATAGCACTCCGGCGGGCAAATCATGTAAAACGAGGACGGAAAATCATAATAATGTGATATAGAATAGATAAGATGTCATGATTAACAGATGGGACATTTGTTTAGGTTAGTGTGTAGGGATATACATATTTACCTATTAAATTGAAATTAATACCTACACAACTGCAAAGCCAGAATGCTTTTTATCAGACACATGATTTGGCTTACAAAAAGAATTATAATAAACAATTCCTTACTTGACATACAGCTACTTTTCTTTGTTGTATCTTGGATGGAACCTCTTTGTCTATTTCAAAATAAGAAGTTTAGGAAGTAGTTTCATAGTTAGCTATTTATTTTTTGTAATATATTAAGTTTATTTAATAAAGAACATATAACGAATGGATACTAAATCAGCCTTTTGATATTGGGTAACATACCTGCAGTTAAATACCTACGCACGGCTTACCCTTCTACACCCAGCTTACTCTGTGTCTCCTCTCGCAGATTTATTTCATTGTTCCTCCACCCCTGGGCCGGGGTGAGGGGGTGGGGGGTGGCGGGGTAAAAAACCGACGCAATATGCTACTCATAAAGTTCCTATTACGCTACCCCGCCAATAAGCCTGATACGGTACATTGCTGGTCATCATAAACTTGATTTTAATAAAATCACGAATATGAAACATGCTACAAACCCTGAGTAAATAAACCCGTCAGTATGTCTGATTTTTTCGTCATACGCTCGTTACAATCACACAGATAAAACAAGCATTTAGTAATGAATGAGTATAAAACAAAAATCCGACTGCGGTAATTTCAAAGTTGTATTTTGGCTTTAAAATCCGCCATTTTACCATTTTAAAAATACAGCTAGTTTCTCTCTCGGTTCTGAGACGAACACAACGACACCTGTATGTCCACCCAGCCATGTTATTAAAAAAGAATTTACTTGTCCGCATGCATAACTCTACTCTCGAAAAACTTACCTAACCCTCCTTCTAAGGCAGTCGAGTTAAACCGAGCAATGTATGCCGAACCAGGCCCTGCAGGCAAAGAAGTGAATAACCGACTAAAAAACATGCAATATGCTCCTCATAAGAACGCTTGATCGCGAGTCCATTGTCGAAGGTCTGACGTCAGGGGTGTGGAAGCTGTATGACTTAATTAACAGATGGTTTTGAGTTTGTGTTAATGATTTTAAGGATTTGTCGAGAAATACACGAAACGTCTGTTTGTGCGTTAATTTTGTGCGGCGTAACGCATGCGTTAGAACAATACGAGTTCTGACATTATTGTCATTTGAATAAGGCTTATGTCAAACAGTTTGACAGACGCATCCGTCGACGCCAAGTCGACGCTGCGTTGCGCGATGCGTAGCGCTAGCGGATGCGTCTGTGTAACCATTTGACATAAGCCGTATTTGTATGAAAAATAAGCCGTATTTGTTCTAGGCATTTTCCTAAAATATGCGATAGCGCTGCTTAAAAATAACGCACAAACGGACGTTGAGTATTTCTCCGGACCATGCAAATTCACGTGATTTCTCTGGCGAATTTGAATTTTGAGTTAATTGAAATAATACCAATGGATATTGAAAACATATCTCAAAAGATAAAAAATGATACCTTTGGCCCTCGTTTCTCACTTATAGTTCCAGAGAAAAACAAGTTTAAAAAAATCTCGCCAGAGAAATCAATCAAATAGAACAGAGAAATCAAACTCGTAACTTTAATTTCGTTATTTGTATCATTTACTTATGTCAGTCATTATTTATCGTGGCTGTTGTCTGCTCGCAGGCTTGCCACAGACCTAGCCACCCAGGCAGGCTAGCGTGGCTGTTGTCTGCTCGCAGGCTCGCCACAGACCTAGCCACTGGGCAGGCTAGCGTGGCTGTTGCCTGCTTGAAGCGCTGCGAGTAGAAGCGGCTACAGACCTAGCCACCTAGCAGGCTAGCGTGGCTGTTGTCTGCTCGCAGCGCTGTGAGCAGAAGCGGCCACAGACCTATCTACCGGGCAGGCTAGGGTAGATATTGTCTGCTCGCAGCGCTGCGAGTAGAAACGGCCACAGACCTAGCCACCTAGCAGGCTAGCGTGGCTATTGTCTGCTCGCAGCAATGTGAGCAGAAGCGGCAACAGATCTAGCCACCGAGTAGGCTAGCGTGGCTGTTGTCTGCTCGCAGCGCTGCGAGTAGAAGCGGCCACAGACCTAGCTACCTAGCAGGCTAGCGGTGGCTGTTGTCTGCTCGCAGCGCTGTGAGCAGAAGCGTTCATAGACCTAGCCACCGGGCAGGCTAGCGTGGCTGTTGTCTGCTCATATGCTCGACGCAGACCTAGCCACTGGGTAGGATAGCGTGGCTGTTGTCTGCTCGCAACGCTATGAGCAGAAGCGGCCACAGACCTAGCCACCGAGCAAGCTAGCATGGCTGTTGTCTGCTCGCAGGCTCGCCAAAGACCTAGCCACCGGGCAGGCTAGCGTGGCTGTTGTCTGCTTACAGCGCTGCGATTAGAAGCGGCTACAGACCTAGCCACATAGCAGGCTAGCGTGGCTGTTGTCTGCTCGCAGCGCTGTAAGCAGAAGCGGCCACAGACTTAGCCAACGGGCAGGCTAGCGTGGCTTTTGTCTGCTCGCAGCGCTGTGAGCAGAACCGGCAACAGACCTAGCCACCGGGCACGCTAGCGTGGCTGTTGTCTGCTAGCAGCGCTGTGAGCAGAAGCGGCCACAGACCTAGCCACCAGGCAAGCTAGCGTGGCTGTTGTCTGTTCGCAGGCTCGCCACAGACCTAGCCACCGGGCAGGCTAGCGATGCTGTTGTCTGCTAGCAGCGCTGTGAGCAGAAGCGGCCACAGACCTAGCCACCGGGCAAGCTAGCGTGGCTGTTGTCTGTTCGCAGGCTCACCACAGACCTAGCCACCGAGCAGGCTAGCGTTGCTGTTGTCTGTTAGCAGCGCTGTGAGCAGAAGCGGCAACAGACCTAGCCACCGAGCAGGCCAGCGTGGCTGTTGTCCGCTCGCAGCGCTGTGAGCAGAAGCGGCAACAGACCTAGCCACCGTGCAGGCTAGCGTGGCTGCTGTCTGCTCGCAGCGCTGCGTGTAGAAGAGGCCACAGATCTAGCAACCTAGCAGGCTAGCGTGGTTGTTGTCTGCTCGCAGCGCTTTGAGCAGAAGCGGCCACAGACCTAGCCACGGGGCAGGCTAGCGTGGCTGTTGTATGCTCGCAATTTCGACACAGATCACAATTGTACAACTACACTACATGTGGTAATTTTGTTGAATAAATTGAATTGAATTGACCTAGCCACTGATAGCGGACCTAGCAGGATAGCGTGGCTGATGTCTGCTCGCAGGCTCGTCACAGACCTGATTGATTTTTCGGGCAATTTTTTTGACTTCTCTGGCATTTTCGCCAGAGAAATCAATGCCAGAGAAAGCAAAAAGTAGTGATTATTTAGAATAACCCTTAAACCGTAAAAGCGAATATAATCGTTATTACACAACCAGCTCACTACCCAAAAAGCTACGTTTCTTTAACAAAATCACAACATTATGACTGATCAATTAATTATTAACTTTACCAGAGAAATCAAATGTATGGGTGTACCAAAGCCAGAATAACACTTGATTACCTCGATGAATCCAAAATGTAGCATCGAGTCACGAGTGCACACACCTTAGACGAGACGATGAAAGAAAGTCTCTTATGAAATAATTAGAAGTCCTGGATTTTGGATATGTTATTTAGTACATAGTTGTGAGGTATATTTCAAAAATGTAGAAAATTTGGACCGTGGGTTTTGTAGAAATTTAGGTATTTGTGTTTTACGTAAAAAGATAGCTAAATATTGAATTAAAATTGAAAAAAAATAGGGCATTTTGTTAAATATATTATTTTCTGAATTTTGATACGTAGGTAGAAATGATAATTTTCTTGGAACATGCCTAATTTAAAAAATTATTACAATTCTTCCAATATAAATTTAAAAGTCATCATATTGATAGCAACGTCTGTAAAACTTCTACTAAACATGGTCCCAAAAGTGTAGAAAAATAAAGTTATGGATATCATAAATAACGTGTTTTTTATATAAATTCGTGCCTTCTATAGAATTAAACATTGTAAACATCAGGTAATCATCACCAAAACTATCAGAATAATCATTACCCAAAAGTGTAGAAACGTAACTACTTGGGAAGTTAGATTTCTTTCGTCCGAGCACTAGCGCTTGGCAACAAGGCAGAAATACCTACAATCCGGCGCGGCGGCGGCGGCGGCGCAGCGCGCGGCGGTGGTGGCGTTTCGTTTAGTTTAGCGCGTGTCGCGCGCTGCAGTAATAGGTAGGTACATACATACATATTATTTTAATTTTTGGAATACTTATATTCAAAAACTTTTATTTATTTCTTCACAGTTTAATTTAGAAACCGTTAAATAATGTTGTAGTAGTCACTACAACATTATTTGCCAGTATTTTCCTACAACCAACCTTCACCTACTGCGACTAATTTAAGATTAAAATAATAAAAATTTATTTCTACTTTGCAATTATATGGGGTGTTAAGGACGGTGTAACGAAAACTTAGCAGGCGTGCTCAGACCATGAAACTGAACAACTTTTACTATGGAGCCAATGGTGGGAAACGAAAAATATTTCCCGACCTCCCATACAAAGTCAGTCAGCTGATCGTGAATTTTGTATGGGAGATCGAAAAAAATATTTTTTTTTGTTTCCTATCATTGGATCCATAGTAAAAGTTGTTCAGTTTGATGGTCTGATCATGCCTGCAAAGTTTTCGGTACACCGTCCCTAACACTCTGTATACAACGTGTTACAAAACAACCCATAAAACTCCCATACAAATGGAGTTCATTCTGTATGGGATAATGGGAGGACCACACTTTTTTTTCATATTTCGACCCATGTTCCACAGGAAAAGTTGTTCAGTTTTACGAGAACCTTGACCTCCTTTCAGCTTTATTGGTTGTTTTGTAACACCCAGTATATATTTTAAAATAAACCGTTTACGGTAAATATTGATTCAGTGTGAAATTAGAACTAATGTTGATCCACCTTTTGATTTGTATGTATAGTCAGTTCCGCGCTGATATGCTTTGTTGGATCCGGCCTTGTTGCGCGTGTGACGTCAGTGGATCTGCACTTACAACATCAGCGATTTGACCGATATTGGTTTATACATTTACGGTCAAAAAATTCATACTGAAAATATATTTTTATACCTAGAGTATATTTTATCTAATTGATATGCCACATTTACTTATACTAAGTAGATCCGAAGCCAAACTTAACGAATAGGTAGGTACTCGAGCACAAAGCGGCAACGTTGCGTTCTTCGTGTGACAAAGAAAAGAACACAGCAAGCTGTTTCGTTAGAGTAACAAGGTAAGAAAGATAGCTTTTACGGACCAAACATCCGCAACATCCTCCCCCCTTGCGAAGTCTCTGGAACATCCTGGACCGTTAGGACTGCGAGCTTGTGTACTGGCCGCTGGAAGACGTCTCCCTTGGTGCGGATGTCCAAGCAGCGTACTTTGCCTTCTGGTCCCGGGTGGGTGCGGATGACTTCCCCTAGTGGCCGGTCATACGTTGCGGGGCAGGTTTGCGTCGACCACAACGTCTAGATCCTCTTCCTTGACGTTGCGGGAGCTGTCGTGACTGCCACCTCTCGAAAATAAATAAATAAATGGGTAGTCTCTTGAAGACCCGATGAGAAAGTGGTTTGGTGACAGTGCCTCTGGGTCATCCTTGGAGACTGGAACGTGGGTGAACGGACTTCCGTTGATAGTGTGCTTAGTCTCGCAGAGCACAGTGGTAAGGATTAAGTCTCGTGGGTATTTGTGAGCCTCGTCTGAGGTGTTTTCAAGCTCCTTCCTGGTTCGAAGATCCCAGTTCGATACACTTCCATTCTGTCCTATTGATGAGTAGTAGATGCGTAGTCCTTAAGCGCTGGCAGCCATTGTGAGTAGGCAGCTGGTAGCTCGGCGTCTGCTCCCTTGAAGTTGATGGTGTTTTCTGATCATATCGTGTGCGGCCATCCTCCTCTCGAAGCCATGGGCCTGAGAGCCAATATCACTGATGAGGTAGACAGCGAGCAGGCTAGCATGATGCGAACGGCGCGTGTGGGGAGGCAGGTAAAGATACCAACTGCTTCTTGTGTCTCCAGCTCATAGTGACTATTAGGGTGTCGAAGAAGTCCCCGCCTGTGTCGATAGAGGCGCGCGTGAAGGGCTGGAGTCTTACCATCGTTAAGTTGCCAAGTGGTGAAACGACGTGTGCAGCTTTTCGGACTCCGCAGTGCCCGGATTCTCTGGCTGCTGCTCGGTCGGTCAGTGATCCAGTAGCGCTTTCTCAGCTCGTTGAGTATGCGTTCGTTGTTGGCGTGGTTGTTGTGAAGGGATGTCTTCCGTCCAAGATGGGCCTCTTTGTGTCTTCACTGATGATGGGGGCTGCGTTGATTCTCCATTGCAGCTGCAGGATGCCCTCTATGTCTATTGTCAATTTACGTGAATTGCTGATGGTGCCTAATCTCTTCAGCTAGTCCAGGTCGTCTGAGTAAGTGTCTTCTTGGGGTTTCTTGATCTACAGCTTCTCTGCTTCACGTTTATGCCGCACCTTCAGTTTTCAGGTTCCAGGTTCTCTTGCGGCAGGCGTTGATGTATAGGAGCACGTATGCAGCGCTTGTATCAAGTGCTCGTATTTGGAGAATTTTGTTAGCCCTCACGTGCAGAACGTAGGCCTCTTCTGGTAGCGCGTCTTGTTTTGGAGTTTTTTTAGGCCAGTGCTCTTCGCTCAGTCTTAGGAACCTGTGTACGGTGAACCATCAGCTGCGTCCTTCCTCTCACGTCTTGGCCGGGTCACCTCGTCCACCACGTTCTGGTCCGGCGGGATCCATTGCCAGTCACACGTGTTAGTGATCTCGGCGACAAAAGGCGTGTGACTCGCGTTGTTGTTGCGAATCCAGTGCAGAATTGTTGCTCCATCCGTAGGATGCTTTGGGCGCGGAAGGGCGCCACTCGCGCCTTGGCTACCACGACTACTTCCACGATGAAGTCTTCCTCTACAAGGCGCCAGTAGACCGCTGCTGTGATAGCCTTGGAGCTGCCGTCGCAGAACACATCGAGCTGTCTGTCTTTGACGGTTCCCCCCGTGTCCTCGCCGTCCGCTGTCGCCCGTGGTCAAAGTCTAAACATTTATTTCTTGGTAGGAATTTACAAGATTCTCTTAAAATTCTCTTTAAGAAAGTCACATTCCAATTCAATCTTAAAAAGATAATTTGAAATGCAGTATTTTCTCTTTCTATAACAATTTGTGTTCCTCCTCGCAACCCGGGGCGTTTCCTTCATCGTGGCCGTATCCCGTTGCCTTTTGCTGTTGCTGTTTGCCGTCGCCCTTTGCACCTCGCGCCAGTAAAATGTTTACAACCTGTATGCAGATTTCAAACTAATACGAGCGCTTTCTCCCGAATTAGTTGGAAGTTCCACCTTTTGCTTTTGTCTTCCTCGGGGACCGCCGGCGAGTCAGACCCAATTAACGACTTCCAGTCAGGCGGTAGTGATGTTGTCCGGGGAAGGCCGGCGAGCTTGACCCGAAAGAATTGGGCTTTGCTCGGCCGGCGATTGTTATATCAGGTAGTACAAATCTGGTAGTGGCCGCCGGAGAGTACAAAGCCATCAAACTGGCGGCGGAAGTCTAGTCCATTAAGAGTCAAATCCATGCTCTGATTGGCTCATTCAAATTGGATCAACGATTTCCGTAACTAACGCAGGATGTATTCGTATATCGATTGGATCAACATTTTCGAACACTTTATTGTAGTCCCTTGAGTGCAGATGTTGATCCAGTCGTTTCTTTAAATACTGGTACCGGGGAAGATCGAATCTGAAATGAAACCTGATGAGCTGATGAATGAAACTTTAAATGAATACGTCCCGGGTCGTTCATCGATTCGGTGCTCACACGATAGAAGATTATATCGGTAAAATTCATCCTCGTAAAATGTGCAGCCAGGAATCAAAACTAATTCTAAAATTGCATTCATCCGATTTTACCCTTGATCCGGTCTTGCCCGGGTATACCTTGCCTACATTTCATAAAACGTGTCTACTTTTATCTCAGACTTGACTGTTTTTCACATAATTACTTGAATATTACATTTATATGTGGGTACTGTTGCCAAAAAAATCATCCGGAATCCGGACCCACTTTAGGGACTAACTTATACTGGTTTGTGTTAGTATTTGTATGAAAAACCAGTATAGGTATGTTAGTCCTTTAAATGGGAAGGTAGATTGTTTGCGATACCTAGTCATTTTATGTTTTAATTTTAACTTGCCTGCTTAAAGATCGAAAATATTATGTACGCGACGCCCCTAAGTTTGATGTTTAGGTACCTATAACTTAAGAGCGCAGAATGTGTAAACGTCTCGCCGCGCGCTTGCCAACAGCGCGCGCGCGTCCTGCCCCGCCTCGCCCCGCCGCTGCCGTTACCACACCGCGCTGGGAATTACGTATTTTTATCTAGATTTTACTTAATAACTTCAAATAGGTACAACTTACACAAACATTTTTTTTGATAACGTGAAATAGAATTTCAGACGAATGAAATATGATCATCTTTACATACTTTTATTCAATATTGGTCTTGTAATTAACAAAAATGCGAATAAATTACGAATCCATTTTTATTTTTTTCTACACTTTTTAGGGTATGTTTATAATTCATATAAAAACCTATTTTAGGAAATTCAGGGATTTTAATTCTATATTGTCTGAAGAAATAGTCTTTTTCTATTTTATTGCTTTCCCAATACCTAAAGTTTCTACATATTTAACAATGTGAAAGTACTTAGGTCTAATGACCATATAAACAAAAAAAATGAATTTTAAATCTATATTCATGTAGTTACAAAGATAAAATATAAATACCTATTTTAAAGGACGTTGCAAATGAGAAAAATTTCTACCTTTTTTTATGTGTGTCAAGAATTATGTTCTTAACATATTACAGAAACAAAATCCAATTTTAATTTTGTCATAGCTTTTGTGGCCAGAATATCGTTCCCCTGCCGGTTTACTCCGCTGCT
The DNA here is from genome assembly GCA_024500475.1 of Phthorimaea operculella. Taxonomy (NCBI): domain Eukaryota; kingdom Metazoa; phylum Arthropoda; class Insecta; order Lepidoptera; family Gelechiidae; genus Phthorimaea; species Phthorimaea operculella. Next base: position 6,009,575 of record JANFCV010000007.1, on the reverse strand, counting down.
GCGGCGTAACTGACGCTTTTGAGCGGCCGGGATGCCGACAGCGTACCTACAAAGACTAGTGATGTGTGCGATGTTTTTTACACGCCAGAGAATCCCAGGATTTTACGCGGACAGAGACATTTTATTCTGTAACTCGTTAAACTGTTATAAGTATGGTTAAATATTAATTGTAGTTAAACTAGAACATATAAAAGGTCTGTGAACATCGTCACAAATTCGTATCATAAATAGTTATCGAAATATAAACCCATGAATGTAGCAAGTCAGCTTTCGGACACGCCAGAGAGCGTCAATTTGGGGGGCATATATATTTTTATAAAAAAGCGTATATCCCTATAATTTTTATTGCTTCTCCAATCGCAGTAATAGCCGTACTAACCATATAAAAATACTGCTCCTCTATAATAGCAAGATGTGCAAATTTTGGGCCAAGACAGTGATTTCTCTGGTGCTGAAGAAAGACCCGTTACGGGTGATTCTCACCTTTGCTGTTTTGGTGTTGTTTCTTTATAGCGCAACTGAAATTAAAATTCTTGTAGGTACTTATCCAATATTTTTCACCGTCTGTACGACCCTGAAACGGAGTACAAGCACAAATTAGAGAAATGGATTACGAGCAGTAAGCCAACACGCTCGTTTCGCAATCCGGCACGATTCGCTAACTAACGATTACTTGCTACAAAATAATATGACATGAACGAAATAAAATATGAAATAATACCAATAATATAAGGAATTGATATATCAATTCTATATCTTTTACTCAAGAATCGTTAATGTATGTCATATTATTTTGAAGCAGGTAGGTAATCGTTATTTGGCAAATCGCGCCGGATTACGAAATTAGCGGGTTTGCTTACCGCTCGTGCTGTTTCAGCGAGAAAGAATTTTTGTAATCAGTCCAGTAGTTTTAGAGTTTATCGGTTATACCTACACATTATAAAAAAACTGTCTTCTATAGGGTGCAATTTCCATAGTGGCGGATCCGTTAAGGGTGTGTTCTGCCCATGAAACTGAACAACTTTCCCCAAGGAACATAGGTAGAAATACGAAAAAAATGTTGGTCTTCCCATACTAAGTGTGTTGGCCGGCCTGGTCAATTTGTATGGGAGGCCCAATTTTGAATGCGACCCTGCTCTCCTCCTGATTGCTAGCTTCCTGCGTCGACTCGTCTTGCGTGTCCAACGAGGAATCATTGTTCGTGACACCTAGGTGCAATTTTCTTGTGTGTTTCTTCAAGTCAAAGTTTCTGCAGAAACCTTTCGCGCAAATGTTACAAGTAAACGGCTTGCGTTCGTTGTGTGTGTGCATGTGAAAAGTCAAGTTGTAAATCTGGTGGAAAGCCTTGTTGCAAATGGAACATTTGTACGCTTTCTCTCCGCTGTGCGTCAATCTGTGGTTCTTATAATTTCCTTTCTGATGGAACCCCTTTCCACAATACTCGCACACGAAGGGCTTATAGCCCGCGTGGATTCTCGCGTGCGTGTTCAAAGTTGACGATCTGTTAAAAGCTTTTCCGCACGTCAGACATTTATGAGGCTTCTCCGAAGTGTGAATAATTTTGTGTCGACACAAAGTCGACGCTTGCCGGAAACCTTTCCCACAAATCTTACAAACGAAAGGTCTGGCCCCCGTGTGTACAGGCATATGCCTTGTCAGGTTATAGTGAGCGTTAAAAACTTTGCCACAGTCGGAACAGGCAAAGCTTTTGTTCTTCGCTGGGGAGGACGTGGGCCCTGTGGTTGACGAAACAGTGTCAACAGCCGGAGGTCTAGGGCTTGGTGGTCGTTGCGGAGACGGAGCTGGCGGCGGTCTCGGCAACAGCTGATGAGCGTACGTCAGAGACACTAGGTCTGGTCCGTAGTACAGCAAAGGATAATGCGAAAACTGTCTTCTAGCAGCCGGAATGTACTGTTTAAACGCGGAATCCAAAAGCTGCGCGCCGTATGAAAGAAAGTGCGGATTCGTGGGTGGTTCAGGGGATACGGACTTCTTCCTGTTGTCAGGCTCCATGAGACGAGCAATGGAGAAGTTGAGGACTGGTGTGGGGGTGTCCGGGGACTTGGCTCGCTCGGGGGAAGACGCCCGCGGGCTGTGCCCTGATGACTGGAACGGCTGCATCCTGATTGATCTGCAAAGAAGAAATCAATTAATATTTCTGCGATGTTAGAGCTTTTGATATCGCCAGCCAATTACAATCAATTCGAAGGAATTCTTCAGTAAAGGTCAGTGTTATTTTTATTTCTTTTAAAAGTCGACTGTGAGTGTTTCTCAATTTTGACCCTATAAAATAATGGATCTTTGTCTGAGAGTCACAACACTCATTCCATAAAAGGACGTTAGTAGGTAAGTATATTTGAGACCAGTGTTTTAATTAGCGATGCGATGCCACCAATGTTCAATTAAACCCTCCTTTTGCCACCAAACCACGAGCACCCAAACATCACCCTTTAACCGCACCAGTTATTCGTACAGAATTATGTACGCGACGCCCCTAAGTTTGATGTTTAGGTACCTATAACTTAAGAGCGCAGAATGTGTAAACGTCTCGCCGCGCGCTTGCCAACAGCGCGCGCGCGTCCTGCCCCGCCTCGCCCCGCCGCTGCCGTTACCACACCGCGCTGGGAATTACGTATTTTTATCTAGATTTTACTTAATAACTTCAAATAGGTACAACTTACACAAACATTTTTTTTGATAACGTGAAATAGAATTTCAGACGAATGAAATATGATCATCTTTACATACTTTTATTCAATATTGGTCTTGTAATTAACAAAAATGCGAATAAATTACGAATCCATTTTTATTTTTTTCTACACTTTTTAGGGTATGTTTATAATTCATATAAAAACCTATTTTAGGAAATTCAGGGATTTTAATTCTATATTGTCTGAAGAAATAGTCTTTTTCTATTTTATTGCTTTCCCAATACCTAAAGTTTCTACATATTTAACAATGTGAAAGTACTTAGGTCTAATGACCATATAAACAAAAAAAATGAATTTTAAATCTATATTCATGTAGTTACAAAGATAAAATATAAATACCTATTTTAAAGGACGTTGCAAATGAGAAAAATTTCTACCTTTTTTTATGTGTGTCAAGAATTATGTTCTTAACATATTACAGAAACAAAATCCAATTTTAATTTTGTCATAGCTTTTGTGGCCAGAATATCGTTCCCCTGCCGGTTTACTCCGCTGCTGCGGCGTAACTGACGCTTTTGAGCGGCCGGGATGCCGACAGCGTACCTACAAAGACTAGTGATGTGTGCGATGTTTTTTACACGCCAGAGAATCCCAGGATTTTACGCGGACAGAGACATTTTATTCTGTAACTCGTTAAACTGTTATAAGTATGGTTAAATATTAATTGTAGTTAAACTAGAACATATAAAAGGTCTGTGAACATCGTCACAAATTCGTATCATAAATAGTTATCGAAATATAAACCCATGAATGTAGCAAGTCAGCTTTCGGACACGCCAGAGAGCGTCAATTTGGGGGGCATATATATTTTTTATAAAAAAAGCGTAATATCCCTATAATTTTTTATTGCTTCTCCAATCGCAGTAATAGCCGTACTAACCATATAAAAAATACTGCTCCTCTATAATAGCAAGATGTGCAAATTTTGGGCCAAGACAGTGATTTCTCTGGTGCTGAAGAAAGACCCCGTTACGGGTGATTCTCACCTTTGCTGTTTTGGTGTTGTTTCTTTATAGCGCAACTGAAATTAAAATTCTTGTAGGTACTTATCCAATATTTTTCACCGTCTGTACGACCCTGAAACGGAGTACAAGCACAAATTAGAGAAATGGATTACGAGCAGTAAGCCAACACGCTCGTTTCGCAATCCGGCACGATTCGCTAACTAACGATTACTTGCTACAAAATAATATGACATGAACGAAATAAAATATGAAATAATACCAATAATATAAGGAATTGATATATCAATTCTATATCTTTTACTCAAGAATCGTTAATGTATGTCATATTATTTTGAAGCAGGTAGGTAATCGTTATTTGGCAAATCGCGCCGGATTACGAAATTAGCGGGTTTGCTTACCGCTCGTGCTGTTTCAGCGAGAAAGAATTTTTGTAATCAGTCCAGTAGTTTTAGAGTTTATCGGTTATACCTACACATTATAAAAAAACTGTCTTCTATAGGGTGCAATTTCCATAGTGGCGGATCCGTTAAGGGTGTGTTCTGCCCATGAAACTGAACAACTTTCCCCAAGGAACATAGGTAGAAATACGAAAAAAATGTTGGTCTATAATATACTAAGTGTGTTGGCCGGCCTGGTCAATTTGTATGGGAGGCCCAATTTTTTTACACATTTCCACCTATGTTCTTTGGGGAAAGTTGTTCAGTTTCATTGACAGAACACACCCTTAACGGATCCGCCACTAATAAAATTGCAACCTATTTAATAGTAGCGTAGAAGTAGGTATACATTTTTATAATGTCTCCGTTCTTCAGTAAAACACATGGGTTTTGTTCGTATAATATTATTTTAATTCCATTCAATTCATAATATTGCAGTTGACTGTAAATACATTAAAATTTATGTTTCAATTACTTCTAGATATTTACAAATCTACGATCACAATTTATGCTATTAAATTCCCTAACGTAGGTAGGTACGTATTACACAAAAAACATATGTGGCTCCTATTTGCTACTCTATTTTACACAGAATAATAATTTTGTAAGCATTGATAGGTAAATCAAAATAATCACCTACTTAACACCTCAGAAATTCAATCTACTTACGTGAAATGCTTAATTTTTAAACAATTCTACTTATTTATTTTAGAACCCTATTTAAATGTACAACGTTTAAATAAACTTTATCTTCAAATCTGGATTTGAAGATAAAGTTTATTACAGTAACCTCAGAATCATTTTTTTAGAGCTCAAACATAATTATTTTTAGAGCTTAAACATAATATAAGTAATTTTATTTACAACACACATGGAATGTCTAAGTTCTATTTACAAAACTGACTAAATGTGGGCTTTTGCGTAAAAAAGGTCCATCTACATAGTTATGATCAGTTTCGGAATCTACAAGAGTCCCTCTATTATGCCTACTGACACTGAAACTTTAATTTTTAAGACGTCGAAAGTCGTAACTCCAAAAAATAAAAATATCTCTGCGTGCGTTTCGTCAGCTGCTAGCCCAACTGAGTTCGGGATATGTTTGATATTCAGGCATAAGCCAGCATTTAGGGCAAAATTAGTGCAATCTACCTGTAAAATGTTAAAATTGGTGCCACTACACGAAAGACGCTATGAGCTAAAAATCGTAGGCCTTTCTTCCTGTTTCTGTGATATAATTAAATTATGGTAGGTACTTAGATTTATGGTAGGGAATTAATTAAATTATGGTAGGGAAGGTAGGTAACTACTTTAACATATGTACAATGGTGACTATTTTTATTTCTTAACACGAAAATCTGTATTAATACATCGATAAACTTATTTGTGTAGTTACTGTTTCTATCTTCCACACGTCTAATTTAAAAACGTCTCGCGTCGTTTAAAAATTTACAATTCTCACTCAGTCAATTCGCTCAGTGCTAGTGCTCTCGAAACCCCGACCGAGGTAACTCCCGGGTCACAACAAATTAGAGAAAAACGCATTTGGTGACGTCATACGGGACGAATCCAAAATCCTCGGATAAGACTGTCCTAAAAACGGCCTGAATGCGACCCTGCTCTCCTCCTGATTGCTAGCTTCCTGCGTCGACTCGTCTTGCGTGTCCAACGAGGAATCATTGTTCGTGACACCTAGGTGCAATTTTCTTGTGTGTTTCTTCAAGTCAAAGTTTCTGCAGAAACCTTTCGCGCAAATGTTACAAGTAAACGGCTTGCGTTCGTTGTGTGTGTGCATGTGAAAAGTCAAGTTGTAAATCTGGTGGAAAGCCTTGTTGCAAATGGAACATTTGTACGCTTTCTCTCCGCTGTGCGTCAATCTGTGGTTCTTATAATTTCCTTTCTGATGGAACCCCTTTCCACAATACTCGCACACGAAGGGCTTATAGCCCGCGTGGATTCTCGCGTGCGTGTTCAAAGTTGACGATCTGTTAAAAGCTTTTCCGCACGTCAGACATTTATGAGGCTTCTCCGAAGTGTGAATAATTTTGTGTCGACACAAAGTCGACGCTTGCCGGAAACCTTTCCCACAAATCTTACAAACGAAAGGTCTGGCCCCCGTGTGTACAGGCATATGCCTTGTCAGGTTATAGTGAGCGTTAAAAACTTTGCCACAGTCGGAACAGGCAAAGCTTTTGTTCTTCGCTGGGGAGGACGTGGGCCCTGTGGTTGACGAAACAGTGTCAACAGCCGGAGGTCTAGGGCTTGGTGGTCGTTGCGGAGACGGAGCTGGCGGCGGTCTCGGCAACAGCTGATGAGCGTACGTCAGAGACACTAGGTCTGGTCCGTAGTACAGCAAAGGATAATGCGAAAACTGTCTTCTAGCAGCCGGAATGTACTGTTTAAACGCGGAATCCAAAAGCTGCGCGCCGTATGAAAGAAAGTGCGGATTCGTGGGTGGTTCAGGGGATACGGACTTCTTCCTGTTGTCAGGCTCCATGAGACGAGCAATGGAGAAGTTGAGGACTGGTGTGGGGGTGTCCGGGGACTTGGCTCGCTCGGGGGAAGACGCCCGCGGGCTGTGCCCTGATGACTGGAACGGCTGCATCCTGATTGATCTGCAAAGAAGAAATCAATTAATATTTCTGCGATGTTAGAGCTTTTGATATCGCCAGCCAATTACAATCAATTCGAAGGAATTCTTCAGTAAAGGTCAGTGTTATTTTTATTTCTTTTAAAAGTCGACTGTGAGTGTTTCTCAATTTTGACCCTATAAAATAATGGATCTTTGTCTGAGAGTCACAACACTCATTCCATAAAAGGACGTTAGTAGGTAAGTATATTTGAGACCAGTGTTTTAATTAGCGATGCGATGCCACCAATGTTCAATTAAACCCTCCTTTTGCCACCAAACCACGAGCACCCAAACATCACCCTTTAACCGCACCAGTTATTCGTACAGAAACAAAGACTATTGAACCTCTGAAGGGCGTGCCATCCCGCCCTTCGTCAGGCAAAGCCCTCCGGCCCTCAACCCCGCCCTGTCGACGTTTTAACCAAATTGGAAAGCATTTGAAACCGTCAGACAGCGTTCAAAAATGCGCCAGTGAAATGTTTTGCTTTGTTGATAAATTGTTTGGGAAATGAGAGTATGGAACACTCCGATGAATACGTATCTATCAAAAAAGGTTGTGTGTTTACATTACCTGCGTTCCACCTATCAATCACTCAATTTTCGATTAAATTAAAACTCAATGAGGTACTAACTAAGTGTTTTCCAAGCTGTCATTTGGGCAGAGGATTTAACTTTACGAGTATAAGCGTACCGAGAGAAGAAATGTGCCGGTAAATTGTATGGTGTATCGCTCCCATGTCCCAGCATGGAAGTGGCACCTCAGACGTAAATTACTGATTTCAATATTTGCCAAAAGGCAAGCACTGCAATCTCCGATCAATACAAAAAAAAATCACCAACCCAAAACGCCATTTGACCCCGCTTATTACAAAACCGTCACTTTGACTCCGCTTCCGGTCTCAACGGCCGCTCTCAAAGAGAACAACCGAAATTGAAGAAATAAAAGCAGTAATTTTATATGAAAACAATGAAACGCGCGCAATGCCGGAGCTAGGGTGTGTATGCGCTTTATTGTAGCTGCAATCTGCTCCGACTTAGCACCTGGCCCTTAAACGCTAAAAGTTAGGTTAGCTTGTTTGACGTTTGAGCGTGATTGTGAGAGCAAACAACTTATGAACAAGCTCTTTCTGATTAAAAACGTCCCCGTAAGTGTTTATCACAAATTTTCAGCAAGCTGAGAAGATACAAGTTTTGGGTTTAATACACTATAAAGAGGAGCACCTCGTGCATAAAACTTGATTCCTATCACCAAATAAATACTTAGGTATTTGCTAATAAGTTTTGTCGCCCACAACTAAAAATAATACTTTATTATATATCTAGTGGCTATAACAATTGCTAATTTTCTTATGTCTATACTGATCATTTTATGAGGTTTTCAGTTCGATTTTTAATGTCCACTCATTTTGTAGTAATCCCAATTTTAAATTCCTGACAAAACCAATTAATAAACCGCCTTCTTTTTCTCAACCACACGAGCGTACAAAATATGTCCCGGAGTCATTGAAATAAAAAAAACAAAATAATCACTACCCCTGCCACTCGGTTTTTATGTTTAATTGCCATAGAAATCTACCCTTGGCACTTTCTATTGTTTTACTAAAACGCCGGAGGGCCGTGTGAAGAGTTCCGCTATGGTAAAAGGAGTAAAAAGTGCGTGTGTGTTTTGAATGGCGAAAAAATAAATATTATTGGTCTTGATGTTATTGAAGTCCACAACACGTTAGCCGTTCAACGCTACACAAAAACGGAGGTTGGAGACTTTGTTAGTTTTTAGTAGGTAGGCAAATTAAAACAGTTGAAAATAAGATAGATAAGTAAAAGTTAAGAAGGGATAGATTATGTGCGCGTTGATGTCTTTTCTATAAGAAACATAATTAATTCTATTCAGTGTTTCAATTTTCTGCTGAGATTTAATTATAGGTAAGTTTAATAGTAGGTAAGTTTGTGCAAGCACGTTGGTTTACCAGTACTCAACGTATAGTATTAGTACCTACTATAATTGCTTCGTAGGCAAATGAACTTATAAGACTTCTGTAACATACCTACGAATACTTACTAACTTTATCATGCTGTCGTGTTAAGTTTATGAAAAAATAAATATTACCCTCTATTACCCTACACTCAACACGTCATACCATTTCATTTACAAACAATTCCACACCAATTTGCCGAAATCGGCTTAAGCTCGTAATCCCAAACACTTATTTCCAAAACCGTCTAATTCCCGCGTTCCGAATAGAGTGGGCAATCCAAGTCACACAAATCCAACATCTGTCAAATCAAGACGTCATTACGGCGGGAATCGAACCCGGGACCTGCGACCGACACCCGTCAACGATTACGCCCTCGAACGTACAGGGTGAGCTAATCGGGTGTAGTGCAGCTAGTTTGTATTGATCGGGTACACCGATAGAGTTTATGCATCAGCCAGCATCCTAAATAGAGCATAGTTTTAAATTGGATAGTAATGTTTTATTAGTTGTTCATTATAGGTATGCACGTTTTTAATGTATTTCATTGACGCACTTTAATCAAAGATCTTAGAGATCTAAATAATTTGAATCTGCACGAATTTGTTGTACTTGTAAAAATTCACTTAATAAAATCTTGTTTGAATCTTTGATGCAACAAAATGACGATGTACAACGATGGGGTAATTTAGTGTGGACAAGATCATATTTTCTTTCAATGCCTCGATTTTTTAATCAGTTTTCTTTTGCCTACCTTTTCTTTTGCTGATCTAGACCCAAAGTCATTTCATTACTAATGTCCTATAACTCGGACACTAATAAACAATTTTTCACCCTGTACATCCCTATTCAGCACTGATTTAGTACACCTATCTCGCTCGTTTGTAGGGTGAACGCTGTATACGTGTCCTTTTCTCAATGGAGCTTTGTGAGGTCATTCATTAGTGGTTAAAGAGGGTGCATTTTGTAACGGGAAATTGAAATAAGCAATCAAAATATTTGCGGAAATATTTGCTGTCGGTTGATAGTATTTTTGAAATGATGTAAGTACCATAATTTTAAAACCCTAACGATGAAATAACATCGAAACGGACGTTAGGTATGTGTATAATAAGTAAAACGCCTCTTTCTGTAAACTAAGTAGGTATCTACCTACATAACCTACAAACTGTAATAAAAAATGCAGACATGACATTAGTTCTGTTGTAAGCCAGACAGTTGAACCTACATATGAAGTTATAAATTGATATTACATCATTTTGATTCTATTAAAAATATGAAGTTAAAAACAGTTTTATTAAGAGATCTGACAAAATCGAACGAAAAGGTAATTACACTGAATAATTTCAATAAATTCGGTGATCCTATTGATGTTCGTCTTACCAGAGGTCTCTCTATTCATTTTAAAATGCGCTATGACATCAATCGTTATCAAATCATTCAATCAACCCATGCGGCCAGTCAGAGCAAGGGAATGTTTCAGAGGGCAACTATAAGAATACTCATAAAATATATCATTAATATATCATCTACAAGGTGGGCCAAAAGTAATCACCCTATGTGAAACACCTCCCATTTTTTTATTAGACATTAAAATCGAGGACTGTTTTCGGAAACCAGTCTTTCGATGATGTAGAATTTATGTGATTATGTTTTTAAAAAGAAATTAGTCGAATTGCCATCTCTACCGTACGTTTTAACTTTAAACATGCTAATTTCCATACATTCATGACCATGTTTTTTTTTTCGTTTGTGGTAGCTTCAGGGACTTGAAAGTTTCATGAATTGTAATTTGTAATCTTGAGCTATCAAAAATACCATTGGATGAATTCTGGCGTTGTCAGATCTGGAGATCTGACCAACCGGTTCAAAAACCAAATCCTGTGGATTGGTTTTCACCAATTTGCATCCAGTCTGGAGTTAACATCTAACTGCTTTCTTTATTTTTTATTTAATAGCATTGACTTCACATCTTCGAAGGATTATTCATTGATAACAAAATTAATTTTAACATCATTTTTGAAAAATGGGGGTCGTTTTAACACGAGAAGGGAGCTTTTCAGAGACCATTTTTGATTTGACTTAGGAGGTGGCAATTTGACCAATGTCTTTTTTAAAAACATAATCACATAAATTTTGAATCTTTAAAAGATTGATTTCCGAAAACAGAAGTAAATTTTAATGACTAATAAAAAAATGGGAGGCAAATCACATCGGATGACTTCTTTTGGCCCACCCTGTATATATCATGAATAAAATTCAACGTGATACAAAACGAATTAAAACAGAGCTAAATGCACAACACCTACACAATTCTACACATTCATTCTTTACTCTATGCTTGATTAATGTATACTATCTTATGTTATCTTATCATGGATTCTATTGTAAGTATTTTGACTAAGTAGACACCCATTTAGATGGTTTTCATACGCACCACACCATTTAGAGGTAATTTTTTCGATCCGATTTTGGAAGAGTACATGCAGTCGCATAGAAACTTCAGATAACATGACCCGAATCGCTAAACTCTATGCGGCTGTCATTAGGCTATAGAACAGCAATATCACACGGCGCGTGTTTAATCCTTCGCAGCCTGTTTACGACGAGTTTTTGATGGCCTCATTCCAAGTTCTTTAGTACAATCTGTGGTATTTTCCGATCCGGTTTTGGAGGAGTAAATGCAATCGCATTGAAACTTCAGATAACAGACCCAAAATGCCATTTTCTTTGCGGCTGTCGTTTCATTAGACTATGAAACAGCAATATCACACGGCGTATGTTTTATCCTTCGCAGCCTGTTTGCGACGAGTGTTTGATGGCCTCATTCCAAGTTATTCAGTATCTATCTCATTCTCCATGCCCTGAGGCAGTCTCGATGATCTTGCTGCAGCGTCGCGTCGCAGGATATTCCGGTTGACGAGTATCCGAGGTGACGTGGAGTGGGCGGGTTACCCTGCGCCCCGGGGCACGGGGCGCGGGGCCGCGCTACCGAGATGAGGATTTCATATTCGCTCGAGTGCGTCTCGAGCTGCTGTTATGATTATGATTTATGAATATTTTCGAGACGGTTAATATTTTTTAAATGCCTGCCTCATGCTCTCTCTCTTTTCGTGTGAGACACCGAGTCGTTTTTTAACGACCCAATGAACCCTGGTGTCAGAGTTTTTCAACCGCCTACTACAAGTAGCAGGCCTCTGACGTGGTTGTGTAACGACCGCCATCATAGACAGCAACCGGGACCGACGGCTTAGCGTGCCCATCCGAAGCACGGAACCATCTTACTTGCGGACAATCAGGTGGTTCAGCCTGCAATGTCCTAACCAGACTGGGGACAAATTCACAAAGTGATAAATATCAACTTTGTGAGTGACCCCACCGGGAATTGAACCCGGAACCTTTGCGTGGCAGGCAGGCATACTAACCACTGCGCCACATCGGCTGTCAAATCCTGCCTCATGCTAATAATCAAACACGGTACAGAGTATATAGCGTGTTTGGTTCAGAGGTAAAATTATAGGCCAGGATCTCGCGCAATTCAATACCTCTAAAATTACATACGTATAATCCCAATACCTAACAATTTCATACTACAATTAGGTATTATATGAACATTTATGTTCGCATTCGCATAGTATATTCGCATTTGCAAAAGTTCGCATTCGCATTGGTGAATTTAAGTGGGCTAACCTCTATAATTTCGAGAATATAGGTAGTCAGGGCTCCTGCTGCTCAGTGTTCAGAACTTTGGAACGGTGTCCGAGGGCTCTGAGTTCCAGTCCCGGCCGCGGTCAAGATTCTCCAAATTCTCATGGTACACATCTAAATGTAAATCAAAAACATTAGTTCAGTTTTAATGCACCTTTGTATGAAAGGCTTTATTGTTTAAAAAATGTGTGGTCAACATTAAGTTGGGGACTAAAAGTTACGATAGGCTTAATATGTTTGTGAGAACATGAAAACATACACAAAATAAAAGCAAATAAACTACATTAGTTACGTTATTTGGTACGGAACTAGGTAAAATACGCGCAGGATTTTCTCGTATAATGTAGGTAGTGGTTCAAAAGTGTTTTATTATTTATTATGCTCGTTTTTAAGTAAATGTAGGTAATTATTTGAATCAATCTTAAGAGGATACCCGCCTGTTATCCACCTATTTTCCGCCTTTTCATACAAACGAATAATGCATGTAGAGCTGATTCTTTTTTAATTACATTAAGGCCTACCATAGGCATAGCCCTACTTTTATTTTTTCATTATTTGATTACGGGGAGAAAATATGAGCACTTAATTTTGTATGGAAATATAAAATTGTTCATATTTTCTATCATTAATTTATTTTTAAACAAAAATATAGGTGTTTGCCTATGGTAGGCTGGAATAATGAAAAAGTCATTATCACAGCTCTACATGCATTATTCGGGAAGAAAACAGAGATATACGTTTGTGTGACGAAACGCCACTCGAGAACCGTGTTATGGTAATATTAAGGTATAAATAAGTAGGTAATAAAAAGAGTTGCTGTAAAGAAACATCGGTGTTACAAGACCTTGTCCAACACGGTCTTCCGTCCCGCTCCGTACCTATAAGTCTCATATTTTGAGTTAATGAAATGGTTGTGGAAATAAACTACAGTTTTTCCACAGATTTACAACTAGAACTCTATCAGCGAACGTGTTAATCTCATACCCCTTAACGCGTTCACTGCCTCTCTCTGAGATGTTATCTATCCGAGAGATAGGCCGCGTACTGGAGGGCCTTTGTAGGGCCGTGCGCCCATCAGAGGTGAACAGGGTAATTATGATATTGACTCGGATATCGGGACGTCCCTCGGACGTATCTGCCTCTCGCATCTGCATTGTAGACACGGAGATCAGAGATTGCTGTCGCTGCTTTGATTTGCGTGATTACGTTCGGCGCGCGAAGTTGTAACGTATAGAACCGGCTTCGAAAAAGGTTGGGCTTATTCTACATTTCTACCCGTAGGTATAGGTTTAATATTCCTTGATTTCTATCATATTTTGATATGTTATGTATGGCGCTTAATATACCTACTTGTAAGTACCTATTATTCGATCTTCAGCATATTAGCGTGTTTTGGTTAATACCTCTAAATACTACATACATAATTACACTCACTATATAGCGATACACGACAATAGCTAACACGGATTTCAAATATTTGTCAGAAGTGGCGGTAAAACCCGTATTTTTACTACCTTTAACACTCTGCCTACCCCGCAAGGGATGGAGGCGCGGTGTATGTACCTATGTGTTTGGTTAAATTAATTCTAATCATACTACGGGTGCCTACCTACTTGAATCAAAACTTTGGTTTATTTCTTGTAGGTTTCGTGGATAGGTAATGTAATGAATCTTAACTGGCAGACCTCTGCACTGCTGTCATTAAACATAAATATTCGCTCAACCATGCACCATCGTACATTTAATAATGCTCTTCAAAAGCAAAAGTATTTTTTTCGCTAAACTCGATTTCTAAGCATCGGAACTATAAAGCCGCGTTCACACTTCCGTCGGAACCGCGCGCGGGTGGACACCATAAGGCTTACTGCACATTATCGAATATTTGTGACGTTTACAAAGGATTACGGGCTATTAATGGTGGATTTGTGACGCCAAATGTTTGAGCAATGAGCGGTGGCTACTTCTCAAAGCGTGCGGTTAATTCGAAGAAATTCCTTTTTGAAAGTGAATTTTGAGAAAGTGTTATATACGTCTACCTATACGTACACGTTCGATATGAGTAGCGTAATGATAATGACTTCAAAATTGTGCAGAAGAGTATGAAGTAAAGAAGAAACGTAGAGCGTACCTATGTAGAGGTATATACATTACCTACCTACTAGCGGTTAATGGTTTCACCGGCTACAATTCATTTTCCATTTCCATTTACTGTAATTGAATTTCCATTTAAACCTATCTCTTTAATAATCTCTATACTTATTTATTACAAAAAACCGCATCAAAATCCGCTGTCTTTAGCAGGAGTGAGCGAATTTCACGACAGATAGACAGAGAAACGAGCTAGGGATATGAGCGATTTCATTACTACCTATGTATTTGATGATTTTAAAATGAAATGCTGTGAACAATGCCCAATGTGGCAGCAGGAAATTTAGTTTCGTCTTCGACTCGCAAAGAAGAATGCCCGAACAACTAAATAAAAATATTCCATTCCAATAAACTACATATCTTTATGTCTGGTAATTTTTCATTGCCGTCGGCCTCAAATACCTACCTTCAGTGTCTCATATCGACATATTTTTAAATGTAGCTACTAAACAGTCAAAGTAAACAAATCTTTTTGCTATTGATCCAAAAATCTTGGAACAAAATTTGTTTATTGCATCGGGTCCCTACTATGCCCTACCATCTGCATGTCCCCGACGGCACGGCGGTTGGGTGTCAAATATTTGCGGCATGTAATTGGTATGTCGCGGGTTCAATTCCCGGCGGAGGGCCGCACTGGTTTGCAAAACGACGGTTCGAGATTCGACTGGCTGGGGTGACGGAAGGGTGACGGATTAATTTTCTATTGCAAACAATGCCAACACTCGGGTAATGAGTAGGTGCAAACAGTAAAATCGATTATGATTTTGACTTGGACAAATCATGTCCAAGGATTTTGACTATAGTACTTATTTTCCAAATTAGAAAAAGGTACCTGTCTATAAATTGACTCCCTTCATAGAAATATTCTAATGGAAACAGTTCAACTTGTGTGTTAGACGAGCACGTTGTTTTTATAATTAAGGAATCATGCTGTTTCTTCTCGCGATTATGAAAATGCTCTACAATGGCGTTTTTAAGTATTATTTGTTAGTAGAATCCGTAACATTCACTTACGAACTGAGAATGTAAAATTGAAAAGTTTGTACCTAACCAAACTCATGGAAATAGCATCAGCCTTAGATGGCTCATATCGATGGACGTACTACGTAAGATGTAAAAAATCGCTGCTAATACTTTAAAGGAGTAAACCAACCCATGAAACAGAACAAAAATATTTTTGGTCCTCCCATACAAATTGACTCGGCCGCGGCCGGTTGGTACATTTTATTCTTGGGTATGCATACCCAAGAATATATGGGAGAAGTAATTTTTTTTTTTCATTATTCGATCTATGACTCTTGGTTCAGTTTCATGGGCTGGTTCACGCCTTAAAAGATTTACAGTATGTTTTTTTAAATCCTGCACTACAATTTTCACAATATTACAAAATTTGTTGGAAAAGCAGCATTTTCTAGGAAGGGCTTGTTTTCTTCTCAGGCGGTTCTACGTATCGCGAGTTCTCCGTAGCAGAAGGGATCATGTTAACTATTTGCCCCACCCTCATTAAATAAGTTTAAACTTTTCACACTTCTAATTTCAGAGGAACTCAGGTGACAAAAGCACGGTTGGTCACCCTTGCATTGTCACCTTGTTAAAGGGATACGGTAGGGCTAGGAGGGAATTTAGAGGGCTGCCCTCAGTGTGTAATGGCTTAACTAGGGGTAGATGTTAAAAGATTTCAATGCCTTTTAAACAGATTGAAATATACGCTCTGACGCTTTCGCACTATTAAATTGTCTGTACTGTAACTTTGTAATAAGTAAATCGCACATACACCGGATACTTTACGAGTTTACGACACTCGCAATTGGCGGCGACGTTTTCCATGATATTCGATTACTGTTGAGTTTTCGTTAGTTTTCGCAAACTCATTTCGTCAAATAACCGCGATGCGAAATAGCTTCCACACCGCTTGTTGGTCAAAGTCACAGACTTCGAGCTGCAAAGTTAAATTAGTTTGATACAAGTCAAAGGCACGGGCTCTCCTCTCTTCCCACAAACTTCAGCCCTGCAGCGATGGAAGCTGCTTGCCTCTGGAAATACGCCATATTTAGAGCTTATTGCAGAAATGTTCTTTCAATTCACTATTGCTGAGTCAGCAGTGTTGACTTCAATGTACGTATTTCTTAACTGTTCACTCCTTTACGTCACTTGAATTTTACTAAAAATAATACAAGAAATCGAAGGTAATTTGCAGAGTTCGAAGTGGTTATTATTGTTGATAATGATGCCTTAATAATTATCGAGATAATTATAAAAATTATACGCGGGCATTTTCGGTGTATCCAAATGCAAATGGTACTACCTAATATCCTATAATATATGATTACTTGTGTATTCAAAATAAATAAATTTCAGAAACTAGAGTAAGAGCTTCTCCTCTCATTATCACACGGAATTGTTTATTATTTTTATTATAACAATTTTGGTAACTGAAAATCGTAATTATCAGGTAATTTTTTAAAATAATTTTTGACTAGTTTTTTGGCATCATTGTCACCGATGATTAATAATGACAAAACCAGCCAAAACTACAAAATGTAGTGTAATGTCACATCCTGCTCTGTTAATTTATCCCACCAATGATAACTGTCAAAGAAAATAATTATCTTGATTATTCCCATTAACCATAGTAAGTACTTTGATTCCTTCAAGTACCTACGCAATCTCAAGGAATTAACTACTCGCAATAATATGACAATAGTAGATTTTTTCGCTTGTCCTAGTTATGTGACAGGATTAGTAATCAGATGTATGTAGCACTCTTCATCTTCTCTTAGCATGCGCACTATAGAGAGACTTATCTCGCGCGTGAGAAGACTAAGATGTGTCAAAAAGAAGGGAGAGCAAAGGGAATAAGACCAACAGAATCGAGGGCACTGAGCTGCCATTGAGTGACAATCTGTCAAAGGTTGCGTTCGGAATTAGCGTGACGCTTGACCGACTGCGCGCGAGAGGGAAGGTGTCAATGGAGGAGGGTGATGTGATAAAGACACGGTCGGTGTGTGGAAGTAATTGGTTTGTTTGATGATTATGAGCTGGATCTCGTTTTTATACTGCTTCTTTTAGAATTGTCTCCGTTTTTATCTCTGTCTCAAGTGAATCACACGGGCACCAGTTATATAAGGTTACCTTTAATTAAGCACGTAAATTACTCGCAAAAATAAACAATCAACAATTTTTCGAAATATGTAACACAAAGGATCTCCCATACTACCTAAGTGAAAGTGACACATTTTTTCAATATTTTCGTATAGGGTAAAGTACGGATAGATGCGCACCTTTTGGAAAATGCTCAATAACTCAATAATTAAGAACTTATTTACAAAATTATCTTTACAGATTAGAGGATTGATCTTTAATCTTACATTAAAGCCCTAATTCATGAATATAACTTCTATTGTTTTGTTGTAAATCCAGTTTTATTTGACCTCTTGAAAAAGGGATAGTCGCGCACCCGCACAGATAGGCCTCCGAACCATAATATTATTATTACTTTTAAAGTTATTGAGTGCTAAGTCATAAATTTCAGTAAAAAAATTGTATCAACGCGTAGGTATTATAAAATGTATGTTGAACAACGATCATATCTAGACTTTAATTTAGAAGCATTTTGTCCATCTGCAAAATACAAAAATATCAATCTGCGCAACTATCCCCAAAGGCGCAACTATCCGTCCAAAAAACCTGCGCAAATATCCTTTTTGGTACGGATAGTTGCGCATTTAATTTGAAAAATAATTATTTGATATTTTGCAATAATTAATAAATGGTCACGTACTTTATACTGTAGTGCATATGAGGAAATAAAAATGTGAGCGATTCTGCAAGCATGTGAAAAAATACCCGAAAAACAAAATGTGCCAAAATAATTTCGACGCCCGGTTTGACCACGCTACCGAAGATTTTTGCTAAAACTGACGTAAATTTTACAAGTAGTCCATTAATTTATGTGGTACTTGGGGTTTCAGGTGGTAGACTACTATGTTTTAATAAGCAGTAGTGCTGAAATTCACTAGAACATAGTGTTTTCGAAACCTGCGCAACTATCCCAACGGCGCATCTATCCGTACTTTACCCTAGGAGAATCATTTTTTTCTTCATATTTGAGAAACTGTCATTAATAAAAGTTGTTTAGTTTTGTCAGTAGAACTCCATTTATCGATGCTATTAAGAGCAAACCTATCATTACAAAAACTATGGGCCTTACCACAAAAATGTTAGACCAGCATTGAACGCGTATGAACACTGTACGTTTTTTGTATGAAGTTTTATTTTAAACACGCGTTCAACACTTGTCTAACTTTTTTGTGGTAATGCCATAGGTCTTCCGACGGTCGCGGTTGTTGAAGCTACGCTATTAAAAAAATAAATCGTACACGTCCGATCGATACTGTTAATGTTAACACAACCACTGTACAACTACTAAATATTTAGTAGTTGTACTTTTGAATGAAAATTTTATAAGTTCCGTTGATACCAGATTGCTAATAATTTTATGACAGAATGTACAAATCATAGAAATTGTACTGCAAAAAAATTATTCAGTTAGCTCAACAACAGGCTTTAAAAAAACTAAAAAAACCAAGTCAACAGAAATTTTTCAAAAAAATATTTTAAAAATTCATATCTCGAAAAATACAAAAAATCGCGGAACATATGGGGTATTTTCGGATACCCCAGGGTGTGAAGAATGTAAAAAAAAATTATTGACGTCACTCCATGGACATGTGACAACTGTAATTTAATGTACGGAATCAGCGTTCTTCCATCTTTGTACTTACGAGATATCGGAAATATCTATCGCCAAAAAATTGAATCCGATAAACTTAGCGAAATCGTGATGTGTGTTTGATAACCAATGATTATTTTACTCCATTTTGTCTGTTATTTTTTTACGTATTTACACCTAATTTCGGAAATGTTAGTTTGGGGGTCAAACGCGACTCACGCTTGACTGCTTGTGGTAGTATCACTCTACATTGAGGGGGGGAGGGCATTGGAGGTACCGAGGTCGGTAGAGTAGGAAATAAGAATCTACTTTCCAAACAGCGGAAAATCAAGTGTGCATTCCTGTAACTATTTTTAACTGAGGTCTGTGTATGGAACTTGGTACTTATTTAGATCTCACTTCTTTTTTAAGCGAAGCATTCCAATATTATCGAACTTGGCAGCCTTTCACATTTATGTTTTGGGTGGGATTTCATTTATTTTTGTAAGGTTTATTTTCTTTTTTTCTTATGATTAAGTTAGGTAAGGAAATATCTCATTTATACTTTACTTTGACTAAATACAAACCTTCGTAACGAGTTTTAGGTCGGTACGACGATTGGAAGATATAGATAATTTTTTTGTTTTAGTTCCTTAGGGGTATGAATTTACACCTTCATTATTTTTAAAACCGACTCACACTTGGCCATTTTCAGATTTTTTCCTTTACCTTGACCTAAAGACCTACCTCCATGCCAAATTTCAAGTCAATACGACCATTGGAAATGGTCTAGGTTTTTGATGAGTGAGTGAGTGAGTGAGTGAGTCAGTCAGTCAGTCAGTGAGTGTATAGTAAAAATAGCGATTTTCTGACGTCAATATCTCAAGACCTACAATAGGTACATTAATGAAATTTTGTATTTTAGATAAGTAGGTAGATCTCGACAGATACTAGAAATTTCATATGCGTAGATAAAATAGATTTTGAGTTATAGGTGGGTCGAACTTGGTCCGAAATGGTTCGTGTAATATAACCCACGGCCGGTGTGTCGCTTTTTTTGCTCGAACTTGGCGGACACACTGCCGTGTGTCTAGATTGTATTGTTACGCGATTACTGCAGATCACTGTTCCGACGTGTTAATTTGACATGAGTTAACAAATAATGTCAGTAATAGATATTGTGTTCTTGCCTTAATACCATTTAATATGATTTAATATCACTTATCAGTAAAGAAACACTTTCTTGGACGAGATATTCTTTGGTAGCGATGCTACAAGATCTTCGTAGCTTTTGCTACGGTACTGCTACGGCTTATCAATATTTTACGAAAAGTTACAGCATCAAACAAAAATAGAACCGATCCATTATTCAATGTGTCAAAATTAATGTTCAAGCTTTAATCTTTGATGAGTTTTATCCTGGTTCAAGCTTACACATTATGTCGATGACTCGCCAAATATACCGTATTTTATTGAGAATCGCAAATGCTAAAAAAAATATTCCATTTTAAATAAGTTCATGGTTTTCTCGAAGTATCGACAGCTTATCGACAGCAACCACAATATTTGTTCGGCATACAACGCACATGCAAAAACGGGTTGACGAGCTTATTGGGGAGTTTTCTTATTAATTATTATCTTTCATAAAATTATATTCCATTTCAATCATGTCCTGAATATTTTTTAATTAAGTAGGTTCGGTCGGTTCTAATTTAGGTTATGTTATGTAGGTAGGTAATGTTGTGTTCCAATTGTCACTCAGTTACTAAGGCATAATTAGGTATATTCTGCGTTTGGAAAAGCATGATAAATTATTTAGAAAACATACCTAATCCAATGTCATCGTATGTTTATTAATCTACACGTACATAAAATAACATACAGCTACCAAAAAGTAAAAGAAACAGATCAATCGTCATGTCATTTTACTAATGAAATAAGTAAGTGCATACTTGCTTAATACTAATTCTAACTAGGTACTCACTTTATGTTTTTGAACTCCTAATACTTAAATTTTGTCTTTTTTGTAAGATAACATAAAAGGGTGTAAGTATCGGAATTGCAAAGTGTTTGCAAATATATCAGTGGTCAAATGCGGAAGGATTAACACGAGTCGTGTGGATCAGTAAGATAATCCGACGGTCGGCAAAGAGAACGTTTTCAATGAAGGCGCAACAGCGAAACGGTGACCGGAAGTTTGGCAAATAGTGTCACAGCGGATGAAAATAAGTTCGGTTACTTTCAAAGATGATGCATAATTATGGGTTGAATCAGTGATAGATTTTTTATATTGAAAGAGCAAATAATATTCACAAACTTAGATAGAATTGATGTTTATGTTAAATTATGCCTAGGCCTATTTTTGCATTTTATTAAATTTTGTTTGAAATAAGATTTAATATAAGTTTCAATTAAAATATGGAACGTAAAAAGCTCTCTACTCCTTTAGAAGTTATTTTACCCACCTAAACCTTATAGTTATTTTGAATGTTCAAATCAGAATACTTTATAGGTTCAGTGCAAAAATAATCGTTAAAATAAAATAATAAATTTAATCATCAATCTTTAAAATTAGTAACAAAAAATAACACCACCCACCTTTCTTAACTGTTCACGACACAAACACTGGCCACTCACAAAAGAGCAATCGTCATCGCCACTAGCCACTGAAAACCAGAACCGGCATTAAGATGGCGCGCTGTTCCAAATTCGAAATTCGACGGGCAAATGCCTAAACCAAACAGGGTTCTGCCCCCCGCGCCCCCGCTCTACTCGTGACGTGGCGACGTGAAAGGTGGGAGAGTTTGGGCGATGTACATTGCGTTTAAAAAATTTGGGGTCGCCATCTTTTACTTCCTGAGTTTGAGCCGCCAGTTCGCGCGGACAAACGCATAAAGTCCAGGAGCTGAACCGAAGTCTGTAACTTCAGTTGTGTAGCGTAAAGTTGAATGGTTTTAGTAGTTTCGTATTTTGCTAACCGTTTGAAGACTAAATTAATCGGTGCAAGTAGAAAGATTACAGTTGACAATGGCTTAAAAATAATATAATTGGAGCCCTATGCAGTCTCAATTTTAATTGTATGGCAACAAAATACTATTTTAATGAATTAGTTCTCAAACAAAAAACTTAAAAACCCTCGTCACTTCGCCAACTCTGTCTATCAATTCGGCCAGGTCGTGTAGAGGTGCCTTTTTTCTTTATCTCATCAGCTTTTACATTATTTAATGGATTAATTTTGTTATTTGTAAATATCCGCTTATAATCAAATCAAATATTCCTTTTTTCTAATTTTGTTGTTACCAGAAGAAGAGTTACAACTGGTCGAAGTCGGTGCTACCGATAATTGAGTTGGCTCCGCAAAAACTGCATACTTACAAATGTGACCACTATCACCCCCGCTCGCCGTGTCCCTTATTTGTGCCACTATTCTTATGTTTTGAAGTCTCAACTTTGCTTGTTCAGGCTAAACTACCTAAAGGTAGCTTAAGTTGTAATAATCCCTGATCATTTGAATATTTCATGCTTTAAAAAAGCAGTAGAATACACTTCTTAATAAAAATCTATATGCTTCTTGTAAAAGACATCAACGACAACATTATCTTAGACCCACATTTATTTTTATGTCTCAATCATTCGTGTGAAATCGATGGTTTTCTATTTGAATGAGAAACTGCCCAGGTGCCACGTTATGGAAAAAATATATACATAGATGGCGCGCTCCATCACCATGTAGATATATGACGATAGAGAGCGACATCTAGGTATATTTTTCTTTTCAATACTGTGGACACTCCCTCATACCAACAGCAAAAAAACGACTGTACAAGCTACCTATTTCTGGCGGTATCCCTTTCACAGGCATAATTTTTTTTCCACTAATATGTTTTAGCATAACATGTTTCGCATATTTTTTTTCACCTACCAATGCTTTGACATAATAATTTCTTGCCATAATATTTATCTTGGCATAATCATATTTTATTAGACTATTGTATTTTATACTAACAATATTTTGGCATAATTGCTTTTGCAATATTTTTTTTTACTAATATATATATTTTTTATTAAGTTCAAATGGCAGGAAATGCAAGTCAGTTTAGTATTTTTTAAGATATATTAGGTTAAAATTAGGTCAGGTTAGGTTAGGTTTTTTTTATACAGTTTAGGGGTTCTTCTAATGCATCAGATTTTTATGCCTATTTTGATTATGGATATGACAATTTATGGTTTTGTATTTTAGGAATATGTACTATTATGGCAATATTTTTTGTGCATAAAGAAATTATGCTTAAACTGTTATGCGTACATGAATTATGCGTAAGTATCATTAGTTTAAATTATCTTAATTTACTTCACGTAAGTATCTTACGGTCAACTCTGTTGACACCCTAGCATGCCGTTTCCCTACTGACCGCCATTAACTATTAACTCGTCCGGATCAAGCAGTTACCTCGTTAGGAGTTGTATTGGCGCAAGGTGTCGAGGTTATATACGGTACGTACGTGTTTAATCCAATACGCGCTCGTATAGGCGAGCCCACGTCGTCACCATTATTATACCTAGACTCTTACTTTCTTGTAGGTAGATACTTTACCAAATTGACCGTATACCTACTTTACCAAATCGATCACGCACGTGAGTCCACGTAGTAAAAACACGCGTTCGAAGCACAATTTTGGCTCTTTAGTGGTATAATATATATTATTATTATACGTCTCTAATAATATATGTTTATGTGCGAAACGTATAATTACATGCCTCTTCTGTTACTAATAAAATTTAGAAGAGGTATCATTTTTAAAAAATCGCACTCTTTTTGAGCAATCGTGAAACCAGCAATGCACACCCCACACTTGTATTTCGCAGGGTAACCTAGCTGTGCCCCGTCGAAAGGGCGGTCGCGCACGCTCTCAATAATTCAGCCGACCAACTGGAGAGCTCGCCCCTCCCCCTGCGACGCGGGGCGGGGGAGGGGGCAGCGCTGGATGAAAGCTGGATCCGCTGAATCCAGCTGTGAATACGTTTTTAAGTTCGTAGTTTTCGTTAGTTTGACAGCAGCTGTCGTACACAAAATGCCAACTTTCCAAGCTGTGTGACTCTATCAAAGATAGTAGTGACTCTATATTTTAATTTAGGGAATATTCTATGATTTATGTTCACTGTTTCATGGAGAGTCCCCGCGCCATTTGATGGCCAGCCACATCTCATAAATTGTCTGCACTTTCGAATGCCATCAGATCGCGCGCGATGTATAAATTACCTACTTAGGTATTAATTTGAGGTATGATTTTGTTCTGTCTTTCAGGAGGTAATGCAGGTAAAAAAATACTACTGAGCAATGTCCAAACGTTCAGAACGTCATGATTGTGAAATTTCATGAATAACTGTTTAAAACAGTGATGAAGACGGCGAAGTAAAACGGGCACATGTCATCGGCCGACACAAATTTGAAGATAGTCCCAATGAAAATAATGAAATAAGAAAAAAACAGTACCTAAGTACTCCGAGTAAATAACCCAAAGTCAGTCTCTGTTTCATCACTACTCTGTTACAAAGCTGAAAGCGCAAACGCCGTAAAACACAGTGCAAACATCCTCTATATTTCAAACCCTCCCAATAAGAGCGAGGGAAAGAAACGTATGCCCCTCACGCACGTCAAAGAGGGACAGAAACACGGTTGCTGTTTGAAATGCGCAACAGGGTAAATATCCTGAATAATGTACGTAACGCGCACCTGTGCTGGAAAGGGACGTGTTTATACGGGAAAGGCGTGTTGAAGAAAGATAGAGATATGGTTGTCATTTTAAAAGCGCAACTGACAGAGCCGATTAGAGGTGAAGCAGGAATTTAGGAATTCAGCGGTCAAGCGCTGGATAATAGGCTGAAAAATACGCCGCGAAGCTACTGAACGGAATGTTATGAAACTTTTCGAGCTCCTATTTCTTTACAAATCGAAGTAAAATTCTGATTTTAAGGTGTAACTTATTTCTTACGTTTCTGTGTAAAGGCTAGCGCCTTGCTAGCGCACAGCTAGCGTCTTAAGAGTGTTTACTCCTATTTTCAGTAGAAAGTAGAAAATGATCTAAAGAAACGATACTGAAATAAGTAACATCGATATTCATTGTGTAAACAAAAATTAAATAAAGGTATTTTAAGGGGTGAACCTATCCATTATACTGGACAACTTTCTCTGGGACTGTAGGTCGAAATATGAAAAAATGGATCAGAATGTTCCAGCCAGCCAACAAGAGTCAATATGTTTGGGACGTCCTTTTCTTTAGGTAGTTATTTTTTTACACCTGTCTGCAGTTTATTAATTTCTCCTTTCCTTTTTGGTTACATAAAACGACTTTTATCAAATGGCGATAGTTTAGCACCAGCCCATGATAGTGGGAGAGCCCACTGCAGAAATGCCTATCTCATCTCATCAAGTACCACAATAGGCTAGGTTATAGATGTAAGCCCGGTTTAAAACCAATTCAACCAAATCGTTTTAAACGAAAAAAACCGTTTTAAATCATAAACAACCGTTTTTTTCGGTTTAAAACGGCGGATGGTTGATAACAATGTTTTATTGATTTTAATACATTTTCGTAATATTACAAAGGTAAGGATCACTGAAATGGATTAATGATGTGATTTTGCGGGTTTATTACCTAGTTTGTCGCTCCGAGGCCCGAGCGTAGGTACCTAACCTATGATGAGCAAGTCAGTGTAAAATCGTTGGAAACACCGAATTTTGTATATACAGGGTTATATTAATAATTTGGATGTTCCATACAAAAATTCATACCTAAGTACCTACTCGGCAAAAATTTTTTTGCATTTCGGCACGACTACAACGGCCCTGAAATATTAGTCAGACGTGGCGATAGCGGCTGTATTGTAGGTACCTACGGCTGTTTACGCTCTGCCTACCCCGCAAGGGATAAAGGCGTGATTTGTGTATGTATGTATGTGTATGTAAAACACAGAACTTTTTTTTTTGTAGGCTAGTTTTAAACGGTTGAAAACGGTTGATTTCAGGTTTTAAACCGCGAAATTTTGTTTTAAACGTTTTAAACCGGTTGATTTACATCTGTAGGCTAGGTAACTTGAGAACGTTAACTGACACGTAAACAAGTCGAAAGACGTAGGTCTGCCAGAGCCAATCCTGCCGAAAGATTAAAATAATCGATATATTTGATAAATATCCATCTGTAAAATTTATGTCTAAAAGTACCCAAATCAAAGTGCAGGCATCAGTTTACCATTGATAAATTACGTAATATAAAAACTTGGTCTGCCAGTGCGCACTCAGCTAGAAGTGCTTGGAACCCTTAATAAATAGAATTAGATGAAAAATTATCAACAACTATCGATTATTTTCATCCTTCGGCAGGATTGGTTCTGGTACACCTACGTCTTTCGACTTGTTTAAGTGTCAGTGAACGTTCTAAGGTTAGCCTATTGTGGTACCTGATGAGATCCTTTAGTTGCATAATGTCCATTTTGCAAAATGTCCAGTGGTGAAAAATGTCCAGTTTGCATAATGTCCAGTTTGCAAAATGTCCAGTTTACAAAATGTCCAGTTTGTAAAATATCCAGTTTGCAAAATGTCCAATTGCAAAATGTCCAGTTTGAAGACGATCTCATTTGAAAAATGACCAGTTTGCAAAAATACAATTAGCGAAATTTGGGGCTGAGTTCAGACTATGAAACCGAACAAAATTCCCCAAAACACATGGGTCAGTGACCCAGTATTTCATATTAACTGGACTTATTGCGAACTGGACATTTTGCAATTGGACATTTTGCAAACTGGACATTTTACAAACTGGACATTTTGCAAACTGGACGTTTTTTCACCCCTGGACATTTTGCAAAATGGACATTATGCATCTAAAGAGATGAGATAGGCATTTCTGTAGTCGGCTCTTCCATTATGATGATTTCTTGCAAGTTTAGAAATATCGAGCCCATAACATGGAGTAGCCACAGTACGCTCCATGTGGAAATCCATGACTTTGAGTATATGGAATAATTGTCGATAATTTGTAGAAATTAGTTGATTGGAGCTGAAGTCTACTCTTTAGGCTAATTCGCCTCGGCGCGTTAAGTCCCATTCTCAAAATGTTTAATTTAAAAAAAAGTCAATTTCGCAAAATGTCCATTCACAAAGTGATCAATTCGTAAAATGTGAAATATTTGATAAAAAATTTCAATAAGGGTTTTATTTTCCATCAAAACCTTCAAGGGCCTATGTTACCATAAATTGATATTTTACGAATTGGTCATTACATGAATTGGCCATTTAAAGAAATGAACATTTTTCTAATTGGTCATTTTGAGAATGGACATAGCGCGCCGAGACGAGCCTGGTAAGGTTTTAATAGGAGTTTATTTCTGCTGAGTAGTAGGTATAGTGTAGCTGGAGATAGATACGATGATCTTGCAGTGTAGGTTTTAATACCTATGGTCATGGAAATAAAACACTGATATAATTTTAAACCAACTTTATTTTTAGCTAAAATATAATAATTCATACATCAAAGGAGTACCTAATTATACTGTAATAATACCACATTAATTCAAATAAAAAGTGAATCAATAAAAGGTATAATAAAAATTAAAATAAAATAGCTGAAGTAAAAAATATAATTATAAGCTACCTCTTAATACTTCAATTTATACTGCTTTTTTTGTGCGGTTAAGCTGAATAAAGGTCAGATCTTACATGTATAAAATAATATTAAAATAAAGGGAATATCGACCAAGAATGCGTCGTCCATACACACATAATTAAAATAAAATCATTCTTTAACATATAAGATATACTGTTCAATAAACCTGAATTAGGTAAATAATTAATTTAAAAAGTATAAATATATTTATGTAAACAATAAATTCTAATAAATTTAAAGGAAGAAAAGTACAAAAAAATTATGACAATTCAAATAGAAAAAATACGTTTGAATGATATTGAAATAGAAAAAGTGTGCATGTATGATGCAAGCTCAATCGAGTACGAGGGAAATGGACATTGGACGGTTGTCGTGTGAAAACATTAACACAACTGTCTATGGAGAGAGTAGAAAATCATAAATGAAAATTCATACGAAACCTGATAAAATTGCTTTAGCTGCCCTTATTAACACACAACCTATACTTCAATTTATACTGCTTTTTTTGTGCGGTTCACAAACAATTCAAACCACTGTTTATTTGCCAGGTCTTAAATAATCAATTTCGTTTTGAACATTTTTTTTTCATAAATTACGGTTTTCTACTCTTTTCCACAGAGTTAACAAGAAGTTACTACATAAAAAACTTGAAGCAAGCCGTTTGTTTATCGGAATACTTATTCGTTGTACAAAAATAAAACAATAACAAAATAATGGCACTAAAATTGTTAAGT
The DNA here is from genome assembly GCA_024500475.1 of Phthorimaea operculella. Taxonomy (NCBI): domain Eukaryota; kingdom Metazoa; phylum Arthropoda; class Insecta; order Lepidoptera; family Gelechiidae; genus Phthorimaea; species Phthorimaea operculella. Next base: position 5,980,896 of record JANFCV010000007.1, on the reverse strand, counting down.
CGCTAACTTTATATTATTATAAGTAACAAATTAATGTTATGAACAATTTAGAGATTCCACAACAAACGGCTTGCTTTGATTCGCTCTACTGAGTTTTTATGGCAACCAGGAAAATGGTTCCAATTTAATCGTTCATTTTTATTTTACTTTTTAACACGAATCATAACGACCATCATCTGATACTTACTAAATTAATAATCATCTCTAAGTACATTCACTTAAGTTTACCAAAATGGAATATTTCCTATATTATAGTAAAAAACGCAGATTTGGCTCGTATGATTCGGCGCCCTAAAATTTTCGTTAATCGTCATAAAAGCTACAGTAGATAGAATCGTGAAAACGCGTGTAAAAAGCCAATAATTCAACTAAGAATGTGTAAATTACTAAAACAAACTTCACGTGACGTCAACTAGTTAAAACATCAATGATTATGTCCACAACAATTGCTTAGTGATTTTACAGTCAGGGCTTTAATCCTACTCAATAGCCGTACTTTAAATTGTTACACCGAAGTCAGAGTATAAGAATAGTAAAGTTGCCCAATTATTGATAACAAGACGTTTGTAGAGAAGTCTTGATAACTATTCTTGGTCGTATGCAAAATTAAGTACGATTACAAATATTATAGGATGAAGCTTTTTAGTCCAACTTACACAGTTACGCTATACTAATATGGCAAACTATACCGTGATATGCTCGCATTAATAATGGAGTGATAGAATTATACTTGGCGCTACGTACGATTTCTACTTTTCTGTTTATTTAGGTGTCAATATCATGGACATGTTCTGATATGTGTCAATCAATATTATTACATTGATGATGAGATGACCGATATTTTTTCTGTTACTCAAATTATCATTCATCTTTTTTATTATCAAGCCGTAAACATTATTTTTCCTTTATTATACGTAACACCAAGTGTACACTTTTGGAGCGACTCTGTTGGGACAGATAAAACAAACCTAACTACGCTTATTCTATACCCGGGCTATTTTTATAAATCCAATTTTTCAGAGTCAGATCCACGCTAGCGTTCTTAACATCTCCTCGAGAGTAGATCTGACACCTGACAAATTGGCCCTATAGGAATAACTCGAGTTTAACGGGCGACGCGCCGCGTGTAGCCATTTCCCGATTTTAAACTAATACATAGCTTAGTCTAAATTGTTAGTAAAAATCCCTTCACGCATTCAAAATATATATACTATAAGTAATTATAGTTTAATAGCTGTTCCTAAAACGATACCACCTTGTATACGTGTATAATATCGTACATCTATGTAATTTTTCTCAAATAACTCTGTGCCTAACGTACATTTAAGCCGATTCATTGAAAAGCTCGAAGGGTAAAAATTGTTTGGACATTTTGTCAAAAACTTTAATAGTTTTAAATTGGAAAGTATTTTGTACCTTCAAAATTAAAAATAAATGCATTTAAATAATAATTTCAACATAAATGCTGGGTTTGAACTAATTAGTCACAAAATATGCGCCATTATAAGACTTTAGCGCTGGCTTTTTTAACAACAGTTCAGAAAGGCAGTGAAATTAAAAAGCAAAATACACAAACTTTGTAATTAATAAGTAATTATGTAATAACCACTGAAGCATACATATCTTAAATATGCAGTATAATACATAGTATCTGATCTTACAACTATATTATCTTCTTATGACCGATTCCTTACGAAATTACAACGTCTACGATTTAATACATACAGTTTAGTCACTTAGAAAGTAATAGAAAAAGATTTTTAGAGCGAATTCTAGATTATCTAGAATTTTAGACCAATGTTTCGTTCTACGAAAGCAAGAAAGGGGAAATCATTACGTATAAATTTTTGATATGATCAATTTTGAGACCTTAATAAAGACTACAGACTACCAATGAACGTAGTTCCGAAGTTTTTGTGCCTCGCGTGTTTTTTGTGCATAAAGCTTTTTTTTATAATAGATACACATACAAATTATATCAATCGATGCAGAATATAAAATCAATTCCGTTTCGAATTTGTGTTGATCTCAAATTTGTTCTGTGACGCTTCAACCGACATAACTATTACCGAGATTTTATTTCACTCATGTTTTCTAAACAATTTAATCTCAACAGACGTGGGTAACACCCCTAGAATTATCCACCTAGATAATTAATCTTTTGATAATAAAGTTTTTGATAAATACTTTCGTTCGATTCACAACTTTCAATTTCAAATTAATATTTAATTCCATTTCTCAATAATCTTTCTTTTAAGTTAATACTATCAAGATACAATCATTTCGTATGATACCGATTCACTAACAAGACAATATTTTTAAAACAGACATCTTTGTTCCTATACTTTATGTTTTACAAGGTGAATTTGAGTACATTTAGTCATCAATACATTTTTCTTACCGGTAGCCATATTGAAACGTCACACAATTTTCGTACAATCATCAGAGAAGGGTAGTAGAAGAAGTGCGTTAAGTACTCGGCGTGTGCGAGCGAGGGGGACACACACATTACATAGTGCTGTTGTCCCACTCTAGCTGGCTTATGTTCCTGTACTTGTGTTGTTTGCCTGGCAACACTGGAAGAAAGAGAACGATGATGATTAGTTGATATGCCAAGAAAACCATTTTATATGGTGTGCCAAATTATAATTTCTAATCGTAATTTTTGATTTTGATTTGTAACGTTACGAATGGAATACCAGACGGCGGGACAAAGGACAAACTGTTGACTAAACGTGCATATGTGCGTATAGACTACAAGTAGTCCCAGAAAGGGTAAAATGCGAAAGTCGGTGGCAATGTAGAGTCAATTGAAAAAGCAGTGGCATTTTACTGTTGTCCGTTATTTCGGTCTGACTCGGGCTTTATGTACGGGAAATGAGTCGGTATGGCTTTCATATCTGCCTTCGAATTAACGTTGAAGTAAGGAACTGAAAGATGAGACCCGAAACAAACAATAATGTTGCCATTTCGGGTCCGTTTCTTCTATCAATCAGGTTATACCTTCGTCGTCTTCGTCGGAGGAGTCGTGATGGTCGGAGTCGGAGTCGGAGCAGCTTTCGTCGTCGGAGCTGTGCGCCGTCACCGCGCGACCGCACTCCGGCGCCGCCTGCGTAACAAAGCAAATGTCAAAACCCTGTGAGGTGTGGTGCAAATGTGAATAGGCGCGTCCACACAAAGCGAGCACCATCGCTGTCTCGCGAGACAAAAAACCAAAAAATTGCGTGGCTCACCAGACGGCAAGGCAAGGTCATGCTCAGGCAAACGCGCGCGGGCCGAGCCAAAATCAACGCGCCTCAGGAGAGGCAGCAGTGAGCAGCCTCGGCTAGTGTGGACGCACCTAATACCTCGATAGTTCACGCTATCGACAGATTATCGAAAAACTTTTGATAGTATCGATAATTCAAAATTGAACAAACAATTCAATTTCATCTAGGTACTGACGACATTTCATGGAACTGTGACCACATCTACCGCAGCTAAATGATTCCTTCGCGGCGTGTTTTCGTACAAACTTATTCCCCTGCTTTCTTGCCGAATAAAGCGTGTAGAAAAGGCGGCAAAACAGGCATCGATATGGTATCCTATTAAAACACAAAACATTTGCCTTAAATTTTAACAAATTACCATGTTGTCAAATGCTGATACGTTGAATAAGGCGCTTTCTGAAAACACTCGTTATGATTTCCATACCTCCTTCATGGGGTTGACGGTGATGGTCAAGGCGGAGTCGTCCCAGGCCGCGGGCTACGTCCAGCGCCGGACATTACTACATACCTCCTCCATGGGGTTGACGGTGATGGTCAAGGCGGAGTCGTCCCAGGCCATCTCGGCGTGGTGCGCGGGCCACATACATCCATACCTCCTACATCGCTACATACCTCCTCCATGGGGTTGACGGTGATGGTCAAGGCGGAGTCGTCCCAGGCCGCGGGCTACGTCCAGCGCCGGACATTACTACATACCTCCTCCATGGGGTTGACGGTGATGGTCAAGGCGGAGTCGTCCCAGGCCATCTCGGCGTGGTGCGCGGGCCACATACATCCATACCTCCTACATCGCTACATACCTCCTCCATGGGGTTGACGGTGATGGTCAAGGCGGAGTCGTCCCAGGCCGCGGGCTACGTCCAGCGCCGGACATTACTACATACCTCCTCCATGGGGTTGACGGTGATGGTCAAGGCGGAGTCGTCCCAGGCCGCGGGCTACGTCCAGCGCCGGACATTACTACATACCTCCTCCATGGGGTTGACGGTGATGGTCAAGGCGGAGTCGTCCCAGGCCATCTCGGCGTGGTGCGCGGGCCACATACATCCATACCTCCTACATCGCTACATACCTCCTCCATGGGGTTGACGGTGATGGTCAAGGCGGAGTCGTCCCAGGCCGCGGGCTACGTCCAGCGCCGGACATTACTACATACCTCCTCCATGGGGTTGACGGTGATGGTCAAGGCGGAGTCGTCCCAGGCCGCGGGCTACGTCCAGCGCCGGACATTACTACATACCTCCTCCATGGGGTTGACGGTGATGGTCAAGGCGGAGTCGTCCCAGGCCGCGGGCTACGTCCAGCGCCGGACATTACTACATACCTCCTCCATGGGGTTGACGGTGATGGTCAAGGCGGAGTCGTCCCAGGCCGCGGGCTACGTCCAGCGCCGGACATTACTACATACCTCCTCCATGGGGTTGACGGTGATGGTCAAGGCGGAGTCGTCCCAGGCCATCTCGGCGTGGTGCGCGGGCCACATACATCCATACCTCCTACATCGCTACATACCTCCTCCATGGGGTTGACGGTGATGGTCAAGGCGGAGTCGTCCCAGGCCGCGGGCTACGTCCAGCGCCGGACATTACTACATACCTCCTCCATGGGGTTGACGGTGATGGTCAAGGCGGAGTCGTCCCAGGCCATCTCGGCGTGGTGCGCGGGCCACATACATCCATACCTCCTACATCGCTACATACCTCCTCCATGGGGTTGACGGTGATGGTCAAGGCGGAGTCGTCCCAGGCCGCGGGCTACGTCCAGCGCCGGACATTACTACATACCTCCTCCATGGGGTTGACGGTGATGGTCAAGGCGGAGTCGTCCCAGGCCATCTCGGCGTGGTGCGCGGGCCACATACATCCATACCTCCTACATCGCTACATACCTCCTCCATGGGGTTGACGGTGATGGTCAAGGCGGAGTCGTCCCAGGCCGCGGGCTACGTCCAGCGCCGGACATTACTACATACCTCCTCCATGGGGTTGACGGTGATGGTCAAGGCGGAGTCGTCCCAGGCCGCGGGCTACGTCCAGCGCCGGACATTACTACATACCTCCTCCATGGGGTTGACGGTGATGGTCAAGGCGGAGTCGTCCCAGGCCATCTCGGCGTGGTGCGCGGGCCACATACATCCATACCTCCTACATCGCTACATACCTCCTCCATGGGGTTGACGGTGATGGTCAAGGCGGAGTCGTCCCAGGCCGCGGGCTACGTCCAGCGCCGGACATTACTACATACCTCCTCCATGGGGTTGACGGTGATGGTCAAGGCGGAGTCGTCCCAGGCCGCGGGCTACGTCCAGCGCCGGACATTACTACATACCTCCTCCATGGGGTTGACGGTGATGGTCAAGGCGGAGTCGTCCCAGGCCGCGGGCTACGTCCAGCGCCGGACATTACTACATACCTCCTCCATGGGGTTGACGGTGATGGTCAAGGCGGAGTCGTCCCAGGCCATCTCGGCGTGGTGCGCGGGCCACATACATCCATACCTCCTACATCGCTACATACCTCCTCCATGGGGTTGACGGTGATGGTCAAGGCGGAGTCGTCCCAGGCCGCGGGCTACGTCCAGCGCCGGACATTACTACATACCTCCTCCATGGGGTTGACGGTGATGGTCAAGGCGGAGTCGTCCCAGGCCATCTCGGCGTGGTGCGCGGGCCACATACATCCATACCTCCTACATCGCTACATACCTCCTCCATGGGGTTGACGGTGATGGTCAAGGCGGAGTCGTCCCAGGCCGCGGGCTACGTCCAGCGCCGGACATTACTACATACCTCCTCCATGGGGTTGACGGTGATGGTCAAGGCGGAGTCGTCCCAGGCCGCGGGCTACGTCCAGCGCCGGACATTACTACATACCTCCTCCATGGGGTTGACGGTGATGGTCAAGGCGGAGTCGTCCCAGGCCGCGGGCTACGTCCAGCGCCGGACATTACTACATACCTCCTCCATGGGGTTGACGGTGATGGTCAAGGCGGAGTCGTCCCAGGCCGCGGGCTACGTCCAGCGCCGGACATTACTACATACCTCCTTCATGGGGTTGACGGTGATGGTCAAGGCGGAGTCGTCCCAGGCCGCGGGCTACGTCCAGCGCCGGACATTACTACATACCTCCTCCATGGGGTTGACGGTGATGGTCAAGGCGGAGTCGTCCCAGGCCATCTCGGCGTGGTGCGCGGGCCACATACATCCATACCTCCTACATCGCTACATACCTCCTCCATGGGGTTGACGGTGATGGTCAAGGCGGAGTCGTCCCAGGCCGCGGGCTACGTCCAGCGCCGGACATTACTACATACCTCCTCCATGGGGTTGACGGTGATGGTCAAGGCGGAGTCGTCCCAGGCCATCTCGGCGTGGTGCGCGGGCCACATACATCCATACCTCCTACATCGCTACATACCTCCTCCATGGGGTTGACGGTGATGGTCAAGGCGGAGTCGTCCCAGGCCATCTCGGCGTGGTGCGCGGGCCACATACATCCATACCTCCTACATCGCTACATACCTCCTCCATGGGGTTGACGGTGATGGTCAAGGCGGAGTCGTCCCAGGCCGCGGGCTACGTCCAGCGCCGGACATTACTACATACCTCCTCCATGGGGTTGACGGTGATGGTCAAGGCGGAGTCGTCCCAGGCCATCTCGGCGTGGTGCGCGGGCCACATACATCCATACCTCCTACATCGCTACATACCTCCTCCATGGGGTTGACGGTGATGGTCAAGGCGGAGTCGTCCCAGGCCGCGGGCTACGTCCAGCGCCGGACATTACTACATACCTCCTCCATGGGGTTGACGGTGATGGTCAAGGCGGAGTCGTCCCAGGCCGCGGGCTACGTCCAGCGCCGGACATTACTACATACCTCCTCCATGGGGTTGACGGTGATGGTCAAGGCGGAGTCGTCCCAGGCCGCGGGCTACGTCCAGCGCCGGACATTACTACATACCTCCTCCATGGGGTTGACGGTGATGGTCAAGGCGGAGTCGTCCCAGGCCGCGGGCTACGTCCAGCGCCGGACATTACTACATACCTCCTCCATGGGGTTGACGGTGATGGTCAAGGCGGAGTCGTCCCAGGCCGCGGGCTACGTCCAGCGCCGGACATTACTACATACCTCCTCCATGGGGTTGACGGTGATGGTCAAGGCGGAGTCGTCCCAGGCCATCTCGGCGTCGTGCGCGGGCACGCGGGCGCGGGCGGCGCGCGGGGTGCGGGCGCGGGGCGCGCGGGGGACGCGGGCGCGGGCCACGCCCACCGCCGCGAAGACGACCACCACGCCGCACGATATCACGCCGATCAGCAGGGCCACGTGGTCTGGAAAGTAAGGTTGTCTACATTAGTCCATTGAAAACCATAGTGTCATGACCAGCCTAAGAGATCATGTAACGCTGGCCGCGTAGTATGTAAGTATTGCGACCAGCGTAACTTGGCTTGTGGCCGCTTAATACGGTCATGTCATTTCATGACACTGTGGTTGCGAATGAACCGTACAATCGTGTTCTGGGGGCAATGCATTAAAGTGGACACATTATTTAGGGCATCGTGCGTGATGAACAATTTTCAGCATGACACCAATGCTGAAAAACGGCCAAAAAAAACGTCGAAAGTTTTTTTTTCAACATGTTCATGGGTCCCATAGAGCATAGACAGTTTTTTTTTTCAGTACGATGCCCTAAATAACTTTGGATTGTCGTTTAGATCTTTAAACAAGGATCGATCGAACGTTATTCAATTTAATGGATTTCCTCCAGAATGCGGTATACAATTCGGGTAATTTTTCTCGAGATTTTGCCCTCAGACAGCGACTCTGCCTGCGACAGCTGTTGACGACGGTCGCCCATCACTCTTGGTGCCAAGGTAATTTTCTCAAACATGCTAGGAAATATGTCAATTTCTTTCAAAAAAACAATCCAGAAAGTTTGACATTGTCTGTGATTTTGTAATTTCTGAACGATTTCTTTTTTACACACCAGCAATGGATTCCAATACAACTTTTCTGGCGCGATATCGAAATCGTTCAGAGATTACAAAATAAAAAAGAATAACTCCAAATCCACATCTTGACTTAGTAATCAGTAAAACAACTTTTTATATCAAATTACTATAAAATAAATTAAAATCTTTATAATTTCCTAGCATTTTTTTGAGAAAAGCACTATGTAAGCCTCGGGGAAAATGACTTTGCCAGACTCGTATTTTTAAAGTCCTCGCCTGCGGCTCGGACTTCAAACTCTACTCGTCAGTCAAAGTCTTATTTTTCCATCCTCGTCAACAACCTACTATTCCAATTTTTCAACTTCTCCAACAATGACTTTACCTACTGATTGGTACGACACGACTTCGATTTATAGAAGAACCCGACATGGCAACATTATTTATGTTGCTCAAATGTCATGTAATATGAAAAAGATGCAAACAATATTGTTGCCATTTCTTCTTTGAATCAGGTTAAACTTAGGTGTGTACTTACTAGAGGGCGGGTGCTCTGCGTGTATGTCTATGAGGCGGGCGGAGGGCAGGTCGGCCATGTGCGGGTCCCGCTGCGCGCGCGCTGCGTACACGCGCGGCGACAGCTCGTGGTGACAATCAGCTGATGTGAGTTCCCTGTATCATGATGTGACGCTTGCTTATAGGGAGGTACTCACTAGAGGGCGGGTGCTCTGCGTGTATGTCTATGAGGCGGGCGGAGGGCAGGTCGGCCATGTGCGGGTCCGCTGCGCGCGCGCTGCGTACACGCGCGGCGACAGCTCGTGGTGACAATCAGCTGATGTGAGTTCCCTGTATCATGATGTGACGCTTGCTTATAGGGAGGTACTCACTAGAGGGCGGGTGCTCTGCGTGTATGTCTATGAGGCGGGCGGAGGGCAGGTCGGCCATGTGCGGGTCCCGCTGCGCGCGCGCTGCGTACACGCGCGGCGACAGCTCGTGGTGACAATCAGCTGATGTGAGTTACCTGTATCATGATGTGACGCTTGCTTATAGGGAGGTACTCACTAGAGGGCGGGTGCTCTGCGTGTATGTCTATGAGGCGGGCGGAGGGCAGGTCGGCCATGTGCGGGTCCCGCTGCGCGCGCGCTGCGTACACGCGCGGCGACAGCTCGTGGTGAGAGTGCGGGGCCTGGGAAAATGTATTCAATTGGTATATGTTAAAAATCAATATAATTATAGCCGGCACCATAAAGCAATTCTCTATACTCCTCCAATTTTTTATACTCCTCATCAAAAAAATCGCATGCCTTTTTAACGCGAAATGTCTAGTTCGCTTCGCTCACATAACGTGTAGTGATGGTACAGCGCAGTATGTCTCCTCGCATATCTTTTTAACGCTAAATGACTAGCTCGCTTCGCTCGCATCACTTGTAGTGGCAGTGCAGCACGGTGTGTCTCCTCGCATGCCTTTTTAACGTGAAAAGTCGAGCTCGCTTCGCTCGCAATACCTAATTTTGTTGTTAGTGTGGCGAAGCGTGGTTTCTCTCGTTCCTGATGACGTGAAATATCCACATTACCTGCTTGGTGTCTCTGGCGACGGCGTCCATCTTGTCGGCGACTCCGCTGGGGTGCATCTCGTGGGGCAGCTCGCCGCCTCCGGCCATGTGCGGGTGCACCACGGTCAGCTGTCAACATCAACATCAATACATTGTATGAAATACAGATGGGCCAAATATTCGGTTCATGTTCGGCAGATTTACTGAATATTTAGGCCGAATGCTCGGTAAATTTGCCGAATACTTGGCCGAATAAACACGTAAATTGTTATAAGGCAAGTAGTGATGCAGCTTTTTAGGGTTTCATAGTCTACTAGAATAGAAACCCTTATCATTTCGTCAAGTCAGTCTGTCTGTATGCCGCGCCCTCATATCTTCATCAGTTTTGGAGATATCGACATGAAATTTGGTGAGAAGATAGATCGTGTTGACCCAAACATATAATTATCAAGAAAAAATATATCTAATGTTTATTGGACCCCTTCCCACAAAAGTGAAAGGGGGGCAGACAAAATGTTTTTTGTCAATGTTTCTATTGTAAAAAGTTGAGAAGTAGCGAGCGGAGTGGTTTGGTGCGAATTAGCGAGTATTTCGTAAACAAGTAAGACTCCCAATTGTATTAGATGGACATATCGATTCCTGCCTAATTATTCGTCCGAATATTCGTATTTGAGAAACCTATGTTCGGCCAAACTCGAATATAAAATGAAGTCGCTTTATATCTGTCTGTCGTTCTAAATTTCGCTTACTCTTTCTACCACGCCTACACCGGTAAACCATGCAACGGATCTTGATGCAGTTTTTTAGTAATGTAGTAATAGATAGGGTGATTTAAGAGAAGGTTTATATGTATCAAGCATACAACTCTTAATCTGTTTTACCCACCGTTTGCACGTATTCGTTGGAAGTGAAGCGTCCGTTGAGTTCTGAGCAGGTGAGCTTGAACACGCGGTTCAGGTAGTAAGCCGGCTTCTTGTTGCTGTACTCGATTTCACGCAGGACCTGCGATTACATATTTAACACGATCATTTCAAGAAATTCATAAAAATACACAGACATTTAAAGTAAAAGATAATTCAACATAAAAAGTAAAATTGCGATGTAGCGATGATCCTCGTTGCGCCCAAGGATTTTTTAGTTTTAGTTTTCAAAGTCCGAATGCGATCTCAAGTTGTTGTAGTCATAAACGTCCATGGATTTTGCGCCGTAAGGACGACAACCAATGGTAGCATATTCACTAAATTATTTTGTTTTACTCACGAAGTCGCAAAAATCTTTAACTTTGTTTCAAGTGATTCTGAAAAGCCCGAGGGCAGGAAATGTACAATGCTCGGAAAAAATCTGGGCTGGTGTTGCCATGTTTATTTTGGAATTTCTAGAGGCGCGTGGGCGCGACAGGGCTATTCAAAATGAACACGTATTTAGAAATATTTCAAATGTTTTTCTTCTGCTTTCTATGTAGAATAACAATGTTACTCTCTTTGAGTTTAACATGTGACTATGTGTTTCATTCATTTGATGGTATAGACTGGTTCTCAAAAGAAGGGGACCCGAAATGGCAACATTATTGTTGACATCGTGCTCAAATGTCATGTCAAACACATGGCCTCACCTCTTGGTAGTTATTGACGGAATCAGCCCCGGTGAGGATCACTCCGTCCCTGGTGGAGCAGCAGGTCGGCGGCGTCGCGGAAGGAAAGCGCTTCGTGATCAGGGTTCATACTATCGCTGCTGATCCAACTCATTGCCTCACCTCTTGGTAGTTATTGACGGAATCAGCCCCGGTGAGGATCACTCCGTCCCTGGTGACGGCGGCCCTGATGTCGTATTTGAGCGGCAGGTCGGCGGCGTCGCGGATGGAAGCGCTTCGTGGTCAGGGTTCATGCCATCGCTGCTGATCGAACTCAATGCCTCACCTCTTGATAGTTATTGACGGAATCGGCCCCGGTGAGGATCACCCCGTCCCTGGTGACGGCGGCCCTGATGTCGAATTTCAGAGGTAGGTCGGCGGCATCGCGGATGGAAAGCGCCTTGTGATCAGGGTTCATGCTATTGCTGCTGATCGAACACAATGCCTCACCTCCTGGTAGTTATTGACGGAGTCAGCCCCGGTGAGGATCACTCCGTCCCTGGTGACGGCGGCCCTGATGTCGAATTTCAGAGGTAAGTCGGCGGCGTCGCGAATGGAAAGCGCTTGGTGGTCAGGGTTCATCCTATTGCTGCTGATCGAACACAATGCCTCACCTCCTGGTAGTTATTGACGGAATCAGGGCCGGTGAGGATCACCCCGTCCCTGGTGACGGCGGCCCTGATGTCGTATTTCAGAGGTAAGTCGGCGGCATCGCGAATAGAAAGCGCTTCGTGGTCGGGGTTCATGGCATCGCTGCTGATCGAACACAATGCCTCACCTCTTGGTAGTTATTGACGGAATCAGCCCCGGTGAGGATCACTCCATCCCTGGTGACGGCGGCCCGGATGTCGTATTTCAGAGGTAAGTCGGCGGCATCGCGAATAGAAAGGGCTTCGTGGTCGGGGTTCAACGCTGGGTAGACGGAGACTACGCAAGAGTCCAGCTTTTGAGCTGTTGCTTCTGCAAAGAAATATGCATGTTAGGAAAGTAGGTATTTACTTTTGTAACTCATAATAATATAATGTAACACATTTCTAAAACATGTCAAGCTGCCTGCCTCTTACATTAGCAGTGTAGTAGTCAACTTCTTCTTCGAAGAAGAAGAAGTCAACAAAACTATAAGACATTATAACGGGTTTTAACTCACGGTAGGATATACCCCTACCGTGAGTTAAAACCCGTTATAATGTCTTATAGTTTTAGTGATAATAACCACGGAACCTTAAAATCAAGAAGTCAACAAATCTAGAGAATAAGTTAGTCGAGGTCAAAAGACACAATCAATACGCATCACAACCAGTGTAAACTTACTAATACTACAAGTGAAAATAAGAAATAGAAAATATGACATGCATCGACCGGGGATCGAACCCGGGCCGCATGGGTAAACGCCCCACCCACAATATTTTCTATTTCTTATTTTCACTTGTGGGAATAATATAGCACTGTGAGTGCATTACAATCCCAATAGATTACTAATACTAGTTTGAAAACTTCGTGCGCGACCGTCGTTCCGCGGGGTACAGACGGTGGCGAAGGCGAGGTACTTGCGGGGTATCACGCCATCCTAACAAGACGTGCAGCGCGGATGCACGCATTTCCCTTCCTCGCTATACCACCTGCTACCCGCTGACATCTTGGGTACCTCGCCCTTCCCATTGCTGTCACCACTAGGGAAGGTCAAACACGAATTTGTCGAACTATAGTTGCGATTGATTATGTTAGTCCGTTTCATATTATGCGACGATAATATTAATAGGCATAAATTTACCAGTATTGCCATCTCCCCCTCTCGCCAGCACGTGGACACTCAGTTCCGGGAAGACCTTCAGCCCGGCCCTGAAGTGCGCGTAGTCCCTCGCAGCGTCGCCAGAGCCGTTGATGAGGATGGTCGGCGTTGGCGGCTGCAGCACCATGAAGACACAACCAATACGCACACACAACCCATGTAGACTTAGTTGCGGTAGATTATGTTGGGCCGTTTCATATTACGCTACGCGGCAATAATAGTAATAGGTATTAATTTACCAGTGTTGCCATCTCCGCCTCTAGCCAGCACGTGGACACTGAGCTCCGGGAAGACCTTGAGCCCGGCCCTGAAGTGCGCGTAATCCCTCGCAGCGTCGCCAGAGCCGTTGATGAGAATGGTCGGCGTTTGAGGCTGCAGCACCATGAAGACACAACCAATGTGCACACACAACCCATGTAGACTTAGTTGCGGTTGATTATGTTGGGCCGTTTCATATAACGCGGCGATAATAGTAATAGGTATAAAATTACCAGTGTTGCCATCCCCCTTTCTAGCCAGCACGTGGACGCTCAGTTCCGGGAAGACCTTGAGCCCGGCCCTGAAGTGCGCGTAATCCCTTGCAGCGTCGCCAGAGCCGTTGATGAGGATGGTCGGCGTTTGAGGTTGTATCACCACGAAGACACAACCAATACGCACACACAACCCATGTAGTATTAGTTGCGGTTGATTATGTTGGGCCGTTTCACATTTCGCGGCGATAATAGTAATAGGTATAAAATTACCAGTGTTGCCATCTCCCCCTCTCGCCAGCACGTGGACGCTTAGTTCCGGGAAGACCTTGAGCCCGGCCCTGAAATGCGCGTAGTCTCTCGCAGCGTCGCCAGAGCCGTTGATGAGGATGGTCGGAGTTTGCGGCTGCAACACCATGATGTAGGACTCCGCGGGCTTCGCCTTGATTATGCGCCCGTTGTCGCAGCTGTAAGGAAATAAAAATGGCGATCGTGATTATGGTATTACACATGAAGTAGGTAATGGTAAGGCGGGCTGTTTTTCGCAACTCGACAACTATTTGCGTTTGAGCAAAAGTAGTATAGAAAATCGAAAGTAACCTCTGTCAATTCTAGCTGACGTAATTGTAAAGATACGCGTTATCTTCGGACAGGCCACACAAGACCTGACAAAAGTACAACAAATGGCGTTAACCTATACAGGATTTGTATGAAACACAATAAAGATTAGACCTCACCAACAAACGTCACTTACACAACGCGTGGCGCCTTTACAGATAGCTCATGCATTAGGACCATTTTGACGCGTACTAACTACTATTGTAATGAAATGGAATCTCAGAGGACCTCAAGGTATCAAGAAGATGGTTGCCACGAAGGTCATATTTCTTGCATTAAAATCGACTCAGAATTCATATTACGTTCTTGTATCAGACTTATAGCTGTATTTCGTCCTCGTATTGAATCTAGAACAACCCTGGCTATGTAAAAAATGACAATAGCGAATTTACTAAATAGGATCGAGTGATCCGTCTGTGAGCTTTCTATTTTGTGTCTCTAACGTGCATCTGCTGCAACGACGTAAGGTCTAAACTCTATTTCAACCATAAGCCGTACGGCAAGGATCACTTGTCCAATTGAATTTGTACCTTAGTTAATTATGTTACAGTTAATTGCCCCAGTTGCGAGCCGACCGTAACTTCTGAGTACACAGAACTGGCTAATGATTAATAAATGATTTCCTTTTCCTGTCCAGCTGATATATCTTGCACGCGAGAAAACATGTCAAGTAGGAACAAAAATCTAGTATAAAATGAAGTCGCTTTTTGCGTTTCTCTGTCTGAATGTCTCTCTGTCGTGTAATACACTAATTCCTCCTAAACGACGCAGCGGATTTTGAGTAATTTTTTTATAATAGATACGTACGAGTGAATCAAGAGGAAGGTTTATATGTTTAACACATAAAAATAAGTTTTTACCGCGGAAAAATGAGTTGCAGCGGATGAAACCGCTAACGGGCTGCTAGTACGTAAAATTAAATGAAAACTGAGGCTAAGTGGCTGATTTCATTTCACATGGACTGACGCGATGTAAATCAATTTTTCTTCGAAATTAAAGGTCAAATCACACCCAAACTGTCTAAAGTAAATTTTCTAAACTTCGGACAGTAAAGACATCTTCAGCCCTCTAGGAACTTAGACAGTAAGGTAGGTTGTGGCAACGAGGAACAAGTCACGCGACAAAATGGCAAAGATTTTTGTGTCAGATACATGTTGCTGAATTCGCGGTAATACTAGTGTGGACGGTTGTTTCAGATGAAATCAGTAAGTTGATACGTGTTTAAACACATTTCGTGGATTTTGTCGAGCAACTTTTGTTCAATACCATTAAATGTTCCCTTATGAATCATAATAAATAAGCACTTCAAAACATCCTAAACACATTAAAATTTTAACAAGACCTAAGATCATTAGATACACGCGAAATGAGACATAAAGAAGGAAAAAAAACGAAGCACAAACTTGGTGACGGAAAATCACAAAAATAATCTGAAGGAAGAAAAGTTTTTGTGAAGCCGTAACGCCTGCTCACGTGTTTTCCAAACAAAACGGAAAGCAATGCTGTACATTGCGGCGTGGTCATTCAAATTTCTATAATGAAGCCGTAATTTATACTGAAATTTGGTGTTTTGTTTCGTATTTTGTTTGGAAAACACGTGAGCAGGAAGTCACGGCTTAAAACATTCGTACATTCCAAACCCTAGTCATTATTTTGGTCAAAAGTTTTCGCTTGTAATAAGTGCGATACAGACCAGAATTTCCCAAAAAGTTAGAAAAATATTCTGTTGACTATTAAAGAAAAAAGGTATTTTACACTAAATCGACGATTTCAGAAAAAGAGTGCGTGGTACTATACAAAACCAAATATTCGCATAGGCATTCGCTAATCGCATCATGTGATTCGCATCAGCATTCCCGTGGTGTACTTACGTGATGGTGGTGGCTACATGGACATTGCGCCTGCCGGGAGTGGGGTACGAGCGGGCGTCGCCGTAAGCCACGCGACGCAGCAGGGTTTCAACGTCGGCCACGCCGTCGCCTTCCACTGACACCGACTTCAGATCTGTGGTACGAAAAATAGGGCTACAGTAAAACTACACAATAATTAAATATAGAAAAATAAACTTGCTATACAGAACAGAACTATAATAATTAAAGGAAGACAAAACTAAAAATAGGACCTGCTGTAATGAAGAAAAAACAATCAGACTAAGTGAAGACATCCGTTGAATTTTTACGTAGGATACAATACATTCAACACAATACAAATAAGCTTAATTGTACATGAAAGAATATTAAAGAAAGTAATACAAAAGAAAAGACAAAAACAGCAGAAGTTCTTTCTAATGGGGCCAAACATAATGTTTAATGTTTGTTGAAATTAAAACTTGTTTGAAACATTATACTCTTTTAGTTGTTCTGTCTATAAAATATGTATTTCTTAACCCTCTAAGTTGTTTTCTACGACTTCCCAAATGTACTTAGTGTTTCTTTTTTACCCGACTACCTCAGGAGGGTTATTTTTTTCGAGAGTAAGTATGTATGTATCCAGAAATTCATTTTCACGGGCGTAAGATTCGTCTCAGCAGCGTGAGTGACACTGGCTAATAAATTCAAGATGGCGGATTGTTATCGCAAAGTCGATTGGTTATCGATTTTTTGTTTTTTAATACATCTGCTTGTTTCATACACTTACATAGATCGGGCGCAAGGCTGAGTCCCTCACGGCAACGGGAGACGCATTTAAGGGCATGCGCGGGTTGTACGGCGTGACGCAACACTCCTAAACCGGCCAGCCATCCTTGCAAGTGGTGCTTCATGTCGCTCTCAGTTCCTGGAAAACAGTAGGGAATCATTTGAAAATTTCTAAATTCAGTCATTTCTTTTGTTCTTCTAATTATATTTAAGTGCATTAACAAACTGTCCATTTACAATACCGGTTGATGTCTATTGTTAGACTGAAAATCGACAAGCTATGATCAGCACTAATCTCGACAACTGAGTGGGTCCCAGCCCTGGGGCTCTCTCTCTTGGACGCTATCGGTCGACGCGCTCGGACCATTGTTTACGTTATGAGCGATCCAAAATTATTAATTAAAGGTATTTATTCCGAAGAACTCTTGTGTTTAATTTAGAGCCAATAGTTTCAGAATCGGGATGCAAACACGCCTGCAATTAATTTGTGAGTGAAAACAAAAAAAAAAGTGATAAAACTTATCCGTTATCGCGTAGCAACTAGCATTCAAGTGTACCAGTGCTCGGTATGGTACGAGGAACTCCTTATCTTAGATGGTGTTAAATTTCGTTCCTGAATTCTTTGTCCTTTGTCTAAAAGTACGACTATCTAAACTCGGGAGCACTCGTGAAACGTGTGGTGACGGTGATTGAACATATTGGAACAGTGAAATAAGTTAATTTTATATTATTTCATATTTCATTCGGACACAGAATTTAATAATATTTGGAGTACAAAAACTTTTTTTTGTTATGGTGACTTGTTGGTGTTCATTGTGGCGTTAGTGGTATACATACTCTGAACTTTTGCCTTGGGTGGTCACACGGCGAGGACACACGTGTATCGTATCGGGTGTCGATGGGTCGCTAAGCCCCGAGGCGTAAGAGTGTACCTACTTGCGCATTCCTCTTAGAACAAAGGATCTGAAAAAGTTTGTACTGGACAATTGGTGAGCTGTATCGAATATTTCTTTGATAATTGTGATCCTTGTTGTTGATGAAAGAATTGAGTGCTGTGAACTTTACTAAAAGATAAACTTTGTTGAGTTTTGGTTTTAGAACCGAACTTTTAGTTTTATAAGAATATTTCATTAGGTTTAGTTTCTAAGTGGACGTGATTAGATTTGAAATTGTTTACGTATTAGAGTTTTAGAACTGAACTTCTGGTTCCATAAATAGTTTTACAAGGAAACTTTAACCTTACTATTTAATTTGAATTGTTTTATCTTTGTGCGAAGTGTAAGTGCACAAAACTTTTTAACAGACAATTTCTAAAATAGAACTTTAGCGTAGTGTTCTAATATTGTTAAATTTCATATAAAGACCCTATCTCAATTATAATCATGGGTCGGCATAAGAAGAGACATAGGTCTCCTAGTACTTCCTCTTCAAGCTCAAGTGATGTTGAAAAGACTAAAACCAAAAAGTATAAGAAGAATTTAAAGGAGAAAAACAACAGAATAGAAGCCTTAGAGGGGCTCCTAAAAGAACTGAGAAAGACAACTAATTATCATGCCGGAAGCGCACCCCAGCAATCTGTGGTACGCTACATGGGTCGCAATGATTTCATTCCTGTATTTGACCCGCAGACCTCTCTGGTCTCTGTTGAACATTGGATCCGGAACCTGGAAGGGATTGCCAATATGCATGGTTGGGATGAACGCACATTAATATGTAACTGCACATCTAAACTTGGTGGCTATGCTAAGAGCTGGTATGAGCATCAAGTGACTTTTGATATGAGTTGGGCTGAGTGGAAGGAAAAATTGGTCAGAGCGTTTCCTTTCACCAAAAATAAACTCACCCAAATAAGGGAAATGGTAAACCGGGTCAGGAAGCCGAACGAAGACCCAATTGAATTTTACTACACTAAACTTGGAATTGGTATGTCATGCCAGTTAAGTGATGAAATAATTACAGAGGCTATCATTGGCACACTTGGCAATCAGCTATTGGAAATCGGTGCTAAATCAGCTGGGTGCCGGGATACCAATTCTTTGCTTCAGTACTTGGCAAGTATCAATACCTCAGCTGCTGCCAGTAAAGGTCAAGACAAGTCGGAAAATCAGTTGAAAAATGAACGTGGACCGGACAGGGTGGCAAGGTGTTTCACTTGTGGCAAACCTGGTCACAGAGCAAGCAGGTGCCGCGTCAGTAAGGATAACTCTAAACTACATAAAGACAAGGGCAACCAAAATGCATATTTTGTGGAAGGCCAGGCCATGTTGAAGCAGATTGTTTTAAAAGAAGAATAAAAGCAAACATTGTTCATTCTGTAATATTGATGGTCACACATTGGATGAGTGTAGGAAGAGGTCAAGAACGGGTCCACAAAATCGTTTGGTACGCAAGGTACAAACTATTTGCTATGATGCATCAGACAAGAAATATTTCAAGGAGGTGCTTGTCAATGGAGTTTCTTCTAATGGATATATAGATTTTGGTAGCACATGTAACACCATGAGACAGAGCTTCCGTGAGATGCAGAACTTGGAACTGATGCCCAACGATAACACTGTTATAAAGGGGTATGGAGATGGATTGACAATACCATTGGGAATTGTTTCAACTTCTCTTGTAATTGATGGTGTGGAGAAGGTGAATAAACTATATGTTGTACCAGATGACCTGCAAGAAGTTGACGTTCTCATTGGGCAGCCTTTCACCGAATCACCAAACTTGGTTATTGTTAAAACTTCAACGGAGCTTAACATGTATGAAGATGAAATGGCAATTCAAGTGACCGAGTTGTGTGAATCTTTTGACAAGATACGGTTGTACCCACAAAATGATACAAAACTCACTCCTGGATTAAACAAAGTATTAGTGAGACCAGATCCTGTTGTTGACGGTATTATGAATATTAAGTTGAGCGAACAAAGAAAACCATTATGTGAGAAGGATGTTATAGAAGACAGTGTTGAATTACATGATGGTCAGGCTTTTATAAAACTTATCAACAGGACGAACAAAATTCTAGAATTAAAAGAACAAGACTGTGTTGCCAGAGCAGAGCTGAAAGACAAATACCGTGATGATAATATTAAGATGGGTGATCATTTAAATGGAGACCAAAAGGCTTCCTTGGACGAACTGCTAACCAAATATGAGCACTGCTTTTCTGGTGATGGTATGGAACTGGGCAATTGTAAGATAGAAATGGTTATAGAACTGACTGATGATAAAGTTATAAATTACAGACCGTACAGAGTTTCTTACCATGAAAAAGAAATCATACGGAAAATGGTGGCGGACTTAATGGATGCTGGTATTATAGAAAAATCTACATCTCCATATGCTAGTCCTGTGTTACTGGTGCGAAAGAAAGATGGTGGTTACCGCATGTGCGTGGATTACAGGGCACTTAACAAAATAACCAAAAAAGAAAGGTATCCCTTGCCTGTCATACAAGACTTGTTGGACAGACTCGTGGACAAAACTGTATTCTGTACTCTTGATCTGGCTAATGGATACCACCAGATTAGAATTGAAGAATCATCCAGACCTTTTACTGCCTTCGTCACACCCGAAGGACACTACCAATATAAGATGATGAGTTTCGGACTTTGTAACGCACCAGCAGTATTTCAAAGAGCAATGACTGAAATACTTGCCCCTGTGATACATGAGTGTGCTGAGGTATATATTGATGATGTGATTGTGTGGGGCAAGGATGTTGAAGACTGTTTGAGCAACCTCAGAAAAGTTTTAGGGCTGATAGATGCTGCAGGTGTTAAACTTAAACGTAGTAAATGCTCATTCCTCACAAACAGTGTTGAATACTTAGGTCACGAAATATCAGGTGGTGAGATAAGACCTTCACCTCACAAAATCATCGCGGTTTCCAATTTTAAGACACCTACGAATGTCCACGAGTTGCGGCAGTTTCTCGGACTCGCCAGTTACTTCCGAAAATTTATCAGGAACTTCGCGAGTATTGCACGATCACTTACTCTACTCACGAAAAAGTCCGTGGAGTGGCGCTGGGAACCTGAACAAGATCAAGCCGTAAGCTACCTGAAGGATATTCTAACCTCCGACCCAGTGCTGGCAATTTATCACCCGGACAGAGAAACCCAAGTTCACACCGACGCATCGAAAGCTGGGCTCGGTGGTGTACTCCTTCAACGGCAGCCGAATGGTGAGATGAAAGTAGTCGCTTACGCTAGCCGACAGACATCAGAAACAGAGCAAAGGTACCACAGTTTCGAATTGGAAGCTCTTGCTGTGGTGTTTGCTGTCAATCGTTTCGAGTATATCTTTCTGGTGTTAAGTTTCGAGTCGTGACTGATTGCTCTGCCTTACGGATGGCTTGGTTGAAAAGAGACTTGTCACCACGGATTGCCCGTTGGTGGCTTGATCTACAAGAGTACAATTTTGAGGTTGACCATCGACCAGGGACTTCTATGGCGCATGTAGATGCCTTGAGTAGAAATCCTGTGATAGTAAACCACATACAAGAAAAGGATTTAATTGATGCGCTACAGGATGATGACAAAGAAATTCAAGCATTGATGTTGAATCTGAAGCTAGAACAAGAGGCCAACAAGAAAAAGAAGAACGGACTAACGAAAGACTATAAAGTCGTAGACGGCCGGTTATATCGTGTGATAGAGAATGGGTTGAGACCAGTTCTCCTAAGAGTGCGAGATTCCATATAATGAAGATATATCACGATGAGCATGGGCATCTGGAAACTGAAAAATGTCTAGAGGAAATACGAGCTAAATATTGGTTTCGAAGATGAGAAAATACGTGACAAAATATGTGGCAAGTTGTCTTGGATGCCAATTTACGAAGAAACCAACTGGGAAACAACCGGGTCTGCTTCATCCTATTCCAAAGGTGTCTGTGCCATTTCACACCTTACATGTGGATCACCTGGGCCCTTTTGCAAGAGCAATGGGAAGACTTATATATTTGCGGTAATCGACGGATTCACAAAGTTCGTGTGGTTAGAAGCCGTCGCTGCAGCAAATGCCAGAGGAGCAGTTACCGCACTAAGTAGACTAAGTCAAACATTTGGGTATCCCGAAAGAATCGTCAGTGACCGAGGCACAGCATTCACGTGTAAGGAGTTCAAACAATTCTGTGACAATAACGCCATTAAACATATCTTAAACGCCGTGGCATCACCCCGCGCGAATGGGCAAGTCGAGCGCCTGAACCGAACGATTTTAAATTCGCTTTCAGCCCACATGGGCGATGATCAGAAAGGATGGGATGCATACTTGCCTAAGGTTCAATTGGGCTTAAATTCGACCTTAAGTCAAGGGACAGGCAAGTCACCATTAGAGTTGCTGTGTGGCTTAAGACCCCGTTTACCGAATGATTTACAAGGGGCAGTCTACAGTAGAGACGTATCGACCTCCCGAGTCGAAGCTGCTCATACAATTGAATCGAACGCAGTTCAAATGAAAACGCGTTATGACAAAGATCGGCGTGTTGTAGAACCTCTACTTATGGGTCAGTTGGTCATGGTAGAACGGAAAATATTACGTCCTGGCCTAACAAGTGGAAAACTAGTCCAACGATACGCAGGGCCATATAAAGTTACTGCTGTGCTACCTAACGACCGCTATGAGGTCACGTCATACACGAAAGGCAAACAAGCTTACAAAAACATAGTTGCCCGTGACAAGATTAAGGTTTGGCATGACAGACCACGAGACTCGTCATCTGATGAAGATCTGATAGAGCGGCAGTAAGTCTCTCAACTATCGACCGCGCAAATTCTTACACCGAACAAATAAAAAAAAAAAAAATAAAACGCTTGCCTACGGGGCCTACACAGCGTTCAGTTTCTGTAATCAAACGCTTGCCTACGGGCCTACACAGCGTTATGTTTCTGTGATCAAACGCTTGCCTACGGGGCCTACACAGCGTTATGTTTCTGTGATCAAACGCTTGCCTACGGGGCCTACACAGCGTTATGTTTCTGTGATCAAACGCTTGCCTACGGGCCTACACAGCGTTATGTTTCTGTGATCAAACGCTTGCCTACGGGGCCTACACAGCGTTATGTTTCTGTGATCAAACGCTTGCCTACGGGCCTACACAGCGTTATGTTTCTGTGATCAAACGCTTGCCTACGGGGCCTACACAGCGTTATGTTTCTGTGATCAAACGCTTGCCTACGGGGCCTACACAGCGTTATGTTTCTGTAATCAAACGCTTGCCTACGGGGCCTACACAGCGTTATGTTTCTGTAATCCAACGCTTGCCTACGGGGCCTACACAGCGTTGTGTTTTGTTATCAAACGCTTGCCTACGGGGCCTACACAGCGTTGGAAACATCATGCCTAATATGGTGAAGATCTGCTGGAAGAGGCTGCCACGGTCTGCCATCGGATCTTCGCGTTACTGCCTACGTCGGACGACGTGCGAGTGTGCTGCACAATCAAGATCAACCAGATGCGACTTCAACTGTCCTTCGAGGCCGAAGGACGACTGCAGGATGGCCGAACTGTTAGACTGAAAATCGACAAGCTATGATCAGCACTAATCTCGACAACTGAGTGGGTCCCAGCCCTGGGGCTCTCTCTCTTGGACGCTATCGGTCGACGCGCTCGGACCATTGTTTACGTTATGAGCGATCCAAAATTATTAATTAAAGGTATTTATTCCGAAGAACTCTTGTGTTTAATTTAGAGCCAATACTATGAACGATCACTTAGATGGCGGTCGTTACACAACCATGTCAGGGGCCTGCTACTTGCAGTAGGCGGTTGAACAACTGACGCCAGGATTCATCGAATCGTTGGACGACTTGGTGTCCCACTCGAAGATTAATATGGAGCAACAATGCATGTCAACTAACCTTGCCAGCAAGCGCCGATGACCATGGTGGTGTTGACCCCATGGGCGGGGTGCAGCGGCCAGTCGTCAATGACCTCCGGTCCCTTGCCGTCCGTACTGTGATGGAACAGCAAAATGTAGCCATAAGGCAACTAACCTTGCCAGCAAGCGCCGATGACCATGGTGGTGTTGACCCCATGCGCGGGGTGCAGCGGCCAGTCGTCAATGACCTCCGGCCCCATGCCGTCCGCACTGTGGTAGAGCAAATGTAGCCATAAATGCATGTCAACTAACCTTGCCAGCAAGCGCCGATGACCATGGTGGTGTTGACCCCATGCGCGGGGTGCAGCGGCCAGTCGTCAATGACCTCCGGTCCCTTGCCGTCCGCACTGTGGTGGAGCAAATGTAGCCATAGACACATGTCAACCAACCTTGCCAGCAAGCGCCGATGACCATGGTAGTGTTGACCCCATGAGCGGGATGCAGCGGCCAGTCGTCAATGACCTCCGGTCCCTTGCCGTCCGCACTGTAATGGAGCAAATGTAGCCATAGACACATGTCAACTAACCTTGCCAGCAAGCGCCGATGACCATGGTAGTGTTGACCCCATGCGCGGGGTGTAGCGGCCAGTTGTCGATGACCTCTCGTTTGCCGTCCGCACTGTGGTAGAGCAGCAAAATGTAGTCATAAATGCATGTCAACTGACCTTGCCAGCAAGCGCCGATGACCATGGTGGTGTTGACCCCGTGAGCGGGATGCAGCGGCCAGTCGTCGATGACCTCCGGCCCCTTGCCGTCCGCACTGTGGTAGGGCTCTCCGTCGATCAGCAGCTCCACGTTGGGGAAACGCACGTTGATAGCGTAGTGATGCCATTCGTTGTCGCACACCTGGGAAAGTTTATACATATAAGATGAAAGTTGATCAGTTTCATGGGCTTGGTTCACCCCTTTAAAATATTTGCAGTTGATTATTTTACATCCTGTATATTTAACTATAAAAAGTACATCCTATATTAAATTAACTGATAATTCAGAAATTCTAAGTTTTTTGCCAATATGGATCTGATTGTATAATATTATTAATATGCATTGATATGCAACTGAATACAGAAATTATATTTCAAATCTCGTGTCAATATCGATCTGATTCTGTAAGATTACACCTTGATGTCTGTTCGATTCGTTGAACTAGCAAATTATCGAATACTCGAATATGATTGAACTAATCAATCAAACAAGCTTATGTAAACTAGCAAACGTTGCATTTCCTTGAGAATCACACCTGAGGCGTTATTACCGTATGTTAATACTCTAAAGATACACAAAGGTTGCTATAACGAGGAGTATTGAATCAGCAAATTACATATTACATACACACAGGATAAGGGCAGGCAGATGATGATATGAATGTTACAAACATACATATCATATCCCTTGCGGGGTAGGCAAAACGTATACGACTGTAAAAAACTTCTGACAAAAGTTCAAGAGTCATATAGAAGACCGTGTATCATAGCGAAATAAGTTGTTAGCTTGTGGCCTAAAATTACACTACACATCAACACTCAAATCTCTTAGTCGCTGCTTACGTCACCCGCGGGTAAAATATTGGGTGACGCTATTCTAAGCCGGCACCACACGGCAAATAGAATTAATACAAGTATACAATGAAGTCGCTTTTTGCATCTATCTGTCGTGCAATTTGCTAACTTCTCCTAAACCGCGCAACGATTCTTGATTTGATTTTTTGTAATAGACAGAGTAATTTAAGAGGAAAGTTTATAAGTATGTATTCCTGCGAAAAAATGAGTTGCAGCGGGTGAAGCCGCTAATGGGCAGCTAGTGTTACATACACAATAATGGGTACCTCTGGTATCTTCCAGCGCCACTCGGCCGGTCGGAAGATGTTGAGGTCTCCCTCGCCGAAGTCGCGACGCAGCAGCAGGATCAGACGACAGTTGCGGACGAACAGAGCGTAGTGGTGGCGGTTCAACGGGCTAAATATGGGGTGATGCTATTCTGAGCCGGCACCACATGGCATACTAGACTAGAATGTTACATAGTAATAAGTACCTCTGGTATCTTCCAGCGCCACTCGGCCGGTCGGAAGATGTTGAGGTCTCCCTCGCCGAAGTCGCGACGCAGCAGCAGGATCAGCCGACAGTTGCGCACGAACAGAGCGTAGTGGTGCCGGTTCAACGGGGAAAACATGGGGTGATGCTATTCTGAGCCGGCACCACAAGGCAAATAGAACGTTGACGATGACTGATGGATGATGGAACTCAGTCGAAACGTAGGTTTTCCAGGTAAATCGCTATCGCGATAAGACCCGGTTAGGTAACTATTATGTGAAATAGAATGTTACATAGTAATAAGTACCTCTGGTATCTTCCAGCGCCACTCGGCCGGTCGGAAGATGTTGAGGTCTCCCTCGCCGAAGTCGCGAAGCAGCAGCAGGATCAGACGACAGTTGCGGACGAACAGAGCGTAGTGGTGGCGGTTCAACGGGGAAAACATGGAGTGATGCTATTCTGAGCCGGCACCACAAGGCAAATAGAACGTTGACGATGACTGATGGAACTCAGTCGAAACGTAGGTTTTCCAGGTAAATCGCTATCGCGATAAGACCCGGTTAGGTAACTATGAATGTTACATAATAATGAGTACCTCTGGTATCTTCCAGCGCCACTCGGCCGGTCGGAAGATGTTGAGGTCGCCCTCACCGAAGTCGCGACGCAGCAGCAGGATCAGACGACAGTTGCGGACGAACAGAGCGTAGTGGTGGCGGTTCAACGGGCTAAATACGGGGTGATGCTATTCTGAGCCGGCGCCACAAGGCAAATAGAACGTTGACGATGACTGATGGAACTCAGTCGAAACGTAGGTTTCCCAGGTAAATCGCTATCGCGATAAGACCCGGTAAGTAGCTATTATGTGAAAAGAATGTTATATAGGGTGTAATTTTATTTGAGGCGGATCCGTTAAGGGTGTGTTCTGTCAATGAAACTGAACAACTTTCCCGAAGGAACATAGGTCGAAATATGAAAAAAAAAATTGGCCCTCCCATACAAATTGACCCGGCCGGCCAACACACTTAGTATGGGAAGACCAAATTTTTTTTCGTATTTCGACTTATGTTCCTTGGGGAAAGTTGTTCAGTTTCATTGACAGAACACACCCTTAACGGATCCGCCACTAATAAAATTACACCCTATATAATAATGAGTACCTCTGGTATCTTCCAGCGCCACTCGGCCGGTCGGAAGATGTTGAGGTCTCCCTCGCCGAAGTCGCGACGCAGCAGCAGGATCAGCCGACAGTTGCGCACGAACAGAGCGTAGTGGTGCCGGTTCAACGGGGAAAACATGGGGTGATGCTATTCTGAGCCGGCACCACAAGGCAAATAGAACGTTGACGATGACTGATGGATGATGGAACTCAGTCGAAACGTAGGTTTTCCAGGTAAATCGCTATCGCGATAAGACCCGGTTAGGTAACTATTATGTGAAATAGAATGTTACATAATAATGAGTACCTCTGGTATCTTCCAGCGCCACTCGGCCGGTCGGAAGATGTTGAGGTCGCCCTCACCGAAGTCGCGACGCAGCAGCAGGATCAGACGACAGTTGCGGACGAACAGAGCGTAGTGGTGGCGGTTCAACGGGGAAAATATGGGGTGACGCTATTCTAAACCGGCACCACATGGCATACTAGACTAGAATGTTACATAATAATGCGTACCTCTGGTATCTTCCAGCGCCACTCGGCCGGTCGGAAGATGTTGAGGTCGCCCTCACCGAAGTCGCGACGCAGCAGCAGGATCAGGCGACAGTTGCGGACGAACAGAGCGTAGTGGTGGCGGTTCAACGGGCTAAATACGGGGTGATGCTATTCTGAGCCGGCGCCACAAGGCAAATAGAACGTTGACGATGACTGATGGAACTCAGTCGAAACGTAGGTTTCCCAGGTAAATCGCTATCGCGATAAGACCCGGTAAGTAGCTATTATGTGAAAAGAATGTTATATAGGGTGTAATTTTATTTGAGGCGGATCCGTTAAGGGTGTGTTCTGTCAATGAAACTGAACAACTTTCCCGAAGGAACATAGGTCGAAATATGAAAAAAAAAATTGGCCCTCCCATACAAATTGACCCGGCCGGCCAACACACTTAGTATGGGAAGACCAAATTTTTTTTCGTATTTCGACTTATGTTCCTTGGGGAAAGTTGTTCAGTTTCATTGACAGAACACACCCTTAACGGATCCGCCACTAATAAAATTACACCCTATATAATAATGAGTACCTCTGGTATCTTCCAGCGCCACTCGGCCGGTCGGAAGATGTTGAGGTCTCCCTCGCCGAAGTCGCGACGCAGCAGCAGGATCAGACGACAGTTGCGGACGAACAGAGCGTAGTGGTGGCGGTTCAACGGGGAAAACATGGGGTGATGCTATTCTGAGCCGGCACCACATGGCATACTAGACTAGAATGTTATATAGTAATAAGTACCTCTGGTATCTTCCAGCGCCACTCGGCCGGTCGGAAGATGTTGAGGTCTCCCTCGCCGAAGTCGCGACGCAGCAGCAGGATCAGACGACAGTTGCGGACGAACAGAGCGTAGTGGTGGCGGTTCAACGGGCTAAATACGGGGTGATGCTAATCTGAGCCGGCACCATAAGGCAAATAGAACGTTGACGATGACTGATGGAACTCAGTCGAAACGAAACGTAGGTTTTCCAGGTAAATCGCTATCGCGATAAGACCCGGTTAGGTAACTATTATGTGAAATAGAATCCTACTAATATCCTACTAATATTATAAAGGCGGATGTTTGTGTGTGTGTTTGTTACGACATCACGCAAAAACGGCTGATTAGATTGACATGAAACTTTGCAGAAATATAAAAGGGCATCTGGAATAACACATAGGATACTTTTTACCACGAAAAAATGTCTCATTCCCACGGGATCACGCATTTTCCAATATTTTTGAAATAGGTGGCGTGACTGAGCCAATTCGCGTTTTAAACGTTTTCGCCGAAAACTAACAGCGACATCTCCTGGCGAATAATGCTTTTATCCTGCGGAATAATAGGTTGCAGCGGGTGAAACCGCTGACGGGCAGCTAGTGTTACATAATAATGCGTACCTCTGGTATCTTCCAGCGCCACTCGGCCGGTCGGAAGATGTTGAGGTCCCCCTCGCCGAAGTCGCGACGCAGCAGCAGGATCAGCCGACAGTTGCGGACGAACAGAGCGTAGTGGTGGCGGTTCAACGGGGAAAACATGGGGTGATGCTATTCTAAACCGGCACCACAAGGCAAATAGAACGTTGACGATGACTGATGGAACTCAGTCGAAACGTAGGTTTTCCAGGTAAATCGATAAGACCCGGTTAGGTAACTATTATGTGAAATAGAATGTTACATAGTAATAAGTACCTCTGGTATCTTCCAGCGCCACTCGGCCGGTCGGAAGATGTTGAGGTCGCCCTCGCCGAAGTCGCGACGCAGCAGCAGGATCAGACGACAGTTGCGGACGAACAGAGCGTAGTGGTGGCGGTTCATTTCTGGATAACAAACACGTGTATTTATTACTAGATTTGTCTTTTCGTGTCAGATGTCTAGTGATTCGCTATTTATTTGCACGGTTTACGTATGTATAAGTCAAACATAGCAAACAAATAGTCGGTAAGCAAAGCAGAGTACGTCAAAAGCAAATGGAAAGTCGAACCTCGCCATACACGGTTCCGGGAATTTGAAAAGGCGTAGTTGATTTTGTGCAACACTTTATCTGTGATATAAACTTTCCATAAAAAATCGAGATTCTTAGCAAGTTTACGTTTTGTATGAGTCTGAGAAACAACTTTATTTAGGAATAAATGTTTAATATCGTTCAATAGCGAGCATTACGAGGTTTCTAAATCCTCATGCCAGTGTTCTAAATTCAACTTTTAATTTCATAGATTTCACACTAATTTTTTCCATGAAAACAAAAGAGTCTCGGTTTTTTTTAATGAGAAGTATATAGATGTGTTAAATTTGACCCTGTACGAAGGCTAATTATGATAAGACAATGACTGGCGACTTACTGTGGTCATCAGCGAGGCACAGGATATGCTCCTTGCGGTGCTTGTCCTGGTCGGGGCGCATCCACGTGGAGATGTCTCGTCTCATGGCTGTCTATGTATGATAAGACAATGACAGGTGACTTACTGTGGTCATCAGCGAGGCACAGGATATGCTCGTTGCGGTGCTTGTCCTGGTCGGGGCGCATCCACGTGGAGATGTCTCGTCTCATGGCTGTCTATGTATGATAAGACAATGACAGGTGACTTACTGTGGTCATCAGCGAGGCACAGGATATGCTCGTTGCGGTGCTTGTCCTGGTCTGGTCATCCACGTGGAGATGTCTCGTCTCATGGCTGTCTATGTATGATAAGACAATGACAGGTGACTTACTGTGGTCATCAGCGAGGCACAGGATATGCTCCTTGCGGTGCTTGTCCTGGTCGGGGCGCATCCACGTGGAGATGTCTCGTCTCATGGCTGTCTATGTATGATAAGACAATGACAGGTGACTTACTGTGGTCATCAGCGAGGCACAGGATATGCTCGTTGCGGTGCTTGTCCTGGTCTGGTCATCCACGTGGAGATGTCTCGTCTCGTGGCTGTCTATGTATGATAAGACAATGACAGGTGACTTACTGTGGTCATCAGCGAGGCACAGGATATGCTCCTTGCGGTGCTTGTCCTGGTCTGGTCATCCACGTGGAGATGTCTCGTCTCGTGGCTGTCTATGTATGATAAGACAATGACAGGTGACTTACTGTGGTCATCAGCGAGGCACAGGATATGCTCCTTGCGGTGCTTGTCCTGGTCTGGTCATCCACGTGGAGATGTCTCGTCTCGTGGCTGTCTATGTATGATAAGACAATGACAGGTGACTTACTGTGGTCTTCAGCGAGGCACAGGATATGCTCCTTGCGGTGCTTGTCCTGGTCGGGGCGCATCCACGTGGAGATGTCTCGTCTCATGGCTGTCTATGTATGATAAGACAATGACAGGTGACTTACTGTGGTCATCAGCGAGGCACAGGATATGCTCCTTGCGGTGCTTGTCCTGGTCGGGCGCATCCACGTGGAGATGTCTCGTCTCATGGCTGTCTATGTATGATAAGACAATGACAGGTGACTTACTGTGGTCATCAGCGAGGCACAGGATATGCTCCTTGCGGTGCTTGTCCTGGTCGGGGCGCATCCACGTGGAGATGTCTCGTCTCATGGCTGTCTATGTATGATAAGACAATGACAGGTGACTTACTGTGGTCATCAGCGAGGCACAGGATATGCTCCTTGCGGTGCTTGTCCTGGTCGGGGCGCATCCACGTGGAGATGTCTCGTCTCATGGCTGTCTATGTATGATAAGACAATGACAGGTGACTTACTGTGGTCATCAGCGAGGCACAGGATATGCTCCTTGCGGTGCTTGTCCTGGTCGGGGCGCATCCACGTGGAGATGTCTCGTCTCATGGCTGTCTATGTATGATAAGACAATGACAGGTGACTTACTGTGGTCATCAGCGAGGCACAGGATATGCTCCTTGCGGTGCTTGTCCTGGTCGGGGCGCATCCACGTGGAGATGTCTCGTCTCATGGCTGTCTATGTATGATAAGACAATGACAGGTGACTTACTGTGGTCATCAGCGAGGCACAGGATATGCTCCTTGCGGTGCTTGTCCTGGTCGGGGCGCATCCACGTGGAGATGTCTCGTCTCATGGCTGTCTATGTATGATAAGACAATGACAGGTGACTTACTGTGGTCATCAGCGAGGCACAGGATATGCTCCTTGCGGTGCTTGTCCTGGTCGGGGCGCATCCACGTGGAGATGTCTCGTCTCATGGCTGTCTATGTATGATAAGACAATGACAGGTGACTTACTGTGGTCATCAGCGAGGCACAGGATATGCTCCTTGCGGTGCTTGTCCTGGTCGGGGCGCGGCGCGTGGCGCATCCACGTGGAGATGGAGAAGCTGCCGGCCAGGTTGTGCGGCAGGATCGACTCAGGAACAATGGCCGACGTCGTCTCGCCGTCGAATGAGAACATCTGTTCGCCGTCACGACCTGGGTAAAGATCATTTGCAGTTAGAGGTTATTTATTTATTTCCACTCTTGTCTGGATCAGATAGAGCCGAGACAGATACGATAACAAAGCCAACTCAACCAGTTTCAACATAAATTGCCAGTTTTAGAACATCTTATATGACCGAAGTATTTTTACCCGACTGATTCATAATGAGGGTTTATTTTTCAAGAATATGCATGTATGTGGACATGAAATTATTTTTTACGGGCTACAGCCCAAACGGCTGGGCGGGTCTTGACAAAGAGGTGTCGTTAGATTCGTCTCAGCAGCGCAAATGACACTGGCTATATTAAAATCACACAAATTCAAGGTGGCAGATTTTAATCGCAAAATACAACTTTGAAATAACCGGAGTCGGGTTTTTGTTTTTTAATACATCTACCTGTATGTAGGTCGTTTGTGTAACGTACTTTTCATATTAGAATCATCTTTATTATCGACTTACTATTATTATCTAATTCTAAAAACATTTCAAATTAAGTGCACTTTAAAAAAACTTACCAAGGTCGGGTTTCAAAGACTTGGCCCACTCGTTACCAGCGCCGGGGCTTGGCAGCAAGTCAATTGTCTTCTGGTCCATACCTGAATAACAAAACAAATAATGTTTTAAAAATACAATTATTGAAATAAGAACTTCAATATAATGAGTACCTATTATAACTGCCGTAGAAAAACAACATTTTCTATCTATTATTTTCATAAAGAATAAAACTTCACAATGAATCCTACTTATAGCATTACTATGGTTTTAATTGGGGATTAAAAATCTGTGCATTGCATGAATAAAAATCACTGGATATCTTTTGTTGATTATTGCAATGTACGGACAATGTGCTGTTATAAAGCTGCTATTCCGAACACTGCAGCCAACAGCCGACAGCCGACAGCATATGCTGCAACGGCTGCAGCTATTGGCAGTTGCAGCACATGCTGTTGGCAGTTGCAGCACATGCGATTCCGAAGGCACCGGCCGACAGCCGACAGCCGACAGCACATGCCGTGACTGCCGATAGATGCATGTAGACTTAGGTAGATTTTATAGGTACCTACAGGTTAATAGGTACCTACATACATAAATCACGCCTTAAACCCTTGCGGGGTAGCGACGGCCGTAAAAATTCGGTCGTTATCGCCACGTGTAATAAATATTTGAGAGCCGTTCTAGCTATTGTCGTGTATCACTATAGTGACAGGTTGTCAGCCTGTCGCCTAAAATTGCAATACACATGTTACCTTCAAGTCCCATAGTAGCTTCTTACGACACCCACAGAAAAAAAGGGAGTGATGCTATTCTAAGCCAGCATCACACGGCAGAGTAGCAGGTATTCATGTACCTAAGGTAGCTATAATAGGTACCTACAGGTAACTCACGCACGAACTGTAAGTACTTAGTTGGTACAATTCAGTGTACCCGCAACTCTAACCTAGGTAGGTATAATAGGTACCTTTGAAATTACCGCTGTGTGGTTTCGTTTT
The DNA here is from genome assembly GCA_024500475.1 of Phthorimaea operculella. Classification (NCBI taxonomy): domain Eukaryota; kingdom Metazoa; phylum Arthropoda; class Insecta; order Lepidoptera; family Gelechiidae; genus Phthorimaea; species Phthorimaea operculella. The sequence goes on along the minus strand of JANFCV010000007.1, from coordinate 5,947,528 downwards.
TTAATAATTATGATAGTTAATTACTTCATAATTATTTCTGAACCACACATTTTACGTTTTATAGCAAAAAAGCAAAAATAGATACGTGCGTATCGCACTGCCGTTGCAGCAATACTGATCTGCAGTCACAGCAGTTGCGGCATATGCTGCAGCGGCCAACAGCATGTGCTGTCGGCAGCAGCCTTCGGATAGCGTTCCATAGAACTCCATACAAACCAGTATTGCTGCAACGGCTGCAACTGCCGTTGCAGCATATGCTGTTGGCTGTCGGCTGTTGGCTGCAGTGTTCGGAATACCACCTTAATAATTGGAGGTTTCATCTCATAACATAACGCAAATGATTCAAATTTTTTATTGTAGTAATATCTGATTTCATTTTAGTTTATTTTTACATTAGGTACGTCGAAGGATTTAACTGGTAGTTTATGGTCTGCCATTTCATGAAATGTCATTCATACAAGAATACACTCTTAACGCAAATGGTCTTCCTAATTCCTAAGTGTCCCTTCCGCAGCTAAGCGTGTAAGCCGGTGTCAGCCCTGGACGCCTAAATGGTCACAGCCGCCTGGATCCTGGTGACTACTGGGCAGCGCTCGTCATCTTAACAACCCTAGGACCTGGTGGTATCTAGCGATTTTCTTACATCATCCTGGTAACTTACCACAAATGGTCTTCTGCGCGTGCAGAGCGTACGTGTCCCTGTCGCAGCCGGTGCCAGCCCTGGACGCCTGGAGGGTCACAGCCGCCTGGATCCTAGTCACTCCTGGGCAGCGCTCGTCATCTTAACAACCCTGGGACCTGGTAGTATCTAGCGACTTTCCTACATTATCCTGGTTACTTACCACAAATGGTCTTCTGCGCGTGCAGAGCGTACGTGTCCCTGTCGCAGCCGGTGCCAGCCCTGGACGCCTGGAGGGTCACAGCCGCCTGGATCCTAGTCACTCCTGGGCAGCGCTCGTCATCTTAACAACCCTGGGACCTGGTAGTATCTAGCGACTTTCCTACATTATCCTGGTTACTTACCACAAATGGTCTTCTGCGCGTGCAGAGCGTACGTGGCCCTGTCGCAGCCGGTGCCAGCCCTGGACGCCTGGAGGGTCACAGCCGCCTGGATCCTAGTCACTCCTGGGCAGCGCTCGTCATCTTAACAACCCTGGGACCTGGTAGTATCTAGCGACTTTCCTACATTATCCTGGTTACTTACCACAAATGGTCTTCTGCGCGTGCAGAGCGTACGTGTCCCTGTCGCAGCCGGTGCCAGCCCTGGACGCCTGGAGGGTCACAGCCGCCTGGATCCTGGTCACTCCTGGGCAGCGCTCGTCGGAGGAGCAGGCCTCGAGGCGCGCCGCCGGGAAGAGAGCCAGCGGACCGGTGCCCGGCGCGTAGTCTACGCGCTCCGCTACGCCTGGAGAGAAATGCTATGTTAGGCCATTCATAATTGTTAAGTTTATTTTTATAACTGCTAGACAAAAGCTTCTTTTCTCATCATTGATAACTTTATTTTTGTCACTGCTGGACAAAAGCTTTTTCTTGCAATTTAACCGAGGTTTTATCTCAGATATTCATCTAGTTATTTCTAGGCTTTCTATAAATAATCGTCGAAAGAGGTCATCCTTAAATGTAGTCCTAGTGCGAGTCAGAGTACGAAAAAATAACTGAGCTAGATTCGTGTTATCGATTGGACTTGGCGTGAATCTGTGTGCATACATATGTAACGTAGAACACGAAAAAAAATCTTCTATCAAAGTCACTTCTTCAATCTTCAATATCAATACCTTGTATAGTAAGTTTCAAGTCGTGAAATCCGCTAATCCGCTAACTCCTCCTAAACCACGCAACGGATTTGTAGCGAATTTTTATAATAGATAGAGAAATCCAAGAAGACGGTTTCTACGTATAACACATGCCGGCAAAACGTCTTTTTCCTGCGGGAAAATGAATTACATCGGATGACGCCGAAGACGGGCCACGAACCAGAAACAAAACACATTTCAAATAAAGGAGTATTAAACAGACTTACCTTTCCATCCAGCACGGCAGGGCTTGTTAACTTTGATGGTGACCATGACGGGCGTAGACTGCATCATGCCGCAATCGTAGGCGACCACAGACAGAATGTAGTTGTGAGCCTTCTCGTAGTCCAGGGGTTCCGTGTTGCGGATCACACCTGGTAAACCATTATTGATTAGTCACGATTCACATCTATCTTTTAACTTTTGGGCTATAGAAACTTGTCATGTCTATTTTTTGTCCCGTAAAATTGCGAATATCGCCGAATAAAGGTGTCATACTTGCTATAAAAAAAATTAATTGAATTTGGAAGGTAACAACGTTTTTACAGTGAACTGTGTGTTCCACGAAAAGAGAGGGACATTCCAGAGATAAGGATAACAGATTGCAGGCGTGATAACTGATGTCCTTTAGTCGCCTCTAGCGACTTCCGGGAAAAGAAAATACTAGTGAATGCTATTCTACCTCTATGCCGCAGTAGTAAATGTCACATTTTTGCAAAGGTAGGCCGGAGTATAAAAATATACAAAAAGAAAGTAGATTGATATGAGAATATGGATTTGTAAATTTCTGAAAGGGAAGCCGATGAGAATCAGCATCTATAAACCCTTCTCAACTGCAATGCCGGTATCCGTATACTGTAGACTTGACATATTTGAAGTAAGAAACGTTACCTTCATTATCAACAGTAAAAGGCGAGGCGTCTCCGAGTATCTCGTACTTGCACACGTCGCCATATCTGGGCGTGCAGTCGCGGTCGGTCGCCTCCACTCGCAGGATCTCGTCGTAGAGACGGCCCTCGTCCACAGACTTGACGTACGCTGCTTGCGAGAACACTGGAGCGAACTCGTTCACGTCGGTCACCGTTATGTGTACTGGGACGCTGGAAGTAATTGTTGGATGTGTTGAATCATCATCATCATCATCATCATATCAGTCATAGGTCGTCCACTGCTGAACATAGGCCTCCCCTAAACATTCCCCCCTGTTCGATAAGAAGCAGCTTGCATCCAGTGTTTCTCCGCGAACTTCAGCAGATTGTTAGTCTGTCTGCAGGGAATGCTGCCTACTATGTGTTGAATAAACATTAAAAATATTCGGAGTTTCAGTCTAATCTTTGAAATAATGGTTCAGTTGAACAATCGCGCTTCAACACCGTTCACACGTACACGGGCTCCACACGGATTGTACAAGTTTGTGTCGTTTTCCGATAAAAGTTTGAGCCATAGTACCTAATCTTCTTCTTGGCGTGTTGGACACCGAATTGACTAACTAAAGTGTGTCATATCATAGATGCTATAAAATCGTAGTGGAGTGTGAGAACAATTTTTGAATTTTCTCTTACGTAAGGCTGCTGCTTAATATCCTTGCAATACTCGTTATACTACACAAATAATTTCACGCATACCCAATCCCTGTGAATAGCGGTTAGATTAGAACAGCTATTGCAGTGCGCGGAACCAGATTAAACTCTTTTGAAAAACGCGTCTCCTGAACTTACGTATTGGAGTAGGAGCCGTCGCAGCCCACCGCAGCGATGTCAAACTTGTAGTTCCGTCGTTTCTCGCAGTTCAGAGGGTAGCGCACGCGCAGCCGAGCCTCGTTCTCGTCTATCACCATAATCTGAAACAATATTGTGTTGCTATTAAAAACTAGAAACCGGTGAAGCTGTTGCACCTGCTGCTACCAGTTGATACACGGGTAAAGAAGTTTTCCCGCGGTGTAAATTAGGCCATATCGCTCATAGAATTAAACGTATATTGTAGATTTTTAACAAACAAGCAGTTTTTAAAATGAGCATATTCTATAACGGCCAAGAAACAAAAAGTCCCGTCTTTGTCGAAAAGAATCTCTCTTTATGCTATGTTCGTTTCTAATTTATGTTTCAGTCAGCACATAAAATAAATTGTTTACTCTACTAGCTTACTCATTAAGTTTATTAATAAAGCACTCAAAGTTTCTTTCTACCTAATTATGAAAAGGAAGTTCAGATATAATTGTGAGTTTCTAACAGATTTTCTTGAAAACAGAACATTTACAATATTATGCGCTTCGTACATCTAGACAGACACGGATAAATAGTCTACAGCGTACCGTTTCGGAAGGTTCAAAATTGCTTCTATATGTTTTACTACTAGAGAGAGAGCAAGTGCTTGAGAAACTTGTACGTACTTGGGTAAAGTAAAGTTTGAGATATGTAGACATATATTTGCGTTAAACAAGATTAATTAATTTACCGTTCAACTGAATTATTTCTGAAATACAGCGCCACCAATAAGATGGATTCTGTAATACCTAATGGCAAGAAAATCTCAGTTCAACTTCATTGTTATGTCGTTTTTATTTTACCTTTCAACTTCACAACTTCAATTCGTTTTCCAATTATTACTTATCCACGTTTATCTCCGCATCTTCAAACGGATAGTTTGAAACTTGTCCGGGTTGCAACTAAAGTCGATACAACAAAGTTGTTCACTCGTATCGCTAGACCTACCGCTAGTTGGGAACCATCCACTTCGTGACTTAACAGCGGAACTTTCACGAAGAAAAGAGATTCTTTTTTTTATTGCCCGCCTCGATAGCAACATGCTTGCTAGTTTTTAAGTTCTAAGCTCCAATGGAGCCAACAATTTCCTTCGCTTAAAGGTTTTTTTTCGTTTGTCTTTCTTGTTATACTGATGTTTGTTTTAGCTGTCTGTAGCCTCGGACGTAATTAAAAATAACTAGCAATTTTATTCAGACAAAGCTACAAAGCTAATCTAAGAAAATTACTGCAACTATGGTAAATGTTCTAGGAAATTGCAAGAAATACAAATTTAAGAGAAATAGGAGGAAATACGATGTTTTTTTTTATTTACTATTACGTTTATTTTTTGCATGATTGCATTCCCTTACAAGTTTATTTGGATCTATTATAATAATATCAAGAACTGTTCGTTATACAAATGAAGTACTACCTACTGAACTTCGGGCTGAAAAATAACGATTTTCCTGGCTTTTTAGCTTTGAAGTCCTTCCTTTTTCTCTCTCTTCTTTAAAATATTTCATAAATAAACAGGATATCCTACTCAATTGGCACATTCTCCCAGCGTAATTTATATCGATCTGAACCAGCACGCACTTGTGATAATCGCAACAAAATAAAGCACGATACGATACAATTTAACTCTGCCGGTTGTCTAAATTACCGTTTGTATCGGTAAAAAGTGATTCACGTACTAGTTATTTTATTTCCCGTTTTGCTTTACATCTTCATCTTTACGTGTCGGTAATCAAGCACATCCCAAACGTTAGGGCGAATGTTAACCATATTAGCCGCCTCAGCAGCGTGAGTGAAACTGGTCAGGTAAGGGTCAGGTATATTAAAATGTGAATTGAAAGTTCAAAATGAGAATTCAAAATTGCAGATTTTAAACACTAAATACAACTTCGAAATTCCTGCAATCAGATATTTGTTGTGCTTGTAATAATTATGAAATTACTCACAACGTTACCTTATCAGATTTCTCATTAATGTCAATTCCTCATTAAAATAAAACTCTGAAAATTGCTCGTAAAATTGTGTCAATACAAATACCGAAAAACGGGATTTTAATTACTGCCTGCACGTCAGTGCACGCGCACTTAATAATAATTTATATTTTCCAAATTGATTTACTGAATTTACAGTTCTTTATGTATTCTATTTTTACAGATACCTAGATGTACTGTTTTTCTTCATAATTCTTTGCATTGCTTTACAAAAAGTATTTCTTATTAATGGGTTCCTAAATTCTTTTACTGGCTCTTTAAACACTTGGGTACTGCGCTAAGTACGTAGAATATCTAAAATATACCTATTAAAATAAAAGTCGGACAGAAAGGAAATGATAAGGGAACCATACAAAGTCAAATAGTACATTGCAACTTTCTAAAAAGCTAAAACTTTTGTTTTATAGACTGAATAGGTACATTGGAGTTGGAGATTGAGCCAAAGTTTTTTGTTTGTTTGTAATAAAAGACTTTGTTTCTTGTTTGTAGCTAGTAACATTCTTATTTTGTGTTTTATTCTTTTGTGTCGTTATCCAGCTTTTAATGCTTTTTGGAACAATGTTGTTTTAGCGATTGTCACGCAGTTTTTCCGACACTGAATAAGATGACACTGTTGCGGTTAGTTTTATTTAGGTTCTCAGGCATAAGCTTCACAGAGAAGACGTGTGTCATATGTCGCAGTACGATGGCAGAATTAGGTTTTTGGCCAAAAACCTAGGTTTTTGGCCAAAAGCCGGCATATGGCAGAATCGTAGACTTCCTTCGACCATCGTCCTAAGCTGATCCAGGTTTTTGGCCAAAATCCTAGATTTGTTTAGTATTATGGCTTTTTTTGCATTTCGGGGGAACTTCTTCGTCTTCGAGTGGTACACCAAGTCGCCCAACGAGCCGATGGACCCTGGTATCAGAGTTTTCAACCGCCTACTGCAAGTAGCAGGCCTCTAACATGGTTGTGTAACGACCGCCGTCTAAGTGATCGATCATAGAGAGCAATCGGGACCGACGGCTTACCGTGCCCGTGTGGTTCGGGGGAACGAGGAGTGGAGAGGTACGTTATGCACCTCCCTCTGATCTTTTGAGGGTAGACTTAGACACCGTAAATGGACACCCTGAAGGACGGGGGGTAACATCAGACAGTCTGAACAGCAGGATTGCCTCGAATTCCCTGAAGGACAGGGGGAAACTTCAGACACCATAAGAGCAAGACGTACCACTGAATGCTCTAGAGAATTGGTGGTAGCGTTGGACGCCCTGGAGACCAGGAGGTAGCGTCGAACCCCCAGAAAATCAAACGCCCGTCATCTTACATCCTCCAGAGTGTCCGACGCTACCCACGCCCTCCAGAGCGTCTGACGCTACCTCCCACCCTCCAGAACGTCCAATGCTACCTCCTGCCTTTCGAGGTGTACGCCTGAACTACACGGGCACGTTAAGCCGTCGGTCCCGATTGCTCATTATGATCACTTAGACGGCGGTCGTTACACAACCTTGTCAGAGGCCTGCTCCATGCAGTAGGCGGTTTAAAAACTCTAACACCAGGGTTCATCGGGTCGTCAGGGCGACTTGGTGTACCACTCAAAGAAGAAGAAGTTCCCCCGAAATGCAAAAAAAGCCATAATACTAAACAAATCTAGGATTTCGGCCAAAATCCTAGTTTTTCGGCCAAAATCCTAGGTTTTTGGCCAAAAACCTGGATCAGCTTAGGACGATGGCCGAAAGAAGTCTACGATTTTGCCATATGCCGGCTTTTGGCCAAAAACCTAGGTTTTTGGCCAAAAACCTAATTCTGCCATCGTACTGCGACATATACAAGAAACACTCAAGGGGTTAAGGGATTTGTCCAGCCAAATAACAGGTGTATTCTCTTGTAGCACTAAAAATCTAACAAAATCTTTGCCAATTGCAAAAAATCTTCCTTCCAGTCAATCAAACGGTGTATTTTTTATAGGACCGCTGGTACCACATTTCCGCTCATCTGAACATTGAATAAAATCTTTTATGAAGCTTGCAAAAGCAAAAGATAATCTGACATCAAACGCAATGAAACTCCTTTTTTGATATCGGTTGAAAACAACCGTCGACGTAACCAATTTTGCACTCGAAGAGCGGAGTGGCGAAAACGGGAAAAATAACCACAACAAGCCGTGATACGATTGCACTGGTGAAAGGTTATGCCTTTTTTTTATGGAAGCTGCGAGTTTGACGATAGCATTGTGTTACCATACGTTGTAGACTTAGAATATCAACAGCCTTTCTGTGGGTGACACCCATTGAAGATAAAGCAGCTTGGGTAAGTACTGAATAGGCGATATGAATTTAACATCCCGCATGGTCCTCGTCAATCCAACAGGTAAGCATTAATACACGTTCTGGCCTGCACTATTATGTATTCTGTGGTTCACGTAACATTTAATATACAAGTACCTAATTCCGAATTACGGCAAAAATTGTGCTTCTTTCGTACAAATTGACTCGATCGGTGCAAAGTACTTTTCTATTATAATGTTAGATATCTAATCTATTAAGCGGTTTAATGATTGGTATTTCATCGTAACAATAATAGCTAAGAACTGGCTAGCGAAATCTTCTATATCGTATTTTTATTTTTTACATAGTTTGGAGTAAATGTCACGACACAAAAAGCCGACGCAAACAATTTTATACCAACAATTGGCGATGAGTGAAACAAGACCACTTCGATCGCAACAGGTCCTGTTATCAGAACAAACAGTTTGTATGTTTGTTTGTATCAAATTGAACACTCTATAGCTCGGATAAAACAATATGTGAACGAAAAATACAGACGAAATGGTGTCAATATTTTATGGACTACAATTTATAGGTAAGAGATGTTTGTAGGAGAGCTCTTCACTAACGAGTATTAGTTATAATATAAAAACAACTTTACGTCTCTTACTTCTTCGAATAGTATCAATGGAATAGTCCTAACGTAATATACGTACAGTGACACGTTATACCTACCTACGGCTACAATTGTCATGGCTACGGCTGCGTTTTGATACAAACTTATTCAAGTTAAAAGATTACCTTTGATTTTTTAGATTGATATTATTAGACCCTTGTCTGTGGTTTGTACGCCTGGACCAATTTAGATAGTTCCTTGCGGTGATAGTAGTTTCATAAACAGTAGGTTAGGATTTGATGATAGGATGCAGATGAAATCTAGGAAACTGTATTCTAAGGTAAAGCCGAACTTAGCACCTAAAGGTTCAATTCAATATTACAATCCCTAAAAAGTTATTTACATTTTGCAAGGAATTGAAGGAACTTACCTGTCAGAGCCGTGTGGGGCCGGCAGAATAGAATAGCACCACCCCTTCTCTTCCTGTGGGGGTCGTAAGAGGCGAACGAGGGATAAACCCGACCCAAACAGCCAGGGCCGTATGGTGGCGGTTAGACCCCCACAAAAGCATTCAAAAGGAGGGTTGACGTCTGGTAGGCGGCCGGTCGTAAAATTAAGCCAAATCCTTTTGCAACACGATTTTGTGATCAACAAAACGTGTTGCGCCGACCCCAAGTAATTGGGATAAGGGCAGGAAGATGATGTTGAAGGAGCTTACCTCGAACGGTGCCTCCCCATGGTGTTTGTTGTTGAGTATCAGGAAGGAGCAGAGCGGCCCCCGGGCCCTGATGGGCGGCGTCACCTCCACCAGGGTCTCGTTCTCGCGGATCAGCCCATGGTAGCCCTCGTCCGGTTCTGCCAGCTCCAAGTACGGGACATCTGTAACAAGACAAGGGAATTTAAACATTATTAATCACTAACAGCACAATGCTGGACATGGACCTCCCCTAACTGGGGGAATTTGCCAAAATACCAGCGATGAGCAAGTGGGTTGCCATTAGTTAGCAAGCGTGTTGGCTCGTGCTCGAATTTTTTAAATGAAGTTTATGCCCGAAGTTTTTTAAATGAAGTTTAACCAAAGTTGCATGCCCAACAAAGCGTACATAAGTAAATTAATAGACCCTTTAATGGATAGTTGAATGGGCTATTAATAGTACAGTCGAGTGCAGAGTTACCGGACCCCCCGGCCTACAAACATTTAAACAGAAAAATACGTTTTTGAAATGAACCTTAAAGCAAAGCATTACGCCTATGCAATATACCTGAGCAATTCATGCTTCACCCTACCACACGACTAACTCGCAAGCCCGTCGTCGAGTCCTTTGCATTTTATTTTGAAGTTGCTTTAGTTAAATATCATTAACAAGAAATAAAATAATAAAGAGTCAACAAACGAATACAACCCCCGCTGGGATTTGAACCTCCAATATTTTAGATTGTAAGCATTGTAGTCGGGCATCCTAGCCGCTTGGCTATTCAGCTAATGACTAAAGGCGTGAAATTAGAAGTCACCTGTCGTGCAAATAGTGATGTCATTGTGACATAACGGTGACGTATGAGACCCGTGTAGACGTTTTGATGTTTTCTTGCAGATGAATAAAATAAGAAGGTAGTTTGAATACTAAATCGTAGAATTGTATTCAACTTGATTTAACTACTCTGTTCGGTTGTTGCCGCTTACGTGTGCTTTGTGATATTTCCGTTGCTTTTTACCTAGTTACTGGTCAAATCTAATTATGGTTCATAGTGTTTTCTTAAAAGCAAAAATAATTGTTCTGTGGGAACAGAAAATAGGAAATTTTATCACGACTTTACAGAAAAACACGGTTCGCAGATGGATTAGGAGATACGAGGAAACTGGTGATGTGAATTGTGAAAATCGAGGGCCGCAGTCGTTCAACAGCAAGTTTATACGATATATCTCTGTATACCGTGCGAAGACATTTACACGCTGCTGGCATACACAACTATAAACCAGCTATGAAACCAGCCAAAAAAATTCCGCTGACCGAAGAGCATTGTCAAGCTAGGATAAGATTTGCTACAGGTAAATATTATTTCTGGTGCTGAACTAATACAAATACATTATACCTACATATACTTACTTATGTAGGTATAGTGTATGTTTTATTGTTTTTTTCTAACTGTTGATAAACGATTTTCATTAAATTAAGTAATGTATTTATGTTACAGAGTATTGAAACTTTGATTGGGAAGGGCAAATAGTAATATTCACTGAGGAAAAGTGCTTCAAGTCAGACGACGATGGACGAAATATCCTATGTAGACAGACGACGAGGTGAACGCTATAATCTAGAAAATATACTCAGAACTCGCGGAAGAATATCGCTAGGTTAATTAAATACCTTTAGAACATATGTATTTATAAGTGATCTGTGGTTAAATATAGATTCTTTGTGTTGGTCATTATGAGAGACGTAAATTGTTATTTTACTCAAAGATAACATGTTTGTTCTCTTGTAGTGGCTAAACGATAATTTTAAAATCCTGAACTATCTTTATTGTTGTTAAAAGTGTAATCAATTAAGTATTTAATTCATGTTTGTATGAAATGTTTATTACATTTTTTCTTGTAAAATCTGCCTAGGTGATACAAAAATATTTTGTGTGAATTATGAAGATTCAAATAAAGTAACATTTAAAGTATAATTGATGGTCCTATTAATTTTTAAACATCTTAATTTTGTATACAAACAAAACTTCTTTAAAAAAAAAGAAAATAATAGATAGATATAAAAATAAATAGCACTTTTAATAGAAATAAAAGTTGATCACATCCTAGATCCGAACCAGCGATTCTACGTTTTTGACTATAGTTGCTTAACCACTGAGCCAGCCTAGTCACTTACTCGGGAGACGAATTAAGCTATAACTATTATGTCTACTGTTAGTTTATGCGACTCGCACTCGCCAACTACTATGAGATCATTATTGTGTATTAAAACTTGATTGAAAACTAGTTTATGTCAGTGACGTCGGCGTGAATCTTTTAGTCGGCTAAGCTCGGGTAGGTTCGGATCATTTCGGACTGTGTTATTTTTGTTTCACTTACTCTTGACTGACTTGACAGATGTTATGGATGCGTGAGGGATATGAGGGCGCGTGAGCCGTGTTTTTTCTATGCTTTCATTGCTGTGTTGGTGTATGTCAATGAAAAAATTGAGCAGGCGTGCGGGCAATGTATAGATAAGTAAAGTATGTCGCCGATTGCGCTGTAGGGTAGTAGTCCGGGGGTCATATTACTGTGCTTCCTACTGTACAAAGGGTAGGAAAATCAAAGCAAAATTGTTGCCGTACATTTTACCAGTTCAATCTCGCTCGCCGCTCACTTCAATAAACGCATCAATGCGGATAAACAGATTAATCCGACGATGTTATCGCTACACTGTTAAAACTAAAACGGTTACGTTGATAAAATTATGTTAAACCTGGATAAACTTTGATTAAAAAGATAGCCAGTGCAGAAATTATGCGAACATAGTGATGCTGAAATATCCGTGAGGTTTGTGGTTTACACATCAGCATCGTGAAATTAATCAATAATTTTGAATTACCTAATAAAAGAAAACCCGCATAGCAACACTCTCTGTGATACTAAATTGGAGTGTTTTAAAAAAGATTATTCAGGCGGAGTGTAGGGCAGTACGAATCCTATACATATGGAAAGACGAATGACGCACATACCGGGGATTGTGCTGGAATAAGCCTAAAAACACACAAACCCAACCTTCGGATCTAATCGTCCGAGAACTCGTTTTGCGGCTAATAGCTGTTCTTAGGTATAGAAGGTAAAGTATATTCTGTTTAAAAAACTTTATTCTCATAAAAGAATACAGACAACTTAACATGAGAACTAATAATCTAATTAAAATATACAATAGAATGTCCGTACTAACTAACAGACAGGAGCGGATACCTAACAATAAAAATAGAAACTAAGAAAACTGTCGTAATTTGCGTAAAAGTTCCTTTATTTGAACATAAACATATTTCTCTATACCTATCATAATAACAACAATTTAATAAAAAATACCGTGCCTATTTTATGTGCGAAAAGTAGAAAAATTTCGATCGATCAAGAATATTGTAACGACAGGAAGAAAATGCCTCTTCCACGCTCCGTCAGTTCAATAGATAGCATTTACAAAAGAGCTATGAAACATTGAATACAATAAATAACGTTCATCCGCAGTCAGATAGAAATAAATTAAATAGTGTTCTTTTCTTATATGTCCTGATAAATTCAGTAGAAATTACAAGAATATTGATAATAAGAATTTTAATAATCCGAATGTTAGCTCTATAAATTCAGTTTCATATTAATAGCGAGTTCTTTTTCACATTTATAGTTTGTCGGTAGGTATCCCCATAGCACATCTACCGTTTGTTTTTATCAACAGTTCAATATGTTAGTTCGCCGCAGGGGAGTTCCTCGGAAGACGTATCTGAAGCAAATATTTCTGTAATGCAATGATTTGTATATCGTGAAACCGTTTACATATTTCTGTTAGCCTTCGTGTCGCGGAGAATGTATTATATAAAACACAGTAAACATGTCAAGTGCTGCCTTTATGCATACAAGTGGAAAGTAAATACAATATTCAGGTGATTAAAATCTGGCACTATAAATCCGTAATATTGGCAGCCGAAAATAACATTGAGACTACGGTAAGTTGCATGGGTGATCAGACCAGTCAATGCACGACAGAGATAAATTCAATTTTTAAAGTCAGCCTTTTAAATTGAACGATTCAGTTAATACAGCTTGATAAACAAAAGTAATAGTATCGCAGTAAAACGATAGAGCAGTAAAAAGTATGATAAGCGGGATGGATTTAGGATGAAACTGTACATATAACCACAAAATAGAGAATTTACAGAAGGCCAGCTCGCCCCTTCTTTCGATCACTTATGCCTACTCTTTAGGGTTGCTACTTTTACTTTCTGATTTTTTTAATAAAGTTATCATCGCTTCCCTTTAGTCGCTTTCACCTCAAATGCTGACTAGGTAGGTATCTATTTACTGTGGGTAGGCACCTACCTAAACCCATTTAACCTACCAAATCAAACTAAAGCGCAATCTACCTACTTCTACGTACGTACCTAAAACGCTAAAGCACTTATTACGAACGAAAAATAGGATTCTTAAAAAGAAATCCCTCCATTTCTAGTGTTTTGAAGTAGGTATCTATTTATTTATCAACTAAAAGAGTTCTAAGTACTTAACTTTCATTATTGCGTGGGAAACTGAAAAATGACAATGCACAATATTGTCTGTGGTGTTATACACCCACAAAAACATTTTTCTTTACTCGCCATTCCATCCGCCCGCACCGAACGCGCCGTTCACACTCAACCATGACCCGGTTCGACACGGTTCCACAGAGCGCGTAAACGACGCGTGTGGATGTCTGAGTGAGTTTAGCCGCGTTTGCTCGAAGCCGACTCTCTGGATTGCGCCAGCCAATACTTACTTTGTGATATAACTTCTGCTTGGAACGTTTAAATAGAGAATCTCCCTGGCAGCTAAAACAATCCCAAGCCGCGTTTCATGTTCATACGATTTTACCAGCACCATTTTTCCGCAGCGACTCAGCATATTCAGCGGGCCTATCCCCTGAATACATAATTTATGACTGTCAGTGCCTGTGTCGCGTCACTTGTTGCCTGACTGAAGGCTGAAGGGGGTGTAATATACCCCCCTTTTAACCGGTGAATGCTAAAAGAGGCATGTTTGCAAAAGTTAATCCATTTGTATTTAGACGATTTTGATTGTCATTGTAAGACATTGTGTATAATATAAGCAAGAGCAGTGCACACTGTATCAAATAATGCTACTTTATAAGAACGAGAAACATTTTATTTATATAAAAGGAGCAATTATCCTAGTTGAAAGGTAGTACGACATAGATCCTCTCTTCAATGGCTACAAAGAAACGTAGCGAGCTTGTAGCAACACAACTACGAAACATATACACTTGGAATGAAAATGGAAGAGAGTGTAACGAGACAAAAAGATGAATTATTAAATGAAAATATAAGTACTACGGAATACTAGAAATATTGCTGTACCTATCATAAGGCTGCAAATATCAAAATTCTTCTTTCTACCTGCATTTTTTTAGCTTTTTCATGCTTGTTCAGTTTCAAACCTAAGTCCCCGCTATCCTAATCTACTTATTGTGTAATTCGTCAATTTGTTTTTTATTGTGTGGATTTTTTTACACCCTCCAATGATGAGCGATGAAGAAGTTTTTGAAAAATATCGTTTACATTTAGACTCGTAGTAAAAGTGGAAACGGTTTAGTAGTAGGTACAAGTTTGAAGTAAATTATACTTGTAGCCTTGTAGTAGTGTAGTAAGCGCCAGGCTACATCGTAAATAGCATTTATACGAGTATGTCGCCGCTGTTCTACACAAAAGGTTACGCCATTACGTGTCTTTCCTTTAAACCACGCGTTCTATAGGTAAAATAAAGTATGTTAAGCGTAATCACACATTTTACAAAAAATATCAATATACATATAGTATAAAAATAATGTTTCCTTTTTAGGGTTTCGTAGTCTACTAGAAACCCTTATCATTTCGTCAAGTCTGTCTGTATGCCGCGCCCTCATACCTGCTATTTGCAGTAGGCGGTTGAAAAACTGTGACGCAAGGTTTCATCAGGTCGTAGGACGACTTGGTGTCCCACTCAAAGAAGATGTAGTAGCAACCCTCAATTTTTATTTAAAATTATATGAAAGGATATTCAATAACCATGTTATTGATTTGAGCTAAATAAACAGAAGCAAGCGTGGTGAGTATGGCAACTACCCCCCTAGTAGGGGGAGGCCCATGTTCAGCAGTGGACTTTATTGTGGCTGTTATGATGATGATGATACAGGAGCTAGGTGAGATTTATCTACGTAACCGTAAAGCCCTACAGCACTATTCTGCTCATTTAGCATACTTAGAACAATAAGCAATACTCAACAATAGCGATAACCTTAGTCATCGTAACCCAGTATTTGGTTTACAACCCTTCTAGGTCCCTTAAATCTAGCGCCCCAGGGCTAGCGCTACATTACCGCCATTAGTCTGGCTTTTGACTGATGTACATACGCTCCCTGAATTTAGATGAATGGATTCTCCGAGTATCCCCTAAGGACAGCAAGAGAGCTTCTACCACGTTTAGGGGTTAGACTTGCAAATAAAACATTGACTATTTCAGGGCAAACCATGCGGCTGAGGCATAAGATATTTTCTCTTATTATCCCCCTTTAAGGCTGGTCCCAGCTGTTCTCTACAGTTGCTGACTTCTTGATTGAATCCGTAAGAGATTTTACCACCTAACTTACAAATTGCCTTAGTTACTTATGCACATGCATCTACCTGACTTGACGGATTGGCAAGCACCGTTCATAATGTTGTAAGAGAGACTTTTCATCAAAAATATCAATTCAACCCTGAACTTTTTCTTAAAGAATCAACAGCAAAAACACGGGGAAGTTTCTAGACACACGGCAGTGTGTCCGCCAAGTTCGAGCGACACACCGGCCGTGGGTTATATTACACGAACCATTTCGGGCCAAGTTCGACCCACCTATAACTCAAAATCTATTTTATCTACGCATATGAAATTTCTAGTATCTGTTGAGATCTACTTACTCATCTAAAATACAAAATTTCATTAATGTACCTATTGTAGGTCTTGAGATATTGACGTCAGAAAATCGCTATTTTTACTATACACTCACTGACTGACTGACTCACTCACTCATCAAAAACCTAGACCACTTCCAGTGGTCGTATTGACTTGAAATTTGGCATAGGGGTAGGTCTTTAGGTCAAGGTAAAGGAAAAAATCTGAAAATGGCCAAGTGTGAGTCGGTTTTAAAAATAATGAAGGTGTAAATTCATACCCCTAAGGAACTAATACAAAAAAATTATCTATATCTTCCAATGGTCGTACCGACCTAAAATTGCAACCGACCGAAAACCTTACAAAAATAAATGAAATCCCACCCAAAACATAAATGTGAAAGGCTGCCAAGTTCGACAATATTGGAATGCTTCGCCTATAAATAAGTGAGATCTAAATAAGTACCAAGTTCCATACACAGACCTCAGTTAAAAATAGTTACAGGAATGCACACTTGATTTTCCGCAGTTTGGAAAGTAGATTCTGAATAAATATCATATTAATACCTAAAATTCTAATACTTACAAAATCGCAAACCTGTTTTTTCAGCAGTTTCCTTTCCTACTTTTTAATGATATAACTTGGCAAGTTTTATAGAAAATTATATACTTGACTCATTGCGTTTTGTAGGTTTATAAATAACAAAGTGTGTGAAAACTTGCCAAGTTATATCATTAAAAAGTAGGAAAGGAAACTGCTGAAAAAACAGGTTTGCGTTTTTGTAAGTATTAGAATTTTAGGTATTAATATGATATTTATTCAGAATCTACTTTCCAAACTGCGGAAAATCAAGTGTTCATTCCTGTAACTATTTTTAACTGAGGTCTGTGTATGGAACTTGGTACTTATTTAGATCTCACTTCTTTTATAGGCGAAGCATTCCAATATTGTCGAACTTGGCAGCCTTTCACATTTATGTTTTGGGTGGGATATTATATTATAACTTTAAATTCAACAAGAGCGTACGTATCACGCTTCGCTCAAATAAAACCGCTACCTTGGTCTAGAAACTTACACGAAACCAACATTAAAACTGCAGTTTAGGGGGAACTTTAGTTTTCAGTTTCGGCTAATATGTCACTTTTGGAGTTACGTGTACCGTTGCTACTTGCATGTCTCTGGAGTTTAATGCTTTTAAACTGAGGTATAATAATATTGCACTTACACAAATTCTCTTTAGAATGACTATGCAGTCATTTTGCTCGGAATGTATTATAAATTTGTTTTTATTTGGCAAGATAGGTACTTTGGCATTATTTAGTTTAAAAAATTCTGACCAAAAGACCAATTCAGAACTCAAACCAGTTAGTGAGGCAGTTGTAGGTGAAGTTGCGTACTGCTTGTCTAACTTATTTACCTGCCACACGAGGTTTAATAAAATAGCATGGGAGGAGTTTGGGGAAGACAATATGAAACAGTGTGTTTGATGCTAAATGATTTAAAATCTCCTTTACTGAGAATTCTGTAAGTTTGAGTGAGCATCAAGACACTCTCATTTCTGCGCAGATCCAAAAATCATAAGTAAAATCGACTGACTAACACAGGAGCAAAGAGACCCACCGCAGACAGAGTATTAAGGTAGGTATTGGACACTGCTTAAAAACCTTTGCTCCGTTCCGATGTCTTCGCGTATAAATGCCTAAACGGGTTTTTATGTTTGGTCTTTTTTGCGATATACAATAAAATTATTTGACGTTACTAAATCTAAATCAACCATACAAATTGGTAGCAAACTTTTTCTTGTGGGGGATATACTCTAAAGCCTAAATAGGGTTTTATTATTGGTTTTTCTTGTGAGACAATGAAATTATTTGGCGTTATTAAATCGAAAGTAAGTTTACAAATTGGTAGCTTACTTTCCCTTGTGGGAAATAATCTCATAATAGAGAGTCCTAGGGACTGAGAGTCCATTTTGATATAGTCTGTGGGCGCCGGCGACACATCGACAATTTATCTCAATCTAGTCCGCCTTCCGTCTCCATAAAAACCCTTTTACCTAAATCTCGACGTAATTCAATGTAACTGGGACTTAAGGAAAGATGTAGTCAGAGCCGAAGCCAATTTAAAGGTTTTCCATTAACTGGTTATCCGGTTTAAGTTGTAATTTATTTTCTTTAGGAATCTGTATCAAATTGATTTACTTACTTTACACTACGGATCCCGTTGGCGTGGATTGAGCCTGATCGAGCAAAGTATGTTTTTCTATTTTTTCTCACACCAATTAACTCTTGTTTTCAAATAGATCTACACTGAACACGGTAGTATAAAATTTATTTGTAACCAACCAGAGGATGCCACGTCACTGCGTTTAACATAATGCTACCTCATAGGTGAAATTAAAGTAAACACGAAATAAAACACAAGATTTATCGTATTGTAGATCGTGTCAAAATCTTTTGTCCCATTATCGAAAAACCGATAGCGACCAATAGCCATACCCACGCACGTTGGGTAAAAACAGCGTGAGAAGGCCTACACTGAAAAGACAGTGAAAAATAAATCACATCACATTCTTACCTGAAAACGTGGAGTGATATACCGACGGACACATGTAGGATAAACCTCCCATTGGTTCGCTTGACGGATTGCCTCGCCAGTCTACCCGCTAGTTGAGAGTAGCTAGTTGCGAACCGTATGAAGTGCACATAGTATATTGTGTGTGTATGTGGTAGGTAGACACAATCTCATAGAACGTAGCAGAGTTCGTTTTGTTGATAGCAAACGTTGTTTCTGCTCTGTGACGGATATTTATTTTGTTCTTGAGCGCGGAAAATCGTTTCAAGTTACTTGCTTGAATATGAGCATCTGTTTTTCAGATCGAATACCTATATTAAACGTGCGTTGTCGTTTTACGGGAGAAAGTAAAACTTTAGTAGGTTATAAATTATTTGACTCAAAATATTTAAAAACGGGTGTTCTTACCGTGATACGGTTTCTTTTGAATTGTCGATATTGTTGCTGCGTGATCACGGCCCATGGAATTGGGTTGAAATATCGGACAATTCAAAATAACCGCATCGCGGTAAGAACCCTGTTTTTAGTATTTTGAGTAATTATGTGTGACCGCAAAAGTTTAAAACACTTTATATTTGTTCACTATCCAAAAACTCTGAACCTAAATAGATATCATACAAATAGGTACTGCTTTGGTTATACGTCTATAAGGTTATTACGTTTAATAAAATACAAATATTTTAAGATCTACTCACAAAACAGAACAACATTCTTAATAACTTTTCCTCGAAACAAGATAAAAATTTTTGGTCTCCCATACGTAAGTCTAATCGAGTTTTTTTTTGTTTCATATTTCTAAGAAAACTTTCTAGTAAGATGTTCAGTTTTGTGAGTAAAACATGCCCTTAAAATATTTGTACTTAATTACATTTAACCCTAGGTAGTGGTACTGTATACTAGGGTTTTCTACCCGGGTACCCGGGTATTTCAGACTTTTGGTACCAACGACGTGCGTACCCGGGTACTCGAGAAAGAGATAGATAGACTTATGTAATACAAACAAAAGAGTAAAAAGATTAATGGATTAAGTATTTTTATAGGTTTGTTACGAATTTTCTTAATACCTGCGCGTACGATTTCAAGTTTCTTTCACCTTTAGAAAGTTAGGCTAGCTAATTATCCTGGAATTGTAAAGGATAGATACTTTTTAACACGGCGAAATATCTTACTTCCACGTAAAAACTAATAGAAGCGAATGGTAACGATACTTTCGTTATGCAAAGTGAGACTAATTCAAGTATTTATTGGATAGAATTGTTGTTTTGTTTATCTTATGTTACTAAATTATTATCACTTTCTGAACCTGAACGTTAGGTATTTTATTGAACTTTAAAAAAGTTAACTTTTAAATCTTTGTTTCTCAATTTCCTACTCATTTTTACTTAAAAAGGTAATACCCGGGTACCCGGGTATATCCGGGTATTTAAAAAAATCGTGCCCGAAACCCGGGTATCAAAATTGGTCGGGTATTCAAAAACCCTACTGGATACTATAGTCTCAAATTATTATTAGATTAACTTAAAACTTTGTTATTTGTTCCTAGCTGTAGTTTCATAAACTTTGTTTATCAATGACTATAAACTTTAATTAAAGTGACTTAGAGGCACGAAAGTTTACCATCATTAAGATGTTAGATACTCAAGTTTCCTCTTCACTAGAAACTACTTATAGCTGCTAGCAAATTTCCGTACTTGAGTGTAATAAGCTCTAAACAGCTTCGTGTAAATAAGATTATGGGAAACAGTTAACTACATCCTACTTTATAATTAATTATTGTTTGCGCGGTGAAATTTATCATCAAAGACCCAGTAATTAATTTACTAGCAAAGAAAATATTATTTATGATAGAATTAAAATAACTTAACCACACTTTAGAGAGGTTAATGATATCGCGTGCGCGAATTCGAAGTTTTAAGAATACTTAGTACAATTTAGTGCTATAGTAAAAAATAATATACCTAATAGTTTTGTCACCGATTTCCACGTTCAAATAAAGCAGTTTTTTTTCTCAAATATAGCGTATATCTCGGACTTACTCTGCTTCCCGAGGAAAATCATATCCACACAAGAACATTTGTAGAGAAAACACAGTAAGCCAAGATTTTAAGATAGTAAAACAGTAGGTACATTGCAGAAATAACTAGTCTATGTATTTTAATAGTGTCCAGAGATTGTGAAACACAGATACTCTTATAAATGAAAATAAGAAATTGAAAAAATATAGCACTGTGAGTGCATTAAAAATTCCAATAGACAGATACTCTTTTTTTGGGTTTTTAAATAGAGAAACCTTAAAGGTTTCAGTGAAATCACTTTTTTCTGAAAAAGAGCCGAGGTACAGGCATTTGCTCATATACGGTCATTTACTTTCTTTTATTCGTGTTTTAAGTGAATGGTGTTCAGAAGTCAGGGCTACCTTTTCAGAGAAAGGTATAAAGATTAAACTGACTGTGCATGTGGATTTACCTTTTTTCTTTTCAAGGTATTTTATATTTGAAGATGATGTTAACTGGTATTTTTTCTGGCCTTTTAAAAATGTATCCCGTGAAAGTAAAATTTATTTAAATGTTGTCGACACAGAGTGTAAACAACAAGTTGTCAAATCATCGTCCTTGTTTGTTGTTTCTATTGCCTTAATGTATTGAAACTAAGAAAGAAGTAGGTACTGAACAAAGTTCATAAGATAATATGCAAACAAAAGTCACTGAAAACCGTCCTTTGAAACCGTCGTTTCATATGTAAAACAGGACCGAACAATTCAAAGATGGCCGCCATAAACAAGAACCCAAAACTCTGGAAGTATTTCATGTTACTCCGCGGTAGATTTTTGCCAAGGACACAAGTTTTCGGCATTTTCGGCTCTCCCTCCCTAATTAGAAAGCTGTCTCGCTGATTTATTGTGGGTGTCTAGCACCTTGGAACATGCCACGGGTTTTGCTGACGTCACTCTAGGACTAGTGTTTTGTGCAAGTAAGCAAAAAGTAGGTCGTGAACTCAGAACTGCTTGATCATTGTTGTAAAAGAAAGAGGTAGGCCCTAGAATTAACCCTTGGTTTATTTCATATGACTGTTTAACGCAATAAAAAGAGTAAGATATACAGGATGTCCGGCGGATTGATGTAGGCATTTTAAAGGATGCTTGGTATTCTGAATCAATAGAAATAAATTTAGTTCAAACTAAATCGTCTTGTTTTTTAGATATGGCACATTTAACCCAACCAACACAACCTAAACCAATCATCCCTTAAAATGCCTACATCGATCCGCCGGACTCCCTGTATTTAAGATGCTGACATTTCGGGTCTTGACGATAGCTGTGGGCGTTCAGAGATCACGTGGGTGGTAAGTAATAGTCGTTTCTGTTTACAAACCTATATAATGATGAATGTAGGTACAAAGTCCAGATTTCTTAAATAATTGAATAATCCCCACATAAGAAAGGTCAGATGGAAGTTGTTCAACATTATAATACAAATAGCATGCCAAAATATATAGATAGATCCCTCTGAAAGACTTTTTCTATATTTAGCTATAAATTAAATCTTTTAGTTAATAAAATGAGCCTGCAAAACATAAACCAAACTTTTAGCTGCTATCTAAACTATGAGTCCACAAAGTCCCGCAGCGGTAATTTATTAATGTGAATACGCCCCGAACGAATACGGATAACCTAAGCGAATACGAATAGCCTAAGCCAGAGGTTCCCTAACTTTGTGACGTGAACGTGACCTAGCCCGAGGTGTCAGGTCCTACGCTGCAATCTACCGCAAGCGACAAGCGAGTTAATCAGACAGAAATCAAGTTTTCTAAAACGTTGCTCTTGTATCATTTCATGAACAACAATCTCGTTTTGATAATGCGTACTACTTGTGTAGACTGTGTTCTTTATCTGGTAATAAGATTTCCCTCATTTTTCCTGAATTAGTACTTATTCTGAAAAAGATACCCATAATTTGATATAACCCATTTTCTGATAAGATATTGTCGCAAAATAAAAATAAGAACTCGCATGACTCTCTACCCACAGCATGGCTAAATTTGGGAACCGATGGACTAAGGGAATACGTATAGCCTACTCGGTCTGGCAGCAGTGCGCGGACCGCGAACTTGTATATGAGACCTGCCAAGTTTAGAGATTTCAACGACATGGTAAAGAAGACTTCGCATGAGGTAGTGATTTTCAATAGTTTGCTGTGTGGTGCCCGCTTGGAGTAACATCACCCGATTTTTTGCCTGTGGGTTTCTTAAAAAGCGCCTAAGAGACTCGAGGGATTTATGTGTATCGCAATCTTAGGTGACAGGCTGTCCTATCATTATAGGGATACACATTTTTTCTGAATAGACTCAATTTTTTAAAATTGTGGCGATAACGATCTGCTTACCCCGCAAAACAATCAGGTGTGATGTGTCTCCGTACTTGATCGTATTTAGTTGGACCGGCACCGACAGACGGACTTTTTTCACACTAATGCCCCACATTATGAAGATGGCACGCGGGCCCAATGCCGTCAATGCCTTTATGTGTGGTTGTACATACCTAATATTATCTATCTATCCAATTCTTTATATCGTTTGTTTGAGACTTTCGCTTTGTACACATTATATCGTGTTTTGAATCAGTACGAATTTGTGACATGATTCTGTACATGAAAGTCTCTTACTAAAAGTATAAATGAATATGTTTGTATTGTCACACACGGAGCTTCATTGTGTCTTTTTGTAAAGGCTCAGGGTGTTCAAATACTGCTGGTCTGTGGCTGTTCGGAACACGGAGTTATGCAACTTTTTCCTGCTGCTGGCACTCATATTGAACTTTGTTGAATTCTAATTTTAAAATGGGTCTGAAATTTTTGCCGGCTGGCCTGGCTGCTGACATTTCGTGTTTGTTTTAAATTATGTTTGCGCAAGTCGCAATTTGTCAGAACATTCACGGTAAAATTGGGATTTTGTATATATTCAAAGTAAAGAATGAAGCACCACGCCGTCCATGCCGTTAGTTTTTGCGTCTGGTTGTCAAACTAGAGTAAGTTAGTAGATTTTATGCTCGGAGGGCAGGTATATTTTTTAGTTTGATTAGTTACAGTAAACAGCAATACCTTATATTTGTTAAATATATCTACCTCAGCACTCAAAGCGTTTAAGTAAACAATACTATATTTTAGGTGCTTTTAATTGTTCTCTCTTTGTCTCTGACAAAGCCAATAAAGCGAACCATTTTACTGATGCTAGCAACTCGAGACAGAAATGCATGATATTATAAAATCGCAGCATAAAATAAACCAAACACAGTACATATATCTTAAATAAATCCTTTTCAATATTACTCTTCAAATATAACAAGAGAAAACGAGGAAAAAGCTACTAGAAAACGAGGAAAAAGCCACTAGCAAACGTTCAACGCACAGAGATACTATACTATATTGCAGGGTTCGAAGATATATATCACTTGATATATATCATTGATATTTATCGGATATAAATCACGATATTTACTCCTTAATAAATATCAAGTGATATATATCAAGGATATATATCGCGTGATATTATGATATTTATTTTTTGGATATATATCACACATTTTTCGTTCAGGATTAGTGAAATTTTTTAGTCAATTAGACTAAAAAGGAACTCACCAAGTACGCCACCAATGAATATCTCTAATTTAAATACTCCACTTTTCTTATGCATTAGAAAGAAACCAAATTAGTATGAACTAGATAATTAATTAATGTATTTTTCTGTATTCTTTTTCTACTCAGGTTAAATTTTATAAATACTAAAGTTATCTTTATTTCTTTCTTTGGTCAGTATTAAATGAAATAGACTCATAGATTTAATATTTCATTTGGTGTGCAAGGTAATAATAATAATGGTTTATTTGGAAGAGCATTTCCTACGTGCGGGCTCATACCAAAATTTTATAATTTGACCATCGTGGTCAAATTATAAAATTTTGGTATGGACGTATCCGCTATAATTGTCCACCCGCTTTATGTGTTTGCTTTACTGGCCAATTAATACAGTATTTTCTATACCACTTACATCGAAAAATAAACTATAATGAAATTAAGTGTTACAGATTAATTTTCTTACATTTTTTTGTGTTTGGCGTCAAAATTAATACATTATTTTGAAAGATTTTAGACTGATTGATATATATCCGATAAATATCAAAATATGGATATATATCCGATTTATTGGATATATATCGGATATTTTGATATTTATTATAAATATCGGATATTTTCGAACCCTGCTATATTGTAAGTCTCAAAGTAATAAACGTTTACTTCCAGTCACCATACAAAGCTCGCTATGAATGGTAGCAGTGAGTGCTAGACTATTCTATGATACTCATTCCCAGTAATGTATGATAAAATTTCCGTCTTCACATGTACACGATATAAAGGTGCTAAGCGCGCCCCATTCAATCCAATCGCTTTCAATTGATACTACAATTAGAATTGCTTCAGAAGAAAAATCAAGAGAGTTAGAATAAAATATCAGAAATGAAAAAGTTAATTATCAATATGATTTTGAAAATCCTTTATACAGCGAACTAATCACTGCTCTGCCTTGAACTTATGAAATTACAGTCCCGATCTGGGCGCCAAAATAAAATGAGTGACGAAATATTTGGTACCTACAGTTGGCATCAAAGACGTAACATGAAGTTTTAATAATATCGGAAGAAATGCAATAAATCCTTCCCGATCCAGTCTTGTGGGGTAACAATTCGCAGAACGCTGGTGGAAAAAAAGGTCTATAATCTGATGCTAACCCGCATAACCTACTTTTAGGCAGGTCAGTCAACGGACTGATAAAATCTATAATGAAAACACATTTGATATACATCACAGGCAAGAGCAGAGTCGGCCACAATAGAATGTCATTATCTGAAATTGCGTGATAAATTGTATCTCCAGTGTTCACCGTACCTACTGATGTTACCAAATTCGGCGCCATATTTTTCTGATGCTATTTTCAGAAGCTTTAAAGGTCAAACACGCCGCAAAATGAATAGAATGAGTCGTTTTGATTTGGAGTTGAGTTTCTCGAATGATATTCATGTGTAAATATCTGCAGGGCGCTTTGTGTCGCGGTCTGATTTGACACTAACTTTGTAGGTAGGTACTGATAAGCATAACATTTTTATGCCATCACAACCATTGCCATCAGTAACAAGAATACAAAAGAAATTTATTATAACTCAGTTTTTAAGAAGACCAAAAACATTTTCGTTGCATCATTAGCACTAAAATACTGCACCGTATTTCCAGACATACCTACCAGGAAATTGCGGTCGACTAGTTAGACAGAGTAAAGCAAAAGCGATCCTTTGACCAACAGAGGTATCGGGTTCATTCGCTAGACGGTGCATAGACCGAAAGCTGGCTACGTGAAAGGGTGAACGACTTAAGAGCGGCTAATCCCATGTTGATAGGAATCATAGCTGACTAGTTGGACAGAGTGCCTGACCCGCAACCAATCCATTGACTAACAACTGTATCGGTTCCAATGCTAGAAGATAATCTAACTGGAGAGCTTCCCATGAATAAAGGTAGGTTATCTACCTCCAAACTAGCGAAAGTATAAAAATATATATAATCGGGATTTCGGAAAGGGTCCAACGGTTTCCATAAAATGACGTTGTTTTCCCTCTTTTTTGGAAGTTGTTTTGAAACTTTCAACGCCATTAAGTATTGAAGAACCCAAGCAAGCTCGGTTTTCCAGCTGGTATGATTTATAAAGCAACGAGAAGACAATATATTTTTCGTAGTTATTATCTCTCATAAAATGTGTTACTCGAGCTCAGTAACGGCTGTTTATTTAACTATGAGGTTAGTATTGACTCCAGGGTGAGATCAAGATGCAGATAAGTGTGAGACAGAGTCGAATATAATTCAAGCTTAGCCAGAAGCTGAAGCGATATTGTTTAGTGTGAAATCGTTCAGCCTGACTTCCACAGATAAGAATGTAGAGCTATTGTCCTCTGGACACTTGACTTGCACAGATAATCCACTAGTGCTATTGTCCGGCATGGCCCGCTAAGGCCCACGCTCCACAGAAGAGACTTGTGACGCGGTGACATCTGTCAGACAAGCGATCGTCAGTCGTTATCGATGCGCGTCTCAGGTGTGTAGCTTTGTTTCTTCTGTTTCGTACATGTTATATGGAAACACTTTTCAAGCGTAGCGATGTCGCACGTCTCAAGTCTCCGACGATCACTTGAGGAGCTTAGGAACAAAAGGCGACATTTTACTTTTTTGCAACATTGTGATATGCACCTTGCGTTAGAAACAATTAGGTATTATTTCCTAGGCGCACCACTGAAAAAATAACACCTTTTGTTCCTAAGCTCCTCACTTATTTGACACTGGCCCAAAGACATTACAGAAACCTCATTGCTACATGAATCGCATGCTTTTTCCGTCCGTAGCTCTCTAGCTAACTACAGATGCCGATAAACCTGCTCAGAGGAGATTTTGGATAGAGTGCTAAGGATAAAGGTTTCTATGTCGAACTCATCAATTAGGGTCTAGTGGCTAACTGTAAGTCTCGTTGGGTAGGTACAGAGTTGCCAGACACTTTAGTGATATTTTACAATCCGTTTTTATAAAAAAATATTTCGAGTAAGCTTTGTTAAAAATTATCATTATTCATTCAAGCTAACAACTATTTTACTTTACAACGTCCGCACCCCATCACGTGTAAATGTGGGGTGTCAAGCTCAAATAAGGATAGTCGGCCTGTAGTATTTCATTTAAATCAGCATCGCCAGACCTATCCAACTCGATATCAAATCACTTAATATTAATTTCGATTTGTGGACATTCAATAGCCTAACGTAGAATGATGGAAGAAACACACAGAGAACCTAAAGCGTTTTTTCACCTGTAATCATTTCACAAAATCACAGCCCTAACAAAACCACTTCACATCACAAAGAGTCGAATTTACTCGAACCCCGGAAGTTTGACTTGGCCTCTTCACTTTAATGGTTGCCTCTAAGGCTTTGTGAACCTTATAATGCAGTGGGCAATCTGAAAAATTACTTTGTTTTAGGTCCTTGCTGGGTGCCAATTAACTTTGTCATGAGAAACACCATTACAAATAATTGGCATTTACCTTGTTTATGGTCTCTTGAATAGTAAACAGGAATATTATGAGACCCTAGAGCCAAAATTCATACAAAGTATGTATTCCCCTTGTCTTCTTTCAGAATAATGCATGTAGGTAGAGCTATAATTCTTTTTTTATGTAAGGCCTACTATAGGCATTATTTTTTAACACTATTTTTTTTTGTAAATAACTAAAAGGCAATAAGAGCATTTTTTTTCCATAGAAAATGTTATTGTTGTTAATGTGAATACTAAGCTGCATAATATTAATAAAAAAACCGGCCAAGAGCGTGTCAGACACGCCCACAAATAGGGTTTCGTAGTCAACGTCAATATCAGGTTTTTCAGCATTACAAACTTAATTTTGTTGCTGGTTTGTTAGCAGCAGTATGATGACCAACCGCAAATAGAAAAACTCAATTTTTCCTGAAACCTTTAAGGGTACGATATCCGTTATAGTTTTCATTGTAACTTCAGATTGTAAGCTATATTCCATATTTATTACAAATTTTTAGCGTTTATACTTTAAAAGTTACAGCTGGAACAAATTATGGGTCAAAAACGCCCTTTTTAAAAGCAAATATCTCGTGACAGAAACATTTTAGTGAAATTGTTTCAAAGAAACCTCACCTTAATTTTAAAAGACCTATTCAACGATACCCTACTCAATATTACAGAAGAAAAAAAATATTTTTGCCCCCCTTTCACTTGTATGGGAGGGGGTCCAAAAACCATTTAAAATATTTTTTCCTTAACATTTCTATATTTGGGTCAACACGATCTATCTTCTCACCAAATTTCATGTCGATAGCTCTAAAACTGACGAAGATATGAGGGCGCGGCATACAGACAGACAGACAGACAGACAGACAGACAGACAGACAGACAGACAGACAGACAGACAGACAGACAGACAGACAGACAGACATGACGAAACTATAAGGGTTTCTAGTAGACTACGAAACCCTAAAAAGCTCAAATCTGGATCTAGTATAAGTATTTATTTGAAAAATCTATATTTATTTCAATATATACCGAAACTTCAAAAATACGATTGATTTAAGACTTCTTCCTAACTTTGAGTTTGTTACTTTAAGTTTTCGGTTTTTTATTAAAGGTAGGCTAATTATGTATGTAAATATATTACATGTACTTTTCATATAAATATATGTACCAAAAATATTTCTTTTACGTGACCGTTTTGAGAAACTAGCTTATTCATAAAGACAATATTCGGATTTTTCTAGTAAATCTTAAATGGCCTCTTAATATATCGGCAATAATATTGAAGAGATCGATTGGGCAGCCCGTAATAACAAGCAAAGAAATAAATCATTCGTAAGTATAGGCGGGAAATAACAATAAATAAGCTTTCAATAACGGTCAATCAATACCATCGATTCATTCTATTTTATCCGTAGTAGATGTGAATGTGCCGTGTGGTGCCGGCAGAGTAGAATAGCACCACCCCCTTTCTTCCCGTGGGGGTCGTAAGAGGCGGCCGAGGGATGAACCCTACCCAAACAGCCAGGGCCAACCATATGGTGGCGGTTAATCCACCACAAAAGCATTCCCGAAGAAGGTTGACGTCTGGTAGGCGGCCGGTCGTAAAATTCAGCCAAATCCTTTTGCAATACGATTTTGTTATATTTTAACTAAACGTGTGGCGCCGACCCCAAGTAATTGGGAAAAGGGCAGGAAGATGATGATGAACGGTCAATCAATACTATTGATTCATTATATTTTATCCGTGGTAGATGTGTATGTATATTCAATGGTCTCAGGATAACCTGGAAGCACATCTAAAACCGATTAATCTCGGAGATTTCGGTCAGAGTTTGGGAAGAAAATTTGAGACTGAATCACGACCAAGAGTAGACCATGTGTAAGGCACATAATAATCAGGTGTTTGCTGAACAAAACACAAGAAATACATTTACTTACAAACATTTAATTTTTAAAAGTCTAATTTTCACATTTAATTTTTAAACAATAAATCCTCTCTACAAACGAAATTAATACTTTTCTTTAACTCTATAACATTCTAATATTGGCACTTTTTCTTCAAGACTAACAATATTTCCTTACTTTTTTTTACTTTATTATTCTTTTCTACATATTTTATTTAGACATATACTGTTGGGAGGTGTCTCCATTGTAATGAATTAGGTGGAGGTTCCTGAAAAACAGCAATTTGCCGAGGTTCATCCTCTTCACAAATGTATACGGCCATTGATCACTGTTTAATAAGCTACTAATAAGTCTATTATTTATGTGACTGTAAAATATTCTGTGAAAATGCCTTTTATTTTATTTATGTGATTAATCTTAGGAGTAGACGACATAGTTTCAAGTCAGAGTCAAAGGTTTTAAACTCAAATACCACGGTACACGAAAATAGCAACATTTTATTTACAAGAGCGGTGAAACGAACAAAAATAAAACACCAAAATCCACGACATATTCCAATTAACTTCTTTATTAGAACCTTTATAAGGGGCATCAAAAGCCGAATGAGAACCAATATGAACGCTTTAAACCCGCGGCTGATATATTGCGCGCTAACTGCAGGGATGGGAAAAAGTAATCATAGGTATATCGATCCTAATATATAAGGTCCTACTAAAAATCAATGCAAATATTTTCAGGGTATGCTCTACTCGTAAAACTGAAAACCTATTCTTAGAATCTTTTTATCGAAATATGAGAAATATTTTGGCCCTCCCATGAAAGATGTCATTTTTCAGTTTGTATGGGAGGCTCAAATTTTATTTTAATTTCGACAAAGAATTAAAGAAAAGTAGTTCAGTTTCACGAGTAGAACATACCCTGATTTTTTTTTAATTGAATTTAATTGGACCTACTATATAAGAGTGTTAAATTATTTTGTTATGTTTATAATCATCAACACATCATTTAAATCACTGACTACTATCCTGATTAGCCTCATCCGTTATTATCAGTCTTCCTGAAGTTCATCGCTTCACCCAGACTAGCTTGATGACGTCCTACACCTACACAAAGTATTCCATCCACCTACACATGTTTTAGCCTCCACTCAAGAACTCGTTTACTCCAGCGGTTATCGGTTCTGAGGCAGATGTCACCGCCACATTGCCACTTCAGCTTACTAATGCCAGAGACCTTTGGTTCTTTGCTATATTTCGGATACTTTAATCTTTCAGAAAACTCCATAGCTTGATATTATGTAATATCGGTGTACTGTTTGCTGAAAATCGATTATATTTTTAACGTGACGCACATCCCTACCTAACTGAAAGCGGGTGCTTTCAGCGTTTCAGTCGCTTCATTCAGCGCTTAATTTATGGCGCGCTATTGGCGTACAGAGCGGTAGTTTTCATATATTCCACGGAAAGCGCTGCAGCGCGTACATTACCACGTTGTGCGGTCAATTACTTATTGGTCGATTTAAGCCTGTGGCCATTTTGGTTTGTAGTTTATTATGGTTTGTAGTTCATTTGCAGTAAAGGGTGTGTTTACAGTGTTATTAAAGAATGTTTTTTTTTTAATGTATATAAAAAAATTGAAGTCGAGGGTGGAAATCAAATTCAAAACAGTAGACCTAGTGAAACTAAAAACAACCGTTACGTTTCCAGTATTTTTTAAATTTATCTGCTATGAAAGCTCGCTTTTATCGCTAAGCCCTTTTCGCGAATCAGACAATCCCAGCTTTACACTCGATTTTACAGTTCAGTCCGACACTTATCGTACACAAATTCAAATTCAAGCATATACGTTCCATTATCAAACGTATAATCAGTATATTGTGCAGTTACTATTAAAGGATCAACTTATATTGGGTATTCTTAATAACAGTATGATATCGAAAATCAGTATATTTTATTCCATTGCGCAATTTGAGCTGCTTTGATGGTCCATTTGATTCTGTTCGGGTCATCGAAGGTTCTCGAATTTCAAACCGGCCATTACTAAATTGATGGATCCTCGCACAAAAGCGCTTTCCACGTGTTTCATCTGATCTACGAGCGCGGGCGTGTCAGTTTCAGCCAACAGATAGGCTTTTATACAACTACCGAAACGGGCATGTTGTTTTGTCCGTTTGGTTGTAGACTTCTCGTTTAGTTGAAAAATTGAGGTTTTCAGTTAGACTCGCAATGTTTGATTCATAATATTTATTTGGAAACAAGATGTTTCCCAGCATTTTTGATGTTTCATACATACCTATAAATCGTCCACTAGAATCACTCTAGTGGTTTAATCCATTGCGTAGTCTTGGAGGTATTGGTGTTCGATTTGTATGACAGTCAGACAGGCAGAGAAACGCGATTTTACTACATTGATTAAATGTTCACACAGGTAGGTATATGCAATTATGTAATGTAGTGGGATTAACATTTTATTTCACAAAATAATTTCACATTGGCCAACCAATGATCCCAATAGATTACGGTTTAGGTACAAGCTGTTCAGTTTTATTATTTAATGAAGGATTAACTTCGCAAACACTTCAATTACAAAAGCAATTACAATCTTGCCACTTCATCGGCCTCGAAAATCAGTCCCTTACTGGGCGCCATTTAAGCTGAATTGGCGACGCTGCCAACCGAAACAAACAGTTCCTTTAAATTGTTTGCTACAATGCCAGTCTTACCGCCTTACCACACTCGTGCGAAGGGCTTAGGACGACCATTAACTTGAAGAGAGGGCGTCGGCCGCAGTATTAAACTAAATCGGCGGAATGTTGACATCTAAATAGCACTGCGGGCTTACGAATGGCGGCCCAAAATTTATTAATTATTAATACATTAATAGACATATCATAAAATTTGACTTATTAATTAAGTAAATTGATTGGTTCAGCAAGTGTGTGTAAGAAATCTCACTGGAATAATGGCTCCACGAAAACCTACAGCTACCGAAAGGTTAGTGACCGTTGTAACGAATTTAGAGAAGATAGTACTTGATATGCAGGAAAAGCTGAATTGCTGCTACAATACAATCAACAAACAACAAGACATTATCAAATTGCTAAGTACAAACATTGACATAAACACTCAGCTATTACATGAAATCAGGGACCCTACCGCTATCCCAAGTACTACATTAAGAGAGAAAAATAACTCACCTGAGCAGAATACTTCCTTATTTACACGACACAATGAATCCAAAGGAACGCCCGCACTGATAAAAACTGACTATGTCAATAAAGTGCCCAATATATTACGGTTATCACCTTTTAATGCACTGAATAACTCGGGCCCGGAAGGCATCACATTACACAACACTGACACTAATGTAGGCGATGAGCCCAAGATAATCAGTCCTCGATCAACAAGGCCCCAAGATTACCAGCCAGGTCGACGATGGGAATCCAATGCTGGACAGCCCGTACCTCGTCCACTCATGCCCCCCTAGAGTAGCCTCTGACCCTGTGGCACCGGCAATATCTTGTGAACTCCAAGCTGCGGCTCCTCGCTCCATTGATCTTCATCTATTCAACCTCAGCAAAGGCACGACAGTGGAAGATATCTCGAAACACGTTGAGTCGAAATTGGGGTTGAAAAACATAAAATGTGAGAAGCTAGTCGTCACCAGGGGGGAATATTCTTCATTTCGTCTTGAAGTCCCAGCGAACAAGGTGCATATAATAAGGAACACAAGCAACTGGCCTGAAGGAGTTTCAATTAGAAAATTTAATGTTGTTGAGTCAAAAAACTCGCAGCCGCGCACCCGCAAACCAAGCCCACGGTAGGCACTACTACACCATCGAGCACTCAGTTCAAAATTTTACACCAGAACGTCAGGTCAATAACAGGAAAAACAGCACTAATCGACTTGCTATTAAACACTGAAAAACCCGATGTTTTTGCCTGTACGGAACTATGGTGTAAACGAAATGAGATTAGTAAAGTGAGGTTATGTAGGTACGAGCTAGCGAACTGTTTCTGCCGCGACGGTAAACAGCCTCATGGCGGAGCCGCTCTGTACGTCCGCGACGGTTTAGAATATAGACCGCGCAATGACCTACAGAACCTCGCTGTGCAAACACATTCGGAATTTACTGCGATAGAAATATGTAAAATGAATTTAATTATTATTGCATTATATAGAACCGGAAAAGGAAATTTTAAGACTTTTTTTTGAATAGCATGGAATTATTATTAAATAGGTTAATTGACGAAAACAAGAGGTTCCTCATAGTCGGTGACTTCAATGTACATTACGAGTATATAGATTCCAAGTTGAAACAACAGTTAGATGAAGTATTACAAGCAAACGGATGTAAAAATATTGTGACATTCTTGACTCGGGTGGTGAGCGGCCACAAAGCGTCGTCCATCGATTGTGGGATAACGCTCTGTGGTGACGAGGCGAACGTAAACGTAGTACCTGTAGACACATTTATCAGCGATCATAATGGTCAGGCTTATACTTTATCTGTGGAACAGCAAAAGTGTAAAAAAATTAATTCATTCATAGAAAAACGACTTTTTAATGACCAATCTATTTTTTCTTTTTATGTTGACATTGAAAACTATGATTTTAATTTTATAAATAATATTTCTTTTGACATTAATTACAAATTTAATAAATTATTTCAAATATTAACATACTATATAGATATTCATTTCCCGTATAGAAAAATAAAACAAAAAAATAATAGCTCAATCCCCTGGTTAACAGACACATTAGGTGAATATATCCGAAAATTTAATGATTTAACTGAGATAAGGCGCCAGTATCCCGATGATGACTTAATTTTGACCTGCATAAGCCACTATTCAAACATGATCAAATCTGAAACCCTGAAAGCTAAACAAAAACATGTTGAAAAGCGGTTGTCAGAGTGTAAGAACCCTGCTAAAGAAATTTGGCGGGTGGTAAATGATGAGGTAGGCCCAAGCCGGGGAGTTAGTGAGATTTCTCTGAAAGACCACAAAATGATTGACATACCGCGTCGTGATGTCCCAGATTACATCAACTCTCACTTTATAGGCGTTACTTCCCAATATGTTATACAAAACATAGACTCGGAAATATCAAAAAAATATTTGGATAACTATTTACAGGATATTAATGTACCGTCTTTCTCCTTACCTACTATAACACGAAACGACTTAGAAAAGGTACTCAAATCAATGTTAAAAACGAGAACTACGCTTGACCTATATGACATATCAGTTAACATACTCTTGTGTATCTGGCCGGTACTATCGGATATTCTTGTGACATTGATAAATGAAATGTTTACAAGTGGTGAATATCCTGATGTACTCAAGTGCACAAGAGTATGCCCGGTATATAAGGAAAGGCGAAAAACACAAAATCGACAATTATAGGCCAATTACCATAGTCCCAAATATTTCGAAAATGATCGAATCCATTATTTCAACACACCTGATGATGCACTTAGAAAGCCATGACCTACTTACTGACAAACAGTTTGCTTACCGTCAACAAAAGTCAACCACAACAGCAGCCCATAAGATAATGGACTGCATAATAACGGGAATGGATGATAGGTATAAAGTAGCCAGTATTTTCTGTGATTTATCGAAAGCTTTCGATGTAATAAACCACAAATTATTATTAGATAAGCTGGATGCTTACGGAATACGAAACAACGCTTACAACCTGCTACACTCGTTCTTGACAGGTAGAAACCAAACCGTACAAGTCAGTTCTCAGGGTACCAAATTAAAATCTGAAGCAGGTGACGTAAAGGTAGGCATTCCGCAAGGTTCCTCGCTGGGAAATACACTATTTTTAGCGTTCATCAATGATCTGCCATCAATTGTCACTGACGGGTTGATGGTCCTGTTCGCCGATGACACTACTGTAGTTGTAAGCGCAAAAACCTACGATCAGCTCAATGGTAAGATCTGTAGAGTATGCGAGCAGCTGCAGCGGTGGTTTTCGGCGAATGGACTTATACTCAATGTGGCAAAATCAAATGTTATGTTGTTCTCCAGCAAAACCATAGCTGTACCCCAATCGATACAAAGTCCAATGCCATTATGTGACATTTGTAAATTCCTGGGGTTTACTGTAGACGCTCACCTGAACTGGAAACAACATGTTGACGTTCTTTGTGGTAAGCTCAGTAGTGCAGCCTTTGCATTGCGCAAGCTCAAACCATTGATATCTGCCAGTGCTCTCCGGCAAACATATTTTGCATATTTTCACTCAATTATGTCGTACGGATCAATTCTTTGGGGAAACTCAACCGACGCAGAAAGAGTACTAATTATGCAAAAGCGTGCGCTGAGGGCAATGGCAGGTGTCAATCCGATGTGTTCATGCAGAGAACTATACAGAAAATACGGCATAATGACCCATTTCTCCCAATATCTATTTGAGGTTATTATGTATGTAAGACAAAACCTGCCAAATTTCGAACGTGTAAGTATTCCAGGGAGAGTAACCCGTCGTACAGGGCGCCTTAAGACAGTTCCACATCGCATGGTACTGGCCGAAAAAACCCGCGTATCATAGGTCCCACATTCTATGAGCGGCTACCATCTGATTTAAGAGTCGAACCCTCAGATGAAAAGTTCAGATCGCGATTGAGGAATCTCTTGTTGGAAAAGACATTGTACTCTGTAAAAGAGTATCTTGATTTATTTAAGTATATTGTTTAATTGTTATTGTTATGTTTATTTTTTATCATTTGACATGTTATTTTATCTTATTTTATATTGTACCTTTTTTAAATTATTTTAGCCCTTTGACATGTTATTTTTTAAATTAATTTATTATTCTTTTACATTTTTGACGAGCACACTGTGAATTCTTATATTTTGACATGTAATTTAATTAATAATGTAATTTTCAATGTGCAATAAAATAAACTAAACTAAACATGTAATAGTGCCGTTAATAATTTTACGTCTTTATTGTGCGCCCAGAAACTGTTCGAGTACTTTGCAGAGATTAAAACTTTGGCGAAAACCCTTACAATTACAAGTTGGATCCCTTTCGGGCGATAACCACGCCCGCTTGATTCTGTTAAGGCGAGTTTGTTTTGTAAATTGTAATAATTTGACCTACGGTCGCTCCGCTCCTTTTGTCATAGCGTCTTTTAGTTTGGGGAATTGATTTGACAGCGGCAGCGAGACGAGACGGCGTAATAACTTCATTTGTCATGGCTCAAGAATCGTGTTTTCGTTTATAAACGACGTTCCATTTTATTTTTAGTACTTGTTAAAAGGAAAGGGTGAAGTAAAAGCCTTCTTCTAATAAATGATTTTCTTTTGTGTTGTATAAAAATCTTTTTTAATAAAAATAGAATTACAGGCCAATCTACACAAACTAAGGTTGTAAGCGCCATGTGATTCTTCTGGCTTAGAATAGCATCGCCCTGCGACTGTTCTAAACAATGGTATTATGTGCAGGAAGAGGTGAGTTTGAACTGTCCCTGTATATTTATTGTAATATTAAACGATGGGCTACGGACGACAAATTGTACAGTACCTACAACATTTTTGTCGTTATTTGTCAAACGTGGTTTTGAGGCTATTTACGCTCAACCGAAGCCGTAAGTAATAAAAAGCGTGAATTGTACGAGTTAGCAACGTGGAATTTTCCTTCGATTTTCACCCTGAAGCGGATAAATTATCTTTTCCGGAGAAAATGTCGGTAGGTGGGACTGGTTTAATGAAATGTATAGTGTATCAAAGGTTCCTCATTTAAATTAAACAGTTTCATTTGAAAGTGATGTACCGTGTTCAGTTCTCTGTAATTTGCTTGTGTAAATTGAAGCCGGAAAACCGAGTTCCAGTAGATTTAAAGCAGTAAGTCACCTGTGCCCTTGAGATAAATGAAGGCTAAATCTTTCTTAATTTATCAGTAACACAAATATTTTTAACTATTCTTCTTGTTTTCTTTCATATATTATAAAAGTATATCTACTTTGTGTAGTACATAAAAAATCTACCTCTTATGTGTGTTTAGCGCGCGAGGAGAATGATGATGAAGTCACTTAAAGCTTAGACAATTAATTCTCTATCAATAATATACTAGTCTGCTCTGAACTCTTATCAAATGTATATTAGCGGAAAATTGTGTTACGGCTTGAATCACTTACTACAAACCTCAGATTAAATTTACAGAAAATAAGAAGTTATTCGTGTTAACTATTACAAAATTTTGAACAGTTTTCTATCCATAGCATTGACATCGACAACCTCCGTTGTTGCGTTGTTTGAGACCGCTTCCTATCTAGTGTACAAATTTTTTATGCTTTTTCATTTTTATACTTTGTAATTAGTTTTACTGCGGTTGCGAATTCTCGGAAAAAGAATGAAGCTGAGTAAAGCAATGTTTGTTAACTCGTTACGGTAAAGGCGTTGATCACGTGTCGGCTGTGACCGGGTTAAGAAATCTTGTTTTATTTTTATAAGACATAGTTAATTTAAAAAATCATGAGCATTTAATCATGTTTTGGATAAAGTGACTGAGTAAAAAATTAAGTCTCTTTTGTGAAAATGAAGTCTTTTTTGGTATTGTAGGTATTGTCAAAGTCTCTCCCATGAAACCGTCTGTTAGTCCTTTACTAGTCGCCTCTTACATCACCCGCAGGATTGAAATGGGATGATGTTCGAATAAGTCGACAACACATGGCAATAGGTAAACTGCTTTCCATTAGCGTAGCGTTTGTTTCCTAGGCGTAATTACAGTATCTAGGTCAAATTGACTACACATAGTACCCTGCCAAGTCAAAGTTACATGTACTTAGGCATGTAGGCGCATCCAGCGTTGAACCTAGAAACGACTAATGGATTTCTACGTAAATGTAAGCGAGTACAAGACTACAGCAACACGATCATTAATTTTATAATTACATTATCTTGTTTTTTAAGATTGTTACTCAGTCTATGGAACAATATTACTTTCGCGGTTTCTCGAAATCACGCGTGTGGCTAACACTTGTTTTGTGAAAAACCCGCACATAGAAGTTCTTTATTTCAATGTATGAATTTTATTCGTAGTCACGACGGCTACGAAATCGTCGCGTAGCCATCGCGTAGCAAACTTCGATGTAATACTGTAGTACTTAGTTCACGTAGTTACGCACCATTTACCTACCTATCGCCTGTTATACTTTTTTCATGTGTTGCCTTTTTACTGTTGTCTATTCCAAAAGAAAACAACAGGCATTGTAATTTTCAAAAAAACTATATAATGTCTAACATACACCTTCCTTATGTTATGACCTGCCTTTTTCGTCGAATTGTCGATTTGTGGCGCTCAATCTTGTAGAAATTACCTGTAATATAAAACCTGCGTTGAGTGACACGCTCATGGAATTTTATTAAATATAAAAAGACTATTACTTTTAACGATCAAAGAAATTTTAAGTTTAAAAACGGGTTTAAACAAGCTTTTTTTCAGTCAAAGCACTAAAATATTTTTATTATTTTATTAGGTGAATTATATCCACCCCGTGAAAAGAGCCAACAAAAAATATTAAGCTCATTTCACACGACAGAATATTCTTTTCTTTTATTACCCACGCAAACATTGCGTCTCGTCGCGATATTTTCTTATTTCACAGTTAATAATGGAAGGCTCATTATTTTCTTCTTAAACTGGGACGTAAAATTATCCAATATTTCATACCGGATGAGGTTATTAATAAATATACGTAGTACATATATATCTCTGAACTTATCTAAGTATTATCCATATATAACAAACCCAGCTATAACACTATACAATATTTGGAAAAAATAAACAAGCTTCCGTACATGAAAAGACAACACAAAGTAAAAACTTTGTGATCGGATGTACCGAATTTTCGGTACATCCGATCAGAGGGGAAAAGGACGCATGAAAACCTTATAAGCTGAAATATGAGGAAAAGAAAAACATGAAAGACTACACGATTTATGATAATTGTACATACCTATAATTGGTACGTAAACGTAAGATAATGGTACATACTTAATTGCGCACGCGACGTAGGTCACATGAAATAACATGAAAAATTATGGAACAGCTATCATTAACTTACCGACCTTGCTGCGGACGAAATTTCACATTCAGAATATCTTACTTTATTTTGTTTCCACAATACGTTATCTAGCTAAACACTCACGGGATTTCTAAACCGTGACGTGTACCAGCAAGCGCTTCAAGCCGTACATCCCGTTATATACGGGATATCCCGGAAAATACGGGATCCCGGATGTAGGTCAGGATAAACCGGGACGTCCCGGTCAATTGTGGTTGCGAAATGAGCCCGGTTAAACTAAACCGGTTCCGAGTTGCCTCAAGTGCTTTAGTTTGGGATTATTATAAGATTTACTTCTGTTTTAGGACTTTGAAACTTTCTTTATAATGTTGTTTTTTTTTCAACACTGTTGTACACTGTCTTATTTCTCGCGCATAACTTTGTATAGACCCAATGAAAGAATTCCTGCAGGAAATATTTTACAAATATAGTGTGTAAGTAAATCTCATATCTTTTTTACCCAGATGTTCTTTCTTATCAGGGAACCAGATTACCAATTATATCGTCATGAATTTAGAAAAGTTTTCAACCAGCCGTACAACATTTCAGTCGTGTGAATTTATTTCTACAAAAAATAATATTTCCAGTAATATGTTTTGTAGAAATAATATCCTATGGAGTTTTTCTAGTCTCGACTTATGGAGAAAAGGTTTGATTACCTACCTATCTCACTATCAATCTAATCCGTGACTTCATTAACGTCCAGAAGTATACGAAAAGGTCAATTCCGTGGCAAATTGCGTCCACGCTGTACCAACTACCCACATCGCTTTTACAGCAGTTCCGTGTGATGGGATTGTAAACTCTATTACCTCGGAATAGGGGAGTAATGAACGAACTCAGGGAACTGAAGGCAGCATAAATGTTGTAGAAAATGAGTTTTCGAGGTAGTCTGCCAAATATTTACAGTAAAAATTGGTCTTGGATTTTCTGGTAGACAAAATTTTAATATGAATCAACGCGCGATCGATCGTCAACATCATATGAGATTTAGTCTTATCTTATTCCTACGACACAAAATGAGACTTGGAAGAATATCACTTGTGGAATATGCGAAGTGCCTACGGCTAGCTTAGTAAAAGATTTAGGTGCGTCTCATTTAAGGTTTATTTATACCTGCCTGCAAAACCAGTACATCGTCTATCCAAGAATACGCCGCAACCCTCCTATCCACGAGACGAGATGATTTTCATCACAGCATTTGAATAGTAATGGGTATGTGAAGTGGGAAACGTGACGCACTGCCTTCTGTACGCGATTACACGAATTCCAGTTATCTCAACATAATGTCAACATTCAGCCAAATTGGCTGAAACCGGCTTTCCCTACAGAGATTTGGCCACTTACATTAAATTACCTTCCATTTGCGATTTGCCCCAGACGTTATATTATAACAAATTGCTTTCAACTGCCAATCGTGACTTAAATCAACAGACGCAATCTGTCCTGCCTGACCTACAAACCATTTAATATTTGATTAAGTCATGAAAGGCCAGATATAATTATTAAGTAAAACGATGAATTTTATTACTGATTGTCCAATATTATTGCCAACTGAAGTGCGGAGTTGGCAGTGCGTTAAGGGTTGTAAAGTCGCAGTGACAGGTTTGAATTATAGGTAATATTGCGTTGTTT
The DNA here is from genome assembly GCA_024500475.1 of Phthorimaea operculella. NCBI lineage: Eukaryota > Metazoa > Arthropoda > Insecta > Lepidoptera > Gelechiidae > Phthorimaea > Phthorimaea operculella. The sequence goes on along the minus strand of JANFCV010000007.1, from coordinate 5,906,150 downwards.
GAACCAAAACTGGCTGTTTTTCAAGAGTGGTAGTCACGCGTGTAAAAAATTGTGCTAACGTTCCTACAGCACGAAATAGAGAGTTCAAAATAAGTTCACTCGACTCTACGACACGTTCACTCGACTCGTAGGATTTTCGCGATTTTCACTTGTTACATAGCTACAGTCAAAAATCTCAAAGTTTGAATATCAAAAAGCAAAATCTGATACCAATAAGTGACCCAATTTTAATCCGCAAAGGAGCCCCCGCACGCCGTATCCCTAATTTGTGCCTACAGTTCTAATTTGACATCTGTCAGATACACGATAATGATACGTAGTATCCATTTTCTTTACTGTCCGCACGCGATCTAATGGTGGGCGCTGTTAAAGAAAATGTATGACAGCGCCCGCTATCAGATCGCGCGCAGATTGTTCTTGAGTTGAGTTCTCCGTTCCCTCAAGCAGTTGTTTAATCGGGATTTTTGGGAGTATAATTATTTTTCATTCATATATTGACACCGTCCTCAACAATACCTACTTAACTTTAAATTATTGTGTTAAAATTAAAGACCTCTCATTAGGATGCCTAAGTAAATTAAAAATAATGTAAAAGCGTGGTTGGTTTTGTCTATCTAGCAACTGTCTTGCAGTCGAAGCGATGTCCGAGCGAGACGATGCCACAAATTTTGTAACATATTCAGCAAAACGCAAACAATATGTTTTCGCATAAGCATGTACAACTATTCCGTCGGCCTACATGTAACGACCTGCCGGCGGGCTGAGGTGTGACGATCAATACGGCGTGTTGCCGAGGTCAAGGCAGCCGCTAATGCCACGCAGACACGATCACACGACACCCGCTGGGTTTGTTCAGGACATCCAATTGGTAAGACAAAATCATATCGGCAAATTTCTTTCCCGTGGTCAATTTCCAGTAGAGGTGACTTGGAAATTTAAGGCTTTCTGTGTAGGTGTTAATATTTAAGCTTAATATTTTAATAAAGCGGTAGGTACACAATTTTCTAAAAATTATAGTAAACCAATGGGAATAATCCTCAAATATTTGTAAGTGTTGGCGAAATCAACCGCTTTGTGTACGCTTATTTACGCGCTGCCTACCCGTATGAATACAGTCGTGATTCACAGTAAATAGATGTAAGCTGAACGCAAGCGTTTTTCATTGTGGTCGTGATGTCTGTATGTATAACATAGCTTACTCTAATTCCGCGTGGGTAATGAATGATATCGTATAACCGAAATCGATAACTAGACGTACCGACTGACTATACATAGTCGGTAGTATAATATATGAAGGCTACAAAATTAAACAGAACCACCCGAAATTTCGACCCACAAAATGCTATCTGAGGTCGGTTATGTCATAAACCGTAACGGACTAATTGTTTCCGTAAAACTAACTTTATTTCCGGTTGGGGCGGCCGTCGGGAATAACCCACGGTGAGGTGGTGGTAGTAAATGTTACCCTTACGTGCGGATTTACGACGTTACCTCTGGGTCGGGCAGTTTGTCAGAGGCGCCGCTCAGTGGCTGGTCGGTTGGCGTCAAGCCAGCTTGCCAGGTGGTTTGTCACTGCCGGAGGGTTCACTGCGTTTTGTGGTACGAGTACGGGTAGGGTAACGGGGTTGAATTTCTGACTACGTGGCTTGATAAATTATGCATATATGAACAAAAACCTTACATAAAGAGACAACACGAGACGGTTATTTTTTATATTGAACACAGTTATTTGCCCATACTTCATGACATAGACATTAATGCCAGAACTTTGAGACTCGTAGCTCGGGTGACCAAATCTAAGCCATTACTGTTATGATTTCGATCTTGCTAGGCTAGGTTAGGAGAGGCTAAGATATAATTGATCGATGACGAGGAAACACGTTGAAACACCGTTGGGCGGTCGTACACCATGTGGTCTGTTATGGATTGCTCAGTCTGCATGATTTTGCCGCAAGCAAGTAATTGTCAGATTCAGCCTACTGCAAGTTAGATCGCATAACACTATCGGAACCCACAATACACATCCCTACACAGAATCACATATCGGCACCTTGAGGTCAGCAAAAGCATGCTATTCGGTGCGTTGGCTTCACGCCAACCCAGCGGGTACTATGTCATTGTCAGGGGGCAGTGATGTGGTCTGGGAACGTGCTTCCAGTATATTTTTCCAACTAAAATTCATTGCTTTTCAAACTGCAAGTTGGAGCATTGTTAGTGTGTTTATTATTTCCGACGTATTGATAGGGTTTTTCGATGTTTTGAATAACATACGTATTTGCAGCTGCTTCGACCTCAACTGATTTGGAAGAAAGGCAGAAAGATGAGGATGATGTTGTATTTGTAGCTATAGGCCAACAAAGAATGATTCTAAATTTCTAATACCTAAAGCCGTAGGGTAGGAGAGAGCGAAGCGGCTAACAAGAAATGGTTATAGTATAGAAAACTTTAAGGACCCAGTGTAGCTTCACCTCCACGTGCAAACTTTTACTAAGTAGCACACAGAGTTACGCCCAACCCACACAATCTGGGCTGCTACATTCATACTGTAATCATTATTAATTTCGGATGATTTTACTTTTACCCTCACTTTCAACGGCTATAGCTAGAACGTCTTTTGAAAAGGGTATTGACCCGCTGCTCCTCAAGTATGGAGGACCTTTACATATTCTTCACGTACGTAACGTTACAAAGTTTAATGTGCAAGTCCCATTAATCTCACATTCTCGACTAACTAAAGTAAAGAAGCTTTGTGTGTGGCTCCATTAACGTGTGCTAACATTTTAAACATAACGTTCTCATTCGCTTTTATAGCGCTATTAATTTCGGTGGAATATTTTCGAAACACCACCCCGTGTTGCTCTACCGTAGAGAAAATGTAATTCTACTAGAATTTGGAATTCTCTTTGTATAGTGTGAAAATGGCATGAACAGGTATTCTAGTGTGTAGTTTTATTATAATGTTTTGATGAAACAGGGAAATGCAAAAACATAGGTGCGTATGGTTTCAGTAGTGTAATTTAATTAGTAACTTAGTGGGAAATAGGTAATTCATTAGTACTCTATTGGATGAAATTAAATTAAAAGCTATTTATTTTGAATTCTAGTAGTTTTATTATAATGTTTTGGTGAAACAGGGAAATGCAAAAACATAGGTGCGTATGGTTTCAATATTGTAATTTAATTAGTAACTAAGTGGGAATTGGATGAAATGAAATTAAAAACTGTTTATTTTGAATTCTATCAATGTAGTATTTGCAGGAAATAAAACACTCAGCCCATTTTCGCGTTTCTTTTTATTAGACGTCATCTTAGAAAAAAATTTGGATGTTTCAATTCAACTACGATACCCAAACTTAGCTATCCAGGGCCGAACTCGGAAGTTTATCAAAGTTCGAAATTCTGGTCGCCCATGCCAATAAGACCCTGTCTAATATGACAAAACTTCACACAACATTCAAAAATGTTCGAATTTCAATGTTAACGTCTTGGAGATGAGTTGGCAACATTGGCTCAGCTAGGTTGCCACCATTATTAGCATTTTCCCCTAAGTAAACCTGGGCGTAGTACTGATGAACTGCTAATTATTCATGAACATCTCCGCAAGCAACTGAAATATCGCTGCGATCAATAGCTCACTGTTTGAATATCCATGAACGAAACACCACTACTGTAGTCTAGTGGAAGGTGCCTTTGGTTAAAAGGCCAGAGGCTCGAGTTCAATTCGCAATGGAAACAAACAAAAATATGTTCGTTAGTTAATTACTGTCTTCTCAGATAATTGGCTAAATTGTCAGGTAACTTTTCGCACTTCTAGTTTTCTGTGACAGCCGATGTGGCGCAGTAGTTAGTACGACTGCCTGCGATGATACATATAACTTTGTGAGTTTTTTCCCAGTCTGGTTAGGATATTGCAGGCTGAACCACCTGATTGTCCGAAAAGTAAGATGATTCCGTGCTTTAGAAGGATACGTTAAGCCGTCGGTCCCGGTTGCTATGATTATTTATTTAGACGGCGGTCGTTACACAACCATGTCAGAGACCTGCTACTTGTAGTAGGCGGTTGAAAACTCTGACACCAGGGATCATCGGATCGTTGGACGACTTGGTGTCCCACTTGAAAAAGAAGAAGACTTCTAGTTTTTAATGTCTCGTTGCACAGAATATTACCTCAATATGATACTTTTATACGTTGACATTTAGATACCCTTACCCATATTATTACTGAGTACATACTTATCTTCGGTAAAGTTAATAGGTACCTATGTTTCATTTACATTAGTTCAAGTGAAATGAAAACAATTTTGAATATGAATGCTAACTAATAAAATCCAATTTAACGAACCTTACTCCTACGTTAATAAAATAGTAGGTACACGTGTAACGTAATAGACAGAGAAGAGGTGAACGTACTTTTGACAAAGAATCATTCAACACGTGAAATTTAAGGGCGGAACACACTAACTCCGTATGCGGGTAACTGTGACCGTGGTACGCGCGTGATGCACGCATACTCAAAAATAGTGTGTGTGCCGTATCTCAAGGGCGCTACACACCGGGCGCGTATGTAGCGTAGAGATGACATGCGTACGCGTAACCACGGCGTAATCACGCGTGTGTGTAGCCTCTCATACAATCCCATACGATACAACGTCATAAATAAATAAATAAATAATAAATAAGTACATTACGATGACATAAAAGCTGCATAATTACGCAGGCAGTGAACCTACCTACCTACCTATTTTGTTAGGTTACGCTTGTACTTGTACTTCTAAGTAGAAGAAAGACGGACTACATACAGACCAGCAGTGTCTCAAATGAACAAACCAAAACAGCTAAATATCTTATCTCATATCTTTTTTAGACTTTCTGACCTTTCGCGATGTTAGAAATAGATAACAATAACATATTAAAACTTGATTTTCATGATAAAGTTCACAAGCTATTTATAATCAAGAACAACCTTCTTTAATATTGATCGGGTAAGAAAACTCACCGCCCACACATGGAAACAGCCAAGTTAAGAAACAATTTACGCGTATTTTTGGAAATAATTAAGTACCTACTTCATAATAACTGTTAATATTAAACTCCCAAGTAATACAACTTTTACTGTAAAACGCTTTATTCCCACAGAAAAACAGATAGTAACGTAAAACCGGTACATGCACTATTCGAAAATAAAACAGTTGAATATGTTTGCATGGAAACTTGGCTCTAAAGATTCGGCTTTGGTGTCCCATAATATGGCACGCAAGGACGAAGGAAGGAACGTTTATTTTTTTTATTACTTTTACCAAAATAAATTAAAATATTATGAAAACAATAAGTTACGAAAATTCAAGTCATCCATCTTCCTCCCCATATCCCGCCCCAAACGGTATCCAACAAAATACGCTGACACATACCTAATCCGGCGGAATCAAGTGGTCGTATCCAGTGAACTCTGGCTGCGGTATTTGTGACCTACTTTAATCGGAAGGGTTATACAGATTACGGTCTGAACGGATAATTAAATCCCCTTGTTTTGTTTAGACACTCCTACAGTATAATTCTTACCATTTTAATACTACGACAAGACCACGACGTTTACATTTTTAATTGCTACCTATATTAAAAAAGATGCAAGATGGCTGCATGTCATTTTGATCTTTTCCAAATCTCAAATTTGACAAACTGAAGCCCGTATTTAATCGCTTTTAACTCAGAGATCAATCGTGATTAAGAGCGATTTTGACAAATGTCAGCAGTACAAACGGCATCTCAAGATCGATCTTAGCGTTGAGAGCAAGAGTTGAGAGCAATTTATAAATACGGGCCTGAGAATCCTTCTGGGTTTCATAGCAGTGTTATCGTATCACCATAGTGACAGGTTGTCAGCTTCTCGCCTAATATTTCAATACACATTAAATCTCAAATCCCTCAGTCGCTTCTTAGAAAACCCACGGGAAAAATACGGGGTGATGTTATTCTGTGCCGGCACAACACGGCAATTTAGATCTGACAATCTGATCAAGTTAGTGGTTTTTAGTATCTGTTATTATAGTGAAAATAGTAATACCATGTTCTTTACAGCTGTCTAATTCAATAACCATTCCAGATGGAAGCCTAGTTATAAATAAACAAAAGTTTGACTGCAGTAATCAAAGTAGCTTAAAGTCCACCATTTTGTATTTACTTTAATATAGCCGGTGTCAGTCACGCTGCTGAGAAGAATCTAACGAAACAACACCTTATCAATCAACATCCCACAAGACATTTTAAGTTTCAAGTTTAGGCCATCTTATTGTTGAGTTTAGTTAAACAGATGATAAGAATTTTAAACTGCGTGAGTATTGTTGTCAAAGAGAACATACTTGAAAGAGCCTTTCCTATCAATGTATCAAGAACGAATTACTCACACTGCTTAGTAGAATAAACATATAATTTCTTAAAACATTAATTAAGCAAACATTCGAAGCGTCGACGAAACCGAATGTAAGCGGGCTTTAATCCAATCTAAGCTTAATCTCCTTGGCTATACATTTTAAATTGCCTTTCCTCTTGTCGGCTAGTCCCGGATAAATTGTTTGTTTCAACAAAATTTTAATTCTAGAACAAAGAAAGACACAAAAGGATCGCGTATAAGCAAAGGTTATTGCTTAATAACAGCCTAAAAACCCTGGACTAACGAGTCTAGTTTCCCCGTCTGATCGACAAAATTGGATGTTATGTGTGACATCATGTTTAACATCATTATATGGGCAATTCTAACTTTTCATCGATCTCGGCAGATAGAATCATTCATATTTGTGCAGCTAAGGTTAGATATGTCGCAGTACGATGGCAGAATTAGGTATTTGGCCAAAAACCTAGGTTTTTGGCCAAAAGCCGGCATATGGCAGAATCGTAGTCTTCCTTCGGCCATCGTCCTAAGCTGATCCAGGTTTTTGGCCAAAAACCTAGGATTTTGGCCAAAAAACTAGGATTTTGGCCGAAATCCTAGATTTGTTTAGTATTATGGCTTTTTTTGCATTTCGGGGGAACTTTTTCGTCTTTGAGTGGTACACCAAGTCGCCCAACGAGCCGATGGACCCTGGTATCAGAGTTTTCAACCACCTACTGCAAGTAGCAGGCCTGTAACATGGTTGTGTTACGACCGCCGTCTAAGTGATCATAGAGAGCAATCGGGACCGACGGCTTACCGTGCTCGTGTGGTTCGGGGGAACGAGGAGTGGAGAGGTAATTTATGCACCTCCCTCTGATCTTTTGAGGATAGACTTGGACACCGAAAATGGACACCCTGAAGGACGGGGGGTAACATCAGACAATCTGAACAGCAGGATTGCCTCGGATTCCCTGAAGGGCAGAGGGGAGCATCAGACACCATAAGAGCAGGACGTACCACTGAACGGTCCAGAGGATTGGTGGTAGCGTTGGACGCCCTGGAGACCAGGAGGTAGCGTCGGACCCCCAGAAAATCCAACGCCCGTCATCTTACATCCTCCAGAGTGTCCGACGCTACCCACGCCCTCCAGAGCGTCTGACGCTACCTCACACCCTCCAGAACGTCCAATGCTACCTCCTGCCTTTTGAGGTGTATGCCCAAACTACACGGGTACGTTAAGCCGTCGGTCCCGGTTGCTCTTTATGATCAGTTAGACGGCAGTCGTTACACAACCATGTCAGAGGCCTGCTCCTTGCAGTTGGCGGTTTAAAAACTCTAACACCAGGGTTCAACGGGTCGTTGGGTGATTTGGTGTACCACTCGAAGAAGAAGAAGTTCCCCCAAAATGCAAAAAAAGCCATAATACTAAACAAATCTAGGATTTCGGCCAAAATCCTAGTTTTTTGGCCAAAATCCTAGGTTTTTGGCCAAAAACCTGGATCAGCTCAGGACGATGGCCGAAAGAAGTCTACGATTTTGCCATATGCCGGCTTTTGACCAAAAACCTAGGTTTTTGGCCAAAAACCTAATTCTGCCATCGTACTGCGACAGATACATAAATAGATAGGTATTATAATCTTGGCATCTAGCAATGATCTCCTCGCAAAGTAGTACTTACAATACTCTGCAAGTTGAGAACTTTAAAGGTTAATAATGTTGACGCTGCCGATAACATTCTCCTATCTCATTGTCGTGATCGCGCGAGACAGTTGAAAACTAATTTCTTCATTATGCTAGCATTAACCGTTGAATAGCTTTGATGGGAAAAACGGGAATTCGTGCCTTATGGCGTTCCCTGGCGGAGGCCTACGTCCAGCGGTGGACTGCAATAAGGCGGATATAGATTTAGAACTATAAGGTCATTTTTTGGTCCAGCCGTGTGTTGCTCCTGTAACCATTTCCGCACCCACCGATATTATTTATCGGCTAAACTTGTTCGGAAGCAGTCGCTGGTGGGGGCGAGATAAACCGGGCGCGGATTATCGAAGCAACTTGAGTGAGACAGGGATGGCTTTAATCCACTAATGCCGCCATGGAGGTGACGCTGGAAGGATCAGGTTTTTCGAAAAGCGATGGGTTTGTTTTTAACTATGCTCTTTTATTCTTGAGCCAGAGTCAACACAATAGTGCGAGCTAACAATGACCCCAAAAATGTATTGAACTACTGGTTCTAAAATAAAGACACAGCATAGAATACTTAGCGTTGCGAAAATTGTGCCAACAAAGCCTGCGAAGACTGCTGCTGGAAAGAAAAAATAATAATTATCTATTTGTGAGGTTATGTATAAGTTGAGTGCCAGTATTTTCTTTTTTTTCAGTGCAAATGATATAATTTACTTACCATCCGTGTAGTCCTTTCATGTGGTGTATTTTGGTTGGTGCAAGGTGGCTTGTTATCTTGTTATGAACTAATTTATCTTTTTAACTCTTTACCACCACATCAAATCAATAGTCCACCACATTTTTCCTTGTTTTTCTTTGAAATTTTTCATTGTACTTTTTTTGCACTAACGTCAAACGCGCTTTTTTTGCAGTTTAAATGCGCTGTCAATTTTGTGTGACAAGCGTTCCGCACTAATCTGTTATCATCTGTCACTTTCTTTATTTGCTGTTTACTTGCTTTTTTTTTCATGTTTTTGACGTTCTGTTTTACGCAAGTAATAGATTATGTTGTTTGTATTTAATTCATTTTATTTTGTCTCCAGGCTGCTGGCAGGTATATTTTGAATGTGCACAGTTAGTGTAGTGTGTATATTGTTATTATAATTTTATAAATTTTATAGGTATATTATATTATTGTATTTATTATTTATCTATGGACATATCGTTATGTTGTAATAATAATAATCAATCTGATATTTCAGATCTTTTCAACTCTTGCTCATCAAGTTCAGATGATGACAGCTTTCACAGTCTGCCTCCCACTTTGAGTGATAATCTGGATTCAGCCTTTTCGGATGTTCGGAAAAACTTTAATGTTATTCATATTAATACCCAGAGCATCCCAGCTCATTACATGGATATGCTTGCATCCTTGGATCACAAGAATATTCATGCGATTCTGGTGTCCGAAACCTGGTTGACTCCATCACTTCCTTCGTCCTCTTATTCCATTCCTGGTTTTGTCCTTATCCGCAATGACCGTTGCAGTTCCACAAACGGTGGTGGGGTAGCCATTTATCTTCGTGCGCATATTCCTTTCACAATCATTCATAAGTCCCCTCAGCCACCCCCTCCGGGTACGGCTGAACACCTTTTTCTTGAGATCTCTCTTTCTAGCAATAAACTTCTACTGGGTGTATTTTATAATCCCCATCTTTCCAACGATTACTTTGACTCTTTCGAACAATTAATAGAAGATTTCTCCCCTAGTTACAGTCATTCTATAATTTTAGGTGACTTTAATACATGCCTTTTAAAAAATGATTATAGAACTAAGAAGCTTCTCTCCCTAGTTCACTCTTGCAATTTGTACATTCCCCCGCTAAATTCAACACACCATTTTCCAAATTGTTTACCATCACTTCTCGATCTCATATTAGTATCTTCACAAGAACACGTTGTGAAGCATGGCCAGTTCACCGCGGACGAATTTTCCTACCACGACCTTTTATACCTATCCTATCGCATACGGCCTCCCAAAATCAAACCCAGAACGTTGTTACTACGCAACTTTTCCGGGATGGATGTTGACAAACTACGCGAGGATGCAGAGCGTATTGATTGGTCAGTGATAGAAAGTCTCGAGTCCGTTGATGATCAATTAGCTTTATTAAATTCCAACCTTTCAGAATTGTATGATTGTCACGCTCCGATACGTCCTGTGCGCGTAAAACATCTTCCTGCACCGTGGCTTACTGACGAGATACGGGAACAAATGGCTAAAAAAACGCGAGCTAAGACTAGATTCAAATTAGATTCCTCAGACAAAAATCGCAATAAATTTCGAGAGGTCAGAAATCGCTGCAATACAAAGATAAGGGATTTACAGCGACGCCATATTCATAAATCGGTAGAAAATGGAGATCCGGCTAAGGTCTGGTCCTTCCTTAATAAACTAGGAGTTGGTAAACAACGCACAAATGATACTGTAAATAACATTAATATTGATACTCTAAACAAACATTTCTCTTCTTCCGCTGAAATTGATAGCGCCACTAAATTGAGCACTCTAAATCATCTGTCTAATCTACCACCCCCCTTCCTTTCCATCTTTTATCTTCCAACCAATCACCGCTGGTGCTGTTATGAAGAACGTACAAGCCATTTCGTCGAATGCTGTTGGAAGTGACTGCATTAGCCGTGCTATGATCGTTCCCCTCCTTGATATCCTCTCTCCAGTCATTGCCAACATCTTCAACAAATCTCTTTCCTCTGGTGTGTTTCCGACCGCTTGGAAAGAAGCACAAATCATTCCTTTACCTAAAAAACCTAAACCTTGTTCTCCTTCTGACTACCGTCCCATCTCAATCCTACCGTTCCTCTCCAAGGTCCTTGAAAGGTTGGTTCATCAACAGCTCACTTCTTTTCTTACTACTAACAACTTGTTGAACCCCTTTCAATCCGGTTTCCGCCCCGGTCATAGCACAACTACTGCGTTAGTCAATATTTCTGACGATATTCGTCTAGGAATGGAACAACAAAATCTAACCGTGTTGACGTTACTTGATTTTAGTAACGCGTTCAACACGGTAGATTTCGACATTCTCCTTTCTATATTGCGTTCTCATAACATATCTCCGGCGGTGATTGGATGGTTTCACAGTTACCTGTACGGGCGCCGACAGCGCATACGCATTGAAGACACCTTCTCTGCGTGGTGTGATACAACTGCTGGCGTGCCGCAGGGTGGCGTCCTGTCACCTCTTTTGTTTTCTATCTTTATAAACTCTATCACTCTTCCCCTTACTTCTTCCTATCATTTGTACGCAGATGACCTCCAAATTTATACACAAGCAACACTCTCTGGCCTTCCAGGCGCGATTGAGACCACTAACAGAGATCTTAAGTGCATTGCGGACTGGAGTCGGTCCTATGGACTGATGGTGAATCCAGCCAAGACGCAGACTATCATCATTGGAAGCTCCTGGTATGTGTCTCGAATCGACTTCGCTTCGCTGCCTATGATTACCTTTGATGGTACTCCTATACCGTTTAGTCACAAGGTTAAAAACCTAGGCGTCATTTTTGATGACTGCTTTTCGTGGATACCTCATGTGTCGGAGATAAGCAGGAAGGTGTTTGCCGCGTACGGGTCGTTGAAAAAGCTCAAGAATCTTTTGCCGATCAAAACTAAAATCTGTTTAGCACACTCCCTTCTATTACCGATACTGGATTATGCAGACGCTTGCTTTCCTGACTTAACTGTTGATCTGCTAAACAAACTCGAGCGTCTGCAGAATCTATGTATTCGGTATATCTTTGGTCTGCGGAAGTACGACCACGTCTCTTCATACCGATCTCAGCTTCAGTGGTTACCCATATCCCGCAGACGGGGCTGCCATATCCTTTCCCTTCTTTTCTCCGTCCTCTCCAATCCTATAACTCCTCCCTACCTTAAAGAGCGTTTCATCTTTCATTCTGCGACCTTGCCTCGTAATTTGCGGGCCAGCAATAGTATGAAGCTCAACCTTCCTCCGCACAGGACTGACTTCTACGCAAACTCTTTCACGGTGCGAGCGATCAAGCTGTGGAATTGTTTGCCTGAGGAAGTTCGTCGGGCTCCTTCACTTGAAACTTTCAAGATAAAAATAAAAAAGCATTATTTATCTGAACTTGATGCATAATTTTCTGTCATTTGTTTATAATTGTAATGTAGTCTACTGTTTTCATTCCTTTTTCATAATATTTATTATTATTATTTTACTGTCTTCCATAGAGTATGTATGTATTAGTATATTTTAATATACATTAGTTTATTAATTAATAAGTATGCATGTATTAATATGTAAATTGTATATGTATTATATTTTGTATTACTGGTAGGTATTTGCACTATCCCGCTTCCCTTGTCGCACTTTCTTTTTCACCTAAAGGTTGCCTGGTAGAGAATGCTACCTAGCATTAAGGCCGCCTTGTTGTACTGTTTCTTTTGTTTGTGTTTTTCTGATTTTGTATTTTCATTGTTTTTAGTGCAATAAAGAATTTTGTTATGTTATGTTATGTTAGCGCTGGACTGACACGGGATAATCGCAAGATAGGCGGCATCTTACGGAGTTCACCACCATGAAAATTGTAAATGTCAACGACATTACTCGAAAGTATAGAAAACAAAATATTCACACGAGTAATATTTAAACGCACGCCCCAGGAAAATCGGGTGTATTTTCGCATGTTACATTTGAGAGAGAGTTTTGACCTCTTCAGTAAAGTCGATGTGAATATGTGGAATGATTTTCCAACAATTCGAGCCCAATTTTCGAATCTAGTTATTGGCAATTCTACAAATTGAAATACACATTGCTTCGCTCAAACATTGATTTGTGAAATTCAAACCTCATGTCTGATTATTAAACAGTCTAGTTAGACCACTGACATGGTAGATTTCATATCAGCCGTCGTTTAATTAAGAGGATAGTGAACTAAAATCGTTGCTACATATAAGGCGTTGTGGTTTGTAAACTGCGAACAATAATATTGAAGTAATCCACCTTTGTACAAGTCTAACCTCTGTAACAACATCCAGATTTCAGGACGATGTACGGTACTAGACCATAGAGGCGACTAGTCGGGGGATAGAAAAGACAAATTACATCTAGTCTAGACCATGCCTACACTTGAAGTCAAGTGCAAATTCATCACGATAACATGCTACATACCCTCGCGGCAGTCACAAAAATGGTCACCAGCCAATCTGAAAACCCATTACCCGTGTGTCAACGTGAGAGAAACGTCACTAAAACGTCACTCTCACCATGTTATTCGTCATGACAGTCTTTTGCGCGGGTAAGCGCTGGATTATGTATCCAATGTGTTTTTGTGATCGTAGAGTAAATACATAGAGGGAATACTTCCAACCAAATAATGAAGCAATAGTTGCTGACCGACACTGTCTACTAAGCGGGCAAGTATTTATCACTCTATTATTCAATTTTGTATTGTGACTTTTTCAATTTTCTCTTGTCAATGATTCAATGTTTCAATAAAGATGCTGCTAAGCACAGCAATAAATTTAGATTACTTCCAAGAACAAGCACTTGCTAACACGCATAAAATGCACAAAAAGAGGTGGCAGAAGATCAATGTTATAAAGTTTACGGTGTGTTACTTAATTGATTTCTATCCAGTTTTCATCGTAGAGTCGATTAAACCAAGTAAGTAAGTAAAACTCCCTAATTTTCTACATTTGTGACGGATGAAAGGGACTATATTTTTCACAGTTTATATTTTTATTTGCAATGTTTCCTCTACTGTAGTGTGTGCTCTAAGGCGTGATGTGTTTTTGTGACAAATTATTTAGGGGCCGCGTTTCGTTTTGAGTGGGGTTTGTATCCGTGTTTTGCTTGTTCATCACTCGACGGCTTGCGATGAGGGAGATTTATGTGTTTAACGTTTTAAGTGCTTGTTTTTCGGTATGGACTGGAACGCGAAGTTGATTAGATTAGATGTGAAAAATCCTTTACGATCGATGGGTCTTAAAGGATTTAAATACAGAAACTTAGGATTCCTACCCGTGTATTTTACCATTTTTCTTAAAATATAAACAATTTCAATATAGCATCTTGCACTACGTTACCTAGTTTATCGGCAATAAAAAGCTCCGCTGTCGTATCTGTCTTTGTCACTTTCGAGAAGAAGATACACTGACCACTGGATCTATTTTCTATCTGAAATCAGTTCATCTATTTTTACGGGGCGAGAGCATCGCTTTAATAGTTGTAATAGACTGAGTGACAGCGACCGTGAACTTTCAGATCGGCGCGACGAGGATCTAACCTTGGCCACCTTTGACCTAGACTAATAAACTATTTCTAACACCAAAGCAAATGAGTGCTATACAGTCCCTGGAAAGGGAGGCCAGTTTCAACATACTTTTCCATAGGACCATGGGTCGTAAGTAAAGTATTAGTTATAAAATTATCAGCAACTATGATTTTGCGAAATGAATGACAGACATTGCATTTATGGCGCTCTGTTGTAAAGAATCGCTATAGAAAAATGCGTACAAACTACATCAATTGCTTCGCTGTTTCATCGGCTAACCGAAAAGGCAGAACAATCTACTACTAAACGGGTTATCATTAAAATAATTAACTTTAAAGCAGAAAGCAGCGGTGAGGCGCTAATGCAACGGAATAAGACCCGTCGTGCTTTCGCATAAAATCAAAGTTTCCAAAACAATTCACATTGATCTCCGATTCATAGTTCCATGATGGAATATGCTGGGTATGCCCTCTGCTCTTAACACCTCCAGGGCGTGTGTCGAATTTCTTTCACCCTGTATATTAATAAAAAATGCCTGTGCGATACGATTAGCCAACACAAATTCATAACACGACAGTAATTCCCAAATTCTGAAATTGAAGACGATTTTAAGCTATAAGCAGTAAGCAGGTCTAGTTTTTCCGCTGCTAGACTTTGCACCTGGCATAGCTTCTTGAACACAATCAACATTTAAATAACCTACTTACTTGTTTCAGTAACGATATGGCTGCTAAGAAACTGCGCAAGAAACTTGAACACAGCACCGTGGCCTAGTTTATTTGTTTCATTTATTCAGTTGCCCTGAGAACCGTAAGCCGTTGCAAATACGCTTTCGAACAGCTTACGAGCAAAATTCTAGATGACAGCTTATTTATTATATTGATATTTCTATTGTGATATTTTTCGTAGATAAGGAATACGTAGCTTGGAATTTGAAAGCAAGTTTAAAATATGTGACCAAGATTTGTCACTTCTGTACTTCGACTACTACACAATAAACATAGACCTGTACCTCGCCTGACAATTTTCATAAACTGAACTTAGGTAAAGATATCACTTTTGCAAATACCTTTTCCTTTTTTATATTAGATATTACCTATCCTTAAACATTTATGTTGATTAATATTTGCATTTAAAATGTCGAGTGCATGCCAGTTCAACAAATAGGTACAGAGATTTGCAATATAAACAGCGTTGCCAGAACGTAACTATTGTTACGTTTTTCGTAACTTTTCACCCTTAAGCGTAACCTTGGCGTAACCTAGTCACGGGCGTAACTTTTACGTAACATTTCGTGAAAAAATGTTTTTCGTAGAACGAGACGAAAAAAATCGTCAAATGGAACGCACGCAACTTTTGTTTCGTTTCGAGCTTGCATTCAATTTTCTATTTTAAATTTACGATTCTGTGACATGAACCAAAACATCGAATTTTGATGAAAGATTCACCTAAACAACAATGAAAACCAACCATTGTATCTATACTTAACACGCAATAAAACACCTAAGCAATAATGAAAAATAAAATAAAAACCATTGTATCTGTACTAAACACTCGAAAAAATCTATTTTTATTAAAGAAAATTGTGGCGTAACTTTTTTCTTCAAAACGTAACTTTTTCAAAGAGTGTAAGTAACTTTTGAATATATGGCGCTGGCAACACTGAATATAAAATTTACCAGCTGCTAATTCGTTGTAAAAGCTGCTACACTAAGCGCCCGAAAGCTTTCGTAATCTATACAGCGTATACAGAGTTGAGTGGTTAAGGTTTTCTGCGAAATATGCTATTCGGTTCAATTATGAAGTTCTACAAAAGTACTCGAATATTCGTTTTCCAGAAATTCTAAATCCGTTGTTACTAAAAGATGATCCTACAAATTTACACAACGTACTCTGCCAAACCGAACTTATATGGGCGGTTTTATGTTGGATTTCATATATTGGTTTTAGATAGAGAACAGGATAGAGTAAATAGTTAATAAAAAATAAGGGACAGGGGACAGCAAAAAAAGAATGTTTCTCCTGTAGTGTAAATTTATACATACGGTTCAAATTATTTGCAGCAAGTAATTATAAAAACTGATATTAGTCTCTAGCCAGTAAATAACCCACTCAAAATGATTAAACTTGTATAAGTGAGTCACCAGGATGATATAAATAAGTGACATATTGTAACTAACGTACAATTCAGTATAGAAATAACTTTGACCTTCGTTCGATACAACAAAATGAATGGAAAATTTAATAGGGTGGACGAAGCTGCTAGTTTCCCTTTTCTATTTTTGCAGATGAAATGTAGGATACCTAAATTTAAAGTAAAATTCTAGTGTACAGCCGTAATAAGAAGTGCATATAGTCACGCTGAAGTTATGCACTTTTAAAATCGCTTACACGCCTTACTCACACACTTGCAAAACAATGCGTGCTCCTCGATACTCACTCTTAATAGAACCGCTTTAAATTCAAAACCACAGAACAATCGCTACGATAACGGGTAATGTCAATGCTATATGTCGCAGCGATGTTAATAAAACCAGGTTTTTGACCAAATACCAAAGACCAGTAGATAACAACATTAAAACTATTTTATCATAAGCCTTAATTAATTTTAAGATTTTGATCGACAACCTATAACAATATATAGGTTTCCGATCATGAACCTGAACTAGTTTAGGATTAAGTATGACAAAGTTATTGCCAAAAACATATAATGTAGTCATATCCCGGTCTTTGATTAAGAACCTGAATTGGTTTAGGTGTATGATTAAAAGAAATGACAAAACATAAGTTAAAATTTTGTCATATCAAGAGCCTAGCTTTTTGGATAAAAACCCAGTTTTGTCATGAACCTACGACATAGAATGACGCTGAACGCTGCACGCTGCTGACCATTCCCTGGATTGATTCCTTAGTTGCCTTTTACGATACCCACGGGTAGATAGAAATGGGGTGATGCTATTCTAAGTCGTGAAAATAACATTACTTCATAATAAATATATAATACTCAGTTACTTAAAATGTAAAAAAAAACGTAGATAATTCTCAGAGGTTAAGTTAAAATTTTGTCATCTCAAAAGCCTAGATTTTTGGACAAAAACCCAGTTTTGTCATAAACCTACGGCATAGAATGACTCTGAACGCTGCACGCTGTTGACCATTCCCTGGAGTCATCCCTTAGTTGCCTTTTACGATATCCACGGGTAGAAATAGGGCGATGCAATTCTAAGCCGTAAAAATAACAATATTAAAAAAAACCGTTACTTAAAATGTAAAAAAAAACATAGAAAATCCTCAGAGGTCAATCATAATATTGTATAGTCAAAAGTCAAGTGTAAAAATTCTACATAACACTTGCCTTTCCTTTGGTTTATTTATGATAAAAATTCTTAAAGCTAAAAGTTAAATAAAAAGTAGTCGATCCATGAAGATACGAACCATAACATCCGTGATTGCTATTCCGCTATCATAACCAATCCGCCACTCGAGCAATTAACACTGAGTGCGAAATTTTGTTACCCATTTTACTATTAGTCATTAATAGAACGTGTTTGATTAGTCATCTTATTCTTTTTACTACGCGCTTCTTTATGTGTGTGAGTGGGTTTTTGCGTCAAACAACTTTGGAATCAAAGAACGTGTGCATAACTTTGTCATGTCTATATGGAATTTCGTCAGTGATAGTACACGTGAATCGGTTTCTACCTACTCCTGTCACGTCACATTATACCGGTTATTTCTAAATCATATTTTGAGGATAATTTAAAAGGAACCAATAGTTTTCGAAACGAGAAAGTCGTTTTCCGCGGTGTAGCGCCCCAACCCTTCGGAGGTTCGGAAGGTCCAATGCAGAATAACAAATATACCATCGCGATAATTTTTAGCATATGTGTAACGGAAAAAACATACGTTATGAAGTATTAATTACATTTTTAATATTTATGTTACCTATCCTTTAGGTACACATCGCAACATACTTAATACAACTTTGTATGAAAAGCAAATGTTTATTTTACAGCGAAGTAGCAACTAGCTAGTACATTATCCAGCATTTTGTTTGTAGAGGAACACAGTAAACACAGTAAACGTAACAAGTAGGTATGTAGCTACAGCAACATGAAATATTTACGTTGTATTCAGTCCATCGAATTTTCCCTTTGAGCTGTCCGGTTAGAGTTTATTTTCCTCCAGTAACTAGCCGAGCGGTTTCACTTGATAGCGGTCCGTTTTCCCACGGGAACAAGATGATTTCCCACGATAGAAATACATCACTGAGGGATTATGAAGCTTTCTAACGGTGTAAGAATTTTAAACTCACTCAGTGATTTCAGACGTAGATTCCATAAATACAGGAAAACACACATCCTTTTCCATAGTTTAACAAAAATTACGATGTAAAAGAATCACTGGCAATAAATACTAATAAATAAGAGTTGAGTAAGACTAGAGGGAGGTATCAGAATTTACAATAAATGACCAAAGTTTAGGTAACTTTTTTTAGAACATATTTCTAAGTAGTAGGTATCTAAGTAAGTATTTTACTTAAGTCGTGTAAGCAGTGCCGTGTGATGCCGGCTTAGAATAGCATTACCCCAATTCTACCCGTGGGTGTCGTAAAAAGCGACTAAGGGATAATTATCCAGGGAATGGGCAGCAGCGTTCCCTGTGAATTAAACATCTTGCACTGCGCTCGCCAATCCGCCTGCCAAGCGTGGTGAGTATGGCAATACCCCCCAATACGGGGGAGGCTCATGTCCAGCAGTGGACTGTTGTGGCTGTTAAGGTTAAGGTGTAAGCAGTTGGGTTGTTTTATTTTAAAATGCACCCATATTTATTTTCATCAATTTTCTTTCCTCACTTTATAAGCGTGATTTAATACCCATTTTTCTCAGAGTTTTAATACAGCTATATCTAACCATATCGCTCAAGTCCCTGTGGAGTGCGGTATGCCTGATTCTAATGCACTTATTCAGCTGCAATGCAGCTATCTTCACAGCCGAGTTTATTATGAAATGTGGTATTTTATTCTTATAACTTTTATGGGTTGTTCTCGGTAAGAGTTTTCGAGTTGCTCGTTATTTTATAAAGTACCGCGAAGAAAATTTCATTGCAAATAATAATAAAATGTTCATTAGAATAGCAAGTAATTAGGGTAGGTAGGTACTATTAAATCATCCTCGTCATCTTCCTGCCCTTATACCAATTACTTGGGGTCGGCGCAACATGTTTTGTAGAAACACAAATCATATTGCAAAAGGATTTGGCTTAATTTTAC
Organism: Phthorimaea operculella; assembly: GCA_024500475.1. Classification (NCBI taxonomy): domain Eukaryota; kingdom Metazoa; phylum Arthropoda; class Insecta; order Lepidoptera; family Gelechiidae; genus Phthorimaea; species Phthorimaea operculella. The sequence continues at coordinate 5,886,528 of JANFCV010000007.1, read as the reverse complement.
GACCGGCCGCCTGCCTGACGTCAACTCTCTTTGGGAATGCTATCGTAGGTACTTAAATATTGCAGTCAAAAGATCTTCCCAATCTGAGAGTATTCGTTTTACCTGGCGAGTTTAAAAGAGATATCATGGTATGGTACTCAACTCATAGGAACAATGTTGCACGTTCCCAGCATTTGTCACAGTCGGTTTGAACTAGGCGCGCGAAACGAATCAGTTTGGTTTATGTTTTTCCAACCAGGCATCTCACAGGAATAGGCATAAACCTAACAATAAATATCGTGATTCGAACGAAATATTCTATTGTTTTACCCGTAATGAAAATTCGCTTGTATTTCTCGAAAATTCCGAAATCTATTAAAGTCAAACCTAACAGAAACGCTATTACGAAACGCTTTCATAGCTCTGTGGCAGACTTGAAACCGCAAGAATTTAGATTTAAATTTTCAGACAGATTAAAGACCTCTGTGAAGCCTACATTTCAGAAACTTTCAAGACTGTTTAATCAAACGATCAATTTCATTGTCATCTTATTAATATCTTGCGTACCGCACTTCAGTTTTGTCTGCTTTGAAACGTTTTATGACAAATTAATAAGAAATAAGCCAATTCTGACTTATACATGTGATGAAAAGTACAAAAATACATTTAGGCGCCAGGTAATTTTTCAATATAGTGTTTTGAGTGGTCCCCACTAACAAACCTTCATTACTACAAGTCATTAATCCAACTAAAATTTTCCAAATAGCGGATGTGGGATGCTGAAAGCCGAAAATTCGCGGAATTTCCCGAGATTAATATAATTGATTATAATTTACCAACGAAGGTAATATAAACTAAGCGGTTTATACAAAAGCGATGTCGGGACCGCGTCGGATGAATGAGCTCAGTGTTCTACCTCAGGGAATTTATAGCTTCAGGCACTAGCTACATAGATCAGGCACGTGGTTGCGATGCGACAAGGTGCCGCTTCGGAAGGTTTGCATACAAAATTTATGAAAGCGACACGGTGTGGAGCACAGAAATATAACGCAGCGTGGCTCTCCTTTGCCGCATAAAAGCCTGTTAGTTCCTAACGGTAGCAAATATGGACGCGAGTGTATTGACGAACCTGCCGTCACGGATTTGATGCACACGACCAAATAAACTCGATGTGCATACCTTCATATGTCCGAAAATATGTAGCCGACTTGTTCAAATTGTGTAGTATCCCTAGACCAGACCACAGTTTTAATCAAATAAATGCAATAATTTACAAAAAGAGAAAGCCATCGACAGATTTAAGGGTAGGTGATGGTGATAAAAGATAGATGATTGCTAGATACCGTTCAAACTAAAAAAAAAACATTATTGGCAATCTTATTAGATTTGCTTTCAAATACAGGATGTCAAAAATCAACTGCGACTCCAGACGAGACGGTAACTCAGTGGCAGAGCAGTGGAACGACCGCCGGTACCTTACGTATCACCTGGTTCGATCCCCGGTCGATGATCTTAATTTTTTCAATTCCTATTTTTCCAGTTAGGCGTCCTAGGTATCGCTGGATTGACGACGTCCAAAAACAAGCCACTCAGAAAGAATAGTGAAACCTAGTGCTCCGGCAAGATCAACACGGGGTCGTTGAGTCAGTGAAGTAAGAAGTTGTTTTTATTTAACACTAGTTATAATTTCTGATCGACGCTGCAACTTGCTATCTGTATTTCACGCATACCTATTACAACTCTCATGTGGTCTATGTGCCTAAGCTATAAATAAAATAAGGAACTTTCCGTCCCGCCCTCAATATGCCATTTTAGTTGATAAAACTTTAGTAAAAAATCCTTCAGCTAGCATTCACTTCCATAAAACGAAATATATTAGACAATCCGTGTTCAATCCATCTTAATTACCATCTCTACCTACACAGTTACTGATTTTAGGCAGAAAACGTTGAACTAAAATAAATCAGATACCTGGATAATTGTGTATTCGTATTTCCGTTTGAAACATTTTAGATTTTTTGTGACAATAATTTTCACAGTAAACTACGATATAAACCCGTCTTACCGTGTCTTGTAAAGCTTATTTATGACGTCACAAAGTAGGTTACAATCCAGGCCCCTTAGCTGAAGTAAAACAAATTGTCGTACAGCGGGGCACCTGCATCGCGTCACGAGTGCATCCCTGCACACCGTTATCCAATTTGCTAGCTTCAGCACAGGGCCGGATTTTAAAAAAAATATGGAATAGAAGGAGGAAGAATTTTTTAATCCGATAGACATTAAATAAGCTTTCAAAGTTAATTAGTTTACGGTCTTTGGGGGTGGTAAAACGTGTTTTTTACAATTATGAATCAATAATCTGATAAAAATACTCTACTTTGCCCTCGTCCACAATACCTGAGCCCGTGCCTGTACTGATGCTCTTCATGATTTATATCCTCAGCTGGAAACCACTTTACCTGGTAATGGTCGTGTGATGCTGTTATGTTTAAGCCTTTAGTTGCTATAGTATTTCCTCGTAACGAATTTGAAGCAATGACGACTTCAGTTTGACGAAACAAAAAGCTTTGACTTTCACTACGCCGTAGCAGAAAGTCGTAGCATTTTGCTACACTCGTTGAATCATTCGCTACGAAATTATACGAATAAGTTTTTTGGCTCAAACATAATGTTTACAAACGTATAAAGTAATTAATTTTATTAAAGTAGTTGAATAAAATGTGTAAATTACTAAAGCATTTATTAACTAACGCTCATATTATATCACAATATAAAATATAGTTTGTTACTTATCTCTACAATAACTTCTTGTACTGAACAAGAACAGCCAACCAAAAACTAAAGGGAATAACGAGCTGTATTTGGTATTAATTACCATCTCTTAAGTTAGGTGCGATTCACCTATACACCTGCTCCAATATGACCTTTATAATAAACCGTGTTCGAAGCAATAAATTCACGCACAAAGCCGTTACGACATGACGCAGCGAAAGATATAATCGGCAGTAAACTGGGGGAAAGCCAGACAAAATATCTAATAAAATTTAATAGAGTCGCTAGACGTTAGAATAAAGTTTGACGAGTTAGTAGAGAAAGTTATATGGTTGGTAATGAAATGTACATCTGCAATCAATGGTGGGTCTATTTCTTTTCGCCCTGATCAAATCTGGTGTTTAAATTTTCAATACGTTTTTAAAAAGGAAGCTATATTCATTTTCATGGTAGCGTACCTCCCGCTGTCTTAGTGGGTAATCATAGCCAGCAATCAGAACTGCAGGCAAACAGCAGCTGTGCTTTCTCAAACGCAAGTGCAATAAACAAAAAATAACATCAACAAACTCCTAGTCCTTTCTAGGATTCCCAGAATCGGAGTGACAAGGAAATACACAGAACAACACCATACCTGTACCAAGTTTAGATTAATACCTACAGATGGCCCGTCGGGTTCTGTGTGGTAAAGATGCAAAATATTCATAAGTCAGTGAGTAGGTAGTTATAAACTTTTGTGACAGTAATAGCAGAGGAGTTTTAGGTTGGATATTAAAATCACTGCAATATCCAACGAATATAATCAGTTTTATCCTAATCGCGAAAAGCAAGTGACATGTAAAATTTTGTACCGAAATGAAGTGAAGCAGCCACCTTTAAGAAAAACATACCTAGCTAATTCTTCTTCTTTATTTAAGCTCTTGTCGGTTAAGTATACGCCATTCAGTTCGGTTCTTCGCCAGTGTCACAGAATAGGTAATAGTAGTACCTAGAATAGATAATAGTAGTGCCAGTGTCTTCACATCTTGTTACTACACGACGTTGACCTTTTTCTTAATATAGAAACCAAAATCAAAGAAAATCATAGACCATTTCTTTTGTTAGTCTTTTGACTACGCCTATATTTAGCCTTCGATCCCCGGTCTCGCTGTCCTTTTCTTTTTTAATTATTTGCCATAAAGGCCCCGGGAACCATAAATCACAATCTTATTTCGCAATTTCTTAATGAGATCATTCCGCGAATGAATGGGGAAGGGAATTTCAGTTAATAATTTAGGGGATTTGTAATTTAAGTAACTTTATGGTTTTGTCAGTGTTCTATTCAATCAACAATTCCAATGAAATTCGATGTAATTTAGTTGAATAAAGGGCAGAAGAAGCAGCATTTGAATAAATAATTGTGTATTTAGGTATCAATGTAAGGCATTATATAAGATAGATAACGTTTCAGCATAAATTAAAACTAAAATCTATCTCAAAAAAATCATGTTTCCGTTGGACACAGCCAGCGATTCGCCAACAAATCTATATCAATAGTCTTCCATCTTTGCTAGACTGGATACGTTAAACTTTAAGAATGTGCCAGCAGTTGTTTCAGCAACTAGTAAAGAAAGCAATACAGTACTCTAATTGATTTTGTGCCTACCCCCTTATAACTGTAAGCAAACATTTTATGTAGGTTAACAATTCCAAGAATCTCTAAAGCCCACAACGGTGGGCGTGAAATGTTTATTTACTGTAGTTACGATAACACTTGTTTGTTATTGCACATAAACTCAGTTCTAGGATCAAGAGGCTTCGCATGTAACCTTCTTGAAATCATAAATCAAATGATTACTATCTACTGTGTGTGAAAGACTTTCAGTACCTATAATACTCTACCAACTATTTTAATCGCCCAGTGGTCACGTTATTTTCAAGTCAAGAATTGTGAAGAACCCAAGCACCCATCTATATGCAAATATTTGACCCACTAGCTGACCCGATGTTAGATATATAAGATGGCAAGAAGTGCCTAAAAATTTATCTAAAGTTTGAGATTAAAAATTATGATTATGAACATAAGCGGCAACAGCATAATATGCATTTCGAAGGTATGGCTGGCAAATTAAGTAGTGTCTTATTAGTTGGAAAGACATTTGAAAAGTAATTTTAATAATAACTGAAATCTCATGTAATTGCGCATCGTACATTCGGACGTGTAGTACTGCTACTAAAGGCTAAGACTAGGATATAAACGGGTAAAGTGAACTAAGACATCTGTAGGTAGGTACTTCTCATCTATTCTGAAGCTGACCCCGGCTTGCAGTGAAGTAATTCCAAGAGGGAGGGTACTTTTATGAAAAGGGGAGTACATTTTCTTGATAACCCCTCACAATTTGAATTTAAAAAGGCTCTCTGTATACATTATCAAAACTACCGGGGTTTTTCCATCTCGGGCGAAACCGGGTAGCGGACTTTTCTGAAACTTTTGCAGATTGTATGAGTGCCTAATATTATTAACTAGAGAGATACGCGTATTAATCCAAATGAAATTATATGAAACCGTGTTTGTGAGTATGTTGTTTGCAAATTAACTTCTGCAAATAGAAATAACATTAGGTACTGTAGTTGACCACCAGAAATACACCCTGTAGGTATGTTAGATAAATATGTAGAAAAATAATACAAGAAAATATAAAACAAGAAATATTGAAAAGTGAGGCACTCAGTAGGTAAGTCATCGAAGACATCGTAGCCACAAGAAGCACAAGCATATTAGGAGGCCCTTAGGTATCTCAAAAAGCTGACCATAAATAGTTGATGAATACTCTTTTATTGGAAAATAAAATAATCTGTTCCAACAAAGGACGTTTGCCCAGTGGTGGTATTTTTAATAATAGAAATAGATCCAACTAGTTGACCCATCAGGCACGCAAAAGACTACGCAAAGAGACCGCGTAGGCAGACGGCTAAAAGTTTCTAAAAATAAGAGTCATAACGGGATTTTGCATTAGTAGACCATTAGGGTTGGCGGTGATAAATTTTTATAATGATTTATATTTTATTAGTACTTTTTTACATCTTTTTACCTGAATCTATCAGCAAATAATAATATAAAATCACAGTGCTTTAAAAAAATCTACGGGGTGTTAGGGACGGTGTAACGAAAACTTTGCAGGCGTGCTCAGACCATGAAACTGAACAACTTTTACTATGGAGCCAATGGTGGGAAACGAAAAAATTTTTCCGACCTCCCATACAAAGTCTGTCAGCTGATCGTGAATTTTGTATGGGAGGTCCGAAATTTTTTTTCGTTTCCCACCATTGGCTCCATAGTAAAAGTTGTTCAGTTTGATGGTCTGATCATGCCTGCAAAGTTTTCGTTACACCGTCCCTAACACCCTGTATATGTTTTAAGTTTTTCGGAAGATGTCAGTCTATAAAAGAATCAAGATTTTTATATTATTTTCTCTTTTCTAAGACGTGTCAATTCAGCCTCTGTCCGAGCAAAATTAATAAAATCCAATTCGCTGACAAAACGGTTCCCTTTATTGACATTTTTTCAATTTTTTCAATTTAATTTCCCATGTCTAATCTAAAATTCTGATTGTTTTTGTAAAAGCCGTTGATAACATGATATCTTTATATTTATATTTTTGGACAATACACTAGAAAAGGAACTTTTTTCATTGCCTGTATAATATACACTTCCCATCAGAAAAATCGAGACGCTTTGCAACTTTACGTTTTGTACGGATCAAATTATCTGAGACATATGTTTATTTTGGAATGAATATCTAATGTCGTTTAATAGTGAATATTACGAGGTTTTTAAATCATAATATAAACCGTCTTTATTCAACTTTCAGTTTCATATATTTAAGATTTTGCTCAACTATGAAACCGAAAGCGTCTCGATTTTTTTGATGGGGAGTATAGATGAGTGAGTGCTTACGATAATGAGTTAATTTTTGTACTATTTGCCTTGCGTCGCATACACATTATAAGATGAGATAAACAGTTCAAGTCTCACTCAACAAGTCAATACGATGTTCGCAGGTCAATAAGCAGGATAGATTGCATTCTGCGCGTCGCGTTCCCTCTACGGACGTGCAGTATTTCTGATTAACTTCCTCGCCAGTCCTCGTCCCATTATTTACGCCGTCCTATATAGGTCAAACAAATATATAAATATAGGTCTGTTCCAATCAGTTTGTTAAACTTATTGCCGTCAGCACTTCCCTAGGATGGCCTTTTAAACGCCAACCAAAGCGCTATTTGACCAGGCTTAGGGCTGGCCAATTATAATACAAATTGAGCTTTCGATACTCTGGCATATGTTCATAGCTGTTTAAAATTGATACAAAATTTTGATAGGTATCGCGCTGTCTCTTTGTAGGCTCGCCGACCACTGCTCAGTCTGAATAAACATGACAAATCATGATAACTGTAACGACCCCGCACTACCTAGGAAGTGCAGACGCATGCCGACCTCGATACAGCGGAACATCCGATCGTTGCAACATCGTGTCACGCGGCTCACGCGGCCTGCGCACGTTTCGCCGACGCAGCGTTTACCCGAATGCACTCGACACCGGACATCGACGCTTCACTTTTGTTTCTAACATCGAACATTAGACACGTAACTTAGTCATAATTAAATTGTAATTTTTGATATTTTAATAAAGTTAGTTTTTCAATTTTGGTTTTTTTTACATCCTCCGGCTGTCGCTTTTGTAACTGGCGCAGTCGGTAGGATTCTCGCGGTTAGACCCGTGGGCACCGTAATTTTCAAAAATCGAAAAACTTCGTCTGCGAGTCTGCCGAGTGGCCGTCCAGTCACTTCTTCGAGGATCCGAATCTACGAGAGCGTCAGTCGTCGGAGTATCCAGACATCGATACCGTAGAGAGAACCAGAATGCTAATGTGAGTACTTTAGAATTGTTCTAGAGTTGCTTCCTTTTCCTGTGTAATCTGTATCCTTATAAGCTTCCAAGATTTTCCATCCACGGCAATCGAGGACCCTAGGTTAGATACTAATTTTAGAGATAAAGTAGTAGACGCGAATAGAGATTTAGATAACGATAGCGATAGTGTAACGTCTGAAAGTTCTACTAATAGTGTTTTAAATATGTCTGAAAGTAAAATAGATGTAATTTTTAAATCGCTACGATTATTACCCGATTTTGACGGCAATCCACACGTATTAACAAGATTTATACATTTGTGTGATCAGTTAGTGGAAGAATTTGTTGGAGATGGAGAGGCGAACAAATTAAATAACCTCGCCCTTATTAATGGCATTTTAAACAAAATTACTGGACCTGCTGCACGCTTGATAAATTCTAATGGCATTCCAGAATCTTGGACAGGAATTCGAAAAGCTTTGGTTAATAATTTTGCCGATCACCGTGACGAGACTTCTCTTTATAATGATCTCGCTCTTTTGACACAGGGTTCCTCGACTCCCAGGAATTTTATGAAAAGTGTCAGAATATTTTCAGTACCCTTATGACGTATTTCCCTTCATGAGACAGTCACTACAACAATTGACTCAAAGCGTGATTTGTACCAGAAGCTCACTTTGCAAGCTTTTCTGCGCGGTCTCAAAGATCCTTTAGGTTCGCGCATTAGATGCATGCGTCCCGAGACAATAGAAAAGGCCTTGGAATTTGTTCATGAAGAAATGAACACTCTATATATGCAACACCGTAATGAACACGCGTCAGAAAGAAAACCTGTTAATCAGCCACTTCTACCTAAATTTGGACTAAATCAAACTCCAATGCCTTTTGCTGCGTCCTTTCAGAGACCGTCTAATTTTAATATGAACATGCCGGGTCCATCACGCCCAAATTTTGGTCCTATGCCTCAGAGGCCCCCTGTAATGTGGAAGCAAAATTTTAACCAGTACCCAAGACCCCAGGGTCCTACGCGTACTCAACAGATGTTCGCTGCTCGTCCTCCTAACTATAACCCACAGAGCAATGTATTTAGATTGCCCCCAAGAAATCCAGCACCTAACGGGAATTTCAACCCTCAACGCCCTCAGCCTATGAGCGGCGTAAGTCACTACGTGACTAGGCAGCTACCATCTGGTGGGCACGATTGGTCTAGACAGGGCAATCCGCCCCGAGTAATTATTTCAAGACCAGGAGATGAATTTTAACCAGTGCTTTGACTATGATTATAACCCCTATGATTCTTCCGATAATTATGAATATTGTCCTGAAGAGTATGTCGAATATGAGCCCTACGAGCCTTATGACAGTCAAACTTTTGACGATGGCCCTCAGCCTCAGTATCGTGAAATCGATTATTCTGCCGTTCAGGAAGTTCGTGATGAGGTTTCTTCCCTCGTCAGGAGGAAATTTTCCAACAGCCCCGAATTTAGAAGGGTCAAAATAGAAATAAATTTGCAAACCCAGCGAAAGTTACCTACATACAACTATCAAATCCGCCACTTAAACTTCTTATAGATACAGGGGCTAATCAATCGTTTATAAGTCCAGAGTGTAAAGAAATACTTTCCTAATGTGCCTTGGAATTACGAGCCATTTGAAGTTACGAACGTCCATGCCATCAGCCGTAATGATTATTCTGTAACTTTGCCCATTTTTAAAGAAATGAATGAGAAAGGAAATTTTAATCTCTTCATTTACAAATTCCACGATTTCTTTGATGGGTTGTTGGGTTTTGATCTCTTAGATAAATGGCAGGCAAGTATCGATCTTAAATCACGACCACGCACTTTACACACCAGACATGCAGAGAACCCACTTTTGCTGTATGAATCCACTAACTGTAACCTTTATGAGACTATAATTCCAGCTCAGTCCTCAAAGCTTATTAAGATCCCAATAAATGCTCAATCTGGAGACGTAATTGTTCCGGAGCAAGTTATCTCGAATTGTCTAATCGTTGAAAGTATAACTAAAGTCAACAATAGCCGAGGTATACTCGAAGTCGTAAACCCTACTCAGAATGATTTAATTTTTTCAATGGACCGACCCGTTAGTTGTGAAATGTTTAATGCGGAAACATCTAATGCAATCAAAATTCCTAAAACGCGAGTTAATGAGGTGCTCTCTCGACTAAGAACCGATCACTTAAATGCAGAAGAACGTGCTAATTTAGAATCACTTTGTGTTCAGTATGCTGATGTATTTTATATAGAAGGAGAGGCACTTACTTTTACCAATAAAATCAAACACAGCATCCGCACCACAGATGAAGTGCCAATCTATACTAAGAGCTATAGGTACCCTTATATTCATAGGCAAGAGGTACAAGATCAAATTGGCAAGATGTTAGATCAGGGAATTATCCGTCCCTCAGAATCAGCATGGAGCTCCCCCATCTGGGTTGTTCCCAAAAAGGCAGATGCGTCAGGCAAAAAGAAATGGCGCCTAGTTGTTGACTTTAGGAAACTTAACGAGAAAACGATCGACGATAAGTATCCGATCCCGAACATAAATGACGTACTGGACAAACTAGGGAACTGCCAGTATTTCACTACGTTAGATCTTGCTAGTGGATTCTACCAGGTCGAGATGAATCCAGAAGACATTCCCAAAACTGGCTTTAACGTGGAACATGGGCATTACGAATTTTTACGTATGCCGATGGGTCTCAAAATTCTCCATCTACTTTCCAACGAGTGATGGACAATGTCCTCAGAGACCTCCAGAATAAGGTTTGTCTTGTGTACCTGGATGATATCATTGTCTTCAGCACATCATTGCAGGAGCACATGGTTAATCTGGAAAAGTTTTTCAGCGGTTACGGAATCTAATTTCAAAATTCAGATGGACAAATCGGAATTTTGAAATTAGAAACCGCCTACCTAGGACACGTAATTAGTAAAGATGGGATAAAACCTAACCCTGATAAAATTTCAGCTATCCAGAAATTCCTTTGCCCCGAACCCCGACAGAGATCAAGCGGTTTCTTGGCCTGCTGGGTTATTATAGGAAATTTATCCCTGACTTTGCTAGAATAACCAAGCCTATGACTCAATGTTTGAAGAAGGGTTCTAAAATTGTGCCTGAAAATCCTGAATATGTAAACTGCTTTGAGAAATGTAAAACCTTACCCATGAATGACCCTATTCTGATCTACCCGGATTTTTCGAAGGAATTTATAGTTACGACAGACGCGTCTAACGTGGCGATCGGTGCTATCTTGTCCCAGGGTCCAATAGGCTCGGACAAACCAATAGCTTATGCCTCGCGTACCTTGAACACTAGCGAGCTAAATTACAGCACCATTGAAAAAGAGCTCCTAGCCATGGTATTCGCCACTAAATATTTTCGACCATACTTATTCGGACGTAAATTCAAAATTTACACCGACCATAAGCCACTTCAATGGGTTATGAATCTGAAAGAGCCAAACTCGAGATTAACGCGTTGGAAGCTCAAATTAAGCGAATTTGACTTTCAATCCCTCTACAAACCCGGGAAACGTAATGCAAACGCTGATGCGCTTTCCCGAGTTGAAATCCATAATGAGGAAACTAGCTCGATGGCGGTAAACCCATCTGAAAGACCACCTTCAGTGGCTGGCTCGTCGACGGTTACAGCTCACACAAGTGCTGAAAATCCCATCTTAGAAGTCCCTATATCTGACGAGCCACTTAACAGATTTAACAGACAGATAGTTTTTACTGTAGTAGGAGATATAAAGAAACGCCCAACTGTGACTAAACCATTTGATACGCATACCCGAACCTCCATTCAGATTTCAGAATCTTATCTCGAGGAAGATGTAGTTAAAGCTATTAAAGAATATGTAAATCCCAAAGTCAAAACCGGAATTATAATCTATCCTCCATTGGCTATGTATAAAATAATTCCTATAATTCAAAGTAATTTTAAAAGTTCGGCTATGAATCTCGTACTTACAAAAACTGAAGTAGAAAATGTTAAGGAATATTTGCGTCAGCAAGAAATCATTCAAAAATACCATGAAGGAAAAACGAACCATCGCGGTATAACTGAATGTCATCTCGCTCTATCCAGGAAGTACTATTGGCCAAAAATGAAGGAGCATATAACTAAATATATTAATAATTGTAATATCTGTGCCAAGCCAAATATGACCGAAACCCCATTAAACAGAAATTAAACATTGTGCCACCTCCTCCAAACCTTTTGAAATAGTTCACCTAGACCTTTTACTGCTCAGAATGAAAAATACTTAACAATAGTTGATGCATTTTCGAAATATGGCCAAGCATATTACCTGAGAGATGGCACAGCCCTAAGTGTAATACAAGCACTGATGGTATTTTTCACACATCATGGCGTCCCTTTAACTGTAGTTTCAGATCAAGGCCCCGAATTCACCAATCAGTTATTTTCAGAATTCGTCAAATTGCACAAGATTCAACATCATAAGATCTTAGCTCACACCCTAATGATAACGGTATGGTAGAACGTTTTCATTCTACTATACTTGAGCATTTACGTATTCTAAAACTAGAAAACCAAAAGAATCCGCCATTAATCTCATGCCCTATGCTGTTTTAGGCTATAATAGCTCCATACATAGCTTCACTAAGTGTAGACCTCTCGAAATAATAACAGGCCATTTCGATCCACGTGATCCCTAGACATTAATATTTCTGAACACTTACTACAGCAGTACATAATCGACCATAAGAAAAATATGAATTTGGTTTATGACATCATAAATGAATCTTCCTTACATGACCGCACGGGAATAATTGAGAATAGAAATAAAGATAGGGAATCAGAAAAGGAATATACCCCAGACCAACAAATATTTGTACGAAACCCCTTGGCAAGTAGGCAAAAACTGGCTCCACGTTACACCCAGGACACAGTTTTAGCCGACCTCCCTATACATATCTATACTAAAAAGAAACGAGGCCCAGTTGCTAAGTCACGCCTTAAGAGGGTCCCTAACAGCTCGCAATTGTTGCAGAACTCTGCTGATACTTCACCTGATCTTCCATCCGATGCGGGCGCAAGATCTAGCACTTGAGTCCTTGGACGAAGGACCAGGACTACTTCCATTTAAACTTGGACCCACGAAAGTAATATCCCGTTACCATTCCTTCCTACAATTTATCGATCTTGATGATATCGAGTCTAAGGTTGAACAAGTAAGAACTCAGTTAAATGAATTTCGGCCCCAATTAAATAATAAAACCTTATCTCTTTATGAACCACACTTAAAATACCTTGAAAGTAAATTAGATAAAATTATAGAACAATTGCAAAGTTTTGAGCCCGATCGTGTAAAGAGAGGACTTATAGATGGTCTCGGTTCAGTTATAAAAAGTATTTCAGGAAATTTAGATCATACAGATGCAGTAATTTATAATAATGCCATTAATACCCTTCAGCATAATCAAAATCAGTTAGAGTCAGAAATTAATAATCAAATCAGCCTTTCAAAAGAATGGATGACGCAACATACGAAAGTACTAGATAATATAGTTGAAAATCAAAAGAATATGTCTTACGCAATTAATTTGATACTTAGTAGCGATACTGCAAGGGAAACGGATTTAATAAAATATGCACACCTTGCTCAGTATTTCTTAATAATCGGTGACAATATAGAAGAACTATCATTAGAGTTACGTAGTATAGAATACTTATTAGCTTTTATACATGCTCACAGCACATTTCATTCTATGCTGAGTATTGTTTCTCTAAAATCCATGTTAGACAAATTAAAGACTCTTTATATGAAAGATGAAGTCTTAGACTTAGAACTTCGCGAGCTATACGATATAATTAAGCTAGGTTCTTATTATGTAGGTAAGAGAATAGTTATAGTTTTTAAGTTCCCGATTGCTCTTCCCTCAACTTTTAACCTTTACAAATTATCCGTCGTTCCTAACCAAAATCATCAAATCCTTATACCTACCCTACCTTACATAGCAATTCAAGGACACAATTCTATGTACATCGAGGCAGAATGCCCAAGATCAAGATCATGGTTCCTCTGCGATGAGACACTGAAACATCGTGAAGGCGGTCAAGATGACTGTATTCAACATCTCATCACGGAGCAGAAACTCGTATCTACATGTAGTCCCACTTCAGTCACCCTCAACAAAGAAGCCCTCGAACAACTCGACGAGCGACACTACACATTGAGCTTTCCGAAACCCACTAGCGTCCAGATATCCTGTAATCAAGAACAGTACAAGACTCTCCAAGGAAGTTACCTAGCCACGATTCCACAGAACTGCTTTATAAGAACTCCAGAATTCACCGTAATGAACTTACATAACCAGATCAAAGGACAAGTCGTGAAAATAGCAAACTTACCACCCCTAAAGGTAAACTCTTCACAGCATCAGCCGTTCATCACGCTACACTCAACCAACCTCGAGAATCTGCATGCTATGAACACGAAGATAACTTTACAACCTCAAGTAAAGCTGGATAAGGTAGATAACTTAAGCCTTTACCACACAACCATCCCTATCTACGTGATAATACTTTGCACAGCTGCAGCAACCATTGGGATTACTTATCGCCGTTTAAGGACCAGACAAAGGAAGAGCATCAAACCAGTCGATGAGCCCGAACCAACATACGCAAAGATTTCATCTCCACTACAACAGACGAACCCCAGCGAGATAAGGGTTGACACCAGCAAATTACCAGCAACATTCTCGAAGTCTCTCAAATAGTTGCTGATCTGGGGGTGGAGGTGTAACGACTTTTGTAACTTACAAAAGCGACAGCCGGAGGATGTAAAAAAAACCAAAATTGAAAAACTAACTTTATTAAAATATCAAAAATTACAATTTAATTATGACTAAGTTACGTGTCTAATGTTCGATGTTAGAAACAAAAGTGAAGCGTCGATGTCCGGTGTCGAGTGCATTCGGGTAAACGCTGCGTCGGCGAAACGTGCGCAGGCCGCGTGAGCCGCGTGACACGATGTTGCAACGATCGGATGTTCCGCTGTATCGAGGTCGGCATGCGTCTGCACTTCCTAGGTAGTGCGGGGTCGTAACATCTCCACCCCCAGATCAGCAACTATTTGAGAGACTTCGAGAATGTTGCTGGTAATTTGCTGGTATCAACCCTTATCTCGCTGGGGTTCGTCTGTTGTAGTGGAGATGAAATCTTTGCGTAAGTTGGTTCGGGCTCATCGACTGGTTTGATGCTCTTCCTTTGTCTGGTCCTTAAACGGCGGTAAGTAATCCCAATGGTTGCTGCAGCTGTGCAAAGTATTATTACGTAGATAGGGATGGTTGTGTGGTAAAGGCTTAGGTTATCTACCTGATCCAGCTTTACTTGAGGTTGTAAAGTTATCTTCGTGTTCATAGCATGCAGATTCTCGAGGTTGGTTGAGTGTAGCGTGATGAACGGCTGATGCTGTGAAGAGTTTACCTTTAGGGGTGGTAAGTTTGCTATTTTCACGACTTGTCCTTTGATCTGGTTATGTAAGTTCATTACGGTGAATTCTGGAGTTCTTATGAAGCAGTTCTGTGGAATCGTGGCTAGGTAACTTCCTTGGAGAGTCTTGTACTGTTCTTGATTACAGGATATCTGGACACTAGTGGGTTTCGGAAAGCTCAGTGTGTAGTGTCGCTCGTCGAGTTGTTCGAGGGCTTCCTTGTTGAGGGTGACTGAAGTGGGACTATATGTAGATACGAGTTTCTGCTCCGTGATGAGATGTTGAATACAGTCATCTTGGCCGCCTTCACGGTGTTTCAGTGTCCCATCGCAGAGGAACCATGATCTTGATCTTGGGCATTCTGCCTCGATGTACATAGAATTGTGTCCTTGAATTGCTATGTAAGGTAGGGTAGGTATAAGGATTTGATGATTTTGGTTAGGAACGACGGATAATTTGTAAAGGTTAAAAGTTGAGGGAAGAGCAATCGGGAACTTAAAGACTATAACTATTCTCTTACCTACATAATAAGAACCTAGCTTAATTATATCATATAGCTCGCGAAGTTCTAAGTCTAGGACTTCATCTTTCATATAAAGAGTCTTTAATTTGTCTAACATAGATTTTAGAGAAACAATACTCAGCATAGAATGAAATGTGCTATGAGCATGTATGAAAGCTAATAAGTATTCTATACTACGTAACTCTAATGATAGTTCTTCTATATTGTCACCGATTATTAGGAAATACTGAGCAAGGTGTACATATTTTATTAAATCCGTTTCCCTTGCAGTATCGCTACTAAGTATCAAATTAATTGCGTAAGACATATTCTTTTGGTTTTCAACTATATTATCTAGTACTTTCGTATGTTGCGTCATCCATTCTTTTGAAAGGCTGATTTGATTATTAATTTCTGACTCTAACTGATTTTGATTATGCTGAAGGGTATTAATGGCATTATTATAAATTACTGCATCTGTATGATCTAAATTTCCTGAAATACTTTTTATAACTGAACCGAGACCATCTATAAGTCCTCTCTTTACACGATCGGGCTCAAAACTTTGCAATTGTTCTATAATTTTATCTAATTTACTTTCAAGGTATTTTAAGTGTGGTTCATAAAGAGATAAGGTTTTATTATTTAATTGGGGCCGAAATTCATTTAACTGAGTTCTTACTTGTTCAACCTTAGACTCGATATCATCAAGATCGATAAACTGTAGGAAGGAATGGTAACGGGATATTACTTTCGTGGGTCCAAGTTTAAATGGAAGTAGTCCTGGTCCTTCGTCCAAGGACTCAAGTGCTAGATCTTGCGCCCGCATCGGATGGAAGATCAGGTGAAGTATCAGCAGAGTTCTGCAACAATTGCGAGCTGTTAGGGACCCTCTTAAGGCGTGACTTAGCAACTGGGCCTCGTTTCTTTTTAGTATAGATATGTATAGGGAGGTCGGCTAAAACTGTGTCCTGGGTGTAACGCGGAGCCAGTTTTTGCCTACTTGCCAAAGGGTTTCGTACAAATATTTGTTGGTCTGGGGCATATTCCTTTTCTGATTCCCTGTCTTTATTCCTATTCTCAATTATTTCCGTGCGGTCATGTAAGGAAGATTCATTTATGATGTCATAAACCAAATTCATATTTTTCTTATGGTCAATTATGTACTGCTGTAGTAAGTGTTCAGAAATATTAATGTCCAGGGGATCACGTGGATCGAAATGGCCTGTAATTATTTCGAGAGGTCTACACTTAGTGAAGCTATGTATGGAGCTATTATAGCCTAAAACAGCATAGGGCATGAGATTAATGGCGGATTCGTTCGGTTTTTCTAATTTTAGAATCCGTAAATGCTCAAGTATAGTAGAATGAAAACGTTCTACCATACCGTTATCATTAGGGGTGTGAGCTAAGATCTTATGATGTTGAATCTTGTGCAATTTGACGAATTCTGAAAATAACTGATTGGTGAATGAATTCAGGGCCTTGATCTGAAACTACAGTTAAAGGGACGCCATGATGTGTGAAAAATACCATCAGTGCTTGTATTACACTTACTTTAGTTATATGCTCCTTCATTTTTGGCCAATAGTACTTCCTGGATAGAGCGAGATGACATTCAGTTATACCGCGATGGTTCGTTTTTCCTTCATGGTATTTCTGAATGATTTCTTGCTGACGCAAATATTCCTTAACATTTTCTACTTCAGATTTTGTAAGTACGAGATTCATAGCCGAACTTTTAAAATTACTTTGAATTATAGGAATTATTTTGTACATAGCCAATGGAGGATAAATTATAATTCCGGTTTTGACTTTGGGATTTACATATTCTTTAATAGCTTTAACTACATCTTCCTCGAGATAGGATTCTGATATCTGAATGGAAGTTCGGGTATGCGTCTCAAACGGTTTAGTCACAGTTGGGCGTTTCTTTATATCTCCTACTACAGTAAAAACTATCTGTCTGTTAAATTTGTTAAGTGGCTCGTCAGATATAGGGACTTCTAAGATGGGATTTTCAGCACTTGTGTGAGCTGTAACCGTCGACGAGCCAGCCACTGAAGGTGGTCTTTCAGATGGGTTTACCGCCATCGAGCTAGTTTTCTCATTATGGATTTCAACTCGGGAAAGCGCATCAGCGTTTGCATTACGTTTCCCGGGTTTGTAGAGGGATTGAAAGTCAAATTCGCTTAATTTGAGCTTCCAACGCGTCAATCTCGAGTTTGGCTCTTTCAGATTCATAACCCATTGAAGTGGCTTATGGTCGGTGTAAATTTTGAATTTACGTCCGAATAAGTATGGTCGAAAATATTTAGTGGCGAATACCATGGCTAGGAGCTCTTTTCAATGGTGCTGTAATTTAGCTCGCTAGTGTTCAAGGTACGCGAGGCATAAGCTATTGGTTTGTCCGAGCCTATTGGACCCTGGGACAAGATAGCACCGATCGCCACGTTAGACGCGTCTGTCGTAACTATAAATTCCTTCGAAAAATCCGGGTAGATCAGAATAGGGTCATTCATGAGTAACGTTTTACATTTCTCAAAACAGTTTACATATTCAGGATTTTCAGGCACAATTTTAGAACCCTTCTTCAAACATTGAGTCATGGGCTTGGTTATTCTAGCAAAATCAGGGATTCATCTCGACCTGGTAGAATCCACTAGCAAGATCTAACGTAGTGAAATATTGGCAGTTCCCTAGTTTGTCCAGTACGTCATTTATGTTCGGAATCGGATACTTATCGTCGATCGTTTTCTCGTTAAGTTTCCTAAAGTCAACAACTAGGCGCCATTTCTTTTTGCCTGACGCATCTGCCTTTTTGGGAACAACCCAGATGGGGAGCTCCATGCTGATTCTGAGGACGGATAATTCCTGATCTAACATCTTGCCAATTTGATCTTGTACCTCTTGCCTATGAATATAAGGGTACCTATAGCTCTTAGTATAGATTGGCACTTCATCTGTGGTGCGGATGCTGTGTTTGATTTTATTGGTAAAAGTAAGTGCCTCTCCTTCTATATAAAATACATCAGCATACTGAGCACAAAGTGATTCTAAATTAGCACGTTCTTCTGCATTTAAGTGATCGGTTCTTAGTCGAGAGAGCACCTCATTAACTCGCGTTTTAGGAATTTTGATTGCATTAGATGTTTCCGCATTAAACATTTCACAACTAACAGGTCGGTCCATTGAAAAAATTAAATCATTCTGAGTAGGGTTTACGACTTCGAGTATACCTCGGCTATTGTTGACTTTAGTTATACTTTCAACGATTAGACAATTCGAGATAACTTGCTCCGGAACAATTACGTCTCCGGATTGAGCATTTATTGGGATCTTAATTAGCTTTGAGGACTGAGCTGGAATTATAGTCTCATAAAGGTTACAGTTAGTGGATTCATACAGCAAAAGTGGATTCTCTGCATGTCTGGTGTGTAAAGTACGTGGTCGTGATTTAAGATCGATACTTGCCTGCCATTTATCTAAAAGATCAAAACCCAACAACCCATCAAAGAAATCGTGGAATTTATAAATGAAGAGATTGAAATTTCCTTTCTCATTCATTTCTTTAAAAATGGGCAAAGTTACAGAATAATCATTACGTTACGGCTGATGGCATGGACGTTCGTAACTTCAAATGGCTCGTAATTCCAAGGCACATTAGGAAAGTATTTCTTTACACACTCTGGACTTATAAAGGATTGATTAGCCCCTGTATCTATAAGAATTTTAAGTGGAGGGTTTGATAGCTGTATGTAGGGTAACTTTCGCTGGGTTTGCAAATTGATTTCTATTTTGACTCTTCTAAATTCGGGGCTTTTGGAAAATTTCCCTCCTGACGAGGGGAAGAAACCTCATCACGAACTTCCTGAACGGCAGAATAATCGATTTCACGATACTGAGGCTGAGGGCCATCGTCAAAAGTTTGACGGTCATAAGGCTGGTAGGGCTCATATTCGACATACTCTTCAGGACAATATTCATAATTATCGTAAGAATCATAGGGGTTATAATCATAGTCAAAGCACTGGTTAAAATTCATCTCCCTGGTCTTAAAATAATTACTCGGGGGCGGATTGCCCTGTCTAGACCAATCGTGCCCACCAGATGGTAGCTGCCTAGTCACGTAGTGACTTACACCGCTCATAGGTTGAGGGCGTTGTGGGTTAAAATTCCCGTTAGGTGCTGGATTTCTTGGAGGCAATCCAAATACATTGCTCTGTGGATTATAATTAGGAGGACGAGCAGCGAACATCTGTTGAGTACGCGTAGGACCCTGGGGTCTTGGGTACTGGTTAAAATTTTGCTTCCACATTACAGGGGGCCTCTGAGGCATAGGACCAAAATTTGGGCGTGATGGACCCGGCATGTTCAAGTTAAAATTAGACGGTCTCTGAAAGGACGCAGCAAAAGGCATTGGAGTTTGATTTAGGGGGCATTCCACGCCAAGCGGGCAGCGAAAAAAGGTCGATGTTTCCGATTTTGGTAATATTCGAGTATGTTATAGGTATATGTGTCCTCAATCCAGATATACAATATTTTTGGTATACAATGAATAATTAAAAAGTTATGAGGTTTTGTAGTTTTGGCTAATTCATAGGTAAGCATTATTTCAAAGCAAAAATTTAGTTAAAAAATATATGTAATCAAATAAACTAACTAATGAAATCTGTAGTAAATTTAATGAGCTTTGTAATAGCAATTTTGGAAATTAAAAAAAAAAATTTTTTTGAGGAGAAAAAATGATTTTTATTTTTTAAATGGATTTTTTTTAAAGTTCGACCCTTTTAATTTTTTTTATTTTTTTTCTACAATTAGGTCTTAGTATAGAGATAATTCATACCAAGTCTCATAATGGGCCCAAAAGTAGTTTAGGAGCTATAGAAGATAGAATGCAGGAAGGCGGCGACTGCGCTCCAGCTGTTTACAGCAGCGACGCATCGCGGCCCGTCCATGATGATTTCTGGCAATTTAATAGCGACCAACGATAAAATATTTAGCAAAACATGGTACTGTTTATATACTTTAGAACATTTTTTTCTAGTGTATTAGAATAAAACTAGATATATGTAGATAATCGTAATAGCAAATAAGTTCTTAGCAACTAAATTATTTACAAGTTTTTACACAAGATCATTATTTAACAATTACTTTACTTACTCTCTCTCTCTTTTCGTGTGGGACACCGAGTCGTTCAACGACCCGATGAACCCTGGTGTCAGAGTTTTTCTTTTTACTTTACTTACTAACAATTTTATACACAAGGTCATTATTTAGTGACTAGTTTATTTGCAAATTTGTACACAAGGTGAATAAAGAGCAATTTGTTTACCTATTTACAAACTTTTACAAGCATGTAACGTTCACTTCAATCATGAGTCCTTCAGTGGTGCCAGTAAAGCATGATATTTTTAGTGCTTGGTATTGTCACTGCTTCAGCGAATCTGGGTTTTAGAAAATTTCGGTTTTCTTTTATGTCTTTTTTGCTAGCATAATAAACATTTGTTTGCGGCATTGATGTTTTAGCCCATGCATTTGTATAATCGTTTGGGAGTTGCGATGGCATTATTTGCCGTGCATTAACTGGCCCGTGTTGCTAGGCATTTTAAATTTCCGCCCAGATCGTCACACGGGCTTTGCCGAGAGCAGTTGCATGAAAATGGAATTCTGCCTCTGTACCGAAATCTTGTTTGTAATGAAAAAGGTTGATGAAATTAAATCTCTTCTTAAAATGTTGTGAGGCGCCGTCTGTAATGAAAATAATAATTTGTTGGTATATTGTTGTCCTGAAGGTCAGGTGAAAAATTTTCTGAAACGTGTAAAATGTTGTAAAAACATCATTCTTCCTATAATAATAAACCGATGTAAAAGGGTCGCCTGATCATTGTTCCAGTTGTGTCTGTTTGGCATCTTGAACTGTGAAACTATATTTTTCTGCATAATCACATTGAACAATGATCAGGCGACCCTTTTAACATCGGTTTATTATTATAGGAAGAATGATGTTTTTACACAACATTTACACGTTTCAGAAAATTTTCACCTGACCTTCAGGACAACAATATACCAACAAATTATTATTTCATTACAGACGGCGCCTCACAACATTTTAAGAAGAGATTTAATTTCATCAACCTTTTTCATTACAAACAAGATTTCGGTACAGAGGCAGAATTCCATTTTCATGCAACTGCTCTCGGCAAAAGCCCGTGTGACGATCTGGGCGGAAATTTAGAATGCCTAGCAACACGGGCCAGTTTGCAATGCACGGCAAATAATGCCATCGCAACTCCCAAACGATTATACAAATGCATGGGCTAAAACATCAATGCCGCAAACAAATGTTTATTATGCTAGCAAAAAAGACATAAAAGAAAACCGAAATTTTCTAAAACCCAGATTCGCTGAAGCAGTGACAATACCAAGCACTAAAAATATCATGCTTTTACTGGCACCACTGAAGGACTCATGATTGAACGCACAAGTTGTAGTGAACGTTACATGCTTGTAAAAGTTTGTAAATAGGTAAACAAATTGCTCTTTATTCACCTTGTGTACAAATTTGCAAATAAACTAGTCACTAAATAATGACCTTGTGTATAAAATTGTTAGTAAGTAAAGTAAAAAGAAAAACTCTGACACCAGGGTTCATCGGGTCGTTGAACGACTCGGTGTCCCACACGAAAAGAGAGAGAGAGTAAGTAAAGTAATTGTTAAATAATGATCTTGTGTAAAAACTTGTAAATAATTTAGTTGCTAAGATATTGATCTGTGAAAAAATTAAAATAACTTATTTGCTATTACGATTATCTACATATATCTAGTTTTATTCTAATACACTAGAAAAAAATGTTCTAAAGTATATAAACAGTACCATGTTTTGCTAAATATTTCATCGTTGGTCGCTATTAACCCGGCGACGTTGACGCCGGGTAATATTTACCCGAGGCGTTTTTAAAGGGGAATATATATTTTTCCTGGCGTCCATCTTACTCATCCGTCGGTATAGCTGGAGATACAACAACCCTCTGTTAAGCCCTATATTGACATCAGATTTGTGCCGTTCGTGTAGAGAGATACAAGTGTTTAAATCCAAAACGGGTAAGTTCTACCCGGCGTCATTGTCGGTGTAGTGTGTTCATGACATATTTTTTGTTCGTGTTTTTGGTAACTTTTGTAGGTAATTTTGTTTATTATTTTAGTTTAGGTTACAAATGGCTTTAAGTCACCAAGATCGCATTTGTTTAGAAGATAAGACGATTATTTTCGAAAATAAAGCTAAATATCCTCCCAAAAATGATGTTTTACTAAACGTCACGATTTTCTAGCTGATTTTTCTAGTATTTATAAAAGATAGATAAAACGATGTTTTTTGTCCTAAATCAATACCATCTTTTATTAAATTACGTGTATAAAAGTCTTTTCTTTCATTATTCATAAAAATATAATGTGAATTATAAATAAAAAGTTGAATTTATTGCAAAATAAAATTCGGGTAAAATTTACCCGATGTCATCGTCCGCGTAACTTTTTTCACGTCAATGGCGCCGGGTTAAATTGCCAGAAATCATCATGGACGGGCCGCGATGCGTCGCTGCTGTAAACAGCTGGAGCGCAGTCGCCGCCTTCCTGCATTCTATCTTCTATAGCTCCTAAACTACTTTCGGGCCCATTATGAGACTTGGTATGAATTATCTCTATACTAAGACCTAATTGTAGAAAAAAAATAAAAAAAATTAAAAGGGTCGAACTTTAAAAAAAATCCATTTAAAAAATAAAAATCATTTTTTCTCCTCAAAAAAAATTTTTTTTTAATTTCCAAAATTGCCATTACGAAGCTCATTAAATTTACTACAGATTTCATTAGTTAGTTTATTTGATTACATATATTTTTTAACTAAATTTTTGCTTTGAAATAATGCTTACCTATGAATTAGCCAAAACTACAAAACCTCATAACTTTTTAATTATTCATTGTATACTAAAAATATTGTATATCTGGATTGAGGACACATATACCTATAACATACTCGAATATTACCAAAATCGGAAACATCGACCTTTTTTCGCTGCCCGCTTGGCGTGGAATGCCCCTTAGTCCAAATTTAGGTAGAAGTGGCTGATTAACAGGTTTTCTCTCTGACGCGTGTTCATTACGGTGTTGCATATATAAAGTGTTCATTTCTTCATGAACAAATTCCAAGGCCTTTTCTATTGTCTCGGGACGCATGCATCTAATGCGCGAACCTAAAGGATCTTTGAGACCGCGCAGAAAAGCTTGCAAAGTGAGCTTCTGGTACAAATCACGCTTTGAATCAATTGTTGTAGTGACTGTCTCATGAAGGGAAATATACGTCATAAGGGTACTGAAAATATTCTGACACTTTTCATAAAATTCCTGGGGAGTCGAGGAACCCTGTGTCAAAAGAGCGAGATCATTATAAAGAGAAGTCTCGTCACGGTGATCGGCAAAATTATTAACCAAAGCTTTTCGAATTCCTGTCCAAGATTCTGGAATGCCATTAGAATTTATCAAACGTGCAGCAGGTCCAGTAATTTTGTTTAAAATGCCATTAATAAGGGCGAGGTTATTTAATTTGTTCGCCTCTCCATCTCCAACAAATTCTTCCACTAACTGATCACACAAATGTATAAATCTTGTTAAAACGTGTGGATTGCCGTCAAAATCGGGTAATAATCGAAGCGATTTAAAAATTACATCTATTTTACTTTCAGACATATTTAAAACACTATTAGTAGAACTTTCAGACGTTACACTATCGCTATCGTTATCTAAATCTCTATTCGCGTCTACTACTTTATCTCTAAAATTAGTATCTAACCTAGGGGTCCTCGATTGCCGTGGATGGAAAATCTTGGAAGCTTATAAGGATACAGATTACACAGGAAAAGGAAGCAACTCTAGAACAATTCTAAAGTACTCACATTAGCATTCTGGTTCTCTCTACGGTATCGATGTCTGGATACTCCGACGACTGACGCTCTCGTAGATTCGGATCCTCGAAGAAGTGACTGGACGGCCACTCGGCAGACTCGCAGACGAAGTTTTTCGATTTTTGAAAATTACGGTGCCCACGGGTCTAACCGCGAGAATCCTACCGACTGCGCCAGTTACAAAAGCGACAGCCGGAGGATGTAAAAAAAACCAAAATTGAAAAACTAACTTTATTAAAATATCAAAAATTACAATTTAATTATGACTAAGTTACGTGTCTAATGTTCGATGTTAGAAACAAAAGTGAAGCGTCGATGTCCGGTGTCGAGTGCATTCGGGTAAACGCTGCGTCGGCGAAACGTGCGCAGGCCGCGTGAGCCGCGTGACACGATGTTGCAACGATCGGATGTTCCGCTGTATCGAGGTCGGCATGCGTCTGCACTTCCTAGGTAGTGCGGGGTCGTAACGGTCATCTTGACCGCCTTCACGATGTTTCAGTGTCCCATCGCAGAGGAACCATGATCTTGATCTTGGGCATTCTGCCTCGATGTACATAGAATTGTGTCCTTGAATTGCTATGTAAGGTAGGGTAGGTATAAGGATTTGATGATTTTGGTTAGGAACGACGGATAATTTGTAAAGGTTAAAAGTTGAGGGAAGAGCAATCGGGAACTTAAAAACTATAACTATTCTCTTACCTACATAATAAGAACCTAGCTTAATTATATCGTATAGCTCGCGAAGTTCTAAGTCTAAGACTTCATCTTTCATATAAAGAGTCTTTAATTTGTCTAACATGGATTTTAGAGAAACAATACTCAGCATAGAATGAAATGTGCTGTGAGCATGTATAAAAGCTAATAAGTATTCTATACTACGTAACTCTAATGATAGTTCTTCTATATTGTCACCGATTATTAAGAAATACTGAGCAAGGTGTGCATATTTTATTAAATCCGTTTCCCTTGCAGTATCGCTACTAAGTATCAAATTAATTGCGTAAGACATATTCTTTTGATTTTCAACTATATTATCTAGTACTTTCGTATGTTGCGTCATCCATTCTTTTGAAAGGCTGATTTGATTATTAATTTCTGACTCTAACTGATTTTGATTATGCTGAAGGGTATTAATGGCATTATTATAAATTACTGCATCTGTATGATCTAAATTTCCTGAAATACTTTTTATAACTGAACCGAGACCATCTATAAGTCCTCTCTTTACACGATCGGGCTCAAAACTTTGCAATTGTTCTATAATTTTATCTAATTTACTTTCAAGGTATTTTAAGTGTGGTTCATAAAGAGATAAGGTTTTATTATTTAATTGGGGCCGAAATTCATTTAACTGAGTTCTTACTTGTTCAACCTTAGACTCGATATCATCAAGATCGATAAATTGTAGGAAGGAATGGTAACGGGATATTACTTTCGTGGGTCCAAGTTTAAATGGAAGTAGTCCTGGTCCTTCGTCCAAGGACTCAAGTGCTAGATCTTGCGCCCGCATCGGATGGAAGATCAGGTGAAGTATCAGCAGAGTTCTGCAACAATTGCGAGCTGTTAGGGACCCTCTTAAGGCGTGACTTAGCAACTGGGCCTCGTTTCTTTTTAGTATAGATATGTATAGGGAGGTCGGCTAAAACTGTGTCCTGGGTGTAACGTGGAGCCAGTTTTTGCCTACTTGCCAAGGGGTTTCGTACAAATATTTGTTGGTCTGGGGTATATTCCTTTTCTGATTCCCTATCTTTATTTCTATTCTCAATTATTCCCGTGCGGTCATGTAAGGAAGATTCATTTATGATGTCATAAACCAAATTCATATTTTTCTTATGGTCGATTATGTACTGCTGTAGTAAGTGTTCAGAAATATTAATGTCTAGGGGATCACGTGGATCGAAATGGCCTGTTATTATTTCGAGAGGTCTACACTTAGTGAAGCTATGTATGGAGCTATTATAGCCTAAAACAGCATAGGGCATGAGATTAATGGCGGATTCTTTTGGTTTTTCTAGTTTTAGAATACGTAAATGCTCAAGTATAGTAGAATGAAAACGTTCTACCATACCGTTATCATTAGGGTGTGAGCTAAGATCTTATGATGTTGAATCTTGTGCAATTTGACGAATTCTGAAAATAACTGATTGGTGAATTCGGGGCCTTGATCTGAAACTACAGTTAAAGGGACGCCATGATGTGTGAAAAATACCATCAGTGCTTGTATTACACTTAGGGCTGTGCCATCTCTCAGGTAATATGCTTGGCCATATTTCGAAAATGCATCAACTATTGTTAAGTATTTTTCATTCTGAGCAGTAAAAGGTCTAGGTGAACTATTTCAAAAGGTTTGGAGGGAGGTGGCACAATGTTTAATTTCTGTTTAATGGGGTTTCGGTCATATTTGGCTTGGCCACAGATATTACAATTATTAATATATTTAGTTATATGCTCCTTCATTTTTGGCCAATAGTACTTCCTGGATAGAGCGAGATGACATTCAGTTATACCGCGATGGTTCGTTTTTCCTTCATGGTATTTTTGAATGATTTCTTGCTGACGCAAATATTCCTTAACATTTTCTACTTCAGTTTTTGTAAGTACGAGATTCATAGCCGAACTTTTAAAATTACTTTGAATTATAGGAATTATTTTATACATAGCCAATGGAGGATAGATTATAATTCCGGTTTTGACTTTGGGATTTACATATTCTTTAATAGCTTTAACTACATCTTCCTCGAGATAAGATTCTGAAATCTGAATGGAGGTTCGGGTATGCGTATCAAATGGTTTAGTCACAGTTGGGCGTTTCTTTATATCTCCTACTACAGTAAAAACTATCTGTCTGTTAAATCTGTTAAGTGGCTCGTCAGATATAGGGACTTCTAAGATGGGATTTTCAGCACTTGTGTGAGCTGTAACCGTCGACGAGCCAGCCACTGAAGGTGGTCTTTCAGATGGGTTTACCGCCATCGAGCTAGTTTCCTCATTATGGATTTCAACTCGGGAAAGCGCATCAGCGTTTGCATTACGTTTCCCGGGTTTGTAGAGGGATTGAAAGTCAAATTCGCTTAATTTGAGCTTCCAACGCGTTAATCTCGAGTTTGGCTCTTTCAGATTCATAACCCATTGAAGTGGCTTATGGTCGGTGTAAATTTTGAATTTACGTCCGAATAAGTATGGTCGAAAATATTTAGTGGCGAATACCATGGCTAGGAGCTCTTTTTCAATGGTGCTGTAATTTAGCTCGCTAGTGTTCAAGGTACGCGAGGCATAAGCTATTGGTTTGTCCGAGCCTATTGGACCCTGGGACAAGATAGCACCGATCGCCACGTTAGACGCGTCTGTCGTAACTATAAATTCCTTCGAAAAATCCGGGTAGATCAGAATAGGGTCATTCATGAGTAAGGTTTTACATTTCTCAAAGCAGTTTACATATTCAGGATTTTCAGGCACAATTTTAGAACCCTTCTTCAAACATTGAGTCATAGGCTTGGTTATTCTAGCAAAGTCAGGGATAAATTTCCTATAATAACCCAGCAGGCCAAGAAACCGCTTGATCTCTGTCGGGGTTCGGGGCAAAGGGAATTTCTGGATAGCTGAAATTTTATCAGGGTTAGGTTTTATCCCATCTTTACTAATTACGTGTCCTAGGTAGGCGGTTTCTAATTTCAAAAATTCCGATTTGTCCATCTGAATTTTGAAATTAGATTCCCGTAACCGCTGAAAAACTTTTTCCAGATTAACCATGTGCTCCTGCAATGATGTGCTGAAGACAATGATATCATCCAGGTACACAAGACAAACCTTATTCTGGAGGTCTCTGAGGACATTGTCCATCACTCGTTGGAAAGTAGATGGAGAATTTTTGAGACCCATCGGCATACGTAAAAATTCGTAATGCCCATGTTCCACGTTAAAGCCAGTTTTGGGAATGTCTTCTGGATTCATCTCGACCTGGTAGAATCCACTAGCAAGATCTAACGTAGTGAAATACTGGCAGTTCCCTAGTTTGTCCAGTACGTCATTTATGTTCGGGATCGGATACTTATCGTCGATCGTTTTCTCGTTAAGTTTCCTAAAGTCAACAACTAGGCGCCATTTCTTTTTGCCTGACGCATCTGCCTTTTTGGGAACAACCCAGATGGGGGAGCTCCATGCTGATTCTGAGGGGACGGATAATTCCCTGATCTAACATCTTGCCAATTTGATCTTGTACCTCTTGCCTATGAATATAAGGGTACCTATAGCTCTTAGTATAGATTGGCACTTCATCTGTGGTGCGGATGCTGTGTTTGATTTTATTGGTAAAAGTAAGTGCCTCTCCTTCTATATAAAATACATCAGCATACTGAGCACAAAGTGATTCTAAATTAGCACGTTCTTCTGCATTTAAGTGATCGGTTCTTAGTCGAGAGAGCACCTCATTAACTCGCGTTTTAGGAATTTTGATTGCATTAGATGTTTCCGCATTAAACATTTCACAATTAACGGGTCGGTCCATTGAAAAAATTAAATCATTCTGAGTAGGGTTTACGACTTCGAGTATACCTCGGCTATTGTTGACTTTAGTTATACTTTCAACGATTAGACAATTCGAGATAACTTGCTCCGGAACAATTACGTCTCCAGATTGAGCATTTATTGGGATCTTAATAAGCTTTGAGGACTGAGCTGGAATTATAGTCTCATAAAGGTTACAGTTAGTGGATTCATACAGCAAAAGTGGGTTCTCTGCATGTCTGGTGTGTAAAGTGCGTGGTCGTGATTTAAGATCGATACTTGCCTGCCATTTATCTAAGAGATCAAAACCCAACAACCCATCAAAGAAATCGTGGAATTTGTAAATGAAGAGATTAAAATTTCCTTTCTCATTCATTTCTTTAAAAATGGGCAAAGTTACAGAATAATCATTACGGCTGATGGCATGGACGTTCGTAACTTCAAATGGCTCGTAATTCCAAGGCACATTAGGAAAGTATTTCTTTACACACTCTGGACTTATAAACGATTGATTAGCCCCTGTATCTATAAGAAGTTTAAGTGGCGGATTTGATAGTTGTATGTAGGGTAACTTTCGCTGGGTTTGCAAATTTATTTCTATTTTGACCCTTCTAAATTCGGGGCTGTTGGAAAATTTCCCTCCTGACGAGGGGAAGAAACCTCATCACGAACTTCCTGAACGGCAGAATAATCGATTTCACGATACTGAGGCTGAGGGCCATCGTCAAAAGTTTGACTGTCATAAGGCTCGTAGGGCTCATATTCGACATACTCTTCAGGACAATATTCATAATTATCGGAAGAATCATAGGGGTTATAATCATAGTCAAAGCACTGGTTAAAATTCATCTCCCTGGTCTTGAAATAATTACTCGGGGGCGGATTGCCCTGTCTAGACCAATCGTGCCCACCAGATGGTAGCTGCCTAGTCACGTAGTGACTTACGCCGCTCATAGGCTGAGGGCGTTGAGGGTTGAAATTCCCGTTAGGTGCTGGATTTCTTGGGGGCAATCTAAATACATTGCTCTGTGGGTTATAGTTAGGAGGACGAGCAGCGAACATCTGTTGAGTACGCGTAGGACCCTGGGGTCTTGGGTACTGGTTAAAATTTTGCTTCCACATTACAGGGGCCTCTGAGGCATAGGACCAAAATTTGGGCGTGATGGACCCGGCATGTTCATATTAAAATTAGACGGTCTCTGAAAGGACGCAGCAAAAGGCATTGGAGTTTGATTTAGTCCAAATTTAGGTAGAAGTGGCTGATTAACAGGTTTTCTTTCTGACGCGTGTTCATTACGGTGTTGCATATATAGAGTGTTCATTTCTTCATGAACAAATTCCAAGGCCTTTTCTATTGTCTCGGGACGCATGCATCTAATGCGCGAACCTAAAGGATCTTTGAGACCGCGCAGAAAAGCTTGCAAAGTGAGCTTCTGGTACAAATCACGCTTTGAGTCAATTGTTGTAGTGACTGTCTCATGAAGGGAAATATACGTCATAAGGGTACTGAAAATATTCTGACACTTTTCATAAAATTCCTGGGAGTCGAGGAACCCTGTGTCAAAAGAGCGAGATCATTATAAAGAGAAGTCTCGTCACGGTGATCGGCAAAATTATTAACCAAAGCTTTTCGAATTCCTGTCCAAGATTCTGGAATGCCATTAGAATTTATCAAGCGTGCAGCAGGTCCAGTAATTTTGTTTAAAATGCCATTAATAAGGGCGAGGTTATTTAATTTGTTCGCCTCTCCATCTCCAACAAATTCTTCCACTAACTGATCACACAAATGTATAAATCTTGTTAATACGTGTGGATTGCCGTCAAAATCGGGTAATAATCGTAGCGATTTAAAAATTACATCTATTTTACTTTCAGACATATTTAAAACACTATTAGTAGAACTTTCAGACGTTACACTATCGCTATCGTTATCTAAATCTCTATTCGCGTCTACTACTTTATCTCTAAAATTAGTATCTAACCTAGGGGTCCTCGATTGCCGTGGATGGAAAATCTTGGAAGCTTATAAGGATACAGATTACACAGGAAAAAGGAAGCAACTCTAGAACAATTCTAAAGTACTCACATTAGCATTCTGGTTCTCTCTACGGTATCGATGTCTGGATACTCCGACGACTGACGCTCTCGTAGATTCGGATCCTCGAAGAAGTGACTGGACGGCCACTCGGCAGACTCGCAGACGAAGTTTTTCGATTTTTGAAAATTACGGTGCCCACGGGTCTAACCGCGAGAATCCTACCGACTGCGCCAGTTACAAAAGCGACAGCCGGAGGATGTAAAAAAAACCAAAATTGAAAAACTAACTTTATTAAAATATCAAAAATTACAATTTAATTATGACTAAGTTACGTGTCTAATGTTCGATGTTAGAAACAAAAGTGAAGCGTCGATGTCCGGTGTCGAGTGCATTCGGGTAAACGCTGCGTCGGCGAAACGTGCGCAGGCCGCGGGAGCCGCGTGACACGATGTTGCAACGATCGGATGTTCCGCTGTATCGAGGTCGGCATGCGTCTGCACTTCCTAGGTAGTGCGGGGTCGTTACACGCCGACCACTGCTCAGTCTGAATAAACATGACAAATCATTCGCTTCCGCCGATTGGTCGGTCGACAGTTCCGGCAATTAGGCGTGTGATCCGGCATTATTAATGGTGGTCGCCGGATCGATACCCGTAGCTTCCTTTGTTTCAATCACAGTATTTTGTGAGTTAAATGTACGAGGTCGGAGTCATACAAGTGCTTGTTCCTTACGATATGGATTGGGGAATTTGTGGCTTGGTTATCATGCCCTCCTATGCCAAAATTTGCCGCCCATGCATATAAATATCAATAGGTAGGTACTTTATTAATAGGCTAGAGGTAGGTTCTTTATTTACAATTCAGTGGTAGGTATACCTACACGTATACGGTTCATCAGATGGAAAGCAGTAAAGTAATGGTAACGTATAACACGTAACGTGCCACCCCACTAGAGGCAAATTTGACACCAGAGAGACAGCATCCTGCTTTGCATAGATTTGCATACAATGTATCATGCACCCCTTATTTCACGAGATCCAAGCCTTTCAGCCTGGAACACATACTAAATGTCAACACTTCTGCTTGGCCAATGCTTGCTAAAGTAAGTATAACGAAAACAAAAAAGCTTACTCATAAATAAGGCTTTCTAATAATAGTCAAATGGAAAAATGTAAATATTACTAACCTCTTGATTTATTATTTATTACAGTATCTAATTCTTAGGATGCTGATCGCAGTTTATTAAAGGCTAGATATTTATAATAATTTATCGTCGACCCTAACACTAAAATACCTAGTACCTCATAAATTCAACATCTAACCGTTCATTTTTTATATAATATTGATGTAAGTTAGTTTAGATCAGATAAAGCTAAGAGAGACGGGTGGCGCGAAAGAACGGAGGCCTTTGCCCCCTACAGTGGGATATTACACAAGCTCCCTAAAAAAAGCTAAGACAGAAACGATGATTCATTGATGTCCCCCAGAAACCCAAAAGACGTAGCACAGTCTTGCTGTGGACGCTGTACCAAGCTCAGAATGTTTTAGTGATTTATCCATCCTGATCAAAAGTAGAAAAGAAACAAGCTGTTTAGTTAGCTTTAAGCGTCAAAAAATATCTTTGTTCATTGGAACGAAAAGTGTTTGGCAGCTGGAGTGTTAACGGAATGCAATATAGCAGAGCGTCGAGAGCTAGCAGCTCTCTATTGACCCATAATAATTGAATTTACTGCACACTACTTCATTATATACGTAGAACTGAGAAAGATCTTGGTCTCCCCACTGGATAATGAGGTCGGCGTGGGTTGGATTACACCAAGTTAATTAGATCACATCAATTTCTTAGAAAATGAAAAATGGAACACCTAATTATCCGCAAACTTGTTTTTATAGAGATCTTAAAATTAACAAAAATCGTTACGAATACAGCTTTATATTATAAAACCATATTCATTTCATTTAATACTCGTTTAACCCAAATAAACTTAAATGGCAGATGATTTAACTTTGATGATGATTAAAATTTTACGCTACATTTACATTGGTTAACTATTTTCGGGAAATATGAACTAAAGAAATAATTTAAAATTACAAAATATAAATTCTTCCACGTTGGAAAATGTGTACACAATTGAGATTCAGCATTTATCGTTTTACGCTGAGGGAAAATTCATCGGAATATACATTTCAGTATTAATATTATTGATACAAAAAGAAAATAATATCGGAAGCTTTTTATTACGTTACGTAGGTATTATCTCGAGAAAATTATTCACTCAATGAATGCATACGAAACGATGGCATAAATGTAGAAACAATATTGAAAAACGAATTTTCTCATCGCATTTGTTCATTTTTTTTTACTTATTTAAGCAGAAAGCGCTACGGCGATTAGTTGTTATATTTGGGTCTAGCTAGACTATAACTAATCTGGTACCTGCGCAACAGCTCCTTATGACCGATCGTGATGAATATAGGAAAACACCTCACGAGAAAATGTATTTTAATCTTCGAGAAGAACAGCAATTTTCAAAGCTAGAGTAACAAACAATATTCTGTGACCCCAATTATCTTTGGATTACCCGCAACATTTGTTTATTTTATGGCAACAATCGATCTCCTTCGATTTCCCACCTTTTGTGAGGACGGAGGCGAGGCGTGCGTGATAACGAAGTCATCTTTGTTTCACGGTAATTAAGACATAAATAAAGGAAATTGGTGGGCTTAGACGTCCCTTGTGTTTCTGCCACACTTTCACGACCGTAAGCCCGGAAGCAGATCAGATCTATTAGCAACAAGAACAAGAAACAATTTTAAAATGCCAGCTAGCAGCGACTTTTCTTATTTCCCGTCTTTTGCTCGAATGCTTTATTCAGCCACAGCTACGGAACATTGGTGTCGTCTTTATATGTCCTCGGCCCGATCACACAGTACCCGTTTAAAGAAGTTCACATAGTATGTTGCCAAATGCGTGAGTACGATAAAATCCACTTTTTCGGATTTAACCAGAAAAGATGAGATGAAATATAACATAATAATTAAGAGTAACTATCAGAAATTCAATTCGGGTTTATTTATAAATTCACAACAAAATAATTTACCAATACGGTTTATTTTATGAAATTTGCGAGTTCAATACCTCTTCGAAGTATCCCAAAGTAATTATTATTACCTACATGGCAACACGAAATTAACAAGCGGCAATAATTCATAGAACACGTAACACGAGTTGGTAACTTGCTTGCTAACTTATAACGAACCAACGCGCTATAACATTCGCACTTGAATGATTCACTCCTCAATTGTGTGCAATAGGGCATTCATTATTTTATGTGATTTTTAGCGATCCGCACCATAAAGAGAAATTTATAAAACAGTGTTAACTGGCCGGTCAGATCTTGCAAAATTAATTTAGGAATTACACATGTAGTGTGCAGATAGTGCAAGTGAAAAAAAGCAAAGACACAGCACATACAAACAAATATATCACATACAGCAAATAATTTTAGCACCGGTACACAAAATCGATCAAATAGGTATCAAGCAAGAAATCACTCATAAGTCTTCATAAAATAATATTGGTATTCCCCTAACGTCGTTAGTACCACAATATTCCTTGACGTGTAGTTATGGTTATAGGTATTACACGGCGTAATATGGGGTAATGTGGCAGATATGGCTTATTTCATACTTTGTATCATATTACAGGGGTCTAGTAGATTTGTACGGGTGAACGGAATGGGTGTCATGGCTTTTATGGCTTGCTTGAGATGGTGTACTTAATTTTATACGATGTCCAAAAAATCGAGGATGCGATAGGACAGAGGACGAACATAAAATTTCCATAAAATTTAAAAACGGTGACGTAAATATTGGAATCACGATTTATTTTTCAATTATCTTAGGTACAAGTATAAGAGTTAATCACGCACAACGGAACGTCTGTAACTGATCTGATCATTCGAGGTGTGCCTACGTTACCAATCAATACAAAACACGTCAATAGAACCCAAAACAATGTGCTTAGTGAGTCTCTGTGGAGGTCGCTAAATCAGAATACTCCTCATTATGCCCTTGAGACTGCCCCTAACTGAATTAACTGGAGGCAGGGCCAAATTTAGGCGGGGGGGGGGGTTGGGAGCCTTTTATTTCAGAATTAAGGTTGGTATATTTATTATCTTGCCTGTTTCATCCGTGTTTGAACGGTATTTCCCGTAGGAATATGGAGTATTCACGGAGGTTACTCACTCCAAATGAAAGGCTGTGTTCCATCAAGAAAATTGATGTATCTAGAAATATCTGCGTTAATCCTATAAATAAAGATAAAAGGTTGATTTATATTTACCAGTTTGGACTAAGGACTGGTCACGGTTTTCTATCGTGAAAATAGTAATCTATCAAACAAAGAAGATTAAGTAAAATAATCAGTATCAGTTCTCCAGTTTTCGGAGTTTAACTTTGCAAGAATATTCAAACAAATAAATTCATGTTTATACTTTTGGTCCACTAATACCCTAACCCCTTTAACCTCAAATTAAACAACAGTTAAATACAAAATCTCTTTCAGGACTCTAACAGAATTTTAACTAGTTCGCTACTTTAACCCTTTGACCGGATTCACTACATTTGAATTAATTACTAGCTGGAACTATTCAAATGTTTAAATTGGTTGGAAGGGTGAAAATCATTCGTTTTGGGGGTTTGTAATTAAGAAAATTTATTTAGTGCTAAAATGTCCGGGTCAAATTCGATAATAGAGCCGCCTGTTCACCTTGTGTATCTTAGAAGCCAATCAGAGGATAAATCTAGGGAAAAGACAGCTACGTTCCCAGCGTATAACTGTAGTAGAATCTAGCACAGAGTTCTTAACATCGCCAAGTATTTCAAATCTGTGCATTTATTCTATGATATAGTGTGCGCTATAGGTTACGGCTTCCGCTTACTACTAGGTAAGACATTTTATCACTGCCGCAAGTAAAAAAAGTACATTGCAACCCAAGGACGACACTTATTTATTTGCAGTTCCGATAATGTAAGGATGCCTATAAATAAATTTACCAGACAATTGGCTAAGTCTGATTACTAAATAAGAAAGCTAATGAGATACTGCAAAAGACTTTTTGTTACTTGAGCTTAAAGTAAGTGAATATTAGAAAACTTGTAATTTTATCTTCCAAGTTTACCTGAAACTTTTATTTGGAACACTGAACATCCTAACTAACATCAAAGACCCGAATTTGTGCAAATAAAAGATCCAAATACAAATAGGGTCTGAACATAGACTATAAGTTTACGCGAAGACTCTGCTTGGATTCCTTTGATACTTTTGTTATTTCAAACAAATTAATTTACCAATATCAAACAAAAAAGAATACCTAAGGAATACACAATGCAGTAAGGTTTCAGAGGGCTATAAGAAAAAGGCATCACGAACGAGACAGTCTGATAGCGAAAGTTATAAAATAGGTTTCCAATATTATACTTAACGGTAATATAAGTAAACTTCACTTCACTAGTGACTGGAAAAGCGAAAACCCTTGTAATAGGTTGCGTCCGCCCGATGCGATCAAGTTAAACATCAAACTGTTTCATGCATTCTGGATCCATTGCATCTATCAGCAATGAAATGGCAAATACAACGCTGAACAGAGGATCCTTTGTCATTTATTGGCACAAAGCCTTTATTGCATTTCCTGGGAATAGTTTGGTATTACAAAACGCGTAATATTGCCCATTATAACTGAATAACATTTTCCAAGAAACATTTAACAAC
The DNA here is from genome assembly GCA_024500475.1 of Phthorimaea operculella. Classification (NCBI taxonomy): domain Eukaryota; kingdom Metazoa; phylum Arthropoda; class Insecta; order Lepidoptera; family Gelechiidae; genus Phthorimaea; species Phthorimaea operculella. The sequence goes on along the minus strand of JANFCV010000007.1, from coordinate 5,849,629 downwards.
ACAAAATAGCAATTATTCAATTTCTCATAAATGAAAATGAGAAGTTGAAAATAATTGTCATGCATCGACCGGGGATGGGATCAAACCCGGACCGCATGGGAAAACGCCCTACCGCTCTGCCACTGAGTTATCGATGCACCAGTAGATGACTGTCGAATTTTTCAATCTCTTGATGCTCGTCTCGATATAGCGGCATCTGTAGAAAGTACTTACAACTTTACTACCTGGTTAGTCCACATTACAGTAACAATCCAAAAATTGAAATCTCAATACAGTAGAATTTTCACAGAAAGCTTTTCGCGTAGTACATAGTAAATTGTTTGGTTTGTTGGAGCTGTTAAGGTAAGGTGCTGTCCTCACCAGTCAATCGGCTAAATAGTCTTCACACTCTTTGGCATGTACTCTGTGGTAAAGTTGTGAAAATACTTGCAAAGGATGCAATATCCGGGTACGTTTCTTATCGTAGACCTATTTCGTGAGGGGCCTCTTATCTCTCTTACCCTTAGCAAGTTGGAGAGAGAAAGGTAACTCATAAATGAAGGAGATTGGAATAGTTGGGAAAAGGTATTTTATAGCGTGCGATGCACGTTCCGTTTATAGGCATTTTCTTGGAAGAGTTCCGGTATATAAACGTAATACAAAAGTTTTACAGTTGGAATATATTGGGTCACTGGATATAGGTCAATAACTACAGTTGTTTCGTATAGGTTTTAAAATCTATCTGAATTAAAAACGAAAGCACCTACATGAATACTTTATTTAGTACTCTGCTTGTTAATGAACTAGACAGGCACTGACTAAAAAATTAGTAATTTATATTTTAGCGTGAGATACTTACTTAGACTTTGAAGTCAGAATTTTAATCGGTGTTTTTTGGAAGCACAAGTATGCGGTAAAAAGGGTAAAAATGAATGAATTATTACTGTTAATTATTGTTTTACAAACACGTTATATTATTGTTATAACGTTATTATGGAAGAAGATGCAAAAATCCTAAGAATCCGACATTCAACGACCTTTACCGAACAGACTAATGGATAAAAAATATGTTTGATGAAATAAAATATACCAATAACATTTTTTTTTACTATTTCAGTGACTTGCGTAGTGAAAAATTTATTTCCCGTTAGTTTGACTATTTATTTCCCGTCACAACGTTTGAGTAGGCAGGTGGTAATATAGATTTACCTCTTTATACCTGAGTTGTGACAGGAAATAAATAGCAAAGCCTTTCTATATTCTATTCTATAGGCTCCACACTTACGATTGGAAGAGAATTTGTTCACTAAGCAAGCCAGTGCAAAAATTAATTAAGTGTTTTTTTATACCTACAACCCAATGGACTGTCCCGATGGCGTAGTATAGTTTAGTCGGGGTATTTATTTACATTAAAAAGTATATAAGTATTCAGTCAGTTGTCTAGTTCACATAGTACAAGCTTTACTTAATTTGGGGCTAGATGGCGCTGTGTGTCTCGTCCAGGCATATTATTATATTATTATTAATCGCAATATAAATTTATTGTCATATTTAATTTGTAAAATATATATAAGCTCGGTGAAGGTCGTTGGATGGCGGGATCTTAGACCAAAAGGTTTAATTGAGATTTCAAATAAACGTCTTGCTTTCTTATATGTCGGATAGCAGTAGCCCAATAATCTCTAATATATGTATTACCTATTAAAAGATCTGCAATATTACATTTTCACTGAAGTTTTAAAAAGCTATCACTCACAAATCAGTATCACAATCAGAGCCGATCCTCATTATTTTAGTAGGTCAGGTCAGCCCGAACGATCGTTAAAAAACTCTCGAAAAATAACAGAACTCAAAATAACTTACACCAGAAGTAGGTACGGATGGATTTTATAAGGGCTGTGATGTGATAGAGACTACCTACTCTAATTCTAATGAAGTAATACCTAACTTAAGCGTTCGTTGATAGATATTGCTCTAGTGTAGTTACTCTTATTTGACAGCTTTGTTGATGGGCTAAAGAGGACTGACCAGAGCGAAAAGTCAACCAGCTTAACCTCGGTTTGATCCTGGAGTTCTACAGTGCTCGTACATTATCCACTATACGCCAAAGCACTATTTATCGAATATAATGTAAGAAAAATTTTATACCTTAGTTCCCTATATTGAATGGATCCTGGTTACGGGGAGAACTAACAGTTTTGTTGCAATTTGAAGAACGTATTTCAGCTGAGCCATTTCCTTTAGCAGCACAATGAAGATATTCTGCTATCTTTGAGCGTAATTTTCCTGTAACTTTATACTGTAAACGGATATTCGTAAAACTTATTGAAAACATCCTGACTGAAGTGTCAAAGGGAGGTATAAAAGTTTCCGTCTTCGGCTGTGCTAACAATGGCGCGGCCATTTTGTAATTGTACACCTACTTACGTTCAACGATAAGATGGCGGTCGTCATGATGCAAATTAGAAGCGAGTAACTGTATTATTTTTCGCAAAGTGTGATTATTTCTATGACCAGTGTTTTAGTTGAAAAAGAAAGTGTAAGTTAAACAATATTTTGCACAATATAAATGCAGCGAACCAAGCGTTTTTTTATAAAAGCTGCAAAACTGTTTATTACATTAAATAACAATAATAAAAAAAAAACATCGATTGACTGGTAGGTATTTCATTGTCTTAATCAATATATTTGATCGTTATCAAGGGGAAGAGCTACCTCACTTCGTCAGCAATAAAAATGCACCCGTATTTCTCTTGAGACTTGCTGATTCTTTCGTTTTCAGATCATCATTGGCCTTATTCCGTCTATTGCAGACGATTTAAACAATGTCAGTGTCAGGAAGGTTTGCAGCCCTTTTCATGGCTGAATAGACCAATTCGTGAGCGGCAGACTCTACCACACACTCTACAGGTATGTTGTTGGCTGGTACTGACGGCAGAAGAAGCTTGATGTTGACGCGTATAAGCGTTCCATTATCATCTGTGTTTCAGCAAATTAAGTAGATATTAGGGTAAGTGGGTAATAAAGTGTTCGCACGCAGTCAAAACTCATTGTCATTCAAAGTGAATATTGAATGAGCACGAGTTGTGTGTGACGTAGATTACGGAGGTGTCGGACCCAAGTACTGGTCTGTATTAAATTAATCTCATTGACGTGTGGTCCAAAACCACTATACCTTTGAAGTGACCGACAAAGACGTATGAAGCGAGCTCACCTGCAATACTCAAAGGCACTGATATTCCTTCACTAACAAGCACAGCAAACTGCTCAGTTTCAGTCTTTGCTAGTAAGCTGATACGCTTCTAGTGGAATCATATGAAATTTTAAGTAGATCGTTTGTGACCGTTACCTTCACCTATGTATTAGGAGCACTGCATGCACCCCTGGTATATATCAAAAACTAGCTATCATCAGAAATGCTAAAGGTGCCATATAGATGTAACCTATTTCTGATATGTAGGCTAAAACGTAAAAGTGAGTGAGTGACAGCAAAGATTAAAACTTTGTAACGGTTATGTAATGACTAATGACTGGCACAATCTACAATGGGAATACTCGTTAAGCCAAGTCATTGGGCCTGAAATCTCATAAAAACGTGACTTGTGTTCTTGACCTTTAGTTGTATGGTGTAGAAAATATACTACATCAACACTGAACATTAACAAGTAGATGTGTTAAAAAACAAAAAACCCGACTGCAGTATTTTAAAGTAGTATTTTGCTGAACAAATCCGCCATCTTGAATCTATAATTTTTTGATATAACCAGTGTCACTCGCACTGCTGATACGAATCTAACGACACCTCATATGTCAAAATCCAATTATCCGTCTGGGCTGTAGCCCGTGAAAAAGAATTTTCTTGTCAACATACATACATACTCTCGAAAAACATAACCCTCCTTCTGAGGCAGTCGGGTAAAAATAGCACCTAACCACGGTGATATATGTGTATGTGATATGTCACGAGACTGCGTAAAACTCCGAACTAGGTCACATGTTGTTGCTATTGTACTTTCCCTCAACAATCAAACTCGTATTCTGCAGAAAATAACACTCAAGTATTCAAGCTACAGTGTATTTAAAATATGGTATAAGCCTATTGGTAAATTGTAATATTACTCCTGGGCTGTTGATTTGATTCTAAATTCTATTCAAATAGATTCTGATCAAATTAAACGCGAATGTTAATAATCGTATAAGAAACTGCTGAATCGGATTTGCTTCAGCCTCACTCGTGCGCTTTCCAACACTGTTCGAAGACCATTGCTGCTGTGGGCGATTTAAGTCCTGTTAGAACAAACATAAAAAAAGGATGATAAAAAATCGGTAAGCACTATAGGGCCGTGTAAGTAAATCCTGATACAAACTAGAAAAGCTTTCACATTAATATTCAACGCACGTACTTTTGATGTTCAATATTTTCGAATACTCCATAAAATGGCATCAGAAACTCCAACTTCAGCAACCAACTAGAATTTATTATTACAGCCTTAAAACAGTCAGTAAGTTTTGTATTCATATTGATTCATTGCGAACTTTATTTACTGTTGCGACGAAATATTCTATGCAAAACGCCTCGCTATTTGTATCTCGACTTGACTGATTGTATGAGCTGTAACCGCGTTATCAATTTAAAAGCAATGGCTTTCCTTTCCTGCATTTCGATTATATTTGTTCACTGCTTCGCTTATTAAGCTTCCATCGCCAAAAGAGGGGCAAACATGTCCAAAAATAAATAATATTCGTGCACATGGAAATGATTTTAAAGCAATGGACATCGGGCTACATTGAGAACGCACTAGTTAGGATAGGCCCTTTTCCGCCCCACGTAATATTTATTTTAGTATGAGCGTTTTGCTGACTGTTCAATATTATTATTGTTTTGGTTCTGTTTGTTTTGTTACTTGATATTCGGATTATTGGACGGATTTATTTGATATCGTACATTAGATCCGTTTGTTTTATGTAACCCTATTTGGATGAATCTGGTGAAATTGGTTTTCAGAACTAATATCCTTTTTTCTTATGAAACTATGTTTGCCTTTCTCTTTTCACTTACAGACCAAATATCTTTATTTAATATGTTTTTAAATAATTCTCATGGTTTCTTTTCATATCCATCGCCAGTGAAATGCAGTACCTAAACATATTTTTAAAATCCATTTGAGGGTATTTAATATTTTATTAAGAGCGATATGAAACGACCTATAAAAATTTCCGAATTCTTTACACTTCATCATAGCCTATAAATTATGATGGGTTATCTGTACTACAGAAAATAGGATGGGCAATTTTTGAACTCTGAGCAAACACTTCAGCGGTTATTAATAAATAAAATGAGCAATTTGTAGTCGCGATTTCCATTTCTACTACAAACAATAGTAAAAAAAACTGTAATCCGACGGATAAGCAGTGTATGTAACCAATTAACGCTGAAGTTATTGGTTCGCGTTCTAAAATTGCCCATTTTATTTATTTTCTGTCTGTGGCATTAATTTTAATTTTAGTGATATATAGTTGTCTCAATGCAATGCGCGACGAAGCCAGGTTTCGTATTGATGAACTAATTTCGGTACCAGAGTTCTAGACTTTATCAGCGGCAAATAGCTTAGTTAGAAACTGAAATATTTGACGGGATAAGCAGTGAATATTCCAGCACTTACTCTATGCAACTGTTTGATTTTAGATAGTTAGTTAGCAATTAACGTGTGTGGATATATCGATTGATTAGTTATGCAGTATCTACATATATTTCGCAAAGTAAATGAGAATTTAGGGATTTCAGTAGAGCGTGATTTAATGACTGAGCGAACCCAGTCCTATAGTTTCCCCAGTTTTTTTGTTTTCATATCTTTATTGCCCTTAGATACATGTATAGCTACTCCAGCTGGCAAACTCAACTTGACACAAAGCTTATTTTACTTCACTCATTTTTTATTTATTACCTAAGAAGAAAGAGTGCCTGCCAAATTTGCAACAGCAATTATGTTTAAAACAATTTTTAAATTAAATTAAAATTAAATTAAATTAAATATGTTTTATTTCAGGCACAATGTCCCATAAATTTAAATGTACAGTTTACAATGCAGTAAATAGTTACATTAAATTAAATTAAATAGTTACATTGAAATTAAAATTGTCATAACATTTACATTTATTTAATTAAATGAAATCCTTTGATTAACAATTAATAAATTACATTCAAAACAAAAGATATTATCTACATGTATGTAGGTATGTCAAGCAAGTGAAGTGGGTAGGTATAATCCGTGTGATACAAATACAAAGGATTCGCTTACGATTATTAGAATAAATTTCTTATTTGTACCTGGTCATTAGTGAATATCATGGTAAGTGGATTTGAGTAGATAAGTTACAGATATTATGGCAATTGATTCCTTATTACATTACCAATATGGCTAATCGGTCATTGAGTGAGGAACATAATGAGTGGATTTAGGCATTTTACATATGTCATAATTTTTCATTACATTACAAAATGGTTTGGAGTTATAAAATACTGTCTTAAATATGGCTTTTACAATTTCATTATTACTATTAATTACTCTTGTATGAAAAGATGTCTTTAATCTACGCATTAAAGCAAAAAAGTCATTTACCCTGTTATCAGCAAATATGCCAGACGCACTACAACGCCATGGTAGGTTCAGCATGGTACGAAAGCCGTTATTATATTGTACACGAATGGTATTCATGGCAGCCTGTGTGTATTCCCACCATAGTTGGCTGGTGTAGAACGCCTGACAATAAGACTGGATTGGTACGACGAAAGTCAGAACGAAGTTTTTTTGGAGCTTCGTGTAGGTAGACATAGGAGGGGTACATTCATGGTAGACGACGTAAAGAATAAGAAAGATACAGACGTGATAAAGGCAGAGAGAGTCGTGCAAGATTATTATATTTAGATGTCTGATAGTGTATGTAATGTAGTTATGAAGACAGCTAAAGTGACATCAATTGTGACTTACCTATTTGTCAAAATATTTGCAAGGCTTTCAAAATAGATACTCGTACTGTACTGACGGACGACGCGACCTAATATTTCATTTCGCTATGATTCATGTAGGTGGTAGGTAAGTGGGTGATATATATTGGTTTATGTATTTTCCACGATCGCTCACATAAGAACAAGAATCTTCATTTTAAATATTTTAGTGTCCTATTCGTAGAAGCAGTTTATTTTAAACGGTAGCGAAACGAGGAAGAGACCAATTAACTAATATTAGAGGGATTTAAATTTGTATAGGCCGAAATGGGTGTTATAAACGCCTGCCTGTGTCCTGCGAGCAAATCATGCACGGTCCACTGTTTGCATGGCAGGGGTAGGGAGGGGTTGAAGGGAAGGGAGAGGGAGGGGTGACAAGACTTCGCTCTTTACGGGGTTAAATTATTCAGGCCTCTTGCAGCCGGTTTTGCCTACCTACTGCAAAAGGTAAAAATACTAAAATGTACCCTCTTATACCTAGGTTCATAACTGGATGACTGGGTTTTATAAATAGTCACGTTTGACTACTGCAATATTAATTGATTAATTTGAATTGTAGGAATATATTTTTAACACATGGTTGACCACAATCTAAGATAAGTGACCTTTTGTACAGACAGAGGTTTAAATAGTTACTAATATGAAATTCCGACATTAGTACTTCCAATAAATAGAGTGCTCATTCTGAAACAACTTGTGTGTAGGTTAAAATATAGTGTCAAAAATAAAATATAGGAAGGGTACACAACCCAGTTCTCACATGAAAACTGAGTAAATTATCTTCCATTACCATCTAGCATGTTGTTGCAGACTGGCTCGTTACATCAAACGAACCCTCTGTGCGTCATGCATTGCAAATAACAATTTAAAACGCAGAACATGTTAAATAGAAAAGATCTCGAGCAGAGAATCGAACGCCGACTAGCGTGGGTGGAAGGCAGACGGTGTAGCCGCTGCACCGTTCGGAGCGTAGAGAATCGTAACGAAAATGGTCACCGCTTGGTCGCTTATGCGAATAGCCGGGTGACGTCATAAAGACACTTGTGTTCTTTGCATGGGGCCCGTAAGGAATTGTAATAAAATTATTGTTTCGTTCTTATCGCGTTATCAGGCATGATTACTATGTTTGTTATGATATCAAGACTAATAATTGCTATAAACGTCGGATCAGACATTGGTTTTTGAATTTTTAGATACCGTACGTACTGAGTTCAAAGCCACATTGATTCAATTTAAAACTATTTCTTATTGAATTAATGTACATATGTACAAAAAGAGGTTTATAATAGTATGTAAAGTAGGTACCGTACAAAAACCTTGCTAAGGGCGTTGCATTGTGCAGCGCCTACTTTTTGTTGCTAATAATAAGCGGGTGGGGCTTGTTTACCTGCGCGCGCGCACGCGTTGAATTCCACACCTGAGTCATGATCAGTGTGTTAGCCAACGCCGACACCGGCTAGCGGGCATTTAATCAATCACACTGTTGATTCTAGACATCTATTATGAATAACTTATACTATAGGTCATACGCAAAATGTTAATCAAATCAATAAAAAATAATCGACAGTGCCACACATTTTTCTTGAGTAGGTATTATTACCTCGCATGTGATGACAGTCGTCAATTCAGTGTTAACTATAAGTACATTAAACATCCAAAGAGACGCCTTACATAAGAAGGGTTATTATAGGTTTTTATATGCCTAAAAAACGAATGTTTCCGTGATTGCGTAGATGGCCCTGGCCCTATTAGTAACACATGTATACAGGCAGCATTCTGAATGATCGATTTATCAATTTCATAATTGGTCCGATCACAAAGGAAAATATCACAAAATCATGAGATTTTCATCAAACAGATAAATGTTTATTAATGAATGAATGAATCTGTAATGAATTAACTTGATTACGGTACTTATATTTGAGTAGATATTTACATAATGTATGTAAGTAGATAACTATGTATGTATCTTCATCTAACTTATGGTACAAAATAGAGTAAACTTAAAGACAAACGGAATTTTAAATAAAAACTAAGTACGAGTATCACTCTGTACTACACAGGTAGAAAAATAGGTAGGTATAGCGTTATAATATTCAAATTCAAGTTCAAAAACATTTCGTAACTATCAAATACAAGAAACCTAAGTACGTACTAGGCTACAAAGTAAGCATCAAGCTACTAGTTAGAGATTCAACTTAGAAACTCTTAGTTCAAAACTCAGAACTCAAAGTTACCAAACTCAAAAGTCCACCTGCCCCCATCGACGAAAGAAAATCTTCTAATTTTAAATTCCTTTAGTTTAAACTTTTTTCTTAAAGACTTTAAAAAGTAAGACCGAAAAGTTCTTCTGAAAGTGTCCTTAGTGTGCCCAAGGATTCAGGTTGCCAACTGTTCAAGTATTCCTCATCGTAAAAATGAAAGTGCAAAAATAAACCTTCCTTGCAAAAGTGAAGCATTTTAACTGTCTTCTAGTTTTTACCTTAATAAGTTTAAAGTTCTTTTTTAGATTTGTTTAAACACTACTTATCCAAATGAGAAAACAGTAACTCTCATACAAACCAATTTTTTGTAGGTATGATTCCAAAAACTCCGAAAAAGGCGCCCTGTAAATTGGACCCTTACTCGACTGTTCCAACAAAAAGGGGTTCAATGGGGCCCTTATCCCACTCGCCTCTTTATGTCGACGACTTTTATTATCTCTTCATGGGAGTATAATAAGTTGGTATAAATCGGTTGGTAAGACATTGGCATGAATTTTAATTAAGGTATAAAGGTTTTTCGGATCTTGGTAGGAAAGAGTTTTAATCCGGTACCTAAGTATAATTATTCTACATACTAGTTAGTTATTACCGTTCTCTGATCTTCACGTGTGGTTCATCAATCTGAACGATCCGTTAAATACGCAAAACATTACCTTACCTAACATGAAGGTTTTCTATCCAAATATCTATGCCTGAAATTCAACATTTTATCTCATTTTACTTTCCTTAAATGAACCCAGAGGAAATAAATTGAAAAGGATACTAACGGAACGCACGCAAGACGCTCGTTAGGGTCACTATAGGGATGGGATAAGTACAATATCTGAAATTATATCCGAAAGTTTATGCTCAAACGAGATTCAGTCATATAAAAAACAAGTCAATCTATTTTTTTTATTCCGACCTTATTTCTTAGCTCAAGTTGCATCTTATTATCAGCCTATTGGGATTGTAATGCACTCACAGTGCTATATTATTCTCACAAGTGAAAATAAGAAAGCACTTGTGAGAATAATATAGCACTGTGAGTGCATTACAATCCCAATAGATTGATTAAGCAAGCTTCATCATATGGTTTGAATTCCACTCATAATGTGGACTAACCATGTAGTAAGTTCTAAATACTTTCTACAGATGTCGCTGGATCGTCGCTTGGAGACGAGCATCAAGAGATAGATAATTTGGCGTTCATCGGCCGTGCATCGATAGCTCAGTGGCAGAGCGGTGGGGCGTTTACCCATGCGGCCCGGGTTCGATCCCCGGTCGATGCATGTCATTTTATCTATTTCTTATTTTCACTTATTATCAGCCTATCCTGAATTTTCGGTATCGTGCGCCATACAATGTCAACATTAATGTCGTCTTTCGGGATTTGTTCCTTATTGTTCTTTAGCCAAATCAAAATTTTTACGTGACTGCCTCAGGTTTTTGTTTTTCGTCAGAATGAGGGAATCCAATCTAGGCGGATGTTGACTTACAAACGAGGTGCCGTTAGATTCATCTCAGAAACGTGAGTGATTGCTAGCTATACCTATAAAAAATTATAATATCATAATGGCGGGATTTTAAACGCAAACGACTGGCAGTCGGGTATTTGTTTATTAGTAATTGTACTTATCATAAACAAGGACTAGATTGGGTATTTATTATATCAACTCCATGAGGTATTCCCATCCCTATGCACAACACAATTTTCAAAAGAAAATATTTTGTGGGCTTAGCTTAGATCTATTTATTTTATCGTTCTTTAGTGGTAATATCGTTAAATTTTCATGCGTGCAAGGTATTACAGGCTGTTTCAGACAGAATAAAGTACCTACTTATTGCTGTGTCATAAAAAATGCGCGCCTGGTGACGTAACAAATTGCGTTTATAACTATTTATTCTTTCTTAGGCGTCTGAAAGAGGATTATTTTCTGAAACAGCATCTAGTAGTTGCATATTCAGAGAACAGCCATACTAGATATTTGAAATATTATAGAATGTCTATGAACTGCGTATCGAATAGAAAGTTTGCTTTTAAAATTATTACCTTTTGCCATCCCTTTATTTATTCAGTAGGTAAGTACAATGATTAATATTTGAGTGCACTCAAAGTAGAGTAATTTCATTATTAATATGAATTTGCACTGACTAGTTTTTTGTTAAGCAAAATCACCTGAGCTCATTTGTCCATTACTATTATCAAAGATTATTAACTATAACTAATCGCGCTTCTTCTTCTTTTCGAGTGGTTAACCAAGTAGTCTAACGACCTAATAAACCCTGGTGTCAGTTATTCAACCTCCTCCAAGTAGTAGGCCTGTGGCATGGATGTGTAGTATTGTGTAGTGTAAAGACAGCCGTCGAAGTAACACCATAGAGAGCAACCGGGAACGACGGAACCATTCGAAGCACAGAACCATCTATATTTTCGGAAAATCTGGTGGTTCGTCCTGTAATGTCTTAGCCGGACTGGGAACAAATTCACAAAGTGATAAATAATTATCAACTTTGTGAAAGACCCACCGAGAATCGAACCCGGGACCTTCTGCGTCGCAGGCAGTCGCACTACCACTGCGCCACATCGGCCGCGTACTACTCGCGCTACTACACACACAAACGGCTAAATAAATAAATAGAATATAAGTTTTCTCCTTGATACCGAAGAGGGTTTCAGTTGCCAATGTAGTATCTTGCATCCGGTTCCGTTTCAAGACGCTGCTGCTATCTTGCTCTTGGCGATACTGTACAAAATTCATACTAGTGTACCTACCCTACCTACACGTATATTTGTTTCATAGGTATGTAGGTTTCACAGAGGGAAGTGAGACGTGCGACATCGCGACGCTTGAAAATGTTTCCATAGAAAAAGTATAAAACAGAAGAGACGCCAGTTACACATGTGAGACACGGCGTCGCATCGATGACGGCCGATAATTACTTGACTGACAAATGTTGTCATACGTCTCACGTTTCCTCTCAGAAGTGGACTTTTGTGACTCTTGGTGAAATATTAGGTATGAGATAATAATAGTCATATTTTCGCATATGTTTTCGAAGGAATGGGCCTAAGTAATCCATCAACCGAGCATTTCGAAGGAATTTTGTTTTGGGAAAACCAAGTGATCCGGAACTACATTGCGAACAACTTATTCCCATCGCACGCCTCATAGGAATCAATGAAACTCAATTAAGACCTCAGGTAGGGAGCCACAGATCACTTAGTAATAAGTCATCAATTGAAAAAAAATCAAGCAATAAAAATTCTCAATATTTCTGATAACCGAAACCTACTAATTGTACTCCATAATAGGCCACTACAAGCAGTAGGTACATTAAAAAACAATTTTCAAATCAAGTATCAATAGAAAATTAATTTTCAATCTTTCTGATAACGGAAACCTATCAATTATACCTCAAAATAGGGCACTACTAATAGTTTCGCCTATCAAATCAACGTTGATTGATTTACGTTCAATATAAACGCCTGTTTGAATACACACAGCTACCGAGCAATCGAACGATCTGACAGTAACACATTGCTCCAACAATTATGATAGGCGTTTAGTTACATCTATACAAAAGTTGGAAATCTGGTTTTGATAATCTGGTTTGGTATTATTTTAAGAGACCCGAGTATTTCTGTGCGGTTCTGAATAGAATAAATCACTCTGTGTTTCAAAGGAAACGTGGAGTGACCAAGCCTTTCAAGGCAAAACAAAATCTTGCACTTTCACTCACTAACCAGCTTCTGAAGCAAAGTTTAATGCCAATATTGGCTACACTAGCTGCCTACAGGCGCATCAGCACCGACTTGATTAGTAGCAAAAGTGGTCGGTCGCCATGGCCGAAATCGGTCGGAGAGATCAAATCAAAATATCATCACATCATTGCCCAGAAGTAAACCGTCTTTCGACCCACAGCAATGTTGGTGGAAAGTCGATTCACGAAATAAATATTGGACAAAGTGTGACGAATAAAATGGTAAAGATGAATGCTACCTATCTTCAGTAGGTATTCAAGTTATTGCTTCCAGCGTCCGTCAGTCGAATTAAAAAAGAAAGCACAATAAAAAACTTAAGTTTCAAAGTATATTTCAACTTTGATTGTCCTTTTGTCTTCTCGTCTACATCACATATAACAATATGGCCAGATTTTATTCATACCTATTGTCTAGTTCTATTGTCTTACAAATATGTCATTTAGAGCACAATGGAGATTGTAAAGGGCCAATTTAGGCGCCAAATTGTACTCTATTATAGTGGGGACTAGTGATGTAACGAATACTCATTCGCATTCGCAATCGTGATTATCTGCATAATCAAACATATCGACAAGAAAGAAAGAAAAGCTCTTTTCTCACACAAACTCAATTTTCAAATATAAATTATTTTTGCACAGAGTTTGAATATCGGGCAAATCTCAAAATATTATACGGAATAGTATTCTACGTTACAAAAACATGAAGAACCCGTCTAGCTTGGTTTTAAATCGCGGTTTTACGGGATCAAGTCTTAATCACTTAATTTTTAGTTCTTTCTTGTCTATAATTATTCACTTTCGCATTTGCACTCGCATAACATCAGAAAGAAACGTAATTCGAAGCTAAACTTAGAAGAATAAAATCGAAACCTGTAAAAGGATTTATTTAATTTCATTTAAGAGAGCAGCAACTTTAAAACCAACAAAATGTTCTAACCAAGATTATTACGGACACACACGTGCCAAAGAATAAAATAGAAACATAGGAGCAACACAAATTATATTCAACTAAAATATAAAACAGAAAAGTACACATCTTTTTCAGAATTTCGTGTACATATGAGACACTGCTCTTCAGTTAGTCAGACGATGTTTCAAGTTTAAAGCTGCAGCTGTTCGATAGACGGATAGAAGTGTTGTTGAAGAATATCAATACAAGGATTTCGTCACCCTTCGGATCTGAAACCCTAAAACAAAAACAAAATATTCGCATTAGGCAGGTATTCGCATTGCAATAAAATTCATTCGTTGCATCACTAGTGGAGACGACAGGAGGACAACGAGGTCAATTCTGAAAAGGACTTGTGTGTTTTAGTCACATATTGTAGACATTTTTGTGGACTCTATTTTCAACACTGTTTGGGAGAAAAAATAAACAACCTTCACACCGAAAACAGTTTAATTAAACTTGATTTGTATTTAGATGAAAAATCAACTAATTTTGCAAAAATTTTGATAATTCCGTAACTAATAAAAGGACCAAAAGAAAGAAAATTAAACAATAATATAAATAATTGAACGAAATTACTTTGTGACAACACATTCAAACTTAGATACACAATCATTTGAAAATTTGCTATTCGGAGAACGTTTTACAATTTGTAAATACAGTAATCCTTTTCTTTTTATAACAGTCGGTTTAAAACAAATGAAATATGATATGAACCAATTATTAAAGCAAATTGGCACTCTCAACAGTAATAAAAGACTTTAATTGATTATTTCACTTTCAGCCAATTTACAGCATGAAGTTAACAGTTTTGAGTTGATTTCTACCTCAAAATGTCGTTCACAATGTATTTACCTGTTATTATCACTTTACTAATTTTCAATCATGTTGATTGTAAAGTTCCTTCATTGGTAAGTTTTTACTTTCGAAATTATCAATATATCACTACATTGGTCACCACTATATTTCTCTCGAGTTTAGGTTAGATTGTCATCATGACAAAAGCCGGCTAGCCACTTCAGGTACTGGAGACGAAAATCCTAATTGGTTCACTAAAAAGCTTCCATTTTATGTTTAAATGTGAAGTCTATATTTTAGACCGCATCATCCACATACTACGGCTTTATTACTAAACACTTAAATAAGGGTTTCATTCGCAGACGCCGGCTTTGAAGTCAGGTATACAAATTAAAAGCCAATTAGTAATTAGTACAAGCATCAAGAATTTAGAAAATAACGTTCAGAGCTTAATCCAACAGACCATTTGACTCACAAACGTCGATGTCTCTTTTACCTAATTAACTAATTACTGTTTTATATGGACCTGATTGGTAAAGAACCTCGAGATCCCGCAGGTACTCAGTAAACTAGAAAGGTTTCTGATCTTCCTTGGGGAGATACGATGGTTCAAGTGAGCTACCACCCTGCATGCAAAATAGTTCCAAGTAGTCGTCGACTGGCGAAAAAAACCTGAATAATCTTTTACATGTCCAGTTTTCTCTTCCAGCATCCAATCCTCGTTGCCAGGTCTTCCATGGACTGGATGCCCAGTAGAATCAACTCTTTGTACTCTGACGTGGGCGCATGGAGCGGCAAGTTCGTAAGTACCTACAGCAGTATCAGCTCCCATTTGCCACCAGAATTTTACATTTCTCTAAATAAGCAGCATTATGAGCTGAAGAAGTCATCGATTTTGCAAAGTGAAAGAAGCGCTAAGATCACCACGAAAAAACAACGACGATGTCCATACCTACCTACATTACATTACATAGTGAAATATATAAAATACATTGCACTTGAAGTGAAGACCATAAAACTTAATCGCTTTACAGAGTAATATTAAAGCTTTTTCCAAATTAATCCTTTAGCAAGAAAAGTACCTAGACGGATAACAATATAATACCGAGATAAAATACTTAATACCCCATTCCGGGAAGTTTAGATTAGCAGACGAGATGGGATTTTGAAATCTCAAAAGCGAAGTTTGAGCTACGGGAAGCATATCTAACTACCCATTTAAAAAATAAATGTATGCTGGTTATTCTTCATATTTAAGTGTATATCTTAAATAACAACTCGAGGCCCTGCTGATAAGACTCCGTTAAATTCTCAGATTTGAGAATTTTTTGTACCTACATCTACATACCACAGCCCAAAACACGAGTTCCAAGTCAATTGTAATATTTGTTATTCTTTAAAACTGTGTCTTGTTTAAAATGGGTAACTTGAACTATTGCCGATAGTACATAGTAGTAGCTTAGATAGGTATTATATAAATTTTGCTGAGGATAATAATAAATCGATAACTTTTCCAGAGGCCCGTGATGGATGAAATAGAATCTGACGAAGCTTTGAGGTTTTATCAGTTCTTGAACTACCTCGACGGTTCTAGCTTTGGGACAGGTATGAGAAACTCTTGCACCCACAACAAAAACACCGCTAAAGTTTCATAATGTTAGTCATTAACGTTGAATAATTAGTTAGCTATTATCATTAACATTATTTTTTTAGTACTTGATCTATATATTATAGTGATGACCAGGCAATCGGGACGATATAAAAATACCACAATTAAATTCATCACTCCATGTTTTTCGCAAAATCTATTGGAATAAAGTAACATAAAAACTACGTAAAGGTAACTACTGCTCTATACACTTTCACAAACTGAATAGAAAGAGAAATCTTTACCCTTTAGTTGAAAAGAAAATGCTTGGTCCTTGGACCATCGTATGGCTGTCGCATGCTATTTGTAACAGCCGACCACCACCGCCGGACCGGACCCGTGTTCTCTATTAGGCCAGTAACTTGATTAATGAGTACACTACAAAGCTTTTTGTGCTATTTCTTTTATACTGGTAATCCACTTTAAATCTACTAGATGTAAAAAACAACTGCTAACGTTTTATGTGGTGAACTAGTAAATCTGAACAACTTTACTAACATACGAAAAATCCTAAACCTCCAGAACCCTGATCCTCTTATTTTCAATTTATGGAATACTGAACCTCCCAAACTAATATCACGACTAATATACAGCTGTTTTTTACACCTCATATTTCGCTCCAAAACATTCTAGTCTAGAGTAAGTTAATGCGTGGTGGTTTAACGCGCAGTGGTTTGGTTTTCGGCAGATAGCGTCTTTGCCAAAATAAATACACGGTCTACCAAACATCCAGTCTAGGCAAATAGTACTAAATATTGTCTAGAGTAACAAAGCTCTGTCTGCGTGGAAGGCTTATTGGTACCACTATAGCAGTGAAAAGTCGCGTAATAAATGACAACATGCTGATTGCATCTAGGACCTATCGACGAGTTTGTGGTGGCAATGGATCGTCTGCAGAAGAGCATGAAGCAAGAAAACAGCAAGGAGACCCAGTCCAGGGGAATGAGGGAGCTGGAAGCCATCAACGGGGAGAAAGGTAAAGTGCATTTGAATCCAAGATCTACTATTTACTTCTTCTTGTTATTTATGGTCACGAAACAATCCGATGAATCCTGGTGTCAGTTTTTTTAACCGCCTACTACAAGTAAATACTCGTTGTCAGACACGTTGTGTAACGACCGCTGTCTAAGTAATCATAGGCTACCGACGGCTTAAATTGCTCTCTGAAGCACGGAACCATCTTACTTTTTGGGCAATCAGGTGGTCCTGCCTGCAATGTCCTAATTAGACTAGGAAAACATTCACATTGTGGCTGACCCACCGAGAATCGAATCCGGAACCTATTGTATCGCAGGCAGTCGCTCTACCACTGCGCCACATCCGCCGGTTAAACCACTCTACCCAACATTTAAAAATACAACTAAATTAATTATCTTCGCAATTCAGGTAACAGCATAAAGACAGTTCTGGAGATCAGCACAGTCATCATGAGGAAGAAGAGGAAATTCTTCTGCACTGGAGAAGTTAAGGAGCCCATTGTCAACAATAAGATCATTTGCAAGGTAAATTACAGGAAATGTCACAAATAGCGCTAAAAAGACAGGAATCCTAAATGTAAACGAAGATGTTTTACTTACTGTTTCACGTTCTTGTCTGCAACTGGTCGATTGAAACTTACCTGTAAATAAACAATGACAAGTTATTAATTGTTTAAACATATTTAATTAAATACCCAATTTTAAAATACTTCTCGTGTTAGGTATACTATTTTCGGAAAACTTGCAAATTGTTTTTTTGCCCACTACAGCCAGAATATATTTTAATGTTTTAACATTTGAACTTGAAGATGGGCACAGTATCGACAGCGCGAGTCTCTTTGTCCGCTAGGTTTCGTGGAATCATAGAATCAGTGAAGCAAGAGTCTTTTAAATTTACTGATATAAAATAAATATCTTTCTCAGGACCGCATCCTGCTCCCGATCGCTGGTACGTCGTGTAGAGACGCTATCATGTACTGGCACCCGGACCTGACCGAGGAACACTACTGCGTCGGTGCACTCGAGTCCAGGAGTCCTGTGCACGTCATGGATATGGAAGGTGGGCCACAGATATACACGCCTTCATCTCTTTCTAAGTAGGTATAGGATGTTCATGATTTAAAACCCTAGAGTGACCATCGTCGCCCCGTACTAGATTCGGGTAGGAAAAAAGGAAGCTGTTTTAAGCCAATGGAACATGGGACAACTAAACTCAAAAAAGGTTCGTTGTTATTGCGCAGGTTTCTTAGACGAATATCAAAGTATCGACCACGAAAGTTTGAGTTGTCGAATAGCGCCGTCCTAGACCAGGTACTTAATTTAAGTTTGAACTGCATTTTGATGCAAAGAATTTATAAAAAAAACTAGCAGCATATATATACATACACACCTGCAGTGCGTTTAAACGGCGATAGGTACTGAAAGATGCATGTACCCAGTTTTAAGGGTCACATACACTTTGACTGCATCGTTTAATGGGTTGAGTCTTAACACCCAGACCTTGTTTTGGTCACGCGTGACGATTCAGGCACATGTAGACATGATTATAAAGATTTTGTTTCTAACTTGCAGGTGAAATGTTCTGCAAAGGCGACGACTACTCTAAACGAGAGTACCTGCTGGCGTGTGACTTCTACGAGGACCAGGTCTGTTATCTTTAATCAGGAATCAACCAGCTCTATGTTTTTGTCAGCAGTTCTGCAAGATGGTAGAGAATTTGCCAATAGTCAGCGTCATCGCATAATGACACACATCACATTAGGTTAAATATTGCTATCCACTGCCGAAAGTATAACTCTCCCAGGGTATGCCATGAACTCATACGGCAAGACCTCCATTAGCTATCTAGTCATTACCATCCGCTTTCTTTCTAAATTAACGGAAAAAGGACAACTATGACATGATTTTTCCTTTTCAAAAAAAGAAGCTCGGTCCGAGGAAGACTCTTTATAATTATATCTCTCGGTCTTATTACCAAATAACAATCAGGTATTTATCTGAAATTGAAGAGCTGACCAATGTAGATATTTGATTAAATGATAAATTTGATTGTATTTTCCTGGATAGGTTTTGTATTTCTGCTTTAGATAGACACAGGAACTCCTTGTGGGACTGGGAATGTGATTGGGATGTATGATATCTACTACCAATCGTATTTTGTGACTTCAGGAGGCTCCAGTGGCGGATCTGCTCCAATATTACCCAGATCCGGATCCGGAGATCACCCCATCGCTTCTGTGACGTAATAAACACGATTAATACTGATCCGTTTTTCATTTCCCTCGTAATACTGAGATTGGAAGATCTGTAATCTCTGGCATATTAGATCAATTAGGGAAATAGCGCAGACGCTGGCGGGTTTACTTAGCTCTAGGAATATTTTTCTGATTTTGAAAAGTCGTAGAACGAAACTATTTCAGTTACACGAGCTGCGTGCCTAAACTAACAAATGTTTGCGCTATTTCTCTAGTACGAAATTAAACCCTATTCAAAAACCAGCTACCAACTTTTTTAAGGATGCGTTTGATTTTTAAATAAGACAGCACTGTTGCAGAAGACTCAGATACTTAAGTGCACACAACAGTTCCGGCCACATACGTGCACATTTAAGTACGTACGTACCACCTAAGTACACTTTCCAAGCCTGTGTTGTAATTAACTTAGTTCTTTATATACTTTGCTCACGTTGCTTTGTACAGCTATACGAGGGTTAAGAGAAGTTTTTTATACCTACATCTTCCCACCCAAACTTTTTATTTTTATACCGTAAGAGCATAAGCATTATGTCATGTAATACCGGCAATAGGTATGTATAGGCACCTCCCCATAAGAAGCGGCTAAGGTGTTTCATGTGTATTCCAATTACAATTTAAGGCGACAAGCTGACAACCTGCCACTATAATGGTACACGATTTTTCTAAATCGAAATATTTGTCGGTCGTGGCGACAGTGAACGTACTTTTGATCAACGTTAACACTCTGCCTACCCCTCAAGGGATAATGGCGTGATATGTGTGTGTATATAAATGCTTAATACCCATAATTTAAAAGTCTCGTTAAAGTCTTGTCATGATCGCGAACGACACATGCATACAACGTTTACTGACTTTTTCAGAATTCACCATCAATTAAATCAATCACAGTAATTGAATGTCGCTTTAAAGACCTTTCAGTTGATAATTGGTGAATGTTACAGAGTTTTAACGTTTACTAGTGAAATAAATCCATTTAGGAAATATGATAAAAATACCTAGTAGATGATTATGAATAGAAACAAATCTTTATAAATTTGTAATTTGGTAAAACATTTATAAAACTGATTAGAACAAACACTTCGCTAACCTTAAAACAATTGTACACTAAACTAACGCCTGCAACTGTACCTACTACAGTGCTAGCGAGCGAGTGCTTGCTTAGGTCTTATAATAAAGCTAAACAAAAGAAGCTTTTGTTTTTTTATCTCAATTATTAAATTATGCAAACCGGGAATTTAACTAGAGAGTTCTTTAAGAGAAAATATTAAACATCGTTTTAATACAAACATAACGGAAAATTCTTCATATTTTATTGCGGAAATTTATGAATTCAATTTTAAATTCTAGATGTTTTCAGTTACTTATTTTACGAGCAAATTTAAATTAATATTACCGTTCAAAGGAATAGCTAAGACTCAGCAAATAGAAAAGAGATAACTGGCTTCTCGGAGTTAAAGAGTAGGTAGGTAGATATTCGTTGATCGATATTTTATATAAGGTACATGCATCAATTGCCTAAAAAACTCGCGTATGGGTAAATTGACACAAGATAGTGTTATATAAATTCTCAAATAAATACAGGATTGTTAAAGAATACCTACCTAACGATCAAACTAAAACTAGCGTGCACTGAATTGATTTTGCCAAGCCCGGGGCGTTTTAGGTTTAAATCTAGATTCAACAGCAAATAACATATAGGCATATAAAAAAATACTGCAATATTTTAAAGGGTGTGTGACGTGTGTACCGTTTCATGAAACTGTACATTGTACAGTTGTCTCCAAGGATCATGATAAAAATAATATTATGCATATTGACTCGGTTTGAAAATAATGTCCGTACTATCTGTACGGACGAAATGTCAAAAAATTGGCTTATACTTTAACATTTTCCACTCTTTTTCATTTCCTTAGTGAAAGTTGTTTAGTCCCTTAAAATATTTCCAGACAGTATATTCTATCTTTTCCTCTCCTATCCTGTATCACATCACTTTATAACAAATGTCGAAGGAACACGCTAGATACAGCCGACGACCTCAAGCCAGTCATATTTCTGAGAAGCGAACTCATTATGAACAAACAATCAAGTAAGCACACAATGTTTGATTGGAAATACCACGCTCCTACTTATGGGATTAACTATCTATTGTTAGTAAATTGGCATTTGTAGTCTACATTTTACACTTTTTTTTCCAAAGTTAAGGTACAATAATAAAATAGGTGTATGATGACGGCTTACAATAGCACCACACCATTCCTTTCCTGTGGTTGTACTAAGAGGCGACAAAGGGAATAGAGTCGAGGGTATTTTTTTTTTATGTGTACCTATTACTATTTTAGCTGATGGGCTTGTACATTATCTGACGTTCTGCTTACCCCGCAAGGGATAAAGGCGTAATTTGTATGTATTTATATATCGACACGCCCAAGGTAAAACAACGTATCTCATTTTTGACAACTTTACAGTAGAGCGATTTTAAGGTTTAAAAAAATTCTCACGCTTTTGTTTTTTTATCAATTTAAGTGATTGTTTGTTTTAATGAATACATGTAACGAGTTTTATATGTTGTTATATATGTTTTATTCATAATAATTTGCTTTCATTGAGTTTTATGACTTACAATGAAGGGCTACGATGCATATTACTTGCAATAACAACGTAAGTTGAGATAGTGAATCTTCAATGATAGAGATATTACGGTAAATTCCAGTGTATGTCTGAGATACGTTTGAGTTGTCTTATGTACTTGTTACCTTTGACGGTTAAATCCAGTGTATGTCTGAGTTACGTTTGAGTTGTCTTGTGTTTTTATAACCTTTTGACCTTAAAGTAATCCAAGTAGCGTAAGTCTTGTATGAAATTTACGAACCATAATGCAATGAAATAAAATACTTTCATAAAATCTTATATTTTAATTTTTTTTCCACTCATCATCGATATACGATGGGTGAAAACGAAAAGGTCGTAACTAGAAAAAAAACAACTTTACACCAAAACCGAAAAACTAAAAAAATATCACCAAAAATCATAACACGAAACTAAGCGTTATTTGGAGATTATTTCTTAGGACCATGTTATTCATTTTTGAGCATCCTCTATAAGAAATTAATATTTTCAATCTAAATATTACGAGAAGTAGACTTTTCGATAGTTACACCCTTTAGTTTTCAATTTACTGACTGCAAAAAGGTCACAAGTGAAAATAAGAAATAGATAATAAACAAAAAAAGGTCGTAAATGGTTCACACTTTTGTGTGTAATTGCAAGGATTTATTTATTGTATGACGTGTAAAACGTCATATTTATGATACTTTACAGATTTACGAATGAATAAAGGGGCATGTGAATAAAGAAAAATACTTTTACTCGACTTTTGTCGTAAATTGCAATTACTTCTGAAGACTAAACTATAAATAACTAACCCACTTTTTATGAGTTTTTTAACCGTGTATTGCATTATTTATTATCAAAAGCACACGTATTAAGCAGCAGTCCACTTCTGGATCTTTGCCTCCCAGGGTATGTCATTCATAAGTCATGATCTCCAGTTTTTGCCATCCAGCCACTATTCATCATCGTGATCATCATCAACCTACATCAACTCACTACAGGTTATAAACCTCTCCTGTTTTGCGCTAATCTTCACGGTCCTGTGCAGATCTTATCAATTCAGACCCGATCGATTTGATGATGTCATCTGACCTCCGGACTGACGGTCTGCCCACTGGTCTTTGTGCTCCCTTACGGTACTACTCTGTGACTGCTTTTGTCCATCGTTCGTTATGTCTATTGGACAAGTGTCCGCTGTCCATCGCCACCTTAATCTAGCGATTCGCTTACCTAATAGTACGTCTTGAATTTTAGTCCTACGTCAAATCTCGACATTTGATACGCAATCAACGAGGTAGGCGCGCTCCATTGCTTTCTGTGCTATTTTAATCTTAAACTTATTATAGGTTTAACCTTAAGTAAGTATCAGCAGGATTTTGTCATATACCTTGGTCTTCAGGCATTGAGATAGTTGGACTTGAAGACATCATCAAGCTTCCCAAAAGCAGCCAAGCCTAACCCAATTCGTCTTTTCATCTCTTATCCTGATCTACTGGGTCGAAGGATAAAAGATGCCCAATGTCATTGGTTATATTACGAACACGCAAAGAACCTTGGTCTTGGACTCAAATGTTCATTCTCAGCATGATCCTAAGATAAGCTTTGTGAAGTATTGTGAGCATTTGTTGGAGATTTGAAACGATGCAGGTGCACATGCACCGAAATACAGTCTCCATATCAATAAAACGAGGTGTCTGCCAAGGTTACACTCTCTCGCCCAAACTCTTCAATAATATCCTTGAGGATATCATGAAGAGTGAGAAAAAGCAACGTCAATGCTGGCATGTCGCAACTGAGGATCATGTTTGTGGATAACCTCATCGTAGTTGCGGAATGTGTCTGAGATCTCCAATAATGCTCGCAGTCACTATTAGCCACACTTTTTATGTCATCGGTCCGTTTAGTTGGAAGATGTCTATTGCTACGCTTACCAAGTCGATACCTCCAGTCAAGAACTTCCTTACTCGTTCTATGGCAGAATCGACCAGCCAGACAGCCACTTTGGTCTTCAAGTGGTAATCACACTCTGTAATTTAATCCTTTAGTAAAACCCCTTTCCATAGCTTTCTGAATGACAGGTAGCTGGTGGACCAGTTTTAATGCCAGATTTCAAGTTTCAGCTCCTTAAGTCATGAAAGATAGCATATATCGCACACCATGATCGTAATATGGCAAGAATGTCTCTAGAATATGACGCAACTCCCTAAATGCTGCCCAGCCAAGCTACTTCAGGTGTAAAGTTTATCATCGGGGATATGACATCACCCTGACTTATGAGTAGCAGTTTATTGGGTCTTGCTTGATGGTTCTGGGCTTAAATAGGTTTCCCTGCATTACGGTAGCTCTACCTCTACACTACATATTGCCAGTCAACTTGGCAGCGCTATAAGACAGTCAAGAGAGTACTCCAAAACAGTCCAGGTTTCAAAGGAGACAAATGTTTTTTAAAATCCATGTAAACCATACACAGCAATTGGTTATAGGTAGAGGTGTTGAAGAGATTTTTTCCTATTCGTTCATAATAAATATGTACCTTTTATTTTTTATATATTATTCTATTAGTATAATTATTATATCTTGGCCCTGTGATGTCGGCTTAGAATAGCATCACCCCATTTCTTTCCTGTGGGTGTCGTAAGAAGCGACTAAAGGACTCGAGGGTATCATGTGTATTGCAATTTTAGGCGACAGGCTGACAACCTGTCACTATAGCGATACACGACAATAGCTAAAACGACCCTCAAATATGTGTCAGACGTGGCGATAACGACCGTACTTTTACGGTCGTTGACGCTCTGCCTACCCCGCAAGGGATAAAGGCGTGATGTATGTATGTATTAGGCTGCAAACCTAAATGTTAGAGGGCTTTAATGACTCTCAAAGTCAGCTTTTATGTGCCTTCCTTTTTTAGGTAGTTTATATTATTAGTTTGCCGTGTGATGCCGGCTTAGAATATCATCACCCCAATTCTAACCATGAGTGTCGTAAAAAAGCATTAAGGGATTTTAAGGGATATCCGACTAAGGGATATTCATCCAGGGAATAGGCAACAGCGTTCCCTGTGACGTATCGTGCTGCATGTAAAATACGGAGAAAATCAACGTAACTCAATTTACAATCTTTTTGCATGTAAATTAGTTTTTGAAAAAATACGATCAAACATCGTAAATAAACATGCGTTGTTATATTTTTAAAAGAGACAATATTTGATCCGTAAAACCAAATTGTAAATCAATATAGCCTGTTTTATCCGCCGAACAATTTTTTTTTGCAGACTGCAACCACAGGTTACGTTGTTGTGATTCTCGCTAACTTCGGTTCTATTGTACTTAGAGATACGTTTATTCGACACTCGTGTAGAGAAAATTATAACGAACAAGGGTATGTAAAAAACTCATTTTTGTCGTAACTCAAGTTACGTTGTTTTACCTTGGGCGTGTCGATATATGAAATATCACGGCAA
Organism: Phthorimaea operculella; assembly: GCA_024500475.1. Classification (NCBI taxonomy): domain Eukaryota; kingdom Metazoa; phylum Arthropoda; class Insecta; order Lepidoptera; family Gelechiidae; genus Phthorimaea; species Phthorimaea operculella. Next base: position 5,823,936 of record JANFCV010000007.1, on the reverse strand, counting down.
AATAAAATGAATGCAAGCGGAAAGGTCGATACATTTTTAGTGAAGCAATATTTGCTCACAGCAGGATCAAACAGTTGAAAATATTTTTGGAATTCTGTTATTGATGCCTTCAGTACAGTCGGATGATGGATACTATTTATCGGAATTTCGTTTCATTTCAACAAAATGTTTGGTACGTAAGCCCAACAGATTACTACTCCCTCCGATCGAAAGAATATAAATTATAGAATACGATACTACACTACACGGGTACTACATATCATTAACTCGCATTATACATTATCTGGCTAGGTTAAGGTCTAGAAGAAAACCCGGTCTAGTGTAACGAAATGAAGTTGTGCTAAAATTGTTTTTTTCGACCGGTGTTTGCACATTTTTACCCGACTTCTTCAGAAGGTTATGTTTTTCGAGAGTATGTATGTAGGTGGACAAGAATTTTTAGTTAACGGGTAAAGCCCAACCAAATGGCTAGTCAGATTTCTACTAATGGCTAGTTAGATTCGACTCCAAAAAGCGAGTGACACCGGCTATAGGTACATATTATAAAAAATAGCAGATTTTAAAAGCATAAAATAATATTGCAATTAACGCAGTCGGGTCGATTTAAGAACATGTAGGTACCATACCTACCCAATTTATAGCCTTTATCATCAAAATTATTTCTATGTAGATGACAATCGGCCGGTTATCAGAAAAATATCTATATTTGTGTGATTAACAAGAAGCTCTGAAAATGTACACTCTTTTAAATTTAACCTACAGTACGGCTTCAAATAATGAAATTACACATTATGCTCTCCAATTTTGCATTTTATAAGAAAACACACAACATAATGAACAAATTGAACATTAATTAAATAAGATTTCCTGTTACCTACTTTTCTTTTACCTATCGTCATCAACTGCCTGCCCTTGTCCCAATTTATTTGAGGTTGACGCAAAATGTTCTTTTCTTTCATTTATCTCCCCTTCTTTCACTAAATATAATAATTAACAAAAATAACTAGTATGTGAATTTCCAAGCTAGCGCTGCAATATAGATCTAAACATAATATTAACGAAAATTATGGACAATATATGTAGTTCCTGGTTATTTCCCAAGCCTAAGAAAAACTGGAAAAGTGAGACTAGCTAGCTCACATACCTGCCTTTTTAAACTAGCCTCGTATATCACGGAATAAGAATTAGTTGAAGATAGGTAATTTTCGCCAGAATCGAGAGCATGAGATGCACCAGATTAAACTAAACAATCAGCCCCGTATTATTATATGTGAAAACATTTCATTTACTGAATAATGTTGGACACGAAAAACAAAAATGATAGGTACCGTATAACATTTTATCATAGCTGCTTCTAGAGGTAGTAGTGTATAAGCTCTGGAATATTCTACATAGGTAATACGAGTATACTTTGACAAGACGTGTAGTGTAGGCAAAAACTTATAAAATGCTTTTGCTTGCATACTGGCAAGTTTGGCTAGCCTGTGAAGGTGAGTGCTATGCTAATATCACCACGCGTAGAACAAAGGTAATCCCCAAAATGGGATTCTTCAAGTTGTAAAATCGGTAAAATCCCAGTGATGAATAACACCCTAATACCCTTTATTCTATTCGGTCCCTTCTTAGTAAATGATCATTTAACAGTCAGTGGTAGTAAAGCAGTTAATAAACAATTGAAAAACGATAATAGGGGCATTAGTAAAGTGTAGCGGTAAAAGTGATTACGGAGGTATAAAAACTTTTGCACCCAAATCGAAATCATCATTTTCATTTTGGAAATAGAAGAGTCAACATGTCTATCCTGGTAAGCGACTTTTATAATTTCTGTACATCATAAGTGCGAAAATTGTGTATTCCTGTGTATTGCTAGAGTGTTTGTGCATTTCTTTTATTTGTTTCATGTCTGCATTCCCGGTTTTATTTAATATTTCTCTGATGCGAATTAAATTCATAATTTCTGGAACAAAAATAGTAGTAGTTTGCACAGTCATCTGGCAAAGCTTATATTCTTTGATTGAAGCAATCAACATGAGACCATTTTAAAAATATATTTACAAATTATGCCAAAGCGAATAGAAAGTTATCATAACGCTTTTGTTCTTTATTTCAATCCTTTTCAAACGTCTTCACTTCAATTCTTTATTTGATTTCTGCGAGCCGTGGTATCTTACCTCTACTTTTAGTGTTATTTCACCATATTAAGTTAAATCATTGGAATAATTTTATTGTTTACCGGGGTTTTATCAATATGTTTATACTAACTTTTCCATACCTAGCCGAGCACGGCTAAATACTAAGCACAACATCCCGAACATGTTAGTGTAAAGTTTCCTTTACTAACAGTGTTTAAAACTTGGGGAAATATATTATAGACCATATTGAGTGTTGTTTAAAAATCGTTTGTTATTGAAGGCAAATAAAAATTAAATGTTTCTTTCCTACAGATCCCGATCTTCGCTACTCTGCTCGTAGCTTGCTACGGCTACCCGTACCCCTACCCCCATATACCGCTTGGCGGTATGGGCCCCGGTATGGTACCCGGCTTAGGAGGAATGGGAGGAATGGGAGGCATGATGCGCCCCCTCATCCCCCCGATCCTCGGCGGAGGCAGCATGGGCAGCCAAATGAACCAGGGCTACGGCGGCGGCGGCAGCAACTTTGGCAGCAACTTCGGACAGGGAGGCAGCTCAGGATACGGCTCACAGGGTGGTCACGCTGCCGGTGGTAGCGCTGGACACGACAGTGGTCTTCAGGAACACCATTTGACTCACGTAAGTTCTTTTTAATTATACTTTTTCACTGATATCTCATTTTCAAGGGGAATGATCTCCCTTATCTGATATAATTTGCACAAAAACATAAAATCCCACATTGTTTCACAGCAACCAATTTCTCTTGTCTGCCGATCACAAATATTCAACTGTCATCTCCCTCAACAGATAATCAAAGAGGACTCTGTGAACGCGCACGACCGGGGTCAACAGGGTGGTTTCTCAACCGGCGGCGGCAGCTCCGGCGGCCACAATAACTTCCAAAGCGGCGGCGGCCAGTACGGCGGCCAGGGCTACGGCGGCGGCTACGGCAGCCAGGGCATGGGCGGCAGCAGCATGATGGGCGGCGGCGGATACGGCAAGAAGTAGAGTGTAGAAGTGCAATGTTGATTGTTATCGAAATTAAGAAAAATAAATTATGGTTGGAATTTACAGATGATTTTAATTTTATAGTCTTATCGAATACCTCTACCAATTAAGACGGTTATATTTAATTAAGTACAAATATTTTAAGGGTGTGTTCTACTCACAAAACTGAATAACTTATATTAAATTAGAAATTTTTCATCAATTTAGGAAAAAAATAATACTAATAATTGTATCTATAACTTTTTCAACAAGTTTCTATATAATATGTCCAATTTTCTTTCTCATTTCTAAGAAAAGTTTCTAATAATAAAAAAACAGTTTTGTGAGTAGAACACGCCCTTAAATATTTGTACTTAATTAGATGTAACCTTAAATAACCGGAATCACTAAAGAAAGGGACCCACAAAAAAAACTATTCTTTGAACATCATAAGCCAATACATTTTTATGACGCTCCTACAACTTTACAAGTTAGCAAAAATAAATACCTATAGGGGTCAGTTGCCTACCAAAGAGACTATTGGTGGAATAAATTACGAGAGCATTGAAAGATTCCTAAAACACCGTAAATTATTTATTTTTTATTATTATATTATATTTTTATTCATAAATCATCATTACTAAAGTTTTTTTTTCATATTATATACGTTTGAAGTATTATCAAAGGGAGACTACTTGTGTCATTTTCAAATGCAATAGTGTGGAAGTACCACGTCTAATGGAATTCACACAATAGAGTAATTAATACCCAATAATGTTTAATTGACCCAATCAAACTAGTTAACCAATATAGCAATGCCATTATAATACTATTGGTATTTCCCGTAATGACCAATTATACGAATTACACACTAAGACGTACACGGCACGTCACTTACCTAAGAGCGCTCAAAATAGCGAAATAGGATTATGTATCCAAATTCCAAATTAAAAATACTACCAGAATATTCGCTGCAGTTAAATTAATCCATGATGATACCTTAAAACGAAATCAACACTTTTGTTTTTTGTAAAATATAAAATGCGGTCTACGTTTTATTGACTTATTTATTTGTAACACATGCCGAGAAAAGCTCTTTTACAAGCGGGAAAATGAGTTAAGTATAAAATTAAGTCCTTATATTCAGAAAAGCGGGATTCAGAAATATGGAAACCAGTGACTTATATAAGGTCCTATAAATACAGTGCAATTTTTTCCAGAATATGTTCTATTCGTAAAACTAAACATCTTTACTTACTAAATTTATTTGGAAACATGAAAAAAAAACCGGCGTCCAATACAAAAAAATCAAAATATGTTTTCCTTTGGAGGTCCAAATTCTTTTCTTCCCAATTTTCCAAAAAAAGATGGTAACTAAAAAAAGTTGTTCAGATTTACGAGTCGAACACACCCTTAAAATACCTCTACCTCTCTACAGCCACAACATTCAACTGCTGGACATAGGCCTCGCCCGTATAGGGGGGTTTTGCCATACTCACCACGCTTGGCAGGCGGATAGGCGAGCGCAGTGCAAGATGTTTCATTCACAGGGAACGCTACTGCCCATTCCCTGGATAATTATCCCTTAGTCGCTTTTTATGACACCCACGGGTAGAATTGGGGTGATGCTATTCTAATCCGGCATCACACGGCGAAACCTTTAAAATATTTGTACGTAATTAAAATGTAACCTTATTAAACTCCTCTCGACAGCCCATTGGATCAGTGCGAGCGGTTTGGTTCACTTACTTTTTGACGGATCACTGAGCATCTGGAGCGGTTGTTATTACCGCCTTCAAACAGGAGGTTACTCGAAATATTTTTACCAAGTGTATCAAAAGTCAAAAACAAGCTGATGTACTAAAAAACAAAAACCTGACTGCGGTAATTACAAAGTTGTATTTGACGATAAAAATCCGCCATCTTGAATTTATGAATTTTTAATATAGCCAGTATCACTCGCGCTGCTGAGACGAATCTAACGACACATCATAATGTCAGAATCCAACTATTCGTTTGGGCTGTAGCCCGTGAAAAAGAATTTTCTTGTCCACATACATACATACTCTCGAAAAACATAACCCTCCTTCTGAGGCAGTCGGGTGATGAGAAGTCTGTCCTCGTGTATCTCAAAAACTACTGAGCCATCTATTAAGTATAGATTTAATTTTAATTAACTAGTTTTTGGTAATCTTAAATAGTCCATGTATTCAATCGTTTTTCTATATAAAAAGCCAGCCATTTAGTATTCTGGCAAAACAAAGGCGGTTTTATTTCGGATAAATTACTATTTTCGACGTTTGACGTGAAAAAAATACAAATACTGGAAATTGGAAAATTTTAATTGACGCATGTTATATCAATGTTCAATTTCGTTTTATTTTCAGATTCTTGTTTACAATGGATAAAAGCATTTTCTTTTACAAAATTTATAAAGTCAAAGCGACTGTGTGAGGCAATTAAAAACTAAAATCTACAAAAGGCCGGCTTTGAATAGTATCATTCCATATCATTCCCGTGGGTGTCGTAAGAAGCGACTAAGAGATTCGACAGTTGATGTGTATTGCAATTTTAGGCGACAGGCTGACAACCTGTCAGTATGGTGATATCTACACAGTTTTATGATTAACTTTCAAACTTTTGTTAGACATGGTGTAAATAGTTTTTTTACAACCATTTACGCTCTGCCTACCCCGCAAGGGATATATAGCCGCGATATAAGTATGTATGTATGTATGTAACTACTAAATATTAGAATTCATGTTGCTTTGATTTATAAATTACAAATGCGATATTGGTTTGAGAATCTTTTCAGTGTAGGAAGCAGTAATAGGGTAACGTTTTTACGGTACCCTAAAAAGTGCTCATGGCTTTTTAGGACAGTGGTCGTGGATAGTAACCGGTACGTCATTTTTATCACTCGGTCGGTGTACCTGATACTGAAAACTGCGGACATGATCAATCCATAAAACTTAACAACTTTGTTTACCAACATTGCATCCATCCATAAGTTGTTCAGTTTCATGCATGAGGGCATGCAGAGCATGCCAGCAAAGTTTTCAGTACACCATCCCTTGCATGCACCCCGAATCTAAAGTCTAACCGGGCAATCGATTTTCTGCCAATCCCTGTTAAAAAATATGGCAACAGACAGCGTTAACGGAACGAAAAGAAAATAGTTGCTTTGCAGCATAAGGGCACAGGCTTCCCACAGGACAGCGACGCTTTACCCACAGACGAGTGACACTTCGTCTGCGACAGCTATCGCGACATGACCTCTCGTTTGGCGGCAGTGTTGCTTGTCTGTGGGAGCCCTAAAGTGTTCCCTTTCCGTTTGGTATTCATCTTTATACGTACATAATGTATCTCACAAGAACTAAGTAGGTACTTACACAATGTTACAACAGTTTCTCCACCCGACTAACTTTATTGACAGTATAAAGGAGCTGTAGGCATCATATTGGCGTCGCTCCAAATTAATTACGACGCTTATGCACACCGTACCTCTACCTGCACATAAGCTTGTCAGAGTAGTGCGAACTAATTATAATATTATTGAAACAACATTAGCGAATAATATGTTTGATGAAAAGCTATTATTAGAAATTATTGACGTGAAATTATTGAGTTGAAATTATTTTGTTATTGCGGTTGCAATATTAAAATTTCAGTATTGCATATTATCATTTATAAATATTAGTGTTTATAGGTGTGTGTGTATGTTTGCGCTCTAACGGCTTGAAGGACGTGTATAGAATTTAATACACTACAATACTTTAATAAAATAACGCATATGCAACTTTTTCCCGTGGTAAATATGCCACACCTGCAGCAAAACCGAAAAATAGTTGCGGTTGACAATGCAAGACTTACTAGTTATGCATACATAATTAATCTTTTAGCATATTGGTGACCGAATTTTATATAGTTATATAGCTATGACTAATTTATGAGTACAGACAAAGTTGAGTAGAGTAGTATTACAGTCGGTGGTCCCCAAATGTTTAACAATGTGCGTTATTCACACAACACATCAAATGCGTGATAAACATACACATTCGGAATTCTAACGGCCTCCTTACGAGATTGCTAGCTTTGTAACTGAAGGAGAAATGGGGGTTTTGTGGAAATTTGTGCAATCCGAGATGGATTTGGGGCGGTAGGCGGTAGGGGACGTAGGTAGGTACCTCGTAGTACCCGGGTAACGAACGGGACTGCGGGCCTTATCATATCATACAAGAGATTTGGGAGCGGCAGCGGAGTTGAAGCGGACGCGTAGCAAATTCGTAACATTCGCTCGCCCATTTCGCTCCGCAGCCGCTCCCAAACCGCTTGTGTGATAAGGTCCTGTTGCGTTACCCAGATTCAGATTCAGATTCATTTTATTTGTGTTAAACATACATCGTCAATACATTAAATGAAAAAGTTACCCCTATGAAAAAGTTACCCACCAGAGACTGTATTCTATAGTGCCTGAAAGCTTGCTGTATGCAATCTATGTACTATGCTTCCAAAATTCGAGGTTGCAATTGACCTAAAAAAACAGTTTAGTACCGAACCAAAACCGGAGTTGCTCGTCCAACTGGACAATGGTTAGCCAAATGAATCAACCAACCATATTTAGCAAGGCTGATGTCATTTATCATCGCAATACATGGCTCATGGACACAATATGTAGATGTGAACAAAAATGTTGTATTGTCTGAGTTTTAGTAATTATAATAAGTATTGATAAAAAAATCGTTTAATGCCGGCTTAGAATAGCATTACTCCAATTCTTTCTCGCGGGTGTCGTAAGAGGCATCTAAGGTACTCGAGGGTTTCATGTGTATTACAATTTTAGGTGACAGGCTGACAATCTGTCGCTCTGCTGAACCCGCAAGGGATAGGTAAGGGCGTGAATGTGAATGTATGTATGTATTGACAAAAAATGCTATGTAAGTACTCGTATCCTAATACGAGAATTGTAAAGAAGTGTCGCAATGTCCTTGGCAGTGGAGTGACAGTGCGCGGTCTGGGCTTTAGGATATCGATTATATGAAGGTCGTTGGTTTGATGTTTCTAATTTGGTTAATATTTTATAACGTACATCATACACTCCTCATAAAAAAAACGAATCACCTTAGTTTTCTCATTTTTGGCCGAATTAAAGACCAAAAGGTATAAAATTATGTGACTATGTAACTGGCAGTTTTGCCTTTTTAGTGAGTATAAAAATAATCAATATCCTCTCCTCTGTGGCGCCATTTTTTATAGGTAGGCCTTGTCTGTGGCAAAGTCCCATATGGGACGAGCGAATATTTGGAACCCCACCTGTTTGTTCTGTAAATGAGATGAATGACTGTGAGACACGTTTGCAGTTTGCGCCGTTTAACGATTCATAACATTATCAACATTAAAATTTAGAGCTTGACTTATTATAAAACTTTGGTTTTTAATTGTTTACTGTGACTTTGGAACGCCTGAAAAAAGTTAGATTTTGAGAAGTTAGTTGGAAGCCGCCAAAGTGGAGATATTTTTGAATTTTGCACTTGGTCAACGTTCTGTGGCTATTATACGATTAGGCTATTAACTAATATTTGTATTTAAGCCTGTCCTCTGTTGATAAAGTTTACAAACGCTATCAGAAGACTGGTCTTTTTACGCGACGTTCGGAATCTGACGGGAATCAGGTCAGTTCTGACCGTAACATGATCGAATTATTTGCAAAATCTACGCCTCAGCGTTTTTCAACTGCGGCAAAAGCTATCAAATGTACAAAAGGTGGCTGAAAGTGTTTCTACCATCAGAAGAAGGTTAAAGGATCGTAGACTGGTACCGCAAAAGCCAGAAAACGAGCCCAAATCAACTGCAGACACGAAAACAAAATCAGTCATGCCGTCGGCACTGATTCTTCCCCAAACCGTTTCAATCCTACCTACTTGTCAACGTCTCGCTCGACCATGTTCTGATCGCTGATATAGGTAAAACGGAGAAGAGCAGGCAAAGGCAGATTAGCAAAGTTATCATGCAGATGAGTACCTTAGCTAGATGATGTTATGGCGTATAAAGCTTTGATAGATAATCAGTTCACGATCACAAAGGCTAGTTCAATATTCTAAATCTTAGATAAATGATTGCCTCGCTGCGCTTATCGGTAGATTGAGTCGATATACTTGTAATAAAAATGCAGCAATCAAACATGAGCCGGAGTAGGCTATCTTCATACATCTGACAGTATTTTAAAAATGCACCTCGAGCTGTCAAAATTCATAGTTTGAAGTACACATTGTAAATAAACGGATTATACAAATTTTGGCACGAGCGCAGCGAGGCAATCATTTTTATCTAAGCTGTAAATATTGATTGTCAAAAAAATACACACACTAAAATGTTCATAGGTATCCAGTGTGTACAGACAGAACCACAGAGAAATCCAAAATAACAATAGCAGCCAATACTCCAGCGCACTTCAACTACGTATTACGTGGTATTACATTCAATTTTGAATTTCGAACGCCTGCCAACTCAGCGCAACTTGTAAACGGTTTTGCTATGACGATTTCAGCAGGCGCTTTACATAAGACAGGGCCAGATTCAGGACTTATGGAATGCTGTAAGAAAAAAACAGGTATGCTTAACGGGCTTTCCGATCAATCTAACGCCCATCAGTTATAGGGCATTTCCAAGAGCATATTTTATTCGAAAGAACCGAATAATTTCGTATTTGGCAGATTAAGTGTCATAAAATATACAGAATGGTAAGTGTGTAGTCTTATTCTGGTAGTGTCGAACACCAAGTCTATGAGCGTAGTATTAGAACAGGACGGACGCTCACTTCCCTTCACTAATGAGGCACCTCACACCCCTGAGTATGTGCCTGCACTTCTGTGTCATCGAGCGTAGTGAACGGCAATAGAAAAGAGCTTGCCAAGGTTCCTTTATAATGACGTACTCTCTACTAGGCACTAAATAAAAATGTGTGGAAAATACGAACTGCTGAACTCATGGAATAAAAATATGATGTTATTTTAAATAAGTTCACATGTTTATTGACGAGCAACTTTTATGAAGATTTACTATTTTGTAGAAATTTTCCACAAGATAGTTATTTCGAATACTTGGTGTTTTAATCAAATACTAGATATTGATATCAACTTTTTGGTTACAAAGTTAATACTAACGAAATAAGTGGAAATATTTACGCTACGGATGGGATTCGAACCCACGTCTTCTGACAAGCCGGGTCAGACGTGTCGAATCCCATCGGCAAGGTGAATTTTTTCCTCTTGTTTCGTTTGCAAAAAAAAGTTAAGAGCAACATAAGCATCATAAATTTAACTTATGGCTCGAAATAAAATAAAGTTTTCTCTAAATAAGAATGAATAACAAACTGAGAACCATCTCCCAAATTTTTCTCAGCGGGAATCAAACGTACGACCCAGCCAAAAGCTTAGACCACAGCAGTGCTAGTCTACCTGAATGCAGTATCTGTCACTTCGCCTCAGCCTGACATGGCATGGTACTTCTAAACTGGATGTGGAACCGAGCCAAGTACTAACAAATGCTGATGTCTTTGTAAATTCTAAAAGAGTTTGCAGACAAATATCTGCAAACGGTAAGGCGGGGGCTGTAATTTACGACAGACGTATTACGCCAAATAAGTGAGATTCGAAACAGTATACTTAGGTAGTATTAATGAAAACAAGTATAGAAAAAGATAATTGAGGTTTAATCTCACGAACACTAGTTCAGAGTTAGGGGCAAGCTCCACAGAATAGACATGCGACGCTACGCGCAATATGACATCTGTCAGATAAGCGATCGTCAGCAGTTATCGAGATTTGTCACTTCTATTTCATTAATTTTATATGGAAAGGGGTTTCAAGCATCGCGATGTCGCACGTCTCACGTCTCCGACCGAAGATTACCTGTTTGACAGATGCCATGATACGTCGTCTTATATATATACACTCACCGGCACAACTAATCGGCCACCTGCATTAGCATGAAATACTTTTTAATATTTATAACATTGATAATTACAGTTAATATAAGTTGTAAATTAGTTAATTTATATTATTATCTATTACTATTTACATTTCGTATTTTATTAGATAAATAAATATTTTTATATTTATATTTCTAATCAACATGAAATAAACCATTACAGATTGGTGGCCGATTAGTTGTGCCGGTGAGTATATATATATACCTACTTACTTACGTCACAAATAAGGCAAACGGCATACGGGGCCCTTACGTTAGGTATTATTTAAAGCTTTAGTTTGGTTGGTGGGATCATGTCTGAGGCAGTTAGCTATGCCACGAATTAACAAACTACAAAATCAAACGTGCAATTTTTATAGTCATAATAACTTCACATAGGTTCATATTTTTTCATAATTTTCCACGAACTATGCTACACATAACACAGATTGATGGTATTATAATAATAAACTCTATACCATCTGCGTACCATTCGCCTTGAACCGTAGTCCCGGTCATCATAACATTATCATAAGAGACCGCTCCAGTCCCGTAATGTGTTCCACCAACAACAACGATCGATCATTCACGGACTCTGCTTTCTTTATAAAATTATGCAGGAGAGATCCACAGTCTACAAGCAGTCACCAGCTGAAAGATTTCGTACCATTGCAGTAGGCTGTACCGTACCTGCGTATAGAAGTGTCTTGCAAAAGCAAAGTACACATGATTTTTGAGAGAGAAAGTCGAAAGGTTGCTGATGGATCGCGTTAATGAAATTCGTATAAACTTGAAGAAAGCTATGTATTGTGTTGAGACGATAACTTTAGTTCATCGTTACAAAAGCAGAGATTGAATTGACATATTTTTGAAAAGTGTAGCATGTTTATCAAAATAATAATCCAACTGATATTTTTCCTCATGAATACTGTTCTTAGTCAAATTTTAAGAAAAGCTCCGTCTCTAAATGGTAGGTCTTTGTGATCCACCAACCTTCACCCACATCATACATCTGGTGTACTTGTGAACTATCCGGCACAGATATTTTCGGATCGATGAGTCGGTGGGCGACTGGCTTCATGACAGTTATCGATACTGAGAAATTGCCTCTTCTGTGGTCTAGGAGTAGTAGATTTCAGGCCCCGAAGTCTGCTTAATAAAAATCGCTTCAGTTGGATGTCGATGGCATGACAGTTGGATGGTTTTGGTATTTCGTTTTCTGCTAACAGTTTTTAGTATGGAAAATAACAGTGGTATTAGAATGGCAGTACAATAGCTAAAAAATTTCAGACTTGAGGCGCAGGTCGCTGTGCTTGAAAAGAAACACGTACATAGATGATTTTGTGAGAATGTTGCAAGTTTGAGGACGGGTCCTTCAGGAAGTTGAAGGACCTGATTGTCTGCGATGAAGATGATTCCTTGATAGAGTCTATCCTGGTTGCTGTCTGTTGAGTTGGCATTAGTTCTTGTTAAAGTCCTACTTGGCACCAAAGTTCATCGGGTCTATCGTAGACTAAATGTCCCTCACGAAAAGAGAAATACTAAGTGTATCATGTAACAACATGTTCGCCCTACGTTCGCATAGTTTTTGTTGACCTTTCAGAATTGGATAGCGCTAGTTTAGGTAGGGCTCGGGGCGTTTTAGCATATTAGAAAATAGACTTGGTCAAGTGAACCTAAAAGGTTTCGCCGTTGTTCGCGGGTTCAAATCCCGCTCGTTTATTATGAATGCACGTATTAGCCTAAAAGGTTTTACGGAACACGTGCTCCTAATGGTCATTCCTGGTTCACACCGGTACCATAATGCCCGATATGTCTATTTCAGATTTAGACAGCACCATAAGCTTTTAAGCTTTGCAAAATAGCAAGTGCATTTCAGTCGAATACGCAAAGAGCAGGATTTTGGAAAGTCATTTTGGATTTAGGCACTATTACAAAACTATTATTTGGCCCTGACGTAGACGACCATTAGGCATACCTAGGCATAAAATTACATACCGTGTGTTTAAACTGGTCTGGGTTATTTGACTATCAATAAGCGGAATGTTGTTAAAAGTGTGTTTAAAATAATATCCCCATACAGAAATATGGTAGACACACCACAAATTAGGGAAACGGCGTAGCAACACACGTTCAACACGCGTCCGACTCTGTTGTCGTAAGGCGCAACGCAACTATATAGCAGCACAAAATAAAGGTGGTAACAACCTCTTCATTTATTTAAATGTCTGAGCTATACCTACTTTCAATTGACAATGCTTCTCCCGCCCTCCCCTATTGAAGGCTAGAGGTTGTGGCACAGTAAAAGAAAAGACAAGTACCTACCTAGTACGTTTGTGTGTAAAATATGATATGAATCAAAAGTGTAAATGAAGTTTTGACGGCTGATAGAGATGAATGGAAAAGAAAGACATGTTGCGCCGACCCCAAATAAATTGGGATAAGGGCAGGCAGATGATGATGAAGTTCCTAGTATGTTTATTGAAAATCTTAACACAGCATCACAATGAAACACTTTTATTGAATTCAAGTTGTGTTCATTATTGGATTTTACAATTTCTACATTTCGAGCACTTGACAGCGAAACGTAGGGACGTGTAATATTATAATAAATAAAACTTAAACCGGATTATACTGTAACGAGATGAGTAATAAATTGTTGTGCAAACAGAAAATATTAACACAGCTTAGAGTGTACATAAACTTCAGAAACAAGCTGTAAGCAAACTACAGACTTTTTCTAGCAAAGTGCCTAGTCTGGAGTCTTTAAGCGGGTTTTAATTGAAACAGTCATTAAAATGTTACAGCAAGTTTACCAGTTCGTTTTCCGACACGACACATATAGGAATTAAAAGTTACTGAGGTACTCTTCTACTGTGTCAATAGAGGGCTAGAAGGTAGGACGGGGTATAACCGCGCACTTACGGAGATGAGTCTGCTTTGTTAAAGAGCCCCAGATTACTCTGAGGCGGATGTTAAGGTCTTTAAGATGGTTGGAGCGTTTAGGCTGAAAGCTTTCAAACTATTTTTAAATACTTGAGCATTTTTCCCTATCATGGAGGGTAAATGGGTAAGGTCGTAGTCGGACTTCACGAAGTAAATATTCTGCAATATTGGTGTGCATAACACATAGTTGCTAGCAGACTGACACGATTGGTTGAGTTTTTGTCGATATTGTCTCGTCAATTCACGTGTAGCGAATTGCACGTCACAAACAAAAAGCATTTCAACACCCTCACGGCGTTACCGTGCAAGTTGCTAGTCAAGCAGTGTGGCCTGTGATAAGAGTTTCAGCCTGGAGAAAATATTTAAATAACCTTTAAAAATCAGAAGTGTTCGAAAACTGCAGGCGCGCCTTAAAATTTCCATATAAAAACGGAAGCGCATCAGCAGCACCCGTTATCCAGCGCGACAGCTGTCCAGTCTCGTTACGTATTTAATACCTACTGTCGTCAACTCAGCGCTCTCCAGTTACTGGAAACTTTCAGCCCCTTCAGAGTGCAGTCAGTATAATTAATAATGACATATCCCGTACTCTGATTCGACAGCCAACGTGGAGCGGCCTGCATCGATCATTTACTCCACTGTCGAGGATCATCTTTCCGCCCCCACAGGTAGACAGGGTGATGCTATTTAAACCGGAACCACAAGGCCTATTTTCCTAACTATAAAAAAACCACTGACGAGTGAATGACCCAACATCCCAGTTTATACTCGTTTTAAATCAGGCTCGAACGCCGATCGTATTGCTCCCGAGGGAAATTACTTCACTATCGGGAAACGAACGGTTTTATATTGCGCCGCGATAGACCCGGTTTGTCGTACGTAAACAAGGGAGGCTTTTGATGTGCCAAAACGAAGAAACAGACGACTTTTTCCCTCCAAAATACAGATTTTATCACCGCGATGAACACAAACCGAAACTTCCATAATCGCTAAGCTAAAATTATCCTTGAACAATGGCGAATCCTTTCAAGGCCCACTTAATTCAAATAGTTCGATTATTCTCTGAGGCGACGTGGCAAATAATCAGATAGCTATAGAGAGTTGCCGGATTCGATTATCAAGCAATCGAACCGGGTAAATCTCAAGCCGTTGTTGTATGAAAGTGGATTTATGTGGTGTAGGATAGTTATGTTATGATTATGATAAACAAGCAGAGAGCTTTCAAGTGTTATTAAACTCTGTTTCAAAAGCTTTTAGGTCAACTTTGAGACTGTAGTCGGTATAAAATGAAAATAAAGCGTTTGACACTTTCGTTACATTTTATCCACTCAGAAAACTGAATAAAGTCTAGCGCGTTCGGAAGAATTATTGTCAATCAAAGAAAAAGCAGATTAGTAGGACTGCCTATGAAACTCGAGCGCAAACATCATTTGTATCCTTGGCGGGCGCATGTGCGTCATGGTGTACCAACGTGATCATCATTAATCAATCACTGACCGATTCGCTACAGTTGCTGCAAATACCATAGGTACGTTACTACAAAATGTTTAGATATGCGACACAATTGTAAAAGAGAAATTTCTTCTATCGTGTGGAACACCCAGTCAACGAACGACCCGACGATCCCTGATGTCAGAGATTTTCAATATCCTACATACCTATGGTTGTGTAACGACGGTATAAACAGCAAGCGGGATCGGCGGCTAAATTTCCCCAAAACATGCCCTCTAAAGGACAAAACCATTTAAATTTAATGAAATAAAAGAATAAATACCAGTAAAGCTGTTTTTGCCGGTGACCACGAAGTGTGTTAATTGACAAAAGTTCCATTACCTGGAAATGAAACCAAAATGTGTAAATTAATTTTATGGATAGAAGAAGCGATTCTATTTTAAACCGACACCACACAGCACAAAATGATAAAATGCGGTTATCCAAAACAGTCCAAAGCGAATAAACGTTAAACTGCATCGTTCGTTCGGCTCAAAATATGACAAAGAGATTTGATAAACGGACGAATCTGCAGACAGATTTTCGCAAATCCTACATTCCCCAGCAAATAATGTGAGATCCCCCAATAATGCACAGATATCTCCTTAAACTCCACATTCACGGGTCTATCCGGACGGTTTGCGGCTTTCTGCCGGCGCGGTCCGGTTCAGACCGAAATTTTCCGGATTACCGATCCGGATATACCTAGGGTATATGGGAATCAAGTAATAAGAAACATGTTCAAAAGATGTTTCACTGGTCGTCAGAGTTTTAAGCCAACACACAACATTTTTAAATGATTACTTATTGAGCTCCTAGTCAAATTGAAAACCTCGGTAAAACAAATTATATATCTGGATTAAAAAATCGAGACCACTCCACTAGGATTAAAAGTGTTTGCAAAAGATTCAAAGGAATTTATTAAAATTAACTATAAGTACCTGATTAGTAAATGAAATCGGCACGATTTTCTTTAGCACAAAGGGTAAAGAATTGCTTTCAAAAACCGTTAGACTAAGCGATTGGTTCCGAGCCACGAGAAAAAAAAGAAAATTAAAAATTTCTCGAGGCTTTGAATCTTGAAAAGAATCCACAATTAATTCTTGGAATCCACTCTGGGACGGGTTTTTTCTGGTTAGTGGATCGGGATCGGCGAACAGTTCCACCAAATTCTTCAGTTATCCGCGGCCCCTTACAGGAATTTCATTTTAAATTTTGATTTTATATTAGGGAGTATCATTTGATATGGTGGTAGGTACACAATGTTCTGAATGACTCTCAAACTTTTGTCAGACGTGGGTGTAAAGTTTACGCTTACGCTCTGCCCACTCCGCAACGGATATAGGTGTGTTATATATTTAGTAGAGTTATCATTTTAGGCAACAACTGCAATACATGTTGAAATGGATTAATCTGATTTTCAAAACGTGTTCTAATAACTAAATAATAGCATTGAAGCAACACAAACACAAGAACAGAATCCAGCTTCAATTTGTCTTACTTAAAGAAATAAGAGAGACGCGGTTCAATTGTTTCGAACTTAATTTTCATCACGATTTTATTTATCCCGTTCAATACAATGAGCACCTAATTTAAGTATTGTGAACAAGCTCGTGAACCGTACCCACTTACTTAATTTTATGTTGAATTAGATGCCGAAAAAGTTGCCTCATAAAAAGTATAGCAAAGTTTCCGAACTTTAAGGTCCAACTCGGCAATTCAAAGGGCCTTATTAGAAGGTCAGTATAGGACGGGTTAGGTATGTACATACAAGAACTTTTTACACATAATATCACAAAATTGCACTGTAGCCGATTTCACTAATTATACATCCATGATACTTGTTAAATTTATCCGTTAGAATAGTAGGTACGAATTGTAATAACTCGTTTTTATAACCTGGTATAATGATTTATCATAGACGACCTCGAAGTAAAGTACCGTCCTTCAAATAGATAAGCAAAGAAAGCCATTCACTTTCCTTATCTGTGCGAAGTTTCGTTTTTTTTTTCTAAAATTTTATTTCCTGGCTGAACGCCAAGGTAATTAGGACGCGAGTTGCGAATTTATCTTATGTAAAATAGGGTAAATGATGAGACTGGCAAGCAGTGTTGCTGTTTTACTGTTCTTCCAAAAAATCACACAAGTAAGCTTAATCCGTTTTTTTACATACATTTTCAATCACAAATATGAAAAAAAAGCCTAAAGTTAGAATTCAGAGCAAAACATATATAAAATTCGAAAGCTTTTAGCTTTGTTTTTCGTATTACCGATATCAATACATAGTATAAAATGAAGCAGCTTTTTGCGTTTTTCCGTCTGTCTGTCGGTCTGTCGTGGAATTTGCTAAATCTTCCTAAGACACGCAACTGATTTTGATGCGGTTTTTGGTAATAATAGATAGGAAGATTCAGGAGGAAGGTTTAAAACAAGCCGGGAAAAAATCTTACTCCCGCGGGAAAATTGGTTACAGCGTATATTAAAAAAATAAAACATTTTTTTACAGAAAACCTAATGGTTTTGTTTTACTCAGCCCCGGTTTATCAATAAAGCGATTTATTGACAAGAGTTTGGTGCCTTTGCTTTTCCTCCACCGGCAACACTGCTGGCAAACTGTAGAGTAGCTATACTCTTTTATATTATACATCTTGTTGTATTGGATTTTATACATCCAAATATAGTTGTAAAAAAAAATACAGACCACAGATTAACAAGTTGTTGTGTTAAAAAACAATAAACACGACTGCGGTAATTTTGAAGTAGTATTTTGATTTAAAATTCGCCATCTTGAATCTATAATTTTATAATATAGCCAGTGTCACTCGCGCTGCAGAGACGAATCTAACGACACCTCATATGTCAAAATTCGTTTGGGCTGTAGCCCGTGAAAAAGAATTTTCTTGTCCACATACATACTCTCGAAAAACATAACCCTCCTTCTGAGGCAGTCGGGTAAAAAGCGATTGACGCACTCGTTTATTTTCACACTCGCCTCAGATTGCAAAATAGTTACTAGCCTTCCGCAAAACCAAACAAAATATCAAACGATGCCAGCTACAGTCAACTGTCATTTTATTGACCCTGTGATATTCTATACTTCAAACAGTTAGCAGTATACGAAACTACCAAAACCGTCCAACTGGTATGCCATCGATACACAACTGAAACTCTTTTCATTTAGCAGACTTCGGCTGCAACTACTATAGACAAAATTTTATTTTTAGAGTTCATTTTCCATTTGCTACTGGACATGGCAAGCGTCTAGTGGCGGGTATTTTGCACCTATATTATTGATTACCTGGTTACGCCTTCTATTGGTCGCCACCGAAACTCCCTACAAGAATTGCTCGTTAAAACGTATTAGAGAGATAGATTAAAATGAGTCGTTGGTTGGGGATCACATACAAAACAAACGGAACAGACTAGTGACAGATCTTGTAAAAAAATGATTCTAATAAATAGTGAATTTAAACGACGAGTAAGTAAGACAAATATGGATTCTAATACGTCGAAAATCTTTTTTGTAATGACTTTTATCATTAGTTCAAATCTTATTTCCCTGGACGCGCAGCGCCATGTAGCCCCAAACAAATACTGTGAACGACTCATGTTGTTTACCCAAGGTCCTTCCAGCGACAGATCAAATAAAACAATTTTGTTTCGATCTTGTTTGTTGTTGAGACATCAAAGTCAAAATAAAGAAAATATTCTTCTTTTCCTTCCTGTACAAACTCCTTGTGAAATAATTATTTTAAGGGTTCTTTCTTAAAAGTAAATTATAATTGGTATTTTAACCAACCCAATTTATAATTGTGTAATGTTTATGATTTTAATTAAAAAATAATAATTTTGTCAATGAGATTACAAATTATATATTCGGAAGCAGTGGCAAATCATTGTTTGGAATAGTTACGTTAAAATGAATAGGAATTTTTAAGTGGGTTACAGTCGGCTCCACTTATCTTTCATCCTAGTAAACCAAACTCAAGTAGTTTCCCTGAATACTTAACTTTTTTTTTATCAAACACGATATTATCCGTCCACAATCAAGTTAAAACTTAGAACATAAATGCCTTGCATAATACATTAATACCTACCTGCGGAACCCGAAATGTCGAGTTCAAGCCTCACTTGGATTTTTAATCCTTTGTTTCAGCCGATCAACCATGTCAGCTCAAATACTCTTTTGCGAAGGCGCCTACTTTTATTTAGGGGCGATTTTTTAAGCCTTTAAGGTCGTTGATTGATTGACAATTAAAAACGGGGCGGAAGGGCCCTTAAGATAAATGGGAGGCATCCATTGAGCTTGAATTTAAGGGTTTTTGGTGGTTTTCGTACAAGATTGAGAAGGGCTAGCGATGGGATCGGGCAAGATAGTAGCCACTACGGCTTTTGAACTAGCTGTTTTGTAGCGTTACAAAGTGTTATGTACCTCAAAGCGCAATATCACTCCACTCTCCAGAAATGCTTAAGTATTTATACGACGAGGCAGGACAAGTCCAAATTGTAATGGAAAATTCATGAAATTATGTAATGAATGAAACAGCTTATTAAATTTTTTCGCTGCCATCATACATCATCTTTGTCGACTGAAGCTCTCAGCAGTTATAAATTAGCGAAGTCGGGCGACATTAGCCGCGAGATGGCGCAGCGGTTTTACAAAGTTTTCGGGGACAAAATTATGACCCAGTTATAATTTCACAAGTCTAATTAGGGTCCTCTTCCTGTGATATATTCAAGACCACATCCATTAAATAAATATCCCACTCTCCTAATAATTTTAAAAGTATGCTGAAGTTGGTCTATCTGTTCTGATCGATATAGAGGTTATACGTTCAATTATTATGGTACAAATGGTAAAGTTTTATGTCAGCGTTAGATAGGAAATGGTAGCCAGAAATGATAAGGGAGGAGTTGTCAATAGTTTAAAAGACCAAGTTATAACACTAGTCTAGTTGGGAGCTAAATGTACTTTTTATGGGAATAATATTTATTTAAATTACAATATTAGTTCTACTCCTTTCTTTCCACCTTTATTTACTGATTAAAAAAAAATGTTGAGAATAAAGTTTGTAATATTTAATGGTCTTGGTTTTCCCCGGAACTTCTTTGAGAAAATTGGCTTTAAAGGAACCTCTCGGCACCATATTTCCGGAGAGAACGAAAACTTGTTAACAAATGAACACGGATTAACACGTTTGCTGCTGACAGCTGCCTGCTACGCCATAGGATAACGTAATTAGGTATTCCATGTCCCTTGGAATAAAAGCTAGGCGGTGAATATTAACTATCCCACCCAAAACATAAATGTGAAAGGCTGCCAAGTTCGATAATATTGCAATGCTTCGCCTATAAAAGAAGTGAGATCTAAATAAGTACCAATTTCCATACACAGACCTCAGTTAAAAATAGTTACAGGAATGCACACTTGATTTTCCGCAATTTGGAAAGTAGATTCTGAATAAATATCATATTAAATACCTAAAATTCTAATACTTACACAAACGCAAATCTGTTTTTTCAGCAGTTTCCTTATAACATTTTTTTTCTGTACTTTTTAATGATATAACTTGGCAAGTTTTCACACACTTTGTTATAAACCTACTAAACGCAATGAGTCAAGTATATAATTTTCTATTAAAACTTGCCAAGTTATATCATTACAAAGTACAGAAAAAAAATGTTATAAGGAAACTGCTGAAAAAACAGGTTTGCGTTTTTGTAAGTATTAGAATTTTAGGTATTTAATATGATATTTATTCAGAATCTACTTTCCAAATTGCGGAAAATCAAGTGTGCATTCCTGTAACTATTTTTAACTGAGGTCTGTGTATGGAACTTGGTACTTATTTAGATCTCACTTCTTTTATAGGCGAAGCATTCCAATATTATCGAACTTGGCAGCCTTTCACATTTATGTTTTGGGTGGGATTTCATTTATTTTTGTAAGGTTCATTTTCTTATTTTCTTATGATTAAGTTAGTTAAGGAAATGTCTCATTTATACTAATTTTCAGATTTTTGAATATGGACTATATGGACTATGCTTCTTACAAAGAAATGGACTAGTTTTTTTTATTAAATTTTTCTACGTTTGCGTGGCAAAGGAAACTTTTTTGTTTTGTCATTTTGTATGCTGTCTTGTACGACTAACACGCTAGAGCGCATTGCCCATTCAATATCTTGGATTTTTTTTACACGTTTTCTATTTACTGATAAGCTTGCCAAGTCAGGGTGGTATAATGTACGTAGCCGGTTATATTCAATTTTCACTTTACTTTGACTAAATTACAAACCTTCGTAACGAATTTTAGAGCGGTACGACCATTGGAAGATACAGATAAATTTTTTGTTTTAGTTCCTTAGGGGTATGAATTTACACCTTCATTATTTTTAAAACCGACTCACACTTGGCCATTTTCAGATTTTTTCCTTTACCTTGACCTAAAGACCTACCTCCATGCCAAATTTCAAGTCAATACGACCATTGGAAGTGGTCTAGGTTTTTGATGAGTGAGTGAGTGAGTGAGTCAGTCAGTCAGTCAGTCAGTCAGTCAGTCAGTCAGTGAGTGTACATTAATGAAATTTTGTATTTTAGATAAGTAAGTAGATCTCGACAGATACTAGAAATTTCATATGCGTAGATAAAATAGATTTTGAGTTATAGGTGGGTCGAACTTGGCCCGAAATGGTTCGTGTAATATAACCCACGGCCGGTGTGTCGGTTCTTTGCTCGAACTTGGCGGACACACTGCCGTGTGTCTAGATATTCATTGATCTTCAAAAACTAATTATAAATTGACTCTCTGTATTTTTTCAGCACTAATAGATTCAGTGTTTCTAAAAGCTGATGTAATTCAGCTCTGCCGAAACTAGGTTATAAGTAAAAAAATAGTTTTTAGTCATAAAACACAGATTTGCGTATTGGTGAGATCGGGCCTCAGAAAATGGTTTAATGATTTTATATACTAAGTAGGTATAAAAATTGCATTCTAATAAATATCACTAAGTGAGTGTGTCCCACACAATAGATGAAGATCAATAGCGTTAATACTTTTTTTTACAATACCTATCGACATCACGACACAGATTACATTCGCCTTCGCAACAATACACAACATCAACGAAAACAATTACAGCAATTCTCCGTACCTGCGAGTTTGCTATTAACAATTTACGAGGAGTTACGATTAATCACCTCTAAAACAGGAGTTTACAGCGACATAAAAGTATCAGGAGACTAATAACTACCACGTGACCTGGTCAGGCGATAGCGAAATGCAAATTTATTAAAATGAAAAAAGGAACGAACGTTAGGTATTGAATTTCGTATAGCCTATGGCAGTTTTATTGTGACTTTATTCTAAGCCAGACGAAACAAAAGCAAAACTATTGATCGAGCTAGCTCAGACCGAGGGCTTATGGCGCTGACAACACCAACGGATCAGAGAAAGCTGGCATCGAACACCAGATATTAGAATGTTTTGAAGGCTGTGCCTTGAGTTTTATGAGCTTTTTTTAGGGTTTCGTAGTCGACTTGTTTTTAGAGCAGTTGGGTTCACTTTGCTACTGTATATTCAAGGATAATGAGAACGGCAAAATGGCGTGATCTCATTAGAGGATACTACCGTCCGTGAGGATAGTCCAGTGGAAAAGAGACGTATGTCGAGCAGCTGGTTAATATGGGCAGAAGCACGAAAATGTGGCCAAATTAAAGTCGGGACAGTGTGATCAAGTCATAATGTACGTACATCAGCAAAACGAATCTAATTCTTTATGGCCACGTTCCGACCGGAAGTTACCAGTTAAATTAAATTAAGGTTATTTCGTTACATTACGGCTAATGCCCAAGTTTCGGTCCCGGTTTAAAACCCGCCCAAATTGAGTTTTCTTTCACCTGTTTTGTTTACGTCTTTCGAGGACCTGCCCGTTCCACTTATCTCATCGCAGGGATGGCCTTTGTACCTTGATTATAATACAATTTCATAGCTTTTCAAACTGTTCAGGGATTGAAAGGGCTGTTGTTGGTGACCGGTGGGCGAGCAATCTGCCGTCACCAATAAACATGCACTGGGACACCTAACACTCTTTGGGGAGTTGTATGAACAATTTTGAACCAGTGTACGTGTCTTTGCCGCATGGTTCCGTTTTATTTTAAAATATCAGATATTTAATTTAAAACCCTAACCTAAAAATCTTTCACCAGCTAAAAATATTTCAAAAAGAAACAAAAAACACAGACTGGTGAATAAAATGGACATCGCTGCTGGAGAGGCGTTTAAAAATGCTCGTTAAAATATTGTCACCGGAAAAGTGTTAGGGCTGTCTACTTAGGAAAAATGGTCCACATTGCGCAACATCTTAGCTGTTATTCTATGCATAGAATAAAGAGATAAATAAGAAAAATTACCTATAGTGTAATTATTTACCGCAGGAACCTGGAAACTTCAGAAGATCGCTTAAATGAATGTTTAAATTGTATTTTTCTATGGTAAAAATAAATTATAATTTTCTAACATTGAAAGAATACGACACGACAAAATGTTTTATTAAGTTACAGGACTAGGCAATCCCATGATTCGTGTTGTTGCTAACCCTACATCCGGAGCAAGTTTTCGCCAGCGCGCTGACGTCACAAAGCGTTTTTTTTTTGACGTCGTCCCTCTCCGTAATCGCGTGACTCGAATATTTGATGCAGATACTAGGAAAGACGCGTTGTAGAGTAACATTTTAGGTAGCTGTATTTTTTGACCGTACGTAATTTGGTGGCAGTCCTGTGCCCTGGAATAATAAGTAGCCACAACAGACTAGCAACTTAACGTAAAGTTCCATGGGATGAAATCTACATCAGAGCCGCATTCTTTTCCTTCTTTCCTTGGGGGAAGGATTTTTATTTGATGCGATAATTTATTATTATGATTAGATTATTATGAGATACCGTTTTCCGTGAGGGTTCGGTCTAGCCGCCGTCGTAGCTGTAGTAAGCCGTCGGTCTAGCGTACAGTCTATGAATACTTGGTCAACATGGTGTTTCACTTCTTAACAAAAAAATACTTGATTTACACATTTTGCCATCAGGGTTGTAGCGGGACATTTGTCGACATGTCAAACGATATACAAAGCTGTTATAAAGCTATATATTTGTAGATACCACATTTGGACTTTATGTAGCTTTGTATATGTAGGTACATAGGCGTAACATACAGCAAAATGACGTCATTTTTCGTCAAAGCTTCAGCCAATAAGAGCCACCTAAAACAATTTTCGCGTGCAACTGAGTGGATAATTGTTTAAAGCGGATCGCGCTCCATTTACTCCCGTTTGAGAAAAAGACCGTATTAAGAAGAAGTGGATTTAAAAAACACTTTGTAGTACATGTCTCTTTTGTCGGTGAAAAATAGCTAGTACTTATATAAATGTTAATTTTTCTGCTGGTTCTTCTTTCTTTCATGACGTAGCTAAAAAGGAATATAAGCTTTGAATGCTCCAATCAGGATCTATGTAGGTGCCAGGATATATCGTCGGGAGCTAAAATGGTTTATAAAATTTATCGTTCAAATATCTGCTCTGATATACGCTAAGCAAATGTATTGGCAGAGCCAACTACACTATGTCATCGAAGATCGTCCCCTGAATACAATTCAGAATCTGAAACGCGACCACGTTCGCTGCAGTAGAGTTACGTTTTTGAATTTCAATTACTATGTAGTCTTATGTAGAATCAATAGGTTTCCAATTCTCAAAACTTCAAACGATATAAAAGTGAATCATAGTCTTTATTTAATCATCATATTATTCACTTTACCTTCCTATCTTCTAATATGTAAAGCAATGGATAACAAATTTTCTTTGTAGTCTCTTCGATTACCGCTTGATTTAGCTTCTCAATTGACGACATAAAGGAACGTGCCTCATATCTTTCTTACGCGGTGATAGAGGAGAGCGGATTCACATACACACTGCTTGTTTCCCGGGGGAATAAAATGTATGTTTTCCCGTAGTAAAACTACTTTACTAACTGGACTACCCAACTGTGGCCTCTATTACGAGTACCCCAACTCTCATAATTCATTTACGCAAAAAGAAAAGTACAAATCTTATATTTTAGGATTTTTCATTAAGAAATAAACTATTTAGAATATTTAGATCATAAATAAAATTATTATTTTTGAGTTGACTTCTCATATGTTGTTGGATGATAAACTATTAGATTTTATAATTACCTATCCGACTGTCTCAGGACGGGTATGTTTTTCGAGAGTAATTATGTATGAAAATAAGATATTCGATTTTACGGGCTACAGCCCAAACGGCTGGGCGGATCTTGGTATGTTACTTTCGTCTCAGCAACGCGAGTAGGTAACATAAAAAATTTACTATATTAAAATATCATAAATTCAAGATGGCGGATTTTTATGTACAACATTGAAATTATCGCTGTAGGGTTTATGTTTTTTAATACATCTGTTTGTAACTTTTTATTTAAGGCCGATATAAAAAAAACTAATGCTTAGTCTTACACGTTTACAAAGTCATTGATAAATACTCGACGGAGTCCACGTCATATCATAATCATAACGTGGGCACTCCAAAACTTTTGTCATTTTACTAATTTGTTTGATATGTTTAAAACGGATATTTAAATTCTCTGCACGCTGAGGTTTCATAATAACAGACCCCAAATGTTTTGCTTTTCATTGATGAAATTTTGATATTACATACTATAGCTCGGCAAAAAGCCAACGGCGGTTAAAAACGTTGGGAATTTGGAATACTTCGTCAATTTCGGTATGAAAATATGTTGGTTATACATTTTCAGCTGAGGATTTTCAGGTATTTGCAATTCAGAATGTTTAAATTGTGACCAATATTGTTTTTCTGATGTCAGATCAGCAATGGCTCTTATTTTTTAAACAACCCGACCCAACTGGAAAAAGGATTATGTTTTAAGAGAGTATGTATACGTATAGGTAGGTATAGATGTGGATGTATGTATGAATGTATATATGAATTATTTTTCACGGGCTATAGCCCAAACGGCTACAAGTGGATATTAAGTTGACATAATTATGAGGTGCCTTTAGATTCGTCAGTCGCTTTTTTTAAAGTAGGTAGGTATGTTTGTTTTATTCAACCATTTGAATAGAAAATTCCTTTAAGCTTATTATGATGCTACCTCTTATTTGTCTTTCTAGACGATATGTGGGCTTCCGCGCAGAAACTGTCCATCAGTGGGGTATTGAGTTAGGATCAGTTTTGACATCTACAACAGTCCCTCTATCATGCTGACCACTTGTTTGTAATGGACGTCTAAAGATGTAACTCTGAATGACAATCCCAATTTCCTAAACTGCAAATATGTCGGAAACTAAATAAGATAATTTTTCTTTATTAGTAAACTTAATTACAAATAGGTAAACTTTTAAAATAGTTACGAGGGTTACCCATTTCCTAAACTAAGAATGAGAATTCCTGTAAAATGCCGATACTTGACCCTTCACACGCGGAAGCCCACAAATTATTTTATTATTCTTCAATTCACAGTTCACAGGCACGCCGTAGTTTCAGCAGCGTAACAAAATCCCGAGCCAGTGTTTCAGAATTCGCCGGCAAAACTACATTTCCCCAGTGCACAAATTGCAATGCATGAATAATATCTCGCGGTTTCGATAACACTGTCGGTATGCTCGACGGATAAATCAAATACAAGACTGACAGAGGATCCTAGAACGAGCGTTGCTGGAAGCAAACATAATTATCTACGAACAGCCAGCTGTGGAGTAATAAAATACTTACTCAAAAAACTCGTGCGCCGTGTGATACCGGTTAGATATAGCATCATCCTAATTCTATCCGTATCGCTAAAGGATCCAGGGAATGTGCAACAGCGTTCGATGCGAAAATAACATTTTGCATCTATCTATATCATCATATAATCTAACGTGGTGACTATAGCAATATCCCTTAATTGAGAGAGGTCCGTTTGCAGTGGAATGTCGTGGTTGTAGTAGCAAGTAGTACAATAATAACTTTTTCCGTGTGATGTCGCCTTAAAACAGCATAACTCCATTTCTTTCCGGCGGGTGTCGTTAGAGGCGACTTAGTGAGTGGAGGGTTACACGCAACGGTTACACGTGTATTACAATTTCAGGCGAAAGTATTTCTGAAACGCTTAGCTTAATAAGTTGCCAGATTGCTTGCCGTACGAAATCACATTTGGATTTGTGTACTGTGAGTGAGTTGGTATTGTCGTCTAGCTAGAAAGTACATAAAAGCAAGAGGTGCGATATCCTGTAGCTCACTTCAGAGAGTTCACAATCAAATATAATAAGCAAATTTTTAAAAGGTTTCAACTCAATTTGCTCAGGTCATGGACTGGATATTTGAGTAAAATTGATTCTGTGAAACATAATCTAACTAGAATAAGGGAACATTCTAACGTCGTATTCGTATAGCATATTTTTTCACATATTTTTGTGTGAAGAGCATATTTTTTATTATTTGTCGTCCAGTTTTCCAGCCACGGTAAATATTTCATAACCGATTTTTAATTTTGCGTGTAGGTAGGTAAGTGCGCAGAAAATTTAATTGCGTGAATAATCTCCACAAATTCCGTTGTGAATCGAAATAGCAGTGGAAATAGGGAATATTTCAGATAGATTTCAGCAAATACCAGTTATCTGTTCAAACTACGGGTATTAGTTTGTATGGCAAAGTGGCTGTGCTGATAATTGCCGGATTTTCGTGCGTAAATAGGTTTACAAATCAGAACTATACTAACTACTAAACTAATCGATTCAGACTGATATGTTTTAAACTAATTTGTCTCTGTGGTCTCATTACTACAATTCTAGCTAACTCTAGCTCTTTCAATTCAATTTTGTAAATTGAATACCTACTTGATTCGAGTCTGCTCAGGAGTCCTTGAAGACGGCTCAAGGCGGTAGCAAACAGAAAAGACATACCTACCTCTTACGTGGCAAAAAGGGCTTCCAAGATATAACGTCGCCATGGCAAATTCTACAGCCAAACTGATCGCATGACCTCATCTCGTAACGCAGTTAAATGAATGCACAAATGCAACACAAGTAACTAGGTACATTATACACCAGACAGTTTACAGCTAGAGGTGGATTGCATTACAATACAATGTTACCAATAGAATAAGACGTGAAACTACTAGAGGTTTCATACAAGGTGTTTTGGACGTACACATAAAAATAATTCATTATAATAAATAAGTATCACTAGAATCCATACGAAATCAAAGTAAATAGGTATTATAAAGGCAAATAGGCAAGTTTGAGAGTCGAGAAAGTTAACTAGGTACAAACGGTTTTAAATTATAATAATTAAAAGTGACTTAAAGTTTTCGTGTTACTATATTATTATTTTATATCTGATTGCATATAAATAACCCTAACATTAAATCAGTTCACGATTCCTAGCAAATACCTTTGACGGCAATGGTTGTAATGTACAAGAATGCCTCAACTCTCAATCTTGAAATTATTATTCCAACAGAGGATAACTTTTATTGGCTTCTATATTAGTTCAACATTCATATGTACTAAAATGTAGTTTTAAGCTGTTGTTGTCCCAAATAAATAAATAAGACCCGGTGTAGTGGTTGCCGGTACAACTGATACAGGTAATGGATACAACGCGGCGCGGTGCTATCGCATGACGCCATCAGGAATGTCACCTGCACTCGTAACTCGTTTACACTGATAAGTTAGTAATCTTTGACCGTATCGTTCTAAGTATGCTAGAGCGCACCTCTCATTATATACCCCTTTGTACCAATAGCTCACATCATCATCACAGCAGCCCACAGCTGGATGTAGGCCTGGTTGTAATGTACAAGACCCGGTGTAGTGGTTGCCGGTACAACTGATACAGGTAATAGATACAACGCGGCGCGGTGCTATCGCATGACGCCATCAGGAATGTCACCTGCACTCGTAACTCGTTTACACTGATAAGTTAGTAATCTTTGACCGTATCGTTCTGAGTATGCTAGAGCGCACCTCTCCTTATATACCCCCTTGTACCAATAGCCCACAGCTGGACGTAGGCCTGGTTGTAATGTACAAGACCCGGTGTAGTGGTTGCCGGTACAACTGATACAGGTAATAGATACAACGCGGCGCGGTGCTATCGCATGACGCCATCAGGAATGTCACCTGCACTCGTAACTCGTTTACACTGATAAGTTAGTAATCTTTGACCGTATCGTTTTGAGTGCGCTAGAGCGCACCTCTCCTTATATACCCCTTGTACCAATAGCTCACATCATCATCACAGCAGCCCACAGCTGGACGTAGGCCTGGTTGTAATGTGCAAGACCCGGTGTAGTGGTTGCCGGTACAACTGATACAGGTAATAGATACAACGCGGCGCGGTGTTATCGCATGACGCCATCAGGAATGTCACCTGCACTCGTAACTCGTTTACACTGATAAGTTAGTAATCTTTGACCGTATCGTTCTGAGTATGCTAGAGCGCACCTCTCCTTATATACCCCCTTGTACCAATAGCCCACAGCTGGACGTAGGCCTGGTTGTAATGTACAAGACCCGGTGTAGTGGTTGCCGGTACAACTGATACAGGTAATAGATACAACGCGGCGCGGTGCTATCGCATGACGCCATCAGGAATGTCACCAGCACTCGTAACTCGTTTACACTGATAAGTTAGTAATCTTTGACCGTATCGTTCTGAGTGTGCTACAGCGCACCTCTCCTTATACCGGGAGTAACGGAAAGGGTACAAGCCGAATGGAGGTCAAGGTACTCACTACTCATAAAACTGATTTTTTTCCTATGGAACATGGGTCAAAATATGAAGAATAAATATTTGTACCTCCCATAGTAAATCAATAAATTTTTTATGGGAGGCCAATTTTTTTCCATATGTCGGCCCATATTCCATGGGGAAAGTTGTTCAGTTTGAGTACCTTGACCTCCTTTCGGCTTGTTATACCCTTTCTCTTACTCCTTGTATACCCCCTTGTACTAATAGCTAACATCATGATCACATCGGTCTATAGCAGCCCACAGCTGGACGTAGGCCTGTATTCAGTCTAGTCGCTACCAGAGTTGGGCAAAAAGATATTCATAAAATTGGGCATTAAGAGTACAGCGAATAAATTTTTCAAATGACAATGCCCCATAAAATAACTTTTGAATGGAATTAAAAGTACATACCTAATTATCTCATGATAACGAAAATGATATATCTTGAAATTTACTCCTTGTTCATTTAAAAACTTAAGTACCTTATTGAAGTTCAGTTTTTGGTTTGTATCTGGCCAACCTATACAGGTACTATCAAAAAAGTCAATTTTAGGACTATAATTGAAAATAGGATAGTATTTTTTCCAAGCTCAGCAAAGCTGTTGTGGGCCATTTTTTGTAAAGATTACGTTTACAATTCAGATAATCACGCCTTTAAATCATGGGGGGTTGCAATAATATTTGAAGGAGATGTCGGAGTGTACAGAGTTAGTGGATATTTGAGAAACCTAGAATATTGTGTTCTGTAACCGAAAATAATTTTTGCCGTGTGGTGCCGGCAGAGTAGAATGGCACCACCCCCTCTCTTCCTGTGGGGGTCGTAGGAGGCGACCGAGGGATAAATCCGACCCAAGCTGATCAGGGTCCTGGAGAAGGAAAACTCCACACACAAACCCGGAACGGGGTCTTCGTCAGGCGCGAGAGACTGGTATAGATCGTGCGGCAGACTCCTGCAGCCGACCTGGCTCCACACGTATCGACCCATCGTTCCTGTGGAGTCAGCCAGGAAGGCCGAGAGGGTGGCGCAGGTCCTGGGCAGCCCTGCGTTTTCCATAATTGCGTCCCAGGCAACGCAGTGTCTGCAGAAAGCGTGCAAAAAGCCATGCCGCTCCTGCATCGGCTTGTAAAGCCATGAAAAATCTTGCCTCAGACACTGAATAAATCGTCTGTCACAGACGTATGAGGCCAATGATGATGATGATGAACCGAAAATACTATAGATATTTCATAACAAGTATAAAAAGTTTAAATCTCGCTCTATGCTGTATTGAACCATAGAATCATAATCTAAATTCTTGATTCCAGCAGCAGAATTTCTGTCCTGCCTGCCTCAATAAATTGAGTGTGTCATACCTACAATTCTATGGCAATAAGACTGCCTTGTTGTAGAATTTCTTTTGTTTGTTTTTACAAACAACAAATATGTGGCGAGCCAACTATGCCGAAATATTCAGGCCTTCTCAAGTAATAGATATTCTTAAGTAATCGTCATTCGTATTCGCCCACCAAGTCTGTACATTACCGTTAACACCTGGGCTGTTACTTGTTTCATTTTTATTGCTTTTTTTTTAATTTATGCGTCATCCCCCGCCGGTAATTGGTTTACGTTATGGGGATAAGGCATGGGTCATCTGTCATAGCTTTGCGACATAAAAATGGATTTGTAAAAGGTAAGACTGGATTTGCATTACATTACGTTTGAGGAAACACATTTCTTGCATATTTCTAGGTTGGTTAGCCTGGCACATACAAAAAGCTTTTAACGATGGTGTTTTTGAACGGCGTATTTGACGTCAGTTTATTTTTGGTAAACTATTCACTCGTTTAGCTAGTAGATAGTCCTAGAATAAACTAAAGACCTACCCGGCGGCGTAAAGGAAAGTGAGTTATTTGACGGTTTCCAATATAATAAAATCGTATTCTTCGGAAAACAATTCTTGTTAATACCTATTGTTCTATCACAATATTCTTGTGAAATTGTATTACCTACGTTTACGTAACGACCCGTAGTAGAAAATTGAATTTTTACATAGCGGAATATACAAAGAATATTTTTGTACCGCAAAAACTATTCCATCGTACCGTGTCGACTAATTGGTTTTGATATTTCCTACCAGACTAAATAGTACGCCCGTGGCTACGTCCGTGTCAGATTGAACGTTTCTGTAATAAAACGAGGACTATGTCTCTCTGCAGGCATAGAAACTGCCTATATCCATGCAAAAAATATTTGATACATTTTCATTCTATGTTTGGGTTATCGATTCGACATCCGTCCCTGACGAACCCTTGTAGTTGTAAAGGTCGTAATGAACCCTATGCTCTAGGCTCTAGGTGACATCATCGACTTATGCAATCACGACGACTGTCGCCAATAACAGAAGCAAGTATTTTAACTTGAATTGAAATGAAGGCCGACTTGACGAATAAACTAGGTAAACATAGTTTTTTTGTATAGATACGGATTATTTTTAGAAACATTGCTGACGCACATTAATTACTCACGGCTATTGTACGATGTGCTCGTTATCAAGAAATCAGATGTATGCCTGATGAAAAAAATCGATAGATATTTTACTACGGGAAAATATCAAATAAGATTTACTCAATAACAGGTAATTCACCTACTGGTCCATTAAGCGTGGTGAAAAAACAGTCTGTATAGCTTAGCTACTTAAAATGTTATTCGATATTTTCCTGCGGTAAAAAAGAGATAAGTTCGTCTTGCGCTAAAGAAGTCTGGCTGCATTAGGCAACTACGGCACGGAACTAAAATGAACGGGTCAGCAACTGACGGAAAGGCTTTTCACTTGACCTATATGCAATTTCTTAGGTATAGCAACCTAGTTAGATCTAGAATTTCTTTTCTAGCGTGACTAGCGACATTAGATCAAGGCAAGCGATAGTCAACTTATAGCCTAAGTATAATAGGTCACAGGTATCGATCCTGTATGACCTCGGCAGGCTTATATTAGTCTACTGGGAGTAGTTTAGTCAAGTCGCGGGGCTCTAACTATTTTTTTAAGTTGGTGGAGGCAAAGTTGGAACGAGCTCAGCTTTAAAAGCACTGCGATATCTACACATAGCACAAATTACGTATGACGCACGGCGCGCCTATACACGTGGCTTACGTTACGTTGGAGTAATGGTTGCAGTGAAAAGGTTCAGGCTGTTCGTTTCAAAAACGGCGAGAGTGAGCATATTATGAGCATATACATGTAAGTGCTTGGCACCGGGCATGATTGTCGACAGGAAGTCACAACACAGGTATTGGAAATAAAATTTAATTCGCCGCGACTTGCAGAGAAGATTAAAAACTATACGTTCTTGATCAACCTTCAAGTCATCGCTTAAGGGCTCGTTCAACCGGACTATTTTACAGGCAAGCCGTTCCGTTTTATTCGGCGAGCTTGTATGAAAAACACTAAGACAATAGCGTAGAAATATTGATCCCATCACGACCTAGGTTGACTTTTATCCATCTTTTATTTCAAGTATAATATAATGAAGGGCGCGTCATTTCGACAGCGATCGTTAAACAGGTGAAGGCTGTCTTGTCTTTCGTGCTGAAATCGTAACATAAACCTTCAAGCAATTCCAAAAGTTTTCATTCTCATGCGAGCTTCAATCAAGGCTTGATTTACCTAGATTCGAATTTCACCTATACTGACTATTATAGGTATTATAGTTGGTATGCGTTTGTATAGACGCACGCAACATGAGTAAATTCTCACTACCAATACCTGTGCGCCATATGAGGCATTCCGACATTATTCGGTTAGTTCATCTACAGAAGCCCTTTAGCGGAACAAAGCCCTTTTCGCGATCACAAACTCGACTCGCACATTTCCATGACAGCTGAATTACCTGCGGAGCTGAAAAGCGATTTTCCGCCAATCACTACAGTGGAGCGCTCTACCAATGTTCCCTTTGTGTGCCAATTCCCAATAACGGAGGCAGTGTTGCCAGCTTCAACGATGATGTACGGATTGACAATTGACAATCATCTTTTCTGTTGTCAACTGAGTTAGGATTTGGAATTGAACGACTGATCTTCTTTTTTGATTCAATTGTCTTTATATCGATTAACAGTTTTTGGAACTGAGACGTGGGTATGTCGGCGTCTTGTTGTTTAGCTTGATCAATGTTTTTCTGCATACCAGACGATTGGAGAAGTCATGTCATTTCATGTGACATAGTTTAAAGGAGACAGCTTTACAATAAACGGTAGATACGGTAAGGTAAAAGTGTAGATTTTAGTAATAAATTATCTAATAAGGCGAAGTATTGCCACCTTTATATACTTATGCCGTCGAGTAGAAGTATCTTACCGTCGAGGTCACCAGAAAAGACGCATGTTTGAGTTCGGACAATTCCGCCCAACCTGGCAACACCGGATCGCTCTCTTTCATATAATCCAATAATTCAAATCTTTGACAATTCAATATCACCCGATTAAAATCCGCATTACTTATCTGATTACGCAAATTTCCAAGGTATAAGAGGGAATTTAGGAATTTCGGAATCATCCCGGTTTTAATCCGGGTATTTTCCGGAGATAGTACCCGGATGGGACGCAGCTGGGTATAACGTCCGGTGCTCTCGTTACCTGATAATACCTTTGATGGGAACAAAGGCGAGTAAAGACGGGAGCGAGTAGAATTAAAAAGTGAGTGAAACCTCCAACTGGAATACGAAACACACTGTGTTACGTCACTTATCTGGGGGCACGGCAGTGCCCCCACCAAGTCGAGCTAAAAGCGGCACGGCCGTACCATCCTTTTCTCGAACCAGTTCAGGCCATTTTTGACCCCACCATAACTCCCTTGTCGATAAGTTTAGAACCATCATTTTAAAATATCTTATTAAGCACTGCGTAGACACGATACATTTCAAATTTAATTTAATTTGGACCAGTAGTTTAGAAGTTATAGTTAGTCAAAGTTTCTTAATTTTCTGCCTGACTGACTGACCGATCATCAAAATTCTAAGGTACTTCTAGCAGACTGAGGAGCTTGAAACTTAGAATACACCTTGTATTTAGTGTATGAATAAAGGGAAAACTATAACATTCTGCAAATTCGGTTGCAACCGCATAACTAACTTTGTATTTCCATACAAATGTATAGGATTACAAAGTTAACTTTGCGGATGGGCTTTGAGGAAATCTGTAGCTGAGGCTCAAGAAGTAGTTCCAGATAAGAGAAAAAGGAAGACTATCTACAAAAAGAAATGAGAACCCACCAAAAACATTTACTTGTAAAAAGAACCAAGTCTCGCCTCTCAGTTCATCTACTGTAAAAAGTTGTGAGATCCATGTGATGCCAAGTCGGTTATTGATTTATTCAAAGACTACTTCAGGGAACTTTCATCTTAAGCTATTGCGTAATTAGGTACCAGACATCATCTTACAGTAACTATATCGATATTTAAAAACTTTTATATTTACAATAACTAGAATGACTTGGCAATCGCACACTATTTGCTTGTGAGATACGATGGTCTAGTGCGATGGCCGGGTCATTCTAGTTATTGTAAATATAAAAGTTTTTAAATATCGATATAGTTACTGTAAGATGATGTCTGTTACCTAATTACGCAATAGCTTAAGATGAAAGTTCCCTGATGTAGTCCTTGAATAAATCAATAACCGACTTGGCATCACATGGATCTCACAACTTTTTACAGTAGATGAACTGAGAGGCGAGACTTGGTTCTTTTTACAAGTAAATGTTTTTGGTAGGATATTCTTATTCTCAGGCAAGCAAAGGCCTAAAGGTACATTATGTCAGAATACCCCAATCTGGGGGCACGGCAGTGCCCCCACCAAGTCGAGCTAAAAGCGGCACGGCCGTACCATCCTTTTCTCGAACCAGTTCAGGCCATATTTGACCCCCCCCCTAACTCCCTTGTCGATAAGTTTAGAACCCTCATTTTAAAATATCTTATTAAGCACTGCATAGACACGATACATTTCAAATATCATTTAATTTGGACCAGTAGTTTCGAAATTATAGTTAGTCAAAGTTTCTTAATTTTCTGCCTGACTGACTGACCGATCATCAAAATTCTAAGGTACTTCTAGCAGACTGAGGAGCTTGAAACTTAGAATACACCTTGTATTTAGTGTATGAATAAAGGGAAAACTATAACATTCTGCAAATTCGGTTGCAACCGCATAACTAACTTTGTATTTCCATACAAATGTATAGGATTACAAAGTTAACTTTGCGGATGGGCTTTGAGGAAATCTGTAGCTGAGGCTCAAGAAGTAGTTCCAGATAAGAGAAAAAGGAAGACTATCTACAAAAAGAAATGAGAACCCACCAAAAACATTTACTTGTAAAAAGAACCAAGTCTCGCCTCTCAGTTCATCTACTGTAAAAAGTTGTGAGATCCATGTGATGCCAAGTCGGTTATTGATTTATTCAAAGACTACTTCAGGGAACTTTCATCTTAAGCTATTGCGTAATTAGGTAACAGACATTATCTTACAGTAACTATATCGATATTTAAAAACTTTTATATTTACAATAACTAGAATGACTTGGCAATCGCACACTATTTGCTTGTGAGATACGATGATCTAGTGCGATGGCCAGGTCATTCTAGTTATTGTAAATATAAAAGTTTTTAAATATCGATATAGTTACTGTAAGATGATGTCTGGTACCTAATTACGCAATAGCTTAAGATGAAAGTTCCCTGAAGTAGTCTTTGAATAAATCAATAACCGACTTGGCATCACATGGATCTCACAACTTTTTACAGTAGATGAACTGAGAGGCGAGACTTGGTTCTTTTTACAAGTAAATGTCTGCCCAAAACTTGAACACATTTTCCTAACATAAAGTTTATGTTGCCAAACCAGAACTTTAATATTTTATCGAATCGGCTGAATTGCGTAAAGCCTTTGCCAAATGCGACCACCAGCGACGATAAATCATAATTTCCCGCCCTTTTTCCTGTCAAACGTAGACGATGAGACGAATTCTAACGTTCGCCAAAAAGGCGTTTTTCCCAGAACATTTGATGACAATAATTATGATAAAGGTAGGTTAGGTACTAAATATCAATTAATAATATTCCTAGAAACAGAAAGTCTAGTAATAAAAGAATGTTATGCTGACATATTCTGAAGCACAATGGATACCTATTTTTATTATTTTACTTGGAAATATGATATCAGCGATTATTCGACTGCGATGAATAATGGCGCAACGGGGACAAAGAAACCAAATACTGAGCTGAATACGCATAGGAATTCGAGATCGTATTGGATTTGCTACTTATCTTTGACATTTCACATCTATATTTGTAAATTAATGCAACGATCACTTACGTATTAAATTTAGAAAGTTAAGAATCAAAATTTGCTTAAATGATATGTTTTCACATTGTCTAAATTTTTTTAAGATCTTATCATCAGGTTCTGATTCGGATAAAATGCTTCTATTCTACCTATCTAGTCAGAAAGCTCCTCGTTTGATCCAAGCAAAAATTCGAGTAACAAGTACAAAATATGACGGAAAATTGATGTGTCGCATCGCTGTCGCTTCCAAAATGATTAATACGCGAATCGAGTATCAACCTACAGTATAAGTAAGTCTATACAATCGTAAAAAAGTAAGGTAAGTTTGTATTCTTTCAGCAGAAAAAACAAATACTTATATAAATAAATAAACATTCAGTAGACTGTTTTACTACTGGTATATCTGGAAGGCTTTTTCATATTTGGAAGTGTGTGTTATGTGCGATATGGTACCTATGCTTCTTAGCCTTAGCCGGCCAGTTGGAAAGCGAATTGCAAAATTCACAGGGAACCCTACTGCGTCTCTTAAAGGGAGGTTATCAAATAAATTCAAATAGTAGGTATGTACGTAGTTGTTACAATCAGATGTATTTGATAAGTTGGTCTCTGGTCAAGTGTGATTTGTTGACCACTTGACAGACTTGATACTTCTTTACTGTAAAATTCTGAAATTTAGGAGTACCTATTTAGTTTATTCATAATCTGTTCGTCATGGTTTTACCTAAATTCTGACGTCTGATCTAGGTTCTCATTTTTGTCGGATGAGCCATCAAAAGTACATGAAGTGAACCATAATAAGCGATTTGGTCCGTTCACAATATAGGCCTGGTCATCCATCATCTGACATAAAACGTCAGGGCCTCAATGGGCCTAATTTAAAGTTACGAGTACAGATTTATGTATCAGCAGTTTATTTTATGAGCTATTAGCGCCACCTATTGGTGTCATTTCAACACAAAATTTATAGCTTACGTTTTGTATTTGAAATAGCACCGATGTGATCTAAAATTTTGCTGACTATCTGTAATCACGGTGAAAGATTAGATGCTTTAGCCAATATCAGGGTTCGTAGCGTCGTGTTGACGTCATTTTCATTTAATTATTGTGCTACAAAGTTAGTTTCAGTAGCCGTTCCAAATATTAAGTCATACACTACATTGCCTATTATTCTAGTAACAAAAGGCGTCAAAACGTTACCAACTTTCCCAGCACATAAACAAACTTAGCGTTCAAAGTGAACAGCCCAGTATAACATTAGCAACATGTACCTAGTGCAGGGGTTCCCAACATCTGAATATAACAACACCTAGTGCATAAAGTAGGTAACTAAGTATTGGCGGGAGTCCAATACAGAGAGTGTGTTACAAGGAAACGTCACTACACTCACACACACATCTACACGCCAACGTGTAAGCGCTAAATCAAACGGTCTCAAACCAGCAAGTAATTGGAGTCTACAGCGTTCGGCAAAATGATGACTCGCAAGTGTACATATTTTTGTATTTTGTTAAAGTGTAAGTATGATGTAAAGTAAGTAATGTACCTAAAAATGTTTAACCGAAGTACCTTATTCTAAAAACTTAGAAAGAAAAAGCTGCAATCCTGTAGGGTGTAGGTACAAAAGATCTGAAAAAGTGGAGAGCTGCCCTTCTGTAAATTGTCTATTTTGTGATAACAACATCTAGTGGTAGTACTAGCGGTTCCCAACTAGTGGTAATGCTAGCGGTTCCCAACTAGTGCTTGCGTGTGCGAAATGAAATCT
Source organism: Phthorimaea operculella (assembly GCA_024500475.1). Taxonomy (NCBI): domain Eukaryota; kingdom Metazoa; phylum Arthropoda; class Insecta; order Lepidoptera; family Gelechiidae; genus Phthorimaea; species Phthorimaea operculella. The sequence continues at coordinate 5,784,541 of JANFCV010000007.1, read as the reverse complement.
CGTTAGTAAATAGCGAAAATAGGACAGGCAGGTAACTTTGTTCAGAAGTTAGTGTTAGATAACACCCATTTAGTGCCACAGAGTACCGCCGCCGTACCGTAGTAGAAATAACAAACAAGTTATGCTTTTATTTATAGCAACACTACGTGCATTAAAATAAAAATTCTAAACCCTAATTGGGTTTATTTTTTCGACTTATACTTAATGTTGCTAATAAGACCACTCGACCGACCGGGTATACAATGTAGAGGGCTAGGTAATACAAATTTATCAAATCTCATCATCAATTAAAAATCGTTTATAAAACAACGTGAACTATTGTTACCGTAGTTTAAAAAGCTTGTAAGTGACAGGCATTTTTTAAATAGCAGCCGTGTATTTTAATTTTTAATCGCGTTAGTTTTTTCTCCACAAGGTGTTTATAAAAATAAATGAAGCAGTGTTAAAAGCACAAGTTGGAAATGCAATAAAGTCAGGGCATTTTTTTTCCTCCACCGTAACGGCATCCTTCCGCCATCTTGGTTACTAGCGGAAATGCCGGAAATTTCTGCATTAATTTTCCGGGAACACTTTTAATAAATCTTCGCCAATTAGAACCGTCCCGTCAGTCGAAATTAATTTGTAATAATTGAGGTGATATCAATTAACGAGTTTTTAGTCTATCGTAAAAATTATACATAACATTTCGGGCCTTATGGCAGCTGAAACTAAATTGAATCTATATTATTCTTTTATTGTTAGCGTAGGTCGATAGAATGAAAAACTTTTAACTTAAAAATAAGAATAATAATATAGCACTGGCAGTGCATTTAAAATCCCGATACATTAGAATGGAAATCGCCTAGTGATTTTTAAGATACAGACAGGAGTAGGTTTAACGAAACTAGGCCGGAGCTAAAAATGTACTAAATGAAAGTAAATTGATGTGATGAGTGTATGGTGTTCTAGATATCTGAAAGGGATGCCGATGGGATTTTGCATGTATAGACCCTTCGCCACTGGTAGGTACAATACAGTTGACAAGACCAAAATAAATGATGAAACCTTCGCGTAAACTCAGTTTTTGTACCTAAAATTCTCTTTACAGCTAAGGATACTTAGATTGAGGCAGTCATTCGCTTAAGCAGTGATACTCGTTTCGTCGTCTATCTATATCTCCAACATACCTGGAACAACAAGATATTAAATAAAAATAATATTCATGAATAATAGTGTGTAGAATTGTAGAAATAATAATATTTCGCCAAAGACTAAAATCTCAGTCCCTTTTGAGAAAGTAATTGCTACAAATAGCCTTTGACTGGGAAATACCTTCCCCGAGCAAGTTCCAATTTGCTCTAAAACTTTTTCATATTCTTTCACAAGCGACTAATAATTAATACTTATTAGAAGATAAATTATTCTACCTTTTAGATATGCTCAGTCGCTTGCAATTATAGGAAAAATCTGCTTTTTGCTCCAACAGAAAACACAACCAGAAGTTATAATTTCAAAAGAGAAAAATGAACGGAACATAAATTTTTAACGATCCCATTCATTCGTTCGTCCACTGAATGAATAGGAACTAAGTAATTTGATTCCGGTTTCAACCGTTCGAACATTTTGAAAAGAGAACTAGTGTTGGTAAGCACAATCGATTTATCGATACCCGCTTTTGCTATGTGATGTGAATAATAAAAGTGCAATAAGCTTAATATGTCCAAATATAAGAAAATAAACCAATAAAGGAATTGTCTTGGTGTAAGGGAGATGGAATGGGCGAATTATTTTGTAAACCGATGATAGTTTGAAGCACGCGACTTTGCCAGAAATGTGTCAAGCGAATAACAGACAAAAAATTAACAACATTAAAAACTGTGACGTTCATAAAAAACATAATACATGTATGTATCGTTATCGACGCTGTATCAATAGAACTCTAGATTCTAGATGAACAGAAAGGTACAGAGAAACTGTACCGTATCAGGCCAAACCTCCCGGGAATAGTGTTCAAATTGTACAGAACATTTCTCGTACATTCACGATATTTAAAAGTCATGATGGTGAATGATTGAATGAAAACTCTAAGTTACTAATTTAAATAAGTTCAAATTATGTTACGTACAAAAATTACAATATTCTTACTTACGAAGTTTATTACAAAAATTTAAACCAAATTGGGTTCGTATATTTATTTTATAAACAAAAAGTAACAAGGAAAATAAATAAGGTCTATTTATTTTAAACATTTACTCCGGGTACGAGAATTAACATATTTTGCGTGCGTTCCGTTTAAGGAGATCTTTGCCCGCACCGTTCCTTTTTCCTTGGCGACTTTTTTAAATTATTTTTAATTTTCTGTTTTTATGCATGCCATTGCGGGGTCAAATACCTTTGAATTTGATTTTATAATTTGTTTCTGTTTGAAGAATTTAATTAGATTGTTAAGAATTTGCATTTTACGCTGGAGCAAATAATAAAGAATGCGCAATGCAAGGTAATTGCTTCCATTCGACATAAAATGCAGCAGACGTGTATCCTGGAAGTATTTAACCTTGCTGGCCGTGTAGTGTTAGTTTTAATTCTGTAAACCACATTTTCATAGTCTTAGACATTATTATCGAAAAATATACTTAATAATGAAGTCATATCTAAAAGAAAAACACATTATAACCCAGTTTTAATAAATGTTATTTCTATTTTAAACAGCCAAACTGTTTGAAATTTAGTATCTGCAATAGAATTTCTAAACTGTTAGTTTTCCTTTTCGGTTCTGAACCAAAGCGTTTTAAAATGGGAATAGTTTGAAACAAATTCAAACTAATTGTAACTCCTGTTCAGCTTGTTGGTGCTGTGTTGCCAACTAAGGCTTTACATAAATTTTGCATATAATTAGGACTGCAAGGTAGATTGTTGCAAAAATAGAATAAGAGGCGACTCTAGGGCCACACTGGCCTAAACTTAGTTAATGGCACACAGCAGTAAATTTCTTAAATTAGAAAGAGTGAGGGATGAAATATAAAACAGCTAATAATACGGATATCTAAAGTAAAGTATATACACGAGTAACCTTTTCATTAAATTGCTAATATCACCGAAGAAACTCTTCACGGATGTCAGGTGCGGTATTATTAATTTACCAATATTTTTACAATATTAGTAGGAGGCAACACAGCCATTTAATGATAGTTTGCAGTTTTCGAACGGGTTGTACGTGTCAAGGTTTGCAGCAGTAGCCCTATCCTCACCTGTGCCCTTTCAACTTGCGTCATACTGTTCATTGCTGCATTACAGTCAAACCCGTGACATAAATTCAAGCCAAAACTGCAATGAACGTAGTAAGTTAAAAACGTAAAACACAGGGCCTATGAACGGGTTTCAAGTATCACCTTAAAGAATTTAGAGGAGGTGGAACACTGTTTCTGTCTCGCTCTAATCCGACAAACATAAGCCTCACTGGTGGCAGACGAGCAACATTCGAATGACCTAAACTCTAAAGAAAGCAAACAACGTTACCTGCATAGCAACCACTTCCGAGAATCTGAGGCGGTACTCTGGAAACTCGATGCATTCTCGCTTCAACGGACAAGTTAGGTATGTAAGACGTATAAAGTGCACGCCACGTCCCAATTAGGAGTAAACTTGCTCCCGAAACTTACTTCTCTTATATAGAGTTTTGCTACTTTGTATGGCTTCCAGTTAGTATGATTTAAAGCGTGACGCATGATGAGATCAGTTTATAAATAAAATGTCCTAGGGGAAATCTATATATTAGGCAGACTAAACCGCTGAAAGAAATGCATTGTTTTTGAAAACAGGAAAATTTACTAAAGTTGATGTAAATTTTTTTAACAATTCAACCCTAACCTGTTGGATTCTGCAGTACAGGACATTACGCGCAATTTATGCTTGTTAAGGGACATTTGAAAAAGAAAAAGTGACGTTTTATAGTAAGTAATTGGGGAACATAAGCGTGATTACTTTACAACATCCGTTTCTACTCAAATAAAAGAAAATGGTTCGAGTTTTTATAGTAACGACGATACGACACCATTGAATCGACACCAACCGTTTCTCTCATGGTGTGAGGTGTTTGTTTATCCCATTTAAGGGTCCAGAGGATTTATTAAGCTATTTCCTGCTTAATCATACCTCCTATCTACCCTATAACACGTATAATTTATGCAGATAAACCTTTTTTGTCCGAAGGGTTGGGTGTGACAAAATGTTCTAATATTTAAATCGTTTCTGGCGTAAAATTCCGATTGAACGCATTCTTAAAACATTTACTAAAGTATAAACTGGAGATTTGATTATACGGTTATTTTGTAACTTATTTATAATACAGGCAAAATATTGCAATTTAACCCAAATCATTTTCTTATATGAGTGGGTGAACAAAACATGTTCAGTTTTATGGAATGAGTATAAACCCACAAGAGTGCTCCAATATTTTAGTGGATCTGGTAGACACACACATGCGCATATAATTACATCGTCACATCAGCCTATGGCAGTCCTATTTCTATTTCTATTGCAGTCCAGTGCTGGACGTAGGTCTCCCCCAGGAAACGCCATAAGGCACGATCTTCCGTTTTTGCCATCCAGTCGCTACCAGCCGCCTTTTTTCAGTTATTGGTCTATCTGGCCGGAGGGTGTCCAACTGTACGCTTGGCGAGGCGTGGCCTCCAGTCAAGAACCCTCTTACTTCACCGACCATCGGTTCTACGCCAAATGGCAGTCCAGTGCTGGACAAAGGACATAGGCCTCTCCAGGTTACTCCATAAGGCACGATCTCCCATTTTCCCCATCCAATCGCTACCAGACGCTCTCGTTGCATATGTATAATAAAGAAGATACAAAAACCTATACTTTCAATAGTATGTTAACAAGTGCTTCTAACAATAAACTGCCGACACCAAATAACCCGAATAAATATAAAAGTAAGGAACAAACTTCGGGATCAGTTGGACTTGGCAACTTTTTCATTTGCCAACTTAGATTGTTCTTGTAGAGTTGTTACGCTTTCGCATATTTTGAGAATGCATTAAAAAATTTCGATTGTTTCTTTTATTTACAGTATTTTGCTTTAAGTATATCATCACTTAAAAGATGTTAGTGGTTGTGATCTCCCACATCATACCTACTGGTATGGAGAGAGTGACAGAAACTGATATTTTAATTATTAGGTTAGTGAGTTTTATATGCTCAATCACTTGCTTGATTCAGTACCTATCGCTGCACACAGTAAGGGATTTAATAATGTTGGTGTAAACCTATCAGAAAAATCAAAATGAGTTTTCGCACTTATTGAACACAATCGTCGGTTAACCTCATCTAATATTTAGGTCATAATGCGAAGATCATTGCTCCAGCTAGCCTGAGGGCGTTCTAATCCCACTCAAGAACTCGTTTACCCTATAAGAGCTTCATCACACAAACGTTTTGGGTTGGCTCTTAAAGGTGTTCACTGTTGATGTTACCTATAAACCTAAGAATTGTGCACCAATATGGTTCCATCATAAAACTCACATCAGTCACACACGACACGACACATCGCGAAATTTTTATTCTCCAAAAGTTTTCGACATAACGGATGTGAGTCCGCAGGCACCGAATAGGAGGCGTATTTTGAATCAGTTAAAATTCGATTTCACATGCCCCATATTGTGACGACTGGTCTAACCGCACTTGTCACACAATGAATGCGTGCGATCTGATTGCATTCAGGGTATGAGGAGTGAGGGTACTTACTTTCAATCGTTTATTAGCACGAGTATGAAAGAATGGATTCGAGTTGTCAAAGGAGTTTTAAGAATGGTTACATTCTAGTCGCAGTGTGGCGCATGCGAAATAGGATTTATATGAGGATTCAAAAATATGCGCCTTGCGTGGGAGTCTTAAATCCGAATAGTTCGAGAAAATTATGGTTGTCGTAGGCGTTGATGATTAGTCTACAATTTACGATGACGGCATAATCCGTTGTCCTAGATTAAGTTTATTGAATATCGTCAATTGAATAATTGACGGTAAACTAACCCTAAAAAGCCCCATTCTACAGCTTTCATTAATGCCTTTACGCCATTTGCTTTGTTGATGAACTTCGGTATAGATCTGACAGCAGTAAAATCAGGATACCTAATTAGTAATTGTGTGTGTGCGGCAACATAATAAGCTAAATAAAACAGCTGTGCCTACAGTTTGGAATTTACTTCAAACACACAAGTCAGCTCGTCAAAATGTTGCCAAAAAGGTACTTAAAAATGACAGGATGATGCTACTTCAAAAAGTATAAAGGAAATCTTAAATAAAGAAACCTTAGGAAGCTTCAGAACAAAAAATATGCCAGAGGGAGACCGAAAAAAATTACTTCATTAAAACATGTACAAACATTACGTCCTGCCAGTTCAGAGTCATAGTAGGTGAGTTTTTATTTCATTGTTGGCAGATATTCCACTCAACAGAAGAGGTAAACTTGTAATTGAATCACTTTATTTCTCACTGTTCCTTCTAAATTGTTACTCTTCCTAAGTAAGAGGCACAAACCGAGATATCGTGGGTGTAAGTGGCCCACTACGTCATCATTTGACCTCTTTTGACCCAGTTAACTTAACTTTGATCAGCCGGATCGCCATTGTAAAAGAAAGAATGGTTTCCAACCGTTCACTCGTTCGCGATTCAGAAGTCAATCTCATTCAGTGGAACGAGTGAATTTTACCAAACTGAGAATAATCTTTCTCAATGTGAAGCGATTGGACATTCCTTTTGATCAGATTAGACTCCAGGAAAGTTAGGTTTCTCTTTCTTAATTTTTCTACAGGGTATTACGTTCGCCGTTCTTTTCAAAGAGTTAACCACCCCGTGAAGCTGAACGACTTTCAGAGAAGATAAAGGTTTTGTAACTTAATAAAATAATTTTACAACGCAAATAAAAATGTGTTTTTACTTAAAACCTAACTAAACATCACCAGCTATCCGTAGGTATCCGTAATGCTTTTGGGAATGATCAGTGACTAAAACATTACATGACATATACAAAATTTCTTCTTTATTTTCTTCTTCACATTATGCAAATAACTCTTATTACTATCATAAAGGTAATTATGTCGTAAGATATTTTGAAGATGTAAGTTGGCGTTTGCAGTAAATTTCTCTGTACGAATGATCGCCAGTATTTTCGTTTACTTACAATCAATATTTACTTACATAGGTGGTATATTAACGTCTTGCTTACGTTTACTTAATTTCAACAATATTGCTTAATTAATATACCTAATTTTATATAGATGGACTGATAAAGTAGCTAAATATTGAAAGCCCGGCTGCATAATCATGAAACGCTTTTGACCACTACCGATTTAACTAAACAAATTAAAGCGTAAATTGAATTTTCCAAAACCCGATACACCAAATCTCATTTGACCAGTTTAAAAACAGCATTGCGGTTTACAAATCTGAACGTAGATCATATAGTACGTATGAATTACATACAAATGAATTTAGGGAGTTCCGATATATTCTCTAGCTAGGTATGCCGAAATGGGCAGCTAGCTAAAGAATATTCTAAAGATTAGTTACCATCTTGCAGCACGCGCGGGAACTCCCACTTAGACGTTCAAGCGTACTAATAAGAATTAAAAATATAATTCAGCAAACAAAGATCGAACTTATGAAATAAAATTTAACTACCTATTGATAGTTAGATTCGATAGAATATGCAAATTTCAAAGTAAAAGTTTTATTTTGGAATATTAAAGGCTGGGTTAGACAGAGTTGATTAAAAGGCTTCTAGTCGACTACGAAAACCAAAATTCAAATATGTCAGATTTTTTAAAACTTTGTTTTTGTTGTATGGCTTTATTATGTTATAGGACTGGCCAACGGCTTTTTAGTAACTTTAATGCACTTGTTTATTTTAGGCAGCAATTTATGAACGGATATCGAAATATCTGACCGATAGAGTATCGGATTTACATTAAGCGATAATGAGATACAGTACAGTAGGTTGGATACATGACCTACATTGTGTTTGGACTGATACAGAACACTTTTCATCCGAAACCAATCGACAATAGTAGTAAGCACTTAGGTAGGACACAGATTTTACCAACAATGGATACTATTGACTCTATTAGAAAACAATTCGTCTTGTAGGTACTGATTTTTACTGCCACGAGTGACTAGCAAATTTATAAGGAATAGAATCAAAATGTTTCTATTCGTCAAATATACTACTAACCAAAATACTGTTGCATGTGTAAGGATCAGTTGGTATCAGGCCTCAGTGCTTTACTTTCCAGCATGTTTGCATAATATTGTGTTACGGCAGGAACCACCTGCTATATTGTCGGAGCCTCAGCTCGTCAAATATCCGCTCGTGTGCCCTGACATTCAATACCTTCTAGAACACTTAAGGGTAGAGTATGTGAGGGTTAGAGGCAGCTCTTTACTGTGCGTATCAGAATAGGATCCACAATATTTCAGGGGATATATGCTCCACAATTTTATCAAAATGATCTATCCATAATGTGACAAAAGTAGCCTGAAAATTATGCTTTGCGAGTGTTAATACTGGGTTAATTTACATGCAATGTGGGTAGTACAGCAGTTGGCTTGTTTAGATAGTCCATTCCATGTTTTGTCTGCTGCAAAACTATATGTAAACTACCTACCTTTACAGGGTGTTAATTTAAATGCGTGCCATAGCTTCAGGATAGGTTTAGTATCGATAAAGGATGCCGTAAAAATGTTTGAAAGAAATCCCAGTCACATTTTTTTTTACTTGGCTGACATTTCATTCAAATGCCTATATCTCAGCCGAAATTCGTTCAATCTCAAAGTTGTTTAGTCGAAAGTACTTGAAAGTATGGGCACTCTGTAAACAACAACAGTGTCAAAAATTGATTTTTCAAAAAAGGAAGTTTTGACTAAATAAAAATAAAAAATGTATAGGAATTTCTGAATATTTTTTACGGCATCCTTAATCGATACTTAACCTACCCTGAAGTTGGGGCACGCATTTAAATTAACACCCTGTATAGGGTGAAGTATCAAGTAACGGCGAGGCCTAAATTTATTTTTAGGACTATTTCATATCCGTGGCTTTCGGTTTACCTCATGGAAATTAGTTTTGCTGCACATATTGCGTTTCCCGCTAAACGTATATTTTCAATTTACTATTTGCAATAGAAACAATTTTTGATACCGATCCAGTAGTTTCGGTTTTATTGCGGTTACAGTTACAGAACATTTAAGTACTCTATTTTCAATAGAAACGATTTTTGTGCCCGAAACATCGTTTTATCATCCACAGCGTGTGGTCTGATGATCACACAATCATCATCATCATCATCATCATCTGCCTGCCCTTATTCCAATTTATTTGGGTGTCTTTTTCTTCCATTCATCTCTATCACCAGTCAAATGCTCACCTACGCCTTTATTTTTCATATCGTCTTTTATATAATCCATCCAAACTTTTTTAGGCCTTCCTCTTCTTCTGCATCCATCAATACAATACAAAATACAAATAATCATTACTTTCTTTGTTACATGCTCTTCATCTCTCCTCATTACATGCCCATAGTAAGATAAACGATTCCCTCTCATTTTCTATGTCACTGGCGCTACTTTCAAAATATGATCACACAATTATATTATTAAATAATCACTCTTTATAATCTTCAATTGCTGGACGTACGCAGGGTACGCCAAAAGGTTCAATATTAAGTAAATTTTCACCATATACATAAACAATATAAATCCTCTATTATAACTAGTACTTAAATAGTAATACTGTACACGGAGATAATTTTATCTGTAAGTTAATTTAGTGAATGTCCCCACCCCAATTTTGTAAAACTGCGTCTACAGCTCGGCATAACTTTTTACTTGCAATCAGTTCTTATTTTATTCAATCGTCAATTGGATCGGAAAACGATTGCAGTAAATCCTACTAATATTATAAAGGCGGATGTTTGTGTGTGTGTTTGTTACGACATCACGCTAAAACGGCTGATTAGATTGACATGAAATTTTGCACAAATATAGAAGAGTATCTAGAATAACACATAGGCTACTTTTTACCACGGGAAAATGTCTTATTCCTATGGGATCACGCATAATCCAATATTTTTGCAAAGGTGGCGTGACTGAGCCGATTCGCGTTTTAAATGTTTTCGCCGAAAACTAACAGGGACATCTCTTGGTAATGCTTTTTTCCCGCGGAATAATAGGTTGCAGCGGGTGAAACCGCTGACGGGCAGCTAGTGTAACATTATGAAAACCTTCGCAAGGGATATAACCGATGTAACGATGTAAAATGATAGTTTATTCGCAGTGGCAAGCAAAAGTTTTGAATTTCGATAATAAATATGTACCTAGGATTTTACCCCAGTGAAATCCGATTTTAATATATAAATAAAATAAGGCACTTACCCCCTCGGCTCTTCGACTATAAGCGCCTCTATAAGAACTTTGTACTTAGGAATTTTCAAAATGTTAAAACTCAATATTTTAGAAGTTGAATTGTTTGGTTTTACAAATAAAACCTTGTATATGATGAGGCATCTTGATACAGGCGAGGAAATAATAATACATACATACATACATCACGCCTTTATCCCTTGCGGGGTAGGCAGAGCGTCAACGACCGTAAAAGTACGGTCGTTATCGCCACGTCTGACACATATTTGAGGGCCGTTTTAGCTATTGTCGTGTGTCGCTATAGTGACAGGTTGTCAGCCTGTCGCCTAAAATTGCAATACACATGATACCCTCGAGTCCTTTAGTCGCTTCTTACGACACCCACAGGAAAGAAATGGGGTGATGCTATTCTAAGCCGGCATCACACGGCACAAAAGAATAATACTGCCATCTTTAAGCAACCCTAGAGAAATTAACTTTTAGAAGACCACCCGTGTTACTATAATTGTATGACAACCCTTCAGTAATAATATATTAGCACACAAACACATTGAAAACCTCAGATACGTACTTACCTACTATAACTCTATTTATTCCATTCAATACAAGTTCAATACTCTACAGACGCCGGAAGTAGAAAAAACTGCACCTGCTAGTGAAGGGACCAGTTTTTGCCCTTTGTTGTTATTACTTATTTATTATCATAGCACAAGTATGGAGTTTGCAACAGTGCAAAGAATACGAAGATTATTAGTTTTCCTTTGAATCGGTAAGCTGGGAGATAATTGCATCTTGATTGGTTTATTGTAAGTACGCGCAACAAGGAAATAAATGGCAATTTCGTTCGAGTTTCATAAATATCGTCCTAAACCAAGTTTGTTTTATGTTGACGATCGAACACCTGGAACAGCCTTTCACATGAGCCCCCCATTTTTGATGAGGACTGCCTACGTAATTCCCCTGTAGGACCATTGCCTACACTGCTCCCGAGCGACCTGTACACAACAAAGTAATGTTATGTGAATAAATATAGATGGATATGTATTTCGCTTCAATCCCATAAGGAATTGTCTTGTCTATTTTTTATTGATGGATGGTTTTTTTATTGGTACCATATTGCGAGAAATGAAAAATGTAGGTACCGAATTTAAATTCTCTATTATATTTATATACAATAACTCGTTAAACTTTATAAGCGGCAAGTATAAGAGAACAATGTGATGTTTTAAAAACATCGTCAATTGGATTATGATGAAAAGTACCGCCAGATAGCGTAACAATAAGTACACCATTGTAACAAAGATCCACCTACTATCCATCCATGCACTACTATAACGTAAATGTTTGAAAGTAGTATAACAGTAATTTGAGGCACGCCTATGATATATCAATTAAAACCTCATTTTTCTCACAGTTGTTATTAAAAATACCTGTATATGTAGACCCCTTACAGCCCTATTCAAATTTTAGTGGATCCGGCACCGTACTTGGAAAGCCGGTATTCTGATTGGTACCCATCCGAATACCGAATAGTAGTTTGCATAGTGTCTACTATTACCTACTACACGGTATTTTCATAAAGTTCACTACTTTTTAAAGAGTGAAGTAGCTGATGTTACATTTTTTTTACCATAGCCTGGCCAGACCCAAGGCACTGCCCTTATTTTTATTTTTTTATCTCGCCCGAGCCGCGTTTATCAATACATAGTATAAAGTAAAGTCCATTCCCGTGTCTGTATGTATGTTTCCTTATATCTTTAAAACCCCTCAACGGATTTTGATGCGGTTTTTTTTAGTATATGGAGTAAGTTAAAGGGCAGGTTTTCAAATATTCTTTACCTCAAATTTTAACCCCCAAAGGGGTAAATAAGAGGTTGAAAGTTTGTATGGAAAATCATTATTTTTAAATGCGATCTGTTTCAAAATTTGTGATTAGATAAAAAAGCTAAAATAATTAAACACGTGTTTCAGGGATTTTCGATTTTTAGCCCCTAAAGGGGTAAAAAGGGGTTAAAAGTTTGTATGGAAAATCTTTATGATAAGATGCGATCTGTTTCAAAATTTGCTATTAGATCAAAAAGCTAAAAAAAGGAAATACGTGTTTCAGGGATTTTCGATTTTTAACCCCCAAAGGGGTAAAAAAGGAGTTGAAAGTTTGTATGGAATATCATTATTTTTAAATGCGATCTGTTTCAAAATTTGTGATTAGATCAAAGAGCTAAAATAATTAAACACGTGTTTCAGGGATTTTCGATTTTAACCCCTAAAGGGGTAAAAAAGGGGTTGAACGTTTGTATGGAAAATCTTTATTTTAAGATGCGATTCGTTTCAAAATTTGCGATTTGATCAAAAAGCTAAAAAAGGAAATACGTGTTTCAGGGATTTTCGATTTTTATCCCCAAAAGGGGTAAAAGATGGGTTGCATGCAGCGGGTGAAACCGGTGACGAGCAGCTAGTACTTTTATAAAAAAAAATATATATATATAAATGCGAAAATTGTGCCTTGTTAATTTCTCTTTTTTACAATGCTAATCCATTCATGTTAACTGACTATCAAATAAACGGTATATTGTTGTTATCCAACTTTAAATAAAAAAATCGTTTTCGTTTTCACATATACATTTTAGCAAGCGATCATACAAGACTGCGGAATCAGTGAAACTTTTATCTTGATTCATGATCATGAATGACGCACAAGAGTCAACGACCTACCATTGATAAATTAGACGCAATTCACGAAAACATGCTGAAAACGCTGGCAGTACACGATTTCTGTAAAACTCCTGCATTATGAGTTTTATTTTTATCATATAGCTGCAGGTAGCGTTATTTTTAGGACCGAAATGTTTCTTTAAATCATAACAGAATAATTGTATTTTTTTTTTCTTATTTTGATGTTTTCACACGCGAGTACACCCGTAACTTTTTCTCTCTGTTTACCCTCTGGTTGGCCGGTAGAGAATGCCGCATGGCATTAGGGCCACCTTTTGTACTATGTACAATAAAAAAAACAAGATTTGGGTAAAACAAAATACAGTATTTAACTGAATAAAGCCACTCGCACAATACTCAATTTAAAATGCAATTTTTATAGCCCTTGGTTTACGTTTTGGATAAATTACTATCGACATAATTTTAACAGTAGTGGGTTTCTTCACTATTCTGATACAGTTACCAATAAACATAATACTTGGAAGATGTACGAATTTCGTTTTATATAAAACGGTACCAACTTTCAAAGCGAAACTAATTAGCTTGCAATATACTCAACACAAACCAATTATGGTTTCATTCAACATTTTCATTAAAAACATTTAGCTGACTGCTTTTCTCAAATAAATGCAACGTTTGCACAAACTTTGTTAACTATTGCATTTGCTGGAAAAACTAAAGTTAGAATGAGAGACGGAACGCTAGTTGCTACCTGAATTCTCAGTATTTCCTTCGAGAAAGTATTCCAATTATTTGACGTTGCACGAGCAACATCTTTAACTAACGATATTTTTGAAAAAGTTACGAAAAAAATCAATTATATGTAGGAAACATATATACCTAAGATACTTTAGAACCTAAATCACTTCTGTCACTCTCTTGAAAGATAAGAATAGTCATTTTTATTAAATCGTCTCAGGTACAGTACTAAAAACGCGGCCATTATCATAAAAAAAACTGTTTTTATTTTAAAAGCAAAGCCAAACCTGAACAATAAAAACCTCTTCAAATCACATTAGCAACGAGTTCAATTCAACAGTATTCATAACGTATTGTAATCGCCTCCAATATGGCGTCCAATGCAAAACGTTCGTCGGCCACCTCATTAGATATTCCGAGCCCCAAACCTTAGACAATGCGAGCATGAATATTCTATACAGCTTAATCTGAGCTGTGTCTATCTGCCTTCCTGGATCAGTTAGGGTTTAAACGTTTTAGAGGACATTACGACGTTTTAGAAGACGAAGTACCTAAATCTAAGCTTTAAACATTATATTTAGATTTAAGCCAAGGTTCGATCCCACCAACTGTACAAAACGCGCCTTTTAGGCAAGCACAAGTTTTTCGTATTTTTAACTAGACATATTTATATTAACGACGTTCTTTCATAGACATAGTATCATGTGTACATAAAACTAAAGTCTGTTTGTTGGAAACGCATGAGAAATAAAACATGCAACCTTAAAACTTGACTTTGTTCCACCTGCACTGACGGCACTTGCATCATTCAGGTCTTTTCAACTCCAAATTCCAACTTTGCCGACAGGAATTGCGACGCTACAAATATTTGTATTTTTTGCGTGTTATGTAAAAACTTTTCATCAACTTGATAGTCTGTTAGTTGTTCGTTGGCTCTACCTACCCACGAAATAAAAGGATGACATTTGCCTGCAGATAAATAAATAAAATAACATGTTTTTTTATATAAAATCAATAAAGAATGCCTCATTTAATAAGGTCGTTAGGTACGTATAGTCACACATAGGAGCCTTTGCACACAAGCCTTCTTTTCTGGCGATTTTTCGGCGATGCATGAATGCGGCGAGAATGCGGCAATACGCGGCGTGCCCGCAGCGATATCGCCGCGATACGCTCACGGCGTCTACGAACGGTATCAACGTGACACGACGACGGTATTGCGGCGAACAAAAATCAATTCGCGCAGAAATCGCCGGAGAAAAACGCTTGTGTGCTAGGGCTGCTCTTAGAATACGAACTATGCAAGTCCTAGAGCCAACTGCATGAGAAAACATTGTTTGGCCAAAATATTCACATGTTAGTTAAACCCGTTCTATTTCACATTGAGTTTATAATTGAACTACCATTAGGGCTCTGTTTCGGCGTGGAATTCTTACGTGTTAGGAAACATTAGACGAATAAGCGACCATGTTTGAAGCTTGCCCGAAAAGATGTAGTTTTGCTCTGCTAAGCCTTCTATTTGAGCTCTTTTACATAGGTCTGTCCAGGAGACCTAAGTAATAATTCAGCCGAGAACTGGTCATTGATTAAAGAACCTAGAGAGGCAATTTATGTGACAAGTCTGTACTGTTTCGTCTTCAAAACGCAGTTTTACGTGTTGGTAGAATCGAACCTTACATAGACTTACAGACTCTAAATTGTATTAAAGGGAGCAAGAACATTGGATAGTTCAATGAACTCCGAGTTAACTTTTTCACCTTCTTGAGTCTTGAGAATTTTCAAGCACTAGACTAGATTTATTAAAACTTAATTTTGCCTAACGTCTCACTCGAGTTAACGCTAATGAAAACCAAAGAATTGAGTAAGATTTTTTATACTCATATAATAGTCAAGAATCTTTTATCTTATAAGAATTAAGAATAATCAAAATAATGTTAATTTCGCACTTGTTAATTCTATTTTGCAAAGAGCTACCGAAAAAAGTATCTGCTCCAGGGATGGAGCTCCGGAACTCCAAGTTTCCTTTAACTCTCGAGCATTGACTTGAATCATTTCAGCTTTATTGTGAAACCCAGAGGTACCAATATTACAAAAAAGTAGGACCTAATAAATATGTTACATATTTTAGAGGAAATATGTGATAATTTTATCGTTACACAAGAAATTAGGAACGTCCGTTCGAGTCCAGAAAAGTTTAGGCATTTTAGGGTATTTGGGAGGAGTCAGGAAATGTAGACGAGAGGTTCCACGTTTCCTGACAACTAAATACGGAAGTGGTTCCACAGCGAAAGTTGTCTAGTCTAGTCCATTTCAATTAGTTTAGAAATATCGAGTGTCTGGATTACCTGACGTGAAACAAAAGGTTTACGACTAAACTGCAAGAGATACGAAGATACGAAGGATGAAAATGCTCGATGACAAAATCTATTTAAAACGTGATCCGCCGCTTCTATCAGTAAAAAAATTTTATGTCTTACCTGATGTGGAACACCAGACACTCGGTTAAACTACATGAATGAGATACGAAAAAGCCTCGATAAATCTGAGTGTATGAGCATGACCTGTCGTTTCCTCTAGTACAAACATCGAAGGTCTGGAGTACATGATGTATATCAGAAACTCGGCTAAACTACAAGAGATACGAAAATTACTCGATAGACGAAGAAGTGAGCATGATGTGGCGCTTGTATTGGCTCACAGACATCGATCACCCCGAGTAAAAAATATAATCTTTTGTGGAGCTATATGGTATATGGTATAAATAAATCAAAAGTTGTACAATTTGAAAAAAAGTAATGCACGCCGTTTCACGCATGGTTTCGGGGTATGAACAAGACATTAATTAAGTTTAAGATATATGTGTAATAAGTAGCAATGATTTGTTAAAAAAACGGCCACGAGCGTGTCAGACTCGCCCATAAATAGGGTTTCGTAGTCAACATCTACATATCAGATTTTTCAGCGTTACAAAGTTAATTTTGTTGCTGATTTGTTCGCAGCTGTATGGTTCCCAACCGCAAAATTAAAAACTTTTATTTATCTTTAAACTTTAGTGGCAGTATCTGTTATAGTTCTTCTGTGAACTTCAAATTGAAGACTATATTCCATATTATTTTCGTATTTTTCGCGTTTATGCTTTAGAATTACAGCTCTAACAAATTATGGCTTAAAAACGCCTCTTTTATAAGCAAAAATGTATCGGGACAGAAACAAAAACAAATAATATCGAGATAGAAACATTGTAGTGTCTTTGTTTCTAAGAAACCTCCCTTTGGTTTTAAAAGACCTATTCAACGATACCCTACTCAATATTATTTCCCCCTTTCTCTTGTATGGGAAGGGGTCCAAAAAACATTATATATAATTAATCTCAACATTTCTAAAGGAAATAATCAAATCTAGGCCCCCCTCTAAGTAACGGCTAAGAATCTCATGAAATGTAAAAAAGATGATACGTTTTTTGGATCAAAATCTTCTATAAATCATCTTCAGGCGAAACGGGAATCACAATTTATGTTAAAAAGTATATTTTTGTGTTTTATTCCGGTCAAAATTCTGGTTCCTTGATTCTGCTGACATCTGTGACACAAACGTAAAGTAGATACTAAGAGCAACTAAGAGGAAATAAGGGTAAAATGGAGCAGTTTTTAGAACCCAGGATGCGTAAAAACAACTACAGCGCAGACAATCTCCTGTGTATGCCGAGTGATGCCGGCTTAGAACAGCATCACCCCAATTCTACCCGTGGGTGTCATAAAAAGCGACTAAGGGATACTCATCCAGGAAATGGGCAGCAGGGTTCCCTGTTAATGCACCATCATGCACTGCGCTCGCTAATCCGCCTGCCAAGCATGGTAAGTATGGCAATACCCCCCGATAGGGGGAGGCCCATGTCCAGCAGTGGACCGTTGTGGCTGTTATGTTATGTTATAGCCGGGTTCGTACGTAAGACAAGCAACAAAAGCGACTACAACAACATTAATGATAGATTAATGATTAATGTCATTTTTATGATTTATATGACTTTATTAAATAATAGTAATAATAGGCCAGCTGCCACTGGCATTACAACGGCAAAAATATAACAGACCATGCCACAGGAACTGCAAAGGGTGATACGAATTCGTGTTTGGAAACTTCTTTCAACAATGTCTTTAAACTTCTGATCAGGGGTAGGTACCATTTTACCCCATCTACCCTGCAAGTATTACATACTCTTTGAAACTCTCATAGAGAATAAAACTTCTGCCATACTTCTGCATTTCCTCTTTTGCTATTGTCATCAAGTTGTTATTTGGCAAAAGGAAGTATACCCGCACACCCGCAACGTACTCGCCGTACGCGCTGAATAATGCGGATGGCCTCGCACACCTAGCCGCAAGCACAGCCGCATTGAATAGAGTTGGTGTTTCCAAAAGAGTACTTTCCTCCCAATTTAATGTGTAATTAGTACGTATGTGTGTATTTTTCGGAATTTTATTTCAAATAATAATTGCTGTCATTTTACGCCAAAGGCGAGTTCAAGCAGCCAACTTTCGTAACTGCAGAATTTTCTCCGTGCACCACGCAGCTTACTTTTTTCCCCATATATCCAACTGATCACTTCTACAGTAGAACAGGTCGGAATATTTTCTACGTTCTATGTTCTACGGTGGAACAAAACTTTTGAACATATTACAGGTCCCGCTGTTTCAACTTTTAAAAAATATTATTGTTCAAGGAAGTAGAATGTGCAGAAAAGCAAAATGCCAATACGTCAAAGTAGCAAAATGTAAAATTGCTAGAATGTAAACGTAACAAAATGTAAAGAAGAAGCGAAAAACATTTTGTGCCAATGTCTAAATGTTAAGGTAACAGAATGTCAATTGAATTTAAATGGACGGAATCTCAAATATTAAAATGTCAAATAAGCAAAATGTGAAAATGTCATTTGGTTATTCTTTAAGAGTGACATAGACTCCAAAACCTTCGAAACTTTAGTTAAGAAAAACTGGAACACGGACGGTGAAGAGCAGACTTTACTGGGAGGTAATGTTGATGGGACAGTCTGGCAGCATTGACAAAAACTAAATCTTTTTAAATGGTTACACTGTCCGCGTGCGCTCATGACGTCATCAGCATTATAGTCTATGATTTGCACTGGCTTAGATTAGACAGCCGATGTGGCGCAGTGGTTAGTATGCCTGCCTGCCACGCAAAGGTTCCGGGTTCAATTCCCGGTGGGGTCAATCACAAAGTTGATATTTATCACTTTGTGAATTTGTTCCCAGTCTGGTTAGGACATTGCAGGTTGAACCACCTGATTGTCCGCAAGTAAGATGGTTCCGTGCTTCGGATGGGCACGTTAAGCCGTCGGTCCCGGTTTCTGTCTATGATGGCGGTCGTTACACAACCATGTCAGAGGCCTGATACTTGTAGTAGGCGGTTGAAAAACTCTGACACCAGGGTTCATCGGGTCGTTGAACGACTCGGTGTCACACACGAAAAAGAGAAAAGAGCACTGGCTGGGGAATCCGTTCGGTTAGGCGCGTGCGGCTCGACAATATTTTCGAGGTTCCACAGATTTTCATACAAAGAATCCAAAATTCGGCGAGTGCGTTGTGGGTGTGCGGGTATAAATACTTTCACCTTATAACTCTTATCAAAATACTTAGTTAGGTTATGCCATTTTAGGTTAAGAATTATTTTGCGTCGTTTCATCAGTTTCCCGTTAGATAATTAAAAACTAAGTATGCCACCATGATCTAGATAGCGTAAGAAATACATTACTACGAGTTTAATTACTAGCCATTTCGATTTAGGCCCCCATTTCGAGGGGCCTAACCTTGTATGGGCATATGATTATCACCTTTGGGTCAACACGATCTATCTGTGCACCGATGTCGATAGTTCCAAAACTGACGAAGTTATGAGGGCGCGGCATACAGACAGAGACAGATTGACGTGACGAATTGATAAGGGTTTCTAGTAGACTACGAAATCCTAAAAAGAAGTTTACATACTGCATTGATTGGTACCGATTTTTTGTTTCAACATGACTGATTGTAAATATCCATATAATTTATATTAATTTCCTGTTCATCTAATTCTTACTACATGCTAGATATTTTCGTATCTCTTATAGTTTAGCCGAATTCCTGGTGTTCCACATCAGGTACTCCAGACCTTCAATATTTTTGTACGAATTGATGCGGACTTCTGTAGGTATCTCATAGTTTAGCTCCTGGTGATCCACATCCCGTTTTTAGGCCTTTGCTGAGGCCGAAGTATAGTTATAAATTAAAATTTCATCATTATACATAAATTGTCCGCCTAATTTTGCATTTTCCTGTAGCAAAACGCTTCTGAGGATAGAGCCCAAAATAATAAACGATTTAGAAGTAAAATAGTGTTGTTTGCTATCTTGGAAAATCAATCTTTTGACAGCTAGCGAATAGCGAATGGCGGCGTATAACGCCATCTTGCGCATCAGTTCAGTCAAAAATCGCCCATTTATTAACTAGGGCCAGCAAATTGTCTTGCAATCTTCCAGAATTTTTATTGCAAGCATGTGAGTGAATGAAAGAAGTATAATAATGTGATCTTTTTCATCTACATATTTGATTGTATCAAAATATAGTATTACTAGCAATTTTTGGGCTGGGTGTGGTTAACTAATACCTAACTACACAAACAACTTGTTTATAATTTGCTACATTTATTTCAAGAGTAAGTCTTTTGAAAGTAGGACAAAGTAGGAGTTTCTCTATGAGTGGGATGATGATTACGGATAAAATAATAAAAAATCTGTGTGTTCTTCTGTCTTTTAATTAGACACCCACATTGCTTACTGAGAAATTGATCTATCCATGCAAGAAATTAGGTCAGCTAACAAGAAATGGCAATGCCTTTAAATAGAAGAAAAGAACAAGAAACAAATTAGGGCTGATCCCATCAAATTAAAACCTATATTAGACCTCAAAATATGTGACTAACTGAACCTTTCAATTTAAAAGAATTATTTAATATGTTAGTTGTACAGGGAAACTTTCGTAAAGAGGCAACTTTGCATAAGTTTATCTAGAGTACCTAGAGAAGAGGCCCACACCCTGCATTGGGTGAAAATGGGTTGATGATGATGATGAAGAAACATTGTAACTATTTTACAAGCAAATAATATTTTCCAGTAAGATAAATTCTTTGTGCCCAAACCAAACAGTGGAACATATTTTTTTGATTTAATTGTTTTAGACCCAGTCAGTAGGCAAATATGATAATTATCATGTGAGACTTATTTTCGTGATATAGAAGCAGGTTTTCAGTAAGAAATAATTATTTTAGTTTCGCATCAGCATGTAATAAGACCTTAAAATATGAGTAAACCTAATATTCTTAGAACCAGTTTTCTTGGCTGTTTTTGGGTGGGTGTTGTGTGATAAACAATTATACATTATAAAGCCTGTGAATATGACAAAATTTACAAACACAATACATGCAATAAAAACTTAACTACAAACATGATTTTTGCTTCAATGCAACTTCTTTTTATTTCTTTTTATACAAAAAATTGCTTTAGGAATAATTTATACAGAACTACGCCAAAATGAAGGAAAAATATCTCAAACCATAAAATTACAACTCATAAACTAAATAGTCAGCATACATAGATAAACCAGCAATCTAGACAATAGCAGATTAACCCACTAAAAGTGTACAAAGCAGTATGAATCAGCCCAAAAGTCGCCAGATACACCCACTGTGACCTAAACGAGTGTTTAGGTGTGCATGTATGCATTTAAAGTTGCCGAGCCGGTTCTCAGCCCACGCAAGGCGAGATTGACCAATGGAATATCGAGAGAACCACGTTGAGGACACTTTCGAATGCCTCGAACCCTCTAGGGCTGCAGCGACCCGACGAATTATCGTAAAGGTTTAAGCCCTTATCATTTTCCCTATTTCTGAGATAAAATTAGTTCGTAAGCTTCTAAGAACGCTAAAAATCAACTTTTAAATAATAGTACAAAAAGTTTAAATCAGGTGACCAAATAAAACTGCGTTATAACAAAATAAATAAGTTGCATGAGACATAGTATTTTGGTACCTTGGTTGTCGTTGTTTCCTTCTGCGTTCGCTGCCGCAGCCAGGAAAACTCCGACGAACAAAACGCTCCAAAATCTCACGATCATTTTAACTGATCAATCCGGCACTGAGTTCAGTTAGATAGTAAAAAGCAAATTACACTCTCGACATAATCAAACTGATAGTGATAACAATCGTGCCGCAGAGCAGACAACTCGGGCTTTCATTCGCAAATGGCGGCGGATGACGGATGTGCCGTGCTCATCGATTGCATGCAGCAACGTTAGCATTCACGAAGTTAGCTACAAAGTTTTGTACAGGCGATACACTCCCAAAAACTATGGGTTTGCTAGAGGAAAAAATACGTAACGCAGTTCTTACAGCTTCGATTTGACTACGATAGATGTCGCTGTTGACCCTTTTTAGGGTTTCGTAATTTAGAACCTTATCATTATTCGCTACTTGACAGGGTCGTAAATAAAATATAAAAGTTATATGTTGAAAACAATAGTCCAAAAATACTATAGACTTCATTCATCGTTTGCCAAAATATTAAAAGATAGAATTTATAAATATATTGAATTATGACGTCATAGTTCTATAATTTCATACAAAATATCGTTTTCGGTCGTCTTAAAAAGTAGCTCATTTGACCTGTCAGTCAAGTAGCGAATTGCGTGACTTCTTCTCGTGTTTCCGAATCCGAACATGTTTTCAAAACATACGACAAAACAAAACACCAATCTTCGATATACATTGCGGTGTTATACAGGGTGTTAGGAAAAGTACTGCGTTCCTTTTGAGGGATGAACCAGCCCATGAAACTGAACAACTTTCCCCAAGAAACATAGGTCGAAATATGGAAAGGAATTTTGGACCTCCCATACTAAGTGCCGGCCGGCCGAGTCAGTTTGTATGGGAAGACCAAATTTTTTTTTCGTATTTCGTCCTATGTTCAAGTCCTCGAAAGGAACGCAGTACTTTTCCTAACACCCTATATAGAAATGTGAATGACCACGCCGCTATGTAAATCAATAGTTTTCATTTTGTTTGGAAAACACGTCAGCAGGAGACTCGACTTTACCTCAACTCTGTATGTCTGTTTCTCCGCTTCTCTGTGAACCATACACGTAAACAGGACAATTTTTTTGTTTATATCCAGTGGGGAATCGTTGAATAGGTGAGGTGTCCACAGGCGTGGTTTTGTAAAACTTATCCTGTTGTGTCTCCTACACACGTGTTTCCAAAAAAACAAACTTCGATGTGTAAATTTTAATTATGCTGTGACATTTATATTTTTAATTATAATTTAGTTTGTGATTGCGTATTTATGACTGTGTTTTAAGGTAACATCTAATTGATATTTAATTAGAATTTTATTTACATATTGTATTGTATTATTTGAAATTTGTATGTTACGATTTACGTGACTGAAAACCTTGAACATAAATTTAATTTTTAAGCCTATTCATCTGCTGTACCATACCATTTTCTTAGCAAATAAATATCTGAATCTTAATCTGAAACAAATTTCTACTATGATGCCTCAATGTACATCGATGTTTTTTTATTCTAGTACTATAGCTAGATAGAGATGTATGGAGAAAGCGTGTGTTTGATGGGCGTAAAGCTCACGATGATGCCTGGTTCGCTGGTCTCGCAAACAAAAGGCAAAAACGACATCTAAACATGCATATGCCAGTCTCCAATTCCACCTTCGTCTGTAGAGCGTGCGAAAAGTCATGCCACTCCCGTATTGGCTTATACAGCCATGAAAAATCTTGCCTCAGACACTGAATAAATCGTCTGTCACAGACAAATGAGGCCAATCATGATGATGATGATGACTACAGCTATGTCTCCTACTCACGTGTTTTCTAAACAATACAGAAAACATTGATACATACAATACAGAATACATTGCGGCGTGATCATTCTTTTTGGACCAGCTGAAATCAGCTGATCGTAAATTTTGTATGGGAGGTCCAAATTCTTTTCTCCGAGCGGGCGGTCCGCGTGACGCAGCGCGCGTCCCAAATAAGATTTTGTAAAAGAAAACAGTGATACAGCGCCATCTTCTGCTAATATAAAACTATCCAAGGAAGCGTTCTCTTTTCGGAGAGTGAAGTGGTCTTCCTACAAATCTTTGTAAACGCAAATCTGTATATTATTTTTTATTATGGCAACACCAAAGTTTCGAAAGTTCATTTTCGCATGGTGGACGTGCAAGTGGATTCTGTTATTTGTTGGTGATTTTCTATTACAATTTCGTTGCGATTCCCTATGGAAAGACAAATTTTGATGCTCTTATTCCTTTGTGGTCGTGCGTTATTCATTCCTTAACGTTAGATGATGCTATAGTGTTGTTTTTCTTTGCATCTGTGTGAACTGCATAGTGTTTCTCAAAAATGGGAAAATGTGACGAAGCTAATGTTGAAGTCAGTATGGGGGACTCGGCGTCCCCTATGAAGCCGGATAATTTCACGTTTACCGTGCCCCCTGAGGCTCCAGTGTTCGAACCTACACCAGAAGAGTTCCTGGACCCTCTGGCGTACATCAGCAAGATCCGACCCATCGCGGAGAAGTCGGGGATTTGCAAGATAAAGCCTCCAGCGGTAAGTTTTTCTTTGTTATCCAGCTCCATTTATCATTTCGTATCATCAAAACTTGGTTTAGCTGTGCGATTTCTCGAAATGCAACATATTTCTAACCCCTGTAACGTAGCAATGATGCAACCATTATTATTCCGTTTTCTCGTGCTTCGCGTGTGTGTAACGGAGATTTATCCCTTATATTTGCTGTAATACAACATAATCCTCAAGTTTGACCAATAAAATGGGTTAAAAGTGCATAATAATAGGTCAAAATGTAAATGCATATTGTAGTGAGTTGGGTGGTTGGATGCCATTTTGTGCGCCCCTGGGCCTACGTTACTTTAGATAAAAAAAGAATTCTGGTGAGACATTGTTACAAGTAACTGTACATTTCCCATTTTGCCTGCTGAGATTCTCGCGATTTTGCAATTTTTTCGCAATTTTTCCCTATAATCATGGCCAAGTCGAATTTGCGTAGCTAAGTGTCACTCTGTGACCATTGATAAATAAATAAGATTTTCTGATTCTCTAGCATCCCTGCTTTCACACAAAAGTTAATCATATGTAAGTCTACATTTAGAAGCACCACATGCTTTGATACCCACATAAAATATCACTGTTAGACCACTTTATAAATTGCTAAAAGAAAAGCCAGCTGTCCATGATTTACTGTCTATAGTTATATTCTTTCTCTGGAATATTTCACCTTTTGACCTGGTTATTGCATAATATTTGAACTACCACTAGGTTATTTCAATGTTCCTTGCCAATATGGCTAATTCAACCTCTGATTATTGAATGAAATTGGCTGTCCATCATTCATTGTCTGTACAAACTGTACAATATGTAAATTATGTCCTTTCTTTGAATTATTTCACCTTTTGACCTCAAAGTTTCCTTATTTGAACATTTGCTATGTTATTTCAATGTTCTTTACAAATTGAATGATTAACCTAACCTATGAAATCAGCAAATCATTTCTGGAATTGATAAGCAGCGTAATTTTATCTATTTATTATACATAGGTACTGTTCAACTTATGTCAATAGGGGTAAAACACTTAGTTTATGCTTTTAATCCTCAAGACCTAAATTTTGAACAATATTTGATACTAGTGTATGTGTGTATATTATATGCTCTTCCCTTGTTGTTAAAATAGGCAAATAACCTCCTTATTTCATCTGCTGCTATCCATTTTCTTTCGGGAATATGTGAATTTGCATTGTTAATAGTAGCAACCCCTTGGTTATACAATGTGTTACAAAACAACCAATAAATGTCCCATACAAATTGAGTTAATTTTGTATGGGAGTTCCAATTTTTTTTTCATATTTCGACCCCTGTTCCATAGAGAAAGTTGTTCAACTTTACAAGTACTTTGACCTCCTTCAAGCTTTATTGGTTGTTTTTTAACACCCCATATAATAATATTTGTGTTCAATATATTAGCAAGTATATGTAATAACTCATATCCTATCAGTGAACCAGTCTTTCCTTTGTTGTGAGTGCAAATAAAAGATCCAATAACAATTTTTTTGTACATTAATATCTGAATCTGTAGGTAAATACCTCAACAAATATTTGATTATCTGTATATCCTCTCTTCTGTGGCCCCACCTTTTTTAGAAAAGCCTACTCTGTGGCGTCCCATATGGGACTCTGCCACAGACAGGGAAAAAAATGGGGGTGGTTTAGTTTTCCCTCTATTTCTCTGATTATGGCCAAAAAATATCATATACATTACTTTTATTTTAATCCTAACTAAATTACGTACCTCTTTCAAAAAACAGTATTTTAGCAAAATTAAATTTTCCTCAGCAAAAGCAAAACAACCCCCAGCAATCCTCTTCAACCTGTTTGTATGAAGGTTGTATGGGCGGCGAAAGTAGCTCTACGATAAAGGCGTTTTTCTTAAAAAAAATATTTTACAGAGTGCTACAAGTGGTATTTAAATAGTAACGGCATTTGTGGTTAACAAGAATCAATGGCCGCCTTAAATGTACTAAAATGGGACACTCCACAGTTTAGGAAATTCCGCAGCGATTCCGCAGCGTCCCATATGGGACCCTCCACAGACAGGGAAATTGTGACAGCGTCCCATATGGGACTCGCCACAGACGAGGGGTTAAAAAATCAAAATAAAATAACACAACAAAAAATTGTTCTTAAACCCAACAAGATCATATAATACAAATTAAAAGGTTTTAACTTTAATTTAATACTTTAATTTTGTGAGTTATAGATTTTAAGTTGATATTTAATTTTATAATTATAATAGACAAGAAACACAATATTTTGTGTACAACGACACATGTTGCGCCGACCCCAAGTAATTGGGATAAGGGCAGGAAGATGATGATGAATAGACAAGAGGCCAGCACAGCAGTTTTCCCTGCTGCTTACCGTTTCCCCATGGAAATAAGGGATTTACCTGTGTTAAAATGTAGCCTATGTTACTCAGGGATGTTGTAGCTTTCAAATGGTATTTTTTTAAAGTAGTTTTTATCAATAACATACAAACAAAAAAAATACTTTCCTCTTTTTTTTATTAGTGTAGATGTTGATAACAATCAGTGTTAACATTTTACATTTACTATAGAAAGCCATGTTGATGAGATTGCTTTGTGTGGTCTAAAAGAAATGTACTGTATTGCCTAGTATGTCTACATACATCAATCAAGCAAGCCTATATTCATATCATATCATTATTAAATTAATATAACAAAATTTAATTAAAATAGGTAACATTCATAAACTAAACATTATTATAAAGATGATTCCTTGTAGGGTTGGCATTTTGTATTCTCTGCAAGAAAATAATATTAAGAAATTTGTGTTAAACAATTGTATTGGAATTTCAGTGCACTCACAGTGCTATATTATGCTCAGTTAATGCTTTATTATTTTAACTTTTTTCATTTATGTTGAACGAATTTTAAATGAATGTAGGTACATTTATTCAATACTGACTCACTGTATTTAAACAAAACTTATTTTTTCAGCATTGGCAGCCCCCCTTTGCTGTTGATGTAGACCGTCTGCGATTCACCCCTAGAATACAGCGGCTAAATGAGCTAGAGGTAAGTAAAATTTTATTTTTACTTTTTGCTGTGTTATTTTGTACATAACCCTGATTGTGTTCTTTATCATTGATAAGGCAATAAAAAGTTTGATTACTGAAATACAGATACAGCACATCCAGCCTAAACTATAACTTACAATACAAAAGAATGTTCATCATAATTATGTTATTTGAGAATGGCTGTAATATTACTAATACTACAAAACTTTCTTGAATATGAAGGTACTTAACAAGATATTTCACACCCACAGGCCATAACCCGCGTAAAACTCAACTTCCTGGACCAGATTATCAAATTCTGGGAGCTCCAAGGATCAGTACTGAAAATACCTACTGTTGAGAGGAAACCTCTCGACTTATACGCCCTTCACAGAATTGTCAAAGAAGCTGGTAAGTGCCTTAATTGTGAAAATACCTAACCTTTTAGCATGTTTATTTAAAAGTCTAGAAATTCCTAGTAAAGTAAAAATAGATAGGCGGCGACACAAAGTTGATTTTCGACCTCAGATTTATGACTAATTATTTATTTTCGATTTTTCTTAACAAAAGTAGACGGATTTCTATTTGAAATGTGCCATAACTACTATCACTTCGCATCCTCCTCGGTCCATTTAGTTACTTACTTTTGGCATCATGTTTATTGCTTATTACTGGAATCAACACATATTCACATGCAAAGGAGCATGTTTTAGGTTCATATGTTTATAAACAGCATTTTAAGACAGTATCTTATACTTCTTCTATTTAAATGAATGATGTGCGTAATGACTTGGGTAATTTGTTTATTTGGGTCAGAAACTTAGTGAAAAAAAAAACCGCCTTTGAAAAGAAAAATGTTGTTATTTTTGTAAGTTTGTTTATTTAAATCTTAATTTGTTCATCTTAGAGTTTCTAAAGATATTAATAATTGTTCTTTTCCCAGGTGGCTTCGAAGTATGCTCAGCGGAGCGCAAATGGTCGAAGATCGCCCGCCGCATGGGCTTCCCCCAGGGCAAGGGAATAGGGTCCATATTGAAGAGCCACTACGAGAGGATCCTATACCCGTACGATGTGTTTAAGAGCAGCGGTGTCAAAGCAGACGCCAGCGACACAGTGAGTATAATACATGTTTTTGTAAATGTAGGCATCCTATTTGTTATAAATGAAGATATAAGAGATGGCGTGTACTGCGTGTTACAGAAGTCAAATAAGTACAAAAGGGGGTGGATAGGTCCAATATAGGAGACGTTTAACAAAAAAACTAAGCTATTGTGTCGTTTTTGAAAATTGCAATAAAGTATATTTTTTTATTACACATAATTTTCATTGTTACATCGCAGCACTAGTTTGACAACAATAAGTTCTAATGAAGTTGACGACGCGGCGCTGCGTAGTTCGGTTTACATTGCTGGCTATTTAAAGGGTGTCATCATTACAAGAAACTCAAGTCAAACAACAATGTATCCCAAATAGTAGTGTAATACAGAGCTTGAAGAGTGATATGATTATTGCATCGATTGATGATAACGAAAAAATAATATTTTTTGGTTCATTCCTTAACACGTTGTTTAACATCACGATACTTCAGACAACTAGAATTAATAAATATATTGAACGAACAATCACAAACAGTTTTCGTCATCACAACTCTTCAACAGAAAATTGAAGTGAAAACCGAGCAGACCCCTGAGAAGGCGACCGCGACCCGCAGCCAGCGCGGCTCTGCGACGAAATGCCCGCCCGCCGCCACCCCGCCGCCCGCGCGCCGGTTCAAGCCTTCGAGTCCCGAGCCCGCGGCCGAGGGCAGCCACACCGAGGGAGCCCTGGCCGGCAACGGGGACCCGGAGAAAACACCCGTCAAGAAGGAGAAGGAAGAGAAGGAGGAGACTCGTAGAAGTATGTATCAAAGGACAATATTGAAACAAAGTTAGGTTAGGTTTAAAGACTTTTATATCTCATTCTTGCTAGACATATTACCGTCACTTATGCAAGAAACAGGGAAAAATGTAATATATGAACAATTCCATTCACTTTGCACGGTTCTATTCTATTCACATTCAAAGAACAGAACACACACTTTAACTTAGTCGGTAAAGTAATACAATGTAGGTGGATTTAGTGTAGGTAAGTATGCAATGCAACCAAATCATAAGTTTATATTCATAACATTGATGTATTTTTTAACGTTTCGTCAGAAATTCTCAAACAAGATGTTCCTTTCCCAGGCCCGCGCGAGAACAAATGGATGTCGGCGGTGGGCAGCTGCGGCGCGCGCTCCCGCGTGACTCGCTCGGCGCGTCTCCGGGAGCACCGCATGTCCAACATGACAGTGTCGGTCACCCCCGCCCCGACAGGCACCGGCTCGCCCTCCATCAACCCCAACGACCCGGTGAGTGACAAACCAATAGCAAATAAACCTACCAACTATAAATCGTCCAGCGTGACTCGCTCGGCGCGTCTCCGGGAGCACCGCATGTCCAACATGACAGTGTCGGTCACCCCGCCCCGACAGGCACCGGCTCGCCCTCCATCAACCCCAACGACCCGGTGAGTGACAAACCAATAGCAAATAAACCTACCAACTATAAATCGTCCAGCGTGACTCGCTCGGCGCGTCTCAGGGAGCACCGCATGTCCAACATGACAGTGTCGGTCACCCCCGCCCCGACAGGCACCGGCTCGCCCTCCATCAACCCCAACGATCCGGTGAGTGACAAACCAATAGCAAATAAACCTACCAACTATAAATCGTCCAGCGTGACTCGCTCGGCGCGTCTCCGGGAGCACCGCATGTCCAACATGACAGTGTCGGTCACCCCCGCCCCGACAGGCACCGGCTCGCCCTCCATCAACCCCAACGACCCGGTGAGTGACAAACCAATAGCAAATAAACCTACCAACTATAAATCGTCCAGCGTGACTCGCTCGGCGCGTCTCAGGGAGCACCGCATGTCCAACATGACAGTGTCGGTCACCCCCGCCCCGACAGGCACCGGCTCGCCCTCCATCAACCCCAACGATCCGGTGAGTGACAAACCAATAGCAAATAAACCTACCAACTATAAATCGTCCAGCGTGACTCGCTCGGCGCGTCTCCGGGAGCACCGCATGTCCAACATGACAGTGTCGGTCACCCCGCCCGACAGGCACCGGCTCGCCCTCCATCAACCCCAACGACCCGGTGAGTGACAAACCAATAGCAAATAAACCTACCAACTATAAATCGTCCAGCGTGACTCGCTCGGCGCGTCTCAGGGAGCACCGCATGTCCAACATGACAGTGTCGGTCACCCCCGCCCCGACAGGCACCGGCTCGCCCTCCATCAACCCCAACGATCCGGTGAGTGACAAACCAATAGCAAATAAACCTACCAACTATAAATCGTCCAGCGTGACTCGCTCGGCGCGTCTCCGGGAGCACCGCATGTCCAACATGACAGTGTCGGTCACCCCCGCCCCGACAGGCACCGGCTCGCCCTCCATCAACCCCAACGACCCGGTGAGTGACAAAATAAATCTACCAACTATAGTTCGACGGCCTCGCGAGTGACCTTCCTGCGGAGTACAGACGGTGGGGAGAGCGAGGAAGCACGTCATTCTAATATGACGTGCGGCGTGGATGCACGCGTGTCCCTTCCCTGCTACACCTCCCGTTACCCGCTGACATCTTGTCTCGTCCCGCCCCACCGTCTGTCACCCCTAGGGAAGACACCCCAAAAATTTCAAGTAGCCAGCCAACCCAAACTGAATAAACCACCCAAAATCACCGACTAATACAACTCAACCTAGGTAAGTAAAAAAAAAAAACAACTAACTCATTTTCTTTAACCAACTAAACTCAACAACCAAGAATTCAAAATAAGCAACCAACCCACACTAACGAAACCAATCACCAAAATTCATCACCGCATGTACTGAGGTAAAAAATAAACTAACTGTTTTTTTACGAAACCAACTAAACAACCAAAAATGTAAAATAACCATTCAACCTAAACTATCGAAACCTCCCAAGGTTGTCACCGAATAAAACAACTAAACTTAGGTAGGTAAAAAGACAACTTACTCATTTTACGAACCGATCTAAACTCAACAAACTAAACTAACATATTTAGCCAACCCAAACATACGATACCAACCAAACTTACCGATTAAATTAATACAACTAACACGTACGTAACTGAACCAACATAACCAACCAATTCAACTATAGAAACCAACCATACTGATCAACCATTACAACTCACGTAAATACCAACCAATTCAAGTAACGAAAGCAACTAAAAACACCCAACACTACTCGCGTAAAAATCCAATCAATACCGGTTTTGTTCCACATACATACATATATATAATATAATAACGCCTTTGTTCCACAGTTGGCGAAATATATGTGCCGCGTTTGCGGCCGCGGCGATGTCGAGGAACAAATGTTGCTTTGTGATGGATGCGACGATTCGTACCACACTTTCTGCCTCGTCCCGCCATTGGCAGACGTGCCTAAAGGCGACTGGCGGTGCCCAGTTTGCCTTGCTGAAGAAGTAAGTATCTCATCATCTTCATTATCAACAGTCGTCCTTTGAGGATCAAATGTTGCTATGTGACGGATGTGATGGTTCATACCACACTTTGTGCCTTGTCCCACAGTTGGCAGGCAACTGGCCGTGCCTACTTTACCTCACTGATGAAACAAGTCCTCGTCGTGATAAGTTTGCCGATCCCAAATAAGGCTCTTATAATATTGTAACATGCAAAGAAGTCGTCCCTGCTCCTTCTATTTTTACTTGAAAATCCTTGATACCAGGCTTCGTCGGGTCGTTCTTCGACTCGGTATCCCACACGATAGAAGAACACTGAGCATTTCTTTACCTTTCTCGTACCCAGGTATCGAAGCCATCAGAAGCGTACGGTTTCGAGCAGGCCTCTCGCGAGTACACTCTGCAACAGTTCGGCGAGATGGCAGACCAATTCAAGTCGGACTACTTCAATATGCCAGTGCACGTGAGTAGGAAAATAAATACTAAAATATTCCGTTAGCATATTCATAAACGGTGTTCTGGAGGAAATACATTGAATTGGAAACGGTGTGTAGGACATCATACTGAATAATTTTCATTACGAAGGCCTACAACAACGTCTCCAATTTAATGTATTTCCTCGAAATACGGTGAATTTAGTTAACATTTTGCAAAATTTATCATCATCACCACCATGTTTGGGCCGCATTAAATTTATATAAATAATACAATATAAAAACTCGTATTGAAGCGAAGGCAGTGCTTTTTCCAACAAACGGTGTAGTTTTTACGTCCGTATTTTATAAATTTCCATCATGAGAGTTGACATATTTCCTTGTGGTAAATAGATGGTGCCAACATCGACTGTGGAGAAAGAGTTCTGGCGCGTAGTGTCTTCTATTGACGAAGACGTCACTGTCGAGTACGGCGCTGATCTTCACTCCATGGACCATGGCTCAGGTATGTAATTCCTGCCTAACCTACTTACTTAACTATAATCTGCCTGTTCTGATCCCAAATCAGTTGGGGTCTGCAAAACATGTTTGTTTTGTTACAGCACAAATTCATGTAGCAAAAGAAATTGGAAATGTTTTATAACTAACCGCTTGCCTGACGTAGGTGGTAGCACCGCCACCATGCGGTTGAGCATCAATTGAGCATAGTCGAAAGATATTCAGCTGAGGTCATAACTATACGTCGCCTTTAACGAAGTAGACTAGGGTTGGCAGTATTCTTAGCCGCGACCATTACTAACCTGTAAATTAAATAAATAAAAATAATGTACAATGATTGTGTTGTTTTCTTTTGCCCTGAAATTTTGCTTGTCCCTTAGACATACTGTTTTCAAAAGAATCGTCATACGATACACGGACGACTGACGATGATCGTAGTGATTCCCAGTATTGAATACATACCACGTGCATTATTATTTACCATTATTACCATTATTTATTTATACCACCCTCACCAATAATGGTTTTCTCAAAAAATTCGTGCCCCTGATTCGGCTAGTAATACTGCCCTATGCTTCAGGTTTCCCAACGAAGTCCAGCGCTCACCTTTATCCTGGAGAGCAACAGTACGCTGATTCCAGCTGGAATCTCAACAACCTGCCGGTCTTGGAGGGCTCTGTGCTAGGCCACATCAATGCTGATATCTCCGGAATGAAGGTGAGATGAAAAAACTTCTGTAGATGCTGAACTTCTAAGCAACGAAGTATTGCAAAAAACCATGTACAGAAATAGAAGCTACGAGGGGACTTTTCTCTTTACTTATTTTTTCTTATGAAATTTTTTTACTTTCCACTCTTTTATACGGCATCTTCAAGTAAAAACACTTTTTCACCTCACCAGCTTAAGGTGGTTCGTTACGTCATACAAACGAAAAACTGCACTTCAGTCGGGTTACACATGAGCTGTAGAGTTTCTTTTTAAAGAAACTTTATTCTGAATGATGAAGGCACACGTAAATTTGTCGCAAAACTACTTATAGTTAAAAGATAATCAGTATTTTCTGCACAATAAAATAAAACGTATTTATTGCAGCAGTAGCTCCATCTATTTTCGTAAAGTGGCGACTCGCTTTTTACGGGGAAATCTGATGATTTAAAAATTCTTTTTAGTGTTTTGCGACAATCTTATATACCCACGGGACTCCCCATCAAGTTTTTTAAACCGACTCTTGTCTCCTTTACATACATAACTCCATTGAATTTTTGTATGGAAAACGGAACGCCTTAAAAAGAACTATTTGGCTGCGTAAATTTAGTCGGCAAAGGTCGTCTTTAACCATCGTTCGAAATTCAAATCACATTTCTCAACTTGTTGAGAAAAGTAGTGGAGAAAAGTAATTTGAATTTCGAACATCTAATTTAACACTAAAGATTTCAAAAACTAGTCGTAATAAAGGCGGCGATTTCAGAACGAAAACTTCTAAATATTGACATTTTGTAAAATTTCTGAACGTAGCTTTGAAAATTTGTTTGGCGGGATTATTTATAGACTAAATTCTATTGTGTGTGTGTATAATCACACCCTTCGCCTAGCCATAAAGAACAAAACCTGAAAAAAACATAATTTCTTACTGGTAGAGGCAAAGATAGTAGTATAGGGTAGTTAGATGGAACTTTTTAAAGTTGAACTTTTTAGATATATGAATCCTTTTTACACAGATGTATTACGTCATAAGAAAAAAAGAAGCAGCTATAGCTACTTTGACAGCTTCAAATACTCCAGTGTCGCCACTTTGTCTATATATACACATTTATTTATGTATATAGCACTAGTGTTGTGCAATGTGCAATATCGATAACTTTTCGCGGGAAATTCAAATAAAAATTATTCTGTACCTAATCAAACTGCCCGAATCAAGCATCTATTGAAGCAGATTGAAACATAGCGCAGACCGGACGCAGCATGCGTGTGCACGCCTGGCACCAGTTGTAATGTATGGAAGTGTATGACACAAATACCAACCAGATGCGTGGCATTTGCGGTTTGGTACAAGATGCTTGCTTGCTGAATGGTGTAGGTAGTATGCTTGCGAGATGGTGCGGGATAGTACGGGATAGAATGGGGGCTTGCGGTAAGATGCGGGATGTTTGCAAGACTGTACGGGGTTTTTGCGACATGATAAGGAAAAGTAAAAAAGCTGCAACTACATACTTACAAAGTTTAATTACTCACCATTGATTTACAATTGTTCAATTTGTATGTGTTTTTAAAACAATGTTTTATTTACAAAATTGTACAGAATATACCCTATTTACAGCTATACACAAAAGCAGAAATTTTTACAACTTTATGTAACCTACAAAAATGTACAGAATTTACAATTATTTACTACAACTACTATAACAGCCTTTTTCGTTGTTTCGCTTGTTTCGCTCTTCTTATATTATTTATCCACTTCAACTACTATAACAGCCTTTTTCGTTGTTTCGCTTGTTTGGCTCTTCTTATATTATTTATCCACTTCTTTTTAGTTCGGGATCAACTGGGAATCTGGAATGATTATTAATTTTATTAAACTGATATATTATTCAAAATTACTATACGAATTTATTCCATTTAGGTCCTATTAATAGCAATACTGAACTTATGCAGTACAAAATGTAAATATTTTATCGATATCGATTGGACGCACTTTTGCAGAATTTATGAGTAGGTAACATGTCAAAAACCGGCGCTGGGAATTAGTAAATAATATTTGTATTAAATAATCTAAATTATTCACCTAATAAGAACCTGCGACGTAAATGTATTGTTTCAATGACTTCAAAGGATGCATATAAGTAAGGATTAGTTTATTTATCGCGGAGTATTTGGAGTAGAAAACTTACCGGTGAAATGACTTTTTTCCGTTTTCATCATTTGGTTCACTTGCGTGGCTCTTGCAGCCAGGAACCACACACGACATGTTTAAAAACAGTTGCGTCCATTCACTTTAGAAAAAATCCCAAGATTTATAATTATTTTTCACCAGAAAATAGTAAAAATAAAAATCCAATGTTTGTAATCATCTGGTTACACTCAGTTTGACCTTGATCCGGCTGGTGGCGCGCGACGTTTCAAGTCAGTCACTGACGTCATAGTCGTCACTTTTTTTCTCACGAAAAAGGTTCGTAAGGCGTGAAAGAAATAAAGATAGGTTTATGAGTTCAACTTAAAAAGCGTAATCTAACTACCTATACTAAATCCTTGGGTAGAGGTGAAAAGTTGTGTGTACCACACGAAAGCAAACATATTTACAACTCGTGCTTTTGAATCCCTCATTGAGCTCAGGATACTACTTTTGAATCACTCGCTACGCTCGTGGTTCTATTTTAGTATCCTTCGCTACCTCGGGTTTCAAAATTAGCACTCGCAGCAAAAATCAACTTTGCTTTCTTGTTGAACAAATAACTATTGCGGATTCAGTTGACTGAGTGTTTGAAACCCACGCTTTGCGAAACCCACGGGTAAAAATTTAGTCTTTGATAGGGTAGTAAATGATTTATTTGTTTCTCTAGGTGCCATGGCTGTATGTGGGTATGTGCTTCGCCACGTTCTGCTGGCACAACGAGGACCACTGGAGTTACTCCATCAACTATCTGCACTGGGGTGAAGCCAAGACTTGGTAAGTAGTCGTTTTGTTGAGTTCATATTTTTCACACTATTATTATAAAAAGGATTTTTTTTGTTTGTATGTATAAAAAGAATCTCTCAGTTTCGTCGCAACTCAAGTGGCTTCCTATCCGACTTCGCAGAAATGCTCATGTGCTTTCTTGTCTTTACAATGTTCTTCACAGCCCTTCTTCTCCTTCATATCTTAAAGAACGTTTCCATTTCTCTCGGCCCCAAGACAGGCCTTGTCGCTCACATGTAAGGTCTATTCTTTCTATCCCTATCCACCGCTCCGCTTCACTGTACATGCAGCCAGATTGTGGAACTCCCTCCCGCACACAGTGCGTGACAGCCCTTCCCTCTCAGTGTTCAAGAAGAGAGTAAAATAGGAATTTTCTTTCACTGTGCAAATAGTTTGTATATATGTAAGTGTATGTATATAATTATATAATATGTATTATGTACCTATATATTTTATTTATGTAATATTATACGTATTTTAGTATATTTATGTATATTTCATATATATTTGTTTTTTGTTTTTAGTAGTTTTTACCTCATTTAGTAGAATAAATTGTGCACGATCTATCAGCCTCACCTTATGCAATCACTCTACCATAGGACTGCTGGAAGAGATTTCTTTTTACAAATAAGTAGTACCTGTTGTGTTGTTTTTCTTTATGTAATTGTCCTGTATTTTATCTTGTGTGCAATAAACAGTTAAATAAATAAATAAATAATATCGCCATTACTAATCTATTACAGCCCTGAATTACATAGGTTACTTTTTACCACGAGAAAATATCTTATTGCCACGGGAAATGATAACTTTTAGTCGTTCATGGATATAAGACCTTTTGTTCTGCTTGTGAAAGTGTTGACTTTCCAAACACATTTATTTATATTTCTCAGTAAAATATGTTTGTTTGTTTGCCTATTACACTGTGGTTTTTACCTCAGGTACGGCGTCCCCGGCTCGAAGGCCGAGCAATTCGAAGCGGCAATGAAAGCTGAAGCTCCAGAGCTTTTCCACTTACAGCCAGATTTGCTGCATCAACTCGTCACCATCATGAATCCGAACATTCTCATGAAAGCTGGCGTGCCCGTGTACCGGTAAGTTACGAGTTATGAAGCCTTATTTTTTCCTTGAAAAATTTCCTCACAGTTTCTTTTCACCATAACTTTGTTTCATATTTTACGAAAGTCTTGTAAGTTGCGAAAGATATTTTGTAGAAGTAGCAATTTTCTTTGAACACGACAATGATAATATAACGAAATAAAAAGTAAAATTCTCAAGTTTGCAAGTCATATAATCAACTTCCAAAAGTTGTCGACATCAATTTGACCTTTTGGCTTGCCATGAATACATACAATATTTTGTTGTGTAAGAAGAGGCTGACTTTTGTGCAAAAAGATTGTGTTAAAAGCCCAAAGGATTGTGTTAAAAGCCCAAAGGATTGTGTTAAAAGCCCAGCATATTTATAGTCACTGGAGATCCCTATTTTGTTATGTTAGATTTTTGTCTATCGCACCTTAACGTTACATGTTCAGAGATTCCAACCCCCGGTTTTATTGCAGTATGGATCAACATGCGGGTGAATTCGTGATCACGTTCCCGCGTGCCTACCACGCCGGTTTCAACCAGGGATATAACTTCGCCGAGGCTGTCAACTTCACGCCAGCTGACTGGGTAAGTTTGGTCCACATACCTACCGTCATTTCGCCTGCAACTAATACCAATGTAAGGTTTTCTTAATGGTTCCGTCGGCAGTGGTACATCTTTTTATAAATTACATTGAGAAAGTGCTTGGGATGAAGTCTACATCGAGCGTTATAATTTGTAATATAGAAAATAATAACATGTAATGAAATATCGAGTTCCGAGAATCTGATAGACGCCCTCGCCAACTACATGTGATGATCGTTTAACATAAAGCAAATACTAATTTGACACATTTTCCAGCTGAAAATGGGCCGCGAATGCATCTCGCACTACTCGACTCTGCGCCGCTACTGCGTGTTCTCGCACGACGAGCTCGTCTGCAAAATGGCGCTCGAGGCGGATTCTTTGAGCCTTACTGTCGCCCTGGCAGCCTACAGAGACATGAGGACCATGCTGCATGATGAGAGGAAACTGAGGAAAGGCCTGCTGGACTGGGTAAGTCGAGTGTATCTGCAAGATGGCGTCGAGGCGGACTCTTTGAGCCTTACTGTCGCTCTGGCAGCCTACAGGGACATGAGGACCATGCTCCATGATGAGAGGAAACTGAGGAAAGGGCTGCTGGACTGGGTAAGTCGAGTCTATCTGCAAGATGGCGTCGAGGCGGACTCTTTGAGCCTTACTGTCGCTCTGGCAGCCTACAGGGACATGAGGACCATGCTCCATGATGAGAGGAAGCTGAGGAAAGGCCTGCTGGACTGGGTAAGTCGAGTGTATCTGCAAGATGGCGCTCGCTGAGTCTTACTGTCGCCCTGGCAGCCTACAGGGACATGAGGACCATGCTCCATGATGAGAGGAAGCTGAGGAAAGGGCTGCTGGACTGGGTAAGTCGAGTGTATCTGCAAGATGGCGCTCGTTGAGTCTTACTGTCGCTCTGGCAGCCTACAGGGACATGAGGACCATGCTCCATGATGAGCGGAAACTGAGGAAAGGCCTGCTGGACTGGGTAAGTCGAGTGTATTGTATCTGCAAAATGGCGCTCGTTGAGTCTTACTGTCGCCCTGGCAGCCTACAGGGACATGAGGACCATGCTGCATGATGAGAGGAAGCTGAGGAAAGGGCTGCTGGACTGGGTAAGTCGAGTGTGTCTGCAAGATGGCGCTCGAAGCGGATTCTCTGAGTCTTACTGTCGCTCTGGCAGCCTACAGGGACATGAGGACCATGCTGCATGATGAGAGGAAACTGAGGAAAGGCCTGCTGGACTGGGTAAGTCGAGTGTATCTGCAAGATGGCGTCCTATTTAATTTTGAAAAACAAATAATTATCCTAGTTTCTGGTATCTTTCTCCCATTAATTTATTCCAAAAATTAAAATTATCCTAATTTTTGGTCTATTTTTCCCATTTATGTAAAATAAATATTAAAAATTTAAGGGGCAGAAGACCCTAAGTCCAGGACGGTACAGCTCAAGATCAAACTAAGTTTTCTTTTAAAAGAAAGTTATTGGACTTGCAGTACGCGAACGAGTTCTTGACCATCCTGAAATATGCGCCTCCTTGTCATACTCGCAGTGTTACTGGCGTGTGCGACATGGATGCATATTTAAGGATAGTCATGAACTCGTTCGCGTACTGTAGGGCAGTGTAGGGCCTTTTTGAACTGAACCGTTTTGGACTTAGGGACTTCTGCTACTGGTCACTTCAAAGGTCTGCTCTAAGGCCTGCTCTTTTTGGGTTTGGTGGGATGTTAGTTTAGTATGTCTGATTTTTGAAACCTGTTTCCTTTCCCAGGGTGTGACGGAGGCCGAACGCGAAGCTTTCGAGCTGTTACCAGACGACGAGCGGCAGTGCCACCTGTGCAAGACGACGTGCTTCTTATCGTGCGTCACGTGCAGCTGCACCTCCAACGTGGCCTGCCTGCGACACTACACCTCGCTGTGCGACTGCGCGCCTCACACACACACGCTCAGGTACTGAACCCAACACCAGGTGCTTGTTGTCGTGCGTAACCTGCAGCTGCACCCCCAACGTGGCCTGCCTGCGACACTACACCTCGCTGTGCGACTGCGCGCCTCACACACACACGCTCAGGTACTGAACCCAACACCAGGTGCTTGTTGTCGTGCGTAACCTGCAGCTGCACCCCCAACGTGGCCTGCCTGCGACACTACACCTCGCTGTGCGACTGCGCGCCTCACACACACACGCTCAGGTACTGAACCCAACACCAGGTGCTTGTTGTCGTGCGTAACCTGCAGCTGCACCCCCAACGTGGCCTGCCTGCGACACTACACCTCGCTGTGCGACTGCGCGCCTCACACACACACGCTCAGGTACTGAACCCAACACCAGGTGCTTGTTGTCGTGCGTAACCTGCAGCTGCACCCCCAACGTGGCCTGCCTGCGACACTACACCTCGCTGTGCGACTGCGCGCCTCACACACACACGCTCAGGTATCTGAACCGTATTACAAAATAGAGAATTTACAGAAGGACAGCTCGCCCCTTCTTCCGATCGTTTATACATACACTCTAGGGTTGCTACTTTGTTTTTCAGTATTTTAAATAATCCGTTTTTGGGTCCAACTTACTTAGGCGCAAACTCCACCAAAAAGACGAAGGGCATAGGACGTAAGAATGACAGTTGACAGACAAGTGATCGTCAAATATTCTTCTTAGTTTTGACGCTAGCTGTCATAGATGCAACGCTTTGGCGACGCTTGTGTGTGCCTTTGTCAATACTTTTTCGTACATTTGGTATGGAAACGTCGCGATGTCAAACGTCAAGCGTCATGCCCTACGTCCTATGTCCTCTCCATGTCCTCTCTGTGGAGTTTGGAGCTTAGGAACATTACTTACACTATGTCAAACGTACACTATAACATACCATACAAAAATATTTGTACTGTACGTAATTTTACCGTCCGCCTGCATTCGCAACGCTGTTGACACTCGCTACTAGCCGATTCGAACCGGTTCGACATTGCACGTAAACGACGGCGCGTGGCTGGCTGTGTGAGTAGAGCGACATTTCCTTGAAGCTCGCTCTCTGTATTGGCGCCAGCCAATATTTACTTTGTGACCGTATGCCTTTCGTATGCCGATGCTATTAAACGATATCCGAATACAAACTTATCACAACATGACCTAACCTACTTAGTCTAAGCGGGTACGGTCAAATATCACCCGAAAGCTGTTTTGCCGGCACAGTTGATGCCGCTTTGCTCAGTGATACTAGGGACCATTGTGAATGATTCCATCTGAGGAAATGAAAAATCCATCCACTGGATTTCAAGATGGCGGACCTTCGTTTTTTTGTATGGCACT
This sequence comes from Phthorimaea operculella, assembly GCA_024500475.1. Lineage (NCBI taxonomy): Eukaryota > Metazoa > Arthropoda > Insecta > Lepidoptera > Gelechiidae > Phthorimaea > Phthorimaea operculella. The sequence goes on along the minus strand of JANFCV010000007.1, from coordinate 5,742,910 downwards.
AAAAAAATAATTCTTCTGGAGCCCATCGTGTGGGATATTAAATGAAAAGGCTAGACGAGACGATTTCAAAAATATATCGTTTTAATACATTTCAGTTGCCCTCTTAAAAAAAAACCAATTTAAATTTTTAAAAGTAGTTAAAACATGCCAAGTTTGAGGTCCAGTAGGTACAAAATGGCTGACATATAGTTTCATAAAAGTATGCCAAATGATCCACCATATCCTCAACTCTAACGTGACGAAAGGAATTTTGAAAATAATAAGATTTAATGTATGTTTTGCAATGGAAAGTAGATCATTGGAAACTGCAGTAGGTTAGTAAGAACTGCTTGTGCGCCTTCATAAATATTTAAGATTTACATCTTATCTTTTCATGATTGCTTTTACACTTAAAGCTTGATTATGATGTGCCGGATCATTTCGAATCTGCGGGCACGGTTGTGCCCCCGCCAAGTTGAGTAAAAAGCCATAGGTACCATGTTACTCTACTCATGAATGCTATCTCAGTTTAGTAGGCCTGTAAGAAAAATTCATGTTAGAAATAAGTAGTGCCTGCTGTACCGTTTTTATTTTTGTATTTGTCCTGTATTTGTTTTTGTGTAGGTACCTACAATAAATGATTAAATTAAATTAAATTGTTTCTCTCGAAACAGTTCAGGCCAATTTCGACGCCTAAAACAACGATATTTTGGATAACATTTGGAACCTGTGTGTTAAGAATCCAAACAGTCATTAAATAAACATTGAATATTTCAAAAAATCATTCAATTCCCTTAAATATGTTACTCATTCGACGGACCATAAAACTTCTAAAGCACTTTTAGATTACATGTACCTAGGTATATGAATGAAGTGAGATCAAAGAAGCCTTATGTAAAGATATAAGATACCATTAAAACACAACTCAAAAAAAAGCAAGTCTCACCACTCATTAGGTACATCTACCGCAAAAAATGAGAGTTTTCGTACATAAAATATTGACTTCGAGTACGGTCGTTCCAATGGGCCATATTTGACAGCCCATACTAAAAAAAACATCATCAAAGAAAAATAACCTTATATCTGAAAGTTTTCAAATATAGTCTATTTGAGCGACCGAAATTTAATAATTGCAAAACAAATAATCATATACTTACTACTTGCAAGATATATTTTGTTAAAGACAGCCAAGTCCGCCACTCCACCAGAAACGTTGTGCAATCCACGACGTCGTCGGTACGAAATAACTTTAGAATCATTGTATTTCATATTTAGACACTAAACAATTAAAACTGCAATGAATGCTGTTTCGCTGTAAATTTAAAATTGTAATCCTGTGTATTCACATAGAATCACATAGTTACTTAATTGTTTTTTTTTCTATTCTTAAACTTAAGTATTTTACTCCATTTAGAGCTTCTATATCTGCTAAATTAAATATTTCTATTTTTATCCAACATATCGTTAAAGGGGTCTCAACTTTGGCCGAAACTGCTTTAAGAGAAATATGGTACGGCCGCTAGCCAATACTTACTTTGTGGTACGGCAAAGCCACTTTTTACTCGACTTGGCGGGGGCACAACCGTGTCCGAAGATTCAAAATGATCCGGCACATCATAATCTAGCTTTAAGTGTAAAAGCAATCATGATGAGATTTGCATCTTAAACATTTATGGAGGCGCACAAGCAGTTCTTACTAACCTACTGCAGTTCCCAATGATCTACTATCCATTGCAAAATATATACTAAATCTTATTATTTTCAAAATTTCTTTCGTCACGTTAGAGTTGAGGATATGGTGGATCATTTGGCATACTTTTATGAAACTATATGTCAGCCATTTTGTACCTACTGGACCTCAAACTTGGCATGTTTTGACTACGTTTAAAAATGTAAGTTAATTTTTTTTTTAAGAGAGCAATGGAAATGTATTAAAACGATATATTTTTGAAATTGTCTGGTCTAGCTCTTTCATTTGATACCCCACACGATGGACTCCAGAAGAATCATTTTTTTAATGCCATACAAAAAAACGAAGGTCCGCCATCTTGAAATCCAGTGGATGGATTTTTCATTTCCTCGGATGGAATCATTCACAATGGTCCCTAGTATCACTGAGCAAAGCGGCATCAACTGTGCCGGCAAAACAGTATTTTTTTGCTAAGGACCATGACTAACTGTGAAATTACATAACATAACATCAGAGAAGACCACCTTCTTTGTGTTTCGAAAGTAGGTGTTAAAAATTTAAATCAGTATTCAATAAACTTTGCCGGCATCAAGTTGGCAGTGATACATAATCTAACGAAGGAAACAGGTCGTTACCACGTTTCAGATACCAACAGCGACATCTAGTTTCTAAATAAATAATCTCACCCTCACACTTTGAAACGCTGTAAGTTAGGAAAGATTACGGGATGCGACTAAACGTTACCTTTATCTGTTTTTCTTGTCTTTTTGGTTGTGGTAACATGTTTTTTGTTTTTTTTTTTAACTGTTCCTCGCTATAAAGGTGGGTGTTCATTAGGGAACATTTTCTAGAACAAAATTCCGAAATCTTGCATAAATAAAAAAGTTTCCCAATAATGTTCCCAATGAATACGCATTTTGAACAGTGTTTCGGAACAAAGTTCCCAACGGAAAAGCGTATTCTTTGGGAATTTCTGATGCAAAATCCCCTCATCGACCGTGGTACATGTACCAGTGATTTTGAACCTTACTATCCTCAACTTTAAGTGCAAAACCTGTACTGTAGCTGGTGTACGAGAGGGGGATTTTGTCCCCAATGAATACCTGGTTTAACTGACTAACTTCGCTGACTCAGCGACCCAAAGAGGATCTTGGCTTTAACAGTTCCTTTAAACCATTTGTCTGTTTCCATCAGATACCGCTACACGCTCGACGAGCTGCCGACCATGCTGGACAAGTTGAAGAACAAGTCGGAGCTGTTCCGCGAGTGGGCGGAGTCAGTGCAGAACGCGCTCGACCCCGATACGCCCAAGACCTGCGACCTGGACGGACTCAGGCACCACCTCAAGCGCGCCGTCGAACTCAAGGTAACAAACACACAAACAGTGGGCGGAGTCAGTGCAGAACGCGCTCGACCCGGACACGCCCAAGACCTGCGACCTGGACGGACTCAGGCACCACCTCAAGCGCGCCGTCGAACTGAAGGTAACATCCTCAGCTTACATCTAGAAGATGCAGGTTATAAGTATCTTCTCTGCGGCCTGTCGAAGATGATATTCAAAAACCTCCTCACTGATTGTTTGGCCATTGGGGTTAGAAGGTTTTTGGATATCATCGTCGCTGTGCCACTCTCATATCCAGTAAGATACTGACAGCTTCACTATTTCATCGAACCAGTGAGATTTTCTCGGTCTGCTGACAGGGCTTTTCGTTCCTCTTGTCCGCTGATGTATGATTGCTTTTATCCGTCGATCGGCACTCTGTCTCAACAACATTTTTTGTTCTTCCATTCGTGACATAATTAGTGAAACTATATTTTGACTAAATACCTACATTTTCTCCAACAGATGCACAAAACAGAACTGGTGCGCGCTCTGGAAACGGCTATCGAAGACGCTGAGAAATGTCTCTCAGTGATCCAACAGTTGGACCTGAACAAGATGCGGACCAGGACGCGCCACCACGACCCCAAGTACCGGCTCACTATCCACGAGCTGACGCTGTTCGCGCAAGAGATCGATGGACTGGCATGCGTGCTGCCTGAAGGTAAAATAACACATTGACTTAGGAAAGGCTATAGAGGAAGTGTCTCTCAGTGATCCAACAGTTGGACGTGAACAAGATGCGGACCAGAACGCGCCACCACGACCCCAAGTACCGGCTCACTATCCACGAGCTGACGCTGTTCGCGCAAGAGATCGATGGACTGGCATGCGTGCTGCCTGAAGGTAAAATACTTTTGACTTAGGAAACGGCTATTGAGAAGTGTCTCTCAGTGATCCAACAGTTGGACCTGAACAAGATGCGGACCAGGACGCGCCACCACGACCCCAAGTACCGGCTCACTATCCACGAGCTGACGCTGTTCGCGCAAGAGATCGATGGACTGGCATGCGTGCTGCCTGAAGGTAAAACTAACACTTTTGACTTAGGAAACACTGAGAAGTGTCTCTCAGTGATCCAACAGTTGGACCTGAACAAGATGCGGACCAGGACGCGCCACCACGACCCCAAGTACCGGCTCACTATCCACGAGCTGACGCTGTTCGCGCAAGAGATCGATGGACTGGCATGCGTGCTGCCTGAAGGTAAAATACTTTTGAATTAGCAAAAAGGCTATTGAGGAGTGTCTGTCAGTGATCCAACAGTTGGACTTAAACAAGATGCGGACCAGGACGCGCCACCACGACCCCAAGTACCGGCTCACTATCCACGAGCTGACGCTGTTCGCGCAAGAGATCGATGGACTGGCATGCGTGCTGCCTGAAGGTAAATATAATACTTTTGACTTAGAGAAGTGTCTCTCAGTGATCCAACAGTTGGACCTGAACAAGATGCGGACCAGGACGCGCCACCACGACCCCAAGTACCGGCTCACTATCCACGAGCTGACGCTGTTCGCGCAAGAGATCGATGGACTGGCATGCGTGCTGCCTGAAGGTAAAATTAACATGTTTAACTTAGGAAACGGGTATAGAGAAGTGTCTGTCAGTGATCCAACAGTTGGACCTGAACAAGATGCGGACCAGGACGCGCCACCACGACCCCAAGTACCGGCTCACTATCCACGAGCTGACGCTGTTCGCGCAAGAGATCGATGGACTGGCATGCGTGCTGCCTGAAGGTAAAAATAATATGTTTGACTTATGTTCTGAAAAACCTACGTCATCACCGACTGTCTGCTCTTTTATCCGAATTTATTTGGGGTCGGCGCAACATGTTTTTTTCTTCAGCAGTGAAATCCTCACTTACACTTTTATTTTTCATGACACATTGTATACAATCCATCCAAAAAAAGAGCCTTCCTCTCCTTCTGCGTCAGAAAGACCAACGTATCCTACTAATATTATAAAGGCGGATGTTTGTGTGTGTGTTTGTTACGACATCACGCAAAAACGGCTGATTAGATTATTGACATGAAACTTTGCAGAAATATAAAAGGGCATCTGGAATAACACATAGGATACTTTTTACCACGGAAAAATGTGTCATTCCTACGGGATCACGCATTTTCCAATATTTTTGAAATAGGTGGCGTGACTGAGCCGATTCGCGTTTTAAACGTTTTCGCCGAAAACTAACAGCGACATCTCTTGGCGAATAATGCTTTTTTCTCGCGGAATAATAGGTTGCAGCGGGTGAAACCGCTGACGGGCAGCTAGTATTCAATAATTTTCACTTTTGTTTATCAACATTCTTGTTTATAAAGAATCAACTTTGTTGATCAAGACAACATCAAAACTCATATTTGAACATTAGGACTAACTTGTGTCTATCAAAGCTAACATTTAAGGTTACTTTATTAATTACGAATTTTGTATGCGTTGATACGCAGACTTTACAAGATCCTTCTTCTCAATCTCGACTCACATTGGTTTGTTTTCACACAGGTTCGGCAGTGAAAGAAGTGCTTCGTCAGACATCCGAATTTGAGTCGCGAGCCGCGGAACTGCTCAGAACCGAATTGGACCAGACCGAGCCCGCCATATTGAGGGAGCTGGATGAGGTAAAAGTATCATCAAATTACAAGTTCGCGCGCGACCTCCCAAGGAATGACGGACGGTGGGGGGACGAGGTATCCAAGTTGTCAGTGGGTAGCCGGAGGTGTAGCGGGGAAGGGACACGCGTGCATCCGCACCGCAAGTCATAATTAGAATTCAAGAAGCTGATACCACGCAGGAAGGTCGCGCACGAAGTTGTTGAACTATAGCTATCGTAGTATGTTATAAAGCTGATCTTTGGTATGACAGGTGGGCATATCAGACATTTTAAATTGTCTCAACTTCTAAGTCTAAACTTGCTTTTCCTATCAACAGGTGGTAGAACTAGGCTCCCGCCTATGCATAGTGCTGCCCCAATTGGCGCCACTACAAGCTCGTCAGCAGCAAGTGAGGTTCCTCGAAGAAGTGCGCACCCACAGGGAGGATTGCTCCACACTGACCCCAGAAGTCATTGACAGACTGCTCAACGATGCGGAGAATATAACGCCGCACAGACATATCGAGACGCAGCGCGCTAAGCTGGGCGCTTTGAAAGGTAAGATCTTGTGAAATGTTTTATTTCTATCTGCTGTCCTGAATTATTCCGACTAAACGTAATACGGATGAACGCACTGTTGATTTATATGTCCGCGATAACGTGACGTCTTAAGGCCGAGGCGTCCCGCCGCCGTCTGACATTTAGTTTATAGTCATGATTTCACCCTATACCTTTTAAACCTTTCCGGGTATTCCAAGAAGCGACTAAGAGATGAATCCCGGGAATTCGCAAATCCAGGGCACGTCCTGTAAACACCTCGCTACGCTTGCCAGCCCGCCTGCCAAGCGTAAGGTGCATGGCATACCCTTCAATAAATGGAGGCTCATGTCCAGCTCGGGAGTGATACATTTGAACACATATTTATCTATCACACATTAACAGGACTAATGATGCATTTTTTATCCACAGTCCAAGTAGAAGAATGGGAAAACCGCGCCAAGGCGGTCCTCATCGACACGACTAAGACGCGCGACCCCCGGGACGACTACAACCCTCAGTACACGACCCTAGCAGAGCTGGACGCGCTGTTGGCCGAAGGAGAGGAGATCGACGCCGCGCTGCCCTCGTACCACACGCTGCAGACTGCGGTCAGCCACGCCAGGGACTGGCTGGCCAAGGTTAGTACATTCTATACAACACTCAGTACACGACCCTAGCAGAGCTGGACGCGCTGTTGGCCGAAGGAGAGGAGATCGACGCCGCGCTGCCCTCGTACCACACGCTGCAGACTGCGGTCAGCCACGCCAGGGACTGGCTGGCCAAGGTTAGTACATTCTATACAACACTCAGTACACGACCCTAGCAGAGCTGGACGCGCTGTTGGCCGAAGGAGAGGAGATCGACGCCGCGCTGCCCTCGTACCACACGCTGCAGACTGCGGTCAGCCACGCCAGGGGCTGGCTGGCCAAGGTTAGTACATTCTATACAACCCTCAGTACACGACCCTAGCAGAGCTGGACGCGCTGTTGGCCGAAGGAGAGGAGATCGACGCCGCGCTGCCCTCGTACCACACGCTGCAGACTGCGGTCAGCCACGCCAGGGACTGGCTGGCCAAGGTTAGTACATTCTATACAACCTCAGTACACGACCCTAGCAGAGCTGGACGCGCTGTTGGCCGAAGGAGAGGAGATCGACGCCGCGCTGCCCTCGTACCACACGCTGCAGACTGCGGTCAGCCACGCCAGGGACTGGCTGGCCAAGGTTAGTACATTCTATACGACTCAGTACACGACCCTAGCAGAGCTGGACGCGCTGTTGGCCGAAGGAGAGGAGATCGACGCCGCGCTGCCCTCGTACCACACGCTGCAGACTGCGGTCAGCCACGCCAGGGACTGGCTGGCCAAGGTTAGTACATTCTATACGACTACAACACTCAGTACACGACCCTAGCAGAGCTGGACGCGCTGTTGGCCGAAGGAGAGGAGATCGACGCCGCGCTGCCCTCGTACCACACGCTGCAGACTGCGGTCAGCCACGCCAGGGACTGGCTGGCCAAGGTTAGTACATTCTATACGACTACACTCAGTACACGACCCTAGCAGAGCTGGACGCGCTGTTGGCCGAAGGAGAGGAGATCGACGCCGCGCTGCCCTCGTACCACACGCTGCAGACTGCGGTCAGCCACGCCAGGGACTGGCTGGCCAAGGTCAGTACATTCTATAAGCAAATTGACCAGTAGCTAAAAAAATCTAGTATTGTCTTGCTATTGCCGTGAGGTGCCGGCTCAGAATAGCATCACCCCAACTTTCCAGTGGGTGACGAAAGAAGCGACTATGGGGTTTGAGAGTTGATGTGTATTGCAATTTTAAGCGACACGCTGACAACCTGTCTCTGTGGTGCTAGTGATACACAGTCTTCTGAATGACTCTCAAAATTTTGACAGTCATGATGTACATGACCGTTTTTTACAACCGTTTTTGCTTTGCCTACCCTGCAAGGGAGGGATATAGGTGTGAAATTTATATGTATGATCATACTTCATATTGGTATTGACTTCGCGAAATACTTACACAATCCATCGACATAATTTTTAACTTCATATTTTTTTCTTAGGTGGAAGAAATGCAATCCAAGGATTTATACCCATACATGCACAGCGTCGAAGCTCTGGTGAAAAGAGGGCAGCAAATTCCGCTCGCATTGTTCGAGAAAGATCAGCTGGCCACGGCGTTATTGTCGGCCAAGGAATGGAAGAGGGGCGCAGCCGATATGTTCCTCAAAAAGGTAAGACAGACGACTTGTTACACTGTAATGTTGCTTTTGCAGGATGCAAGGATGCTTTATGTTTTCTCGCGTCTAACTTCTTGTTGGTAAACTGCACCAAAACCCATATCACTAGCATCTGTATACATTTTGCATTTTTAGTATCGAGCTAATGAAATGAATATCCCAAGCCCAACTATTTCCCAAATAGTGTTTTGTATCAAAATATTGCAATTTACAAACCAAAACTTTATTGATTCGTATCTTTTTACTCGATGTTTGCTCTTGATTTTATACTGATATAGTAATGTAATGGGCTATAATAATGATGCCGTGTGATGCTTAGAATAGCATCACCCCATTTCTTTCCTGTGGGTGTCGTAAGAAGCGACTAAGGGACTCGACGGTTTCATGTGTATTGCAATTTTAGGCGACAGACAGCCTGACAACCTGACCTGGACCTGATAAGCTGATAGCGCTACACGACAATAACTAAAACGACCCTCAAGTATTTCTCAGATGTGGCGATAACGACCGTATTTTTAAGGGATAAAGGCGTGATTTATGTTTGTATAATAATGATTATATCTCCCTATAGAACTGGCCCTACTCCCTACTGGAAGCGCTCTCCCCGCGCACGGAATGCGGTACGGCACGTCGCCGCATGCGGGGCAACGCCACCTCCGACCCGCCACCTTCATCTTTAGAGGCGGGCATGTTCCTCAAGAACTTCAGTGAAGACTCCACGCCCACTGAAATTGTGGCCGCATTCAAGCAAGCCGAAACCAGGGAGCTGGCCGCTTTGAAGGAACTTAGGTAAGTAGATTAAATTCAGTAACTTCCTGTGCGTATGTACGTACCGATAATCTCTGAAACTGGATAGAGTAGTTTAAAAAATACACTTCCCATCAGAAAAATCGAAACACCTCGGTTTTTCTTGTTTTTGGCCGAATTAAACACCAAAATGTATTGTTTGCATTAAAAAAATTATATGACTGTGTAGCTGGCAGTTTTGTCTTTTCAGTGTGTATAAAAAAAATCAATATTCAAAATTGGAACTCCACCTGTTTGTTCTGTAAATGAGATGAATGACTGAGACACGTTTGCAGTTTGCGCCTTTTAACGATTCATAGCATTTTTAACATTAAAATTTAGAGCTTGTCTTAGCTTATCTTAAAACTTTTGTTTTTTTAATTGTTTATTGTGACTTTGGATCGCCTGAAAAAAGTTATATTTTATCTGAATCATGGGTATTTTGCCCGTAGAAGCCGCCCAAGTGGTGACATTGCCAAATTTTGGACTTGGTCGTCGTTTTGTGGCTGTATGTTTGCATTTAAGCCTCACCTCTGTTCATAAAGTTTACAAACGCTATCAGAAGACTGATCTGTTCACGCGACGTTCAGAATCTGACGGAAATCGGGTCAGTTCTGACCGATATGATCGAATTAATGTTATGAGTTCTTTGCAAAATCGACGCCTTAGCGCTTTTCAACTGCGGCAAAAGCTATCAAATGTACAAAAGGTGGCTGAAAGTGGCTCTTCAATCAGAATAAGGTTAAAGGTACTTTGACTGGTACCGCAATAGCCAGGAAACGGGCCCAAATAAACTGCAGACACGAAGAAAAAATCTGTCATGCCGTCGGCGCTGATTCCTTCTCAAACCTTTCACGAACTGTCACCATAACTGACCTTTTTATCAATGCAACATTGTGTAAAGCATTTTTAATTCTTTCTGTAAACCATAGTGCTACCGTGGTTACCATTCAGCGTAATTCTACACTCAGCAGAAAAGAGGAATTTGATCCATTGGGTATACGACCAGTTTAGGTGCTCACTTGCAAAGTTAAAGCGCGTTATTTAATTGTCTTCAGTTGATTTGGGCCCTCTTTCTGGCTATTGCGGTACCAGTCTACGTTCCTTTAACCTTCTTCTGATTGTAGAGCCATTTTCAGCCACCTTTTGTACATTTGATAGCTTTTGCCGTAGTTGAAAAGCGCTAAAGCGTCGATTTTGCAAAGAACTCATAACATTAATTCGATCATGTCGGTCAGAACTGACCCAATTTCCGTCAGATTCTAAACATCGCGTAAACAGATCAGTCTTCTGATAGCATTTGTAAGCTTTATGAACAGAGGTCAGGCTTAAATGCAAACATTCAGCCACAAAACGATGACCAAGTTCAAAATTTGGCAATGTCACCACATGGGCGGCTTCAACGGGCAAAATACCCATGATTCAGATAAAGTCTTATTTTTTTCAGGCGATCCAAAGTCACAGTAAACAATTAAAAAAACTAAAGTTTTAAGACAAGCTCTAAATGTTAATGTAGAAAATGTTATGAATCGTTATAAGGCGCAAACTGCAAACGTGTCTCAGTCATTCATCTCATTTACAGAACAAACAGGTGGAGTTCCAATTTTGAATTTTGTTTTTTTTTATACACACTGAAAAGACAGAACTGTCAGCTACACAGTCATATAATTTTTTTAATGCAAACAATACATTTTGGTGTTTAATTCGGCCAAAAACAAGAAAAACCGAGGTGTTTCGATTTTTCTGATGGGAAGTGTACTTTCACCGGTGTCACGGATGAAGAAACAAACTGTAAATGGCGGCTGTTTCTTACGGTAGTGGCAGTTAAACAGTTTTTTTTTTCGGGTATCACTTCGCAGAACTTTGCCCGTAGAATCTATGGTTTTCTTTTAGTTTTTTACGTCCAACAGTTTTCTTCAATAAAATTAACACTGTTTTACAACAACAGCACGCCTACGACAACAAACTGTTTATTTTTTGCTTGCGTTACTGCGACGTGCAAGTAGATGTATGTTAGAGCGGGAGAGAATGACATCCTGCCGCCATATACAGTTTGGTCTTCATCCGTGGACGTTATACACTGCTATTTTTTTAATTTGTCTTAATCTCACGGGGACACGAGTAACATTACGGACCTTACCACAAAAAAGTTAGACGGGTGTTGAACGCGGGTCTAGCGTTTTTTTGTATCAAGTTATTTTAAATACATGTACAACACTTGTCTAATTTGTTTGTGGTAAGGCCCTACATGTTTTGGTTTGTTTTTGCTCAGGGCCCGCAATATGCGCAAGGAGGTCCGCGCGCCGGCTGCCAGCGGCGCGACGTTCTGCGTGTGCCAGAAGCGACAGTACGGTGTCATGACGCAGTGCGAACTGTGCAAAGATTGGTTCCACGGTAAGCATTTTTATTTTTATTTCACGCAAAACGAGCGCATGTAGACTTCGAGTTGCAGAAAACAGCCCGTATAACAATTACCAAGTATTTTAATTTAAGTTGCAATTGTACTTGGGCCAAGTGCACCTAACGGCCTGTATTCACTTTGATTAGTGCGAGTGCAGGAGATTATTAGAGTGTATGGTGGCTACTCGCAGTTCACTCGCAAAAAATAGAACACACTTCTATTTCTTCCTACTTCGCAGCCTACTAAACACTTGCACTAAAAACTTAAAGAGAATTCAGGCCTTAACACGTCGTGTTGCTGTAAGTGCCATATTCAGCAGCTAATTGGATATTAAAGGGTATGATGCGACTAAAGGATCAAGGATTTCAGCCAGTACACCTGCTTTAAGAGATGTGCTGCCATTAGCAGACACATACATTTATTGAAATTTGCACATAACAACAACATTTTCTTCAGCACAAACATCCTTTACTAATCATACTGACCATACAAAGGCTGGATTTGTATCAGTGCTGATTTTGTAATGTTTTGCAGCGTCGTGCATAGCAGCAGCCAAGGAAGATCGCGAGGAGTCGCCGGAAAGGGTTGAGACTCCGTTCCCGACACCGGACCCCAAGTTCCTCTGTCCGGACTGCACGCGGACCAAACGACCTCGCCTCGACCGTATACTGGCGTTACTGGTGAGTTGTAAAAAGTTTCCTTCGTGTTCTATCAACGGGAGATACTGGGAACTTCGTGCCACACTCGATTATGCACATTTCTGTGATTTTCGAACACTTCTTTTGATAATTGATATCCGTGAAATCATACTTTGATTGTTGGAAGGACAACAATTGCACTATGCTTATCAGAAAGAAAATCCGATAATGTGCAATAAAATGGATAATGTGGTATGAAACTGCAGCTGTCAGACTGTTAGAGGACTTTTCATACATACAAAAGTTCCCCAATAATTATTCCCAATGTAGACGCATTTATACAATGTTGCGGGACAAAGTTCCCAATGAGGGTGCGTCTTCATTGGGAACTAACTTTTCGGAAACATTGTCCAGTAAAATTGCATCAGAGATACATAATCGCGGTGATTTTGTCCCCAATAAATACGACTTAAATGTGCGCAACTGTAACTGCGGTTTGTTTTGCAGGTGTGGCTACAGAAGCTGCCGGTTCGTCTTAGCAGAAGGCGAAGCGTTGCAGTGCGTGACCGAGCGAGCCATGGCGTGGCAAGACGCGGCGCGCGCCATGCTGGCCAGCCCGCTCATGGCCACCCTACCACCGCACAATTATAACTCACAGGTAACTTAGTGGCCAAGATAGACTTGCTTAACTCGCAGGCTAGGATAGAAGCGTTGCAGTGCGTGACCGAGCGAGCCATGGCGTGGCAAGACGCTGCCCGCGCAATGCTTACTAGCCCGCTCACGGCCACGCTACCACCGCACAATTATAACTCACAGGTAACAGCTAGTTCTCTTTGTCGCCAAACAAGCAGAAAAAAATCGGTGTCGATTTTAAGCTAGCTTCTAGGTATACTGATGTTTTTTTTATGTAAGATAGGCCCGCATTTGTCTGCTATCTCACCTGTTGGTAAGTGATGATGCAGACGATGTTGGAACGTGCTTGTCTAGGTAGTGCCTATTCTCTCTTGCCTTGAAAAAGCCTAAGTTATAGTGTTCCCGAAACAGATCCTCCGGCAGGGTATTCCACTCCTTAGCCGTTATGTGGATTTGTAACTACTGTCGTTGCGAAACAATCTCTTAGACTATCAACCTACCCCGATCCGACCTTGAACAAAAATGTTTAATGTTTTTTTATTTTATTTCAGACAAACCGCGAGAAATCAGACAAATTAAACGCAGAACTGAAAAAGGCCACCGGCCGAGCACACGACTCACATGTGTCACAAAACTCAAGGTAATTGAGTTTCTAAACCTATTTCGAGATATTTGCTTAAGTTATTAGGCGCGTCCACAGCAAGCGAGCAGCCTCGCTGCCTCTCTGCCTCGCGAGGCAAACAACCAAAAAAATACGTGCCTCACCCGAGGCAACGCAAGGTCATGTTCGGGCGAACGCGCGCGGGCCGAGCCAAAATCAGCGCGCCTCAGAAGTTTGCCTATTACTTTATTTAGTCGTCCAAATTGGGCCGAACTTGCCGCGCCTGCGCACGAGCGTATGCCAGCGTTAGGCAGTGAGGCAGCGAGCTGCCTCGGCTGGTGTGGACGCACCTTGTTTTAAATGTTATAAATTATAATATTTAAACAAATTTTTTATTTTTTTGTGACAGATCGTCAGCAAGCGTAGAGCACGCGTACAGTGCGACTCCCCGGTCGCCCGGCACGCGAGTCGCCCCAGGATTACTGCAGAAACTAGAGGATCTCATGATGGAGGGGGATTTGTTAGAGGTAGGTTTACTATGGTCGTGTTTACGCAGATCGTCAGCAAGCGTAGAGCACGCGTACAGTGCGACTCCCCGGTCGCCCGGCACGCGAGTTGCCCCAGGATTACTGCAGAAACTAGAGGATCTCATGATGGAGGGGGATTTGTTAGAGGTAGGTTTACTATGGTCGTGTTTACGCAGATCGTCAGCAAGCGTAGAGCACGCGTACAGTGCGACTCCCCGGTCGCCCGGCACGCGAGTTGCCCCAGGATTACTGCAGAAACTAGAGGATCTCATGATGGGGATTTGTTAGAGGTAGGTTTACTATGGTCGTGTTTACGCAGATCGTCAGCAAGCGTAGAGCACGCGTACAGTGCGACTCCCCGGTCGCCCGGCACGCGAGTTGCCCCAGGATTACTGCAGAAACTAGAGGATCTCATGATGGAGGGGGATTTGTTAGAGGTAGGTTTACTATGGTCGTATTTACACAGATCGTCAGCAAGCGTAGAGCACGCGTACAGTGCGACTCCCCGGTCGCCCGGCACGCGAGTTGCCCCAGGATTACTACAGAAACTAGAGGATCTCATGATGGAGGGGGATTTGTTAGAGGTAGGTTTACTATGGTCGTATTTACACAGATCGTCAGCAAGCGTAGAGCACGCGTACAGTGCGACTCCCCGGTCGCCCGGCACGCGAGTTGCCCCAGGATTACTACAGAAACTAGAGGATCTCATGATGGAGGGGGATTTGTTAGAGGTAGGTTTACTATGGTCGTATTTACACAGATCGTCAGCAAGCGTAGAGCACGCGTACAGTGCGACTCCCCGGTCGCCCGGCACGCGAGTCGCCCCAGGACTACTGCAGAAACTCGAGGATCTCATGATGGAGGGGGATTTGTTAGAGGTAGGTTTTACTAAAGCCGTTTTGACAAACGAATGTACAATGAAAAGAATCTAAAGTGATTTCTATTTCAGACCAGAAAGGATTTATTTTTAAAAGATTTTTTCATGTAAGGAAGTGATTGTTCTTCATATTGATCATGCCTTCGAAAGTTTACATTACACAACACCTTTACACCCTGTGTAAAGTAGTGTTCGCTATCATTACCCAATATAGTGGAAGCTTCCGATATCAATGGCCTTACCACAAAAAAGTTAGACAAGAATAAATTAAAACTTCATACAAAAAAAACTCTAGACAAGCGTTCAACGCTTGTCTGACTTTTTTGGGGGTAAGTCCTCAAGGGTCTAAATTGGCGTTACGTCCATACATCGTGGGGTGAGGGATCAAGTATTTTGTATATTTTGAGTTACTAGAAGCAGCTCTGCTGTCCTCAGCAGTATTGTATGTGTAGTCTCGTGTTGATTGCTTTTTTGTTATTTTCTGATATATCATATTGATACATATATTATATCTGATTTGTGATATATCTGATTGTGTGTTTGTCCCCAGGTCCGACTGGAGGAGCAGGCGCAGGTGTGGAGCTGCGTGGTGGTGGCGCGGCGCGCCGAGGGCCGCTGCAGCGCGCGCGTACTGGACGCCGGGCGCAGGAAGCGGCAGCAGCGCCCGCCCCGGCCCCACGTGCAACTCAAGCGCAGGTCGCGCGCCGAACACCGTGAGTCTAACAAACATTGCAACCTTAGTTGTTTATAACCGTCGCAAATCGGGTGCCAATCTCAGAGAACAGTTTCGCGGCAAATCTCTATACAAATCTTGGCTGTCAGCTGTTCTGCTGTAGTCCATATGACGGGGACAAAATCCCCGAAACTTTGTTTCATATTAATCTTTCTGGTATATTTTGGGAACAAAATCCCCGAAACTTTGTTTCATATTTAATGTTTCTGATACAAAGTAACCAATGAAGACGCACCCACATTGGGAACTTTGTTCCTAAACATTTTATAATTGCGTCCTCATGGAATGACCATTTATTCATTACAAGTCAATACAAAAATTATAAACGAAATGCATTTGTTTCAGCCGCTAGCACAGCACCAAAAACTTCCATCAAACGGGGATCTGCTACTACTACGAATTATCTCAATCGGAAACAGGTAAGTTAGTAAAACCAGAAAATACCAAATAAAACTACTTGCTAAAATCTACTAAGATGTGACTAAACTTATACCTTTGTTTAATTTCGCAGGGAGTATCGTCAGGATCTGGTCTCATGATGCGCAAGCACTACATGGCGAGACAGGAACGTCGCAAGCGCGGATTGGCTGCCAGAAATACCACAACTAGACATCCCAGAATGAGTAAGTCTTTGATACATTCGCCAATTTTGACACGTTTTATGTGGACCTAATACAATTAAATTAAATTCATTAATTAAAACACGTTTTAGTGGACCCAATACACGTTCTAGTGGACACAATACACGTTTTTAATAGATGGAATACACGTTTTGGTGGACACAATACACGTTTTAGTGGACCCAATACACGTTTTTAGTAGATGTAATACACGTTTTAGTGAACACAATACACGTTTTAGTGGACCCAATTCACGTTTTTAGTAGATGTAATACACGCTTTTAGTAGACATGTCACACGTTTTTAATGATACCAATAAACGTTTTCAAGGACCTAATACACATTTAGTGAGCCTAATACATATTTAAATGAATCCAATACACGTTTTAGTGGGCTCATTATACGTTCTTAGTAGACCCATTACACGTTTTAGTGCAGTCAGCACACGTTTCAGTGGGCCCATTACACGTTCTTGGTAGACCCATTACACGTTCTCAGTAGACCCATTACGCGTTTCAGTGCAGTCAGTACACCTTTTAATGGGCTCATTAGAAGTTTTACAAATAGTAGCACATAATAGACAGTTTACAGAAGGTTCACTCAACCATATTTAGGATTTTCGTGATTGTCACTTGTAACATAGCTAGGGTTGCTAGATTCCTTACGAGAACGAAATAAAGCTAAATCTGATTCAAAAACGTCATATGATTCTGAGCCGATTCCAATGCAAGAGATATGTCATTCGTGGCAACCATCTTCTTAGTTACCTTGAGTCACTCTGAGATTCCAAAAAAATCCTGTTAAAATCAGTAAGCGTCAAAATCTCCGCCTGCTGGCTCGCTCGTTTTGTGGCTAGTATCTGTAAAGGCGCCCCGCGCTCCTTCCTACGTCTGTGGTTTTAAATAAAGTCGACGAGATGTAAAGATGTGAAACTGTTACAGCGAGCCAAGGGCGGCGCATGGTGTCAGCCACCAGGCGCCAGGAGGAGGAGAACAACCAGAGCACCAGCAGCGCGTCCAGCGCGGACGAGGACGAGGATTGCGCCGCGGCCGACTGCCTCAGACCCACTGGTATGTGCATCTACTGTATACACTGCTACATGGTGTCAGCCACCAGGAGCCAGCAGGAGATTAACCAGAGCACCAGCAGCGCGTCCAGCGCGGACGAGGACGAGGACTGCGCCGCGGCCGACTGCCTCAGACCCACTGGTATGTTTATCTACTGTATATACTGTTACATGGTGTCAGCCACCAGGCGCCAGGAGGAGGAGAACAACCAGAGCACCAGCAGCGCGTCCAGCGCGGACGAGGACGAGGACTGCGCCGCGGCTGACTGCCTCAGACCCACTGGTATGTTTATCTACTGTATATACTGTTACATGGTGTCAGCCACCAGGCGCCAGGAGGAGGAGAACAACCAGAGCACCAGCAGCGCGTCCAGCGCGGACGAGGACGAGGACTGCGCCGCGGCCGACTGCCTCAGACCTACTGGTAATGGTTCATCTATTCGTAGGTTCTAATAAGCCAAGTCAAAACTGTCGTATGCGGTCGGACACTTCGTATTTTACCAGGTCTTTACAACAAATGCTATGTTTGATCTAGATATTCATTATTGAGACATGTTTGGATTCTTATTAAACCCCTATACATTCTAAAGACCATCCATCCAAGTACTGTGTCATGCATAGTAATGTTGTAGAAAACGTTGTCGGGCAAGTTTGTGTTGTGCATTGACACCGTCGCGCATTGATGGTTCCCATTACTGAGTCTGTATATTATCTGTAAAAGTATGAGCCACGTATAATTTGACGAATGGGGAGAAAAACGCAAAGCTTATTGCAATTTCAGTAGGCGAAAGTGTGCCTATATGACGTTACAATAATCAATACAAAGTAACTAAACTTTGACATTGACACATTTTCGACCAATCACAGAAAAGAGGCAAACTCGGGAGTGGAGCCGTTAGTTTTCCAGTTTCCTAACTCATTACAGTAACCTAACCAACCTAACCCGTTCCTCTCCAGGCAAGGTGGACTGGGTGCAATGCGACGGCGGCTGCGACCAGTGGTTCCACATGCACTGCGTAGGACTCGTCAAGAGCTCCCTGCGCGAAGACGACGACTACTTCTGCAACAACTGCAAGGAGAAGAAACCCAAACCAGACAAGTAAACACGGATACTGAAGTAAGATTGTAATCAAACTAATCGACACCATTTCCTAGGTACCTACTAGTAGATCACTGTATCTACTGTAACAATCATATTTGTCATTTTACGAAGAAACAGATCAAGAAAGGTACCACGATAATATTACATATTAGCGGCACGTTAGCGGTTTCATCCGCTGTAACTCAATTTCCCGCGACAAAAAGTTATTTTCCCTACATTTAGTATACACATAAACCTTCCTCTTGAATCACTCTATTACAAGTTTAGGAGGAGTTAGCGAATTACTCGACAGACAGACATACGGAGAAACGCGAAAAAGCGACTTCAATTTATACTATGTATTGATGAAAAGATAGTTTTCGATTTGTATTGTTAAGATTTTCTAGATAGTATCATGTAAGTGACTTTAACAGTTAGCGAATAAGCACAGGTCACAACAAGGTCCTTTCAAGCGGCGAATATTAGATACATCGGTGAGTAATCCGATTTTTTATGCAAATAAATGCAAGTCAAGCGGTGATTGGTGCGGTTTTCATACTTGGTTCCTATACTTAGAAAAAAGCTCGCGTATACGAAGAAAATGCCTCTGTACGCAAAGACTTATGGCAATGTAGGCGTCAGTGATTCCACGCGTGTTCTTAAAGATGGCGATAAAATGTAGAAACAGGCCGCCATCGCATAAAGTATGTCTAGAATTGTACGAGGTTTTGGAAAGAGTTAAGGTGAAACATCAGCGAAACTAGCGCCACTATTCACTGAAGACCCGGATCATGAATTAGCGAACCCAGATAACCTTTGTAAAAGCCCTACCTCTGGCACTTTCAGCTTACTCGACTCTTCTCAGTTTGTATCGATTAATTGTTAATAGCATTGATAATAGTTATTGTCACCAATTTGAACTTTGATTTCCGGGTGCAGACTGTTGTCAGGGATTTTAATCGACAATCGACAAATGACAAATCAGACGTCATTTTAAAGCAGGATAAAAATATGAAATTCGCCTAAGTGTGACAAGGATAGATATTGTCACGCAAATAACATTTCTTGAAACCAAATTTCCGGTTGTATTACCTGCACCCAAAAAACATAATAGGCATCAAATCATCACAAACTTAATTTGATTGTAATATGTATTTTAATAATTTTGACCAAACAAACACTTCAGAGGACTTTGACATAATGTATGCAACAGATAAGGAAAAAAACTAGAAACTGCAAAAGTTATGTACTTGTAGGTATGTCATTTAATGTATGAGATTTATTATGAGTTAACATTTTAAATTAATGTAATTGCCTCTTTCTTTGCGTGCTGTAGTTAAATTAAAATCTCAACCGATGTTAGATTCATATGACGATTTATTGCTCACGAAATGATAAATATTTTAATCAAATCAATGTTACAATTTACTTTTGAAATAAGTTTGAAATTAACAAATTCACTGCTTAATTTGAAGCTATCCAAAGTGTCCTGTTTCTGTACTCATTACTGTTAGATGCTGTTAGTATCCCAAAATCAATGTTGTAGGTTAATAATAAAATGTGGATTTTGGATAAAATTGCAGAGTATCGCTTGAAAGGCTAGATCTTTCGACAGGAATTTTCTTTTAATAGCGGATTATGATCCCAAGAAATCATTCAAAATCGGTTTTAGATTTAGTCGCTGAATACCAGAAAGCCCAGAGAGGCTACTTGGTTTCTATCGCAAGGAAGCGAAATTAAAGAAAAGTTTAAATTCAATAGACCTGAATGTATTATTAGAGTATGTACTGGCCATTGGTACTGGCGGCAAAGGTTTTAATATACTCTTCTTTTTACGGGTACGAACTAAGGTATTTTTTACCTCTTAATCCTAGATGATGAATAAAAAAAATCATTGGAGACTGAATTATTAGATTGTGCGCCGTTTCCTTTCTCATTACGACTGTTTTTTCAACTATCTGTGGGGGAGGGGTAGGCGTGAGTCCAGCCAGTATATTTGTAAAAACAAGTATATTAAATCCCTAGCCTTCTCATCTCACCCGTACATTACATTTCTAAAATAATAACTCTATAACTAATAACTCGGGTCACACTGCTCAGAAAAGACTACGCGACGATGCAAAACATTTGATAAACGGATATAAGAGATAGTTTGGGTTACACTAGCCTACATTTTATAGTCATTGAAAGTTTGCGAAAATGTTTTATCCGATCCACCCACAAGTGTGTGTGACTGGAATGCAACGAAGTGTCAGCAACCGACCAATGTGTGGCGGGCGGTGATTATTTCCTGCTCCGTCTCGCAGTGCACAATATTTTCGCAGTAGCCGAATACCGCTATAGTTGGGAAGACCAATCACTGTGTCCCGTTCCTTTTCCATCTAGGTAGTAAATTCATGGGGAAAGTCTTCACGACTATAGTATGGTTTTATCCTTGGCAAATTGTCTCTTAATTATCATAAAAATGGACGCATTAAAAGTTATCGGACATTTCGAACGAAACACCTTTAAGTCTTAGATAAGGAAATTCGAATGTAAGGAGGACAATAGCGACGACTTGTTAAAATTTGTCTAGCATAAAATGAAGAAAAGTCTTCGGAATTAAAATTTTGTAAATATTTTTTTAACGAAAAATTTTGTGAAAACAAACAAAAATGTTAGAGGAAATTTTTTAACGTATTGAAATTTTTTGCAAAAATAACTGATAGGTTTTAAGTAAGTAGGCGTGATTGGTGTTGTATGCTTGCTGGGTATTTTTTTGTAAGACAATATGAAGAGTTGCTTATGACTTGCGCATCTTTTGCAAAGTAATTTCAGTTGATAGATGTTTGTGAAATATAAAGAAACATTTTATAAGGGATTTCAATATTTTTGTAAGCGAAACTCTTGGAGCGAAGCTATACTTTTGTACTGTTGATTTGACCAGCTCTTTTTGGCCAATCAAATTAACGTATCTATTTCAGCGAACGCTCAAAATAGAATAATAGAACTCCTTATAAAATTTATCTGAATATTCTTTAATATAAGTCACATTTTTGATTGTTTTTCTATTTAGATTTACTTTAAAATAAATAAGGCGAATTCTACTTTAACTGTAATTATAACAAAATATTTTTTTAGAAAGCAAGTTTTTTTTCCGAGATTAGTATCATGGAAGAAAGTTGTTATACTTAGTATCTTTAATAAAATGGGAAAGCATGTGAGATGGCGATACCAACTTTTTTGTATGGATACCTGCATGGTTCTAAACTTGGAGCCAAATTGCAAACAAATTCTGAATGCTATCCGAAAAATGCATAATACAGAACGGCCTGGACTGCAAAGAGTTTGGCTTTGCAGAACGCTGTTTTCAAAACAGATATACGAAATAAATAAAGAGAAAGTTACGATAAATATACATAATAGTATAATACCCAATCGATGTTAACCATAAGAATTATAAATGTTGTAATGAAATCATTTGTCGTGTAAGAACTTGGTTCGCGGATAAAAAATGTTTTACATATATTTTTCCTATAGGATATGGATTAAATTTCACATGGGATGAATTGACACATGCAATTTGCTCTCAGAACCAGAGACTAGTTTAATGTGCTCTACTACAAACATTACGTTTCATTCGTGAACCTTTGTTTCTTAATATTTTGTTGCAATAAATGTACGTAAACTATCATTTAAAATGTAATCAAATTGTAAGTAAAAACCAGTGCTTTTTGCAAAATTGTGACTAAATGGAATGGAAATAATTAATCTTTCTACTGTTTTTCTTTCCCAATATCTTTAATGGATTATATTATATAAATGTACTTTTGTAACCTTTTTCAATCTTTGGTGTTTACCTAGAACCATATGCTTTAGTCTCATGATCACATAAAATATTTATTTATTTGATAATACGTGTCAAAACACTGGAAATGAGCTTTTTATTACGATTAAGACGTATGCCATCACTTGATTTAGTCCACTTAAATTTAAATATTTGGATTGTTGATAGTTTTTAGGTGTTTTTTGTGCGGTTGGTATACAGAATAAAACATGTTAACCTATTACGATATATGTGATACACTGCAAGATTATAAATGCATGAGAATGCCTTCAATCTGGTTCAGAATTTCAAACAGTTTAATTCCGTCGCTTAAATGTCATACCAGAGGGGGTAGTGCTAAGTTGAAAATTTGACGTTATACCAACCAATCAGCAAAATCAAATATGATACCATGCTTTAGCCAGGTTCCGTGTCCACTTTGTGTTCGTTAATAATTAATTACTTTATGTTTGTTTGATTTGTTAGTAAATAAAATCGTCTTGCTATATAAAAATAACTATATTAAAATGTAATTCACGGTAGTAAACAGAGAATAGATAAGAAAGGAACAGTGGAATAAATACTAAATAAAGAGTAATATAAAGTGGTCCAGACTTTCCGTGTAAACAAAGGTTATTTCAACTTAGCTCAGCGCTCTCTACATGACACTTGAAAATCCCTATAAAGTTTCCTTAGATAGCACTGTTATTCTTTTCAAAATCGATTAGTGATGTATGATTTATTATGAAGTTTGCTTTTTATAATTTTGTAAGCGCTCAATGATTATTTTATGGAATGCAAAGTCTTGCCAAGGAATTAAGAATAAAAAAGATCGATAAATACAATTTTTACGCGCTTGTTTTGCACTTGTATCTAAACGACCGGTGAAATACTACTGCAAAGTTATGTTAAAATGTATAAAATAAAATTTACCTTGGCAAGAGCACAACTGACTGACAAAAAATAGTCAGATACAATGCTAGTTTTAAATAACTTGTTTAGATTTTTAAGACATATAATTTCCTTTGGTGTATTGACTGTTTTTTTATTTATTTAAACTAGCTGTTAAAACATGTAATTTCTGTTTAACAGCTTAAAATTGTCCAGCATACGACAGAATATATTTATTCTATCACAACATATCTCTGATAAATCCAGTACAAGTATGACCAGAAGCATTAAGCTTTTGAAAAATAAATATTTGTTTCAAAATGTTTTTTGTCGTATGTATGCAAATTCTACAATTAGACCATCTTAATCTTGATCTCTTGCTTTCCCAACCGCGTATACACACCGCGATCTGAATTATAAATGTTACAATATATTATAATAATATTATTTTAAACTGTGGTTATTGTTGTATGAATACTAACATCTTTAATGTAAAGATCGTAATTGTAAATGAGTGGCGAACACGGTACGAGCTATAATTTGAACGGAAGATTTTTCTAAACGATTGCTCTCAAGATTGTTACTTACTAAATGACTCCCTCACCTTGGTTTAATTCTAATACTGTGCCACTGTAATGAAATGACTACTATATCCTTTCAAATTTCCGTGACACTAGAAACCTTACGAGCTGCCACAATCGGGCAACGTGGGGAAGTGTTTCTTTTTTTAATATATCTTTTCAATTAATCTGAAAACAAAGACAGTTGTAGTTTAGCTGCTCTATCTCGTCATGAGCATGAGGCAGTCAGTTGGTTTGCGTAAAATTATGACGACAGCGGTATTAGAATTAGGCTGACGTTCTCTGAGATTGCAAAAAGAGCCTCATTGCAATCTGTAGCCTAAATTCATATGACGGTAGATAACATTGTTTCATACAACGTTTACCACAGGTTAAAAATGTGTGTATGAGATGTGTACAGACTAGTTAAGTAAATGTGGGGTCACTGTCCAATTATACAGGAGATATTGCGACCAATATCGTTAGATTTGTAAAAAGTTTTCTCATATTTAGCCTAGTGGAAAATTTGTTATTGCTAACTGCTACGTCATCTAGTATGGTTGGACAGACTGACAAGTTTCGTGTACCAAATAATATAGAAAATTATTAGAAAATATTACAGGCGTTTTATTATAATTTGTTATACCTATTCCCTAACTTTTAAACTTGATCCTTTTTGATACATTACTTTAAGCGAATTGTAAAGACACGGTTAAAAGTAGCACAACCAACTGTTACAGCCTTATAAAATTCCCGCCTCTGCGCCCTCTATACCAACCAGAAGGAATTAGGAAGTGACTTAGTAGAGTGAAGGAAGTTGCGTTTTATTATTAGAAATTATTTTCCAAGTTTGTTTTGAAACTTTAGTGGCGCGTTTAGTTTTGACATTAGAGGAACGATGGCCGATTTGGCGGCGTCGCGTTTTGTTTTGTAGTAGGAAAATTGAGTTTGTTGAAAACTGGTAAAACTGAAGAATATATTGTTAAAAGTTATTAAAACTCTTTAATTTCTCATCGATTATACCTCAGAAGTGGTATGCAGAAATGTTGGGGCCGTACTATCACGGACTCGGCAAGAGAAAATCGGAAGATCCGTGTCATGGATCCGTGTATATAACCAGGGTTGCCAACCAAAAAATTTATTTTCTCGTACACAGGCTCCTAAAAATCTCGTATTTTACGTTTCGAACCTCGTACAACTTTCGACGTGTGGTAAAACCAATAAAATTCGGGTTGGCGAGCGATCAGCATCATCGTTGCTATCACTCATACTGATTTCAGTGAATTCTGACTAAAGTTCATATACCATTTATAGGTTATAACGTTAAGTTTTTCTTCTATAAAGTTTGTTTGAAAACAATCCCTCAACGCTCTCTTCTGCAAAGACAAACAAAAGTACAAAACTCCTATCTACATGTAAAGAAAGAAAAGA
Source organism: Phthorimaea operculella (assembly GCA_024500475.1). Classification (NCBI taxonomy): domain Eukaryota; kingdom Metazoa; phylum Arthropoda; class Insecta; order Lepidoptera; family Gelechiidae; genus Phthorimaea; species Phthorimaea operculella. The sequence continues at coordinate 5,717,824 of JANFCV010000007.1, read as the reverse complement.
ATATAATATTTCAGTATGTACGACAGAGACAAATAGTGCAAGAAACAAACGAATGAACCAGCGAGCGAAGGAACGGGAACTGTTTCGGTCTCGCTCGGGAATTTCTTTCATACGCAATCGATGACTTTTCATAGACTATGATAACTTGAGGAGCAAAAAATGATTGCAAGCAATTAAAATTATGTAACATGTGAAAATCTCGTACAAAATTATACGAGATTGACAGTGTCCTCGTACCTCGTACGGGAGACCATAAATCTCGTATTTGTACGAGAAATCTCGTACGGTTGGCAACCCTGTATATAACTCGATTTTTATAACTGTGCGTTTGGAGCTGTCAAACTTTGTATGGGATCTGACAGTTCAAGTGTCAAATCGTATAGAAAGAAAGTTTGACAGCTCCAAACGCACAGTTATAAAAATCGTGTTATAGAAGAAAATTTTTCTCCTGCCCCAAAAATATTTTATCCCGCGCCCGATCATTCCAGTAAAAGACGAATTACTCAACTGGAAGCTGAAGTCATACCAAAATTTGACCCTGGAGAGAAGTCTACTAACGTGAGAGGTTGGCTTCATAAAATTGATCAACTTGGTGATTTATATGATTGGGAGGAACGTGACCGCATTTTTGTCATGCAAATACGGCTCCGAGGATCTGCGAGGCAGTGGTACGATGACTTGGAAGAATATGCTGATTCATGGAGCGTTTGGAAAGATATGCTAATAAGGGCTTTTCCAAGATCGACTGATTATGTAGACAGATTAGAAGAAATGCTTGGCCGTAAAAAGAACAATAATGAAACAATGACCCAATATTATCATGACAAGATGTCCCTGTTGAAGAAGTGTGGATTTAATGGTGAAAATGCAACATCATGTTTGATTAGAGGTTTACCAGTAGAATTGCAAACAAATGCCAAAGCCTTCAATTGTGAGAGTCCTGATCAGCTTTATTATGGATTCTTGTCATCACTTGAAAACTACAAAGAAGTAGAAATCAAAACATTTGAAAACTTTGAAAGAATACAAACCAAACCAGAAGGTAACTGGCGTCGAGGAGCTGCTATTACACCTGTTGCACCGAGGATCTGCTACTTGTGCCGGGAGCCAGGGCACCAAGCACGGGAATGCAGGAGCACACCATGCCAGATTTGTCAGCGACCGGGACATGTAGCATCTGCATGCTCATTTGTTGCTAGTACAGCTCACCAACAACAAACCTCTCAGCGATTACCACAGGTAATTATTCAATTTTATTTGATAGTTAAAATAATTTCTAATTCATGTAAAATACAGGCATGATTATGCAGGCTTACCTTGACACCGGCAGCTAAGATAATACACTTCCCATCAGAAAAATCGAGACGCTTTACAACTTTACGTTTTGTACGGATCACATTATCCGAGACATATGTTTATTTTGGAATGAATATCTAATGTCATTTAATAGTGAATATTATGAGGTTTCTGATCATAATATCAACGTTCTTTATTCTACTTTTAGTTTCATATATTTAAGATTTTGTTCAACTATGAAAACGAAAGTGTCTCGATTTTTTTGATGGGGAGTATATTATTATTATTAAGATAATATCATTTGATGCGAGAGGATTTGGCGGTCAGTACCTATTCAAATCATTAGGCAAAACTTTATTCAAACTTCATATTGATGATTTACACAAAGAATACTTAGCTGAAATAACAGACAACTTGTTTAGCATAATCTCTAGGTTGCTATGCTGTGTGAAATGGCAACTAGGTCGGAATCTTAATAGTTTCTAGGTTGCTATGCTGTGTGAAACGGCAACTAGATTGGAATCTCAATAGTTTCTTCGTTGCTATGCTGTGTGAAACGGCAACTAGATTGGAATCTCAATAGTTTCTTCATTGCTATGCTATGTGAAATGACAACTAGATTGGAATCTCAATAGTTTCTTCGTTGCTATGCTGTGTGAAACGGCAAGTTGATTGGAATCTCAATAGTTTCTTCGTTGCTATGCTGTGTGAAATGGCAACTAGATTGGAATCTCAATAGTTTCTTCGTTGCTATGCTGTGTGAAACGGCAACTAGAACAGAATCTCAATAGTTCTTTGTTGCTATGCTTTGTGAAACGGCAACTAGATCAGAATCTCAATAGTTTCTTCGTTGCTATGCTGTGTGAAACGGCAACTAGATCAGAATCTCAATAGTTTCTTCGTTGCTATGCTGTGTGAAACGGCAACTAGATCAGAATCTCAATAGTTTCTTCGTTGCTATGCTGTGTGAAACGGCAACTAGATCAGAATCTCAATAGCTTCTTCGTTGCTATGCTGTGTGAAACGGCAACTAGATCAGAATCTCAATAGTTTCTTCGTTTCTATGCTGTGTGAAACGACAACTAGAATCTCAATAGTTTCTTCGTTGCTATGCTGTGTGAAACGGCAACTAGATCAGAATCTCAATAGTTTCTTCGTTGCTATGCTATGTGAAACGGCAACTAGATTCAAATCATAAAAACTTCTAAGTGGCTATGCTGTTGCTGTATGACACGTTAACAAGATATGAGGCATAATAACATCTGAGTTGCTATGTATGTGTAATACCTACAATTTAATTATAATTATCAGCACCAGCACCTACTAATTTTACTATTACAATAGTTATACATAGCTATTTTACCAAGTCAAAATTCTCGAAATGTATACAAATATATATTCTTTCTGTTTCTGTTTTCTTTTCCTTTCCTTCTTTCAGAGCCTGGACAACAAGAGTTTGCCGGAAGACCGTGGGACACGACCGCTGCAGGATGGCCGAGTGTTACAGCCTTATAAAATTCCCGCCTCTGCGCCCTCTATACCAACCAGAAGGAATTAGGAAGTGACTTAGTAGAGTGAAGGAAGTTGCGTTTTATTATTAGAAATTATTTTCCAAGTTTGTTTTGAAACTTTAGTGGCGCGTTTAGTTTTGACATTAGAGGAACGATGGCCGATTTGGCGGCGTCGCGTTTGTGTTTTGTTTTGTAGTAGGAAAATTGAGTTTGTTGAAAACTGGTAAAACTGAAGAATATATTGTTAAAAGTTATTAAAACTCTTTAATTTCTCATCGATTATACAACACCATGTATTTGGCCGGAGAGTTCCTAATCTATGTTCAAAATGGTAAAATAGGGTTTTTTTCGTGTCTTTACAGATACTTACTATTAGATACACAAAACACGCACACTAGGCTCACACGAGAAATAAAGCATAAAAACGTATATTCCGTAAGATTGATTTTACCAAAACAATGATATTTAGATAACAAGATATTAGTTTTGGCCGCAAAATGTTAATCACAAAGGCGGGGTCCTATTTAGGAAACATCGGAACAAAAAGTTATGTCATCGTCAAGCCCCATTGATCTCGGTATGGGAGATGATGCGAATTTTATTAACTACTTAGAGGTTTTTAGAAGTAAAGAAGCGACCTGTAAGAGGATACCCCAGTGACGCCTTTATTTCGCCTTTTTACACAAACGTATTCCCCTGTTTTCTTCCCTAAATATAAGCTATAAAAACTATCAACTCTTCTGTTATAGCTTTTGGTAGAGCTATGCTTCTTTTTTGGTATGCCCTATTTATTTTATTTTTTCAATACAATTGTAACCAAACGAAAAAAAAGCTTTTTTGGTTTCCTGTGCTTCTTGTACTTGTTTTTGGAAAAGAAAAATATAGGGGCATGCCTATGCCTTAATGTTATAAAAATATAAATTGAGTTCTACATGCATAATTCGGAAAAAGGGGAATATGTTTTTATGGAAAGTTAGCTCAAAGGATTGCTCTTAAAAATAATCATTAGTAAGTGCTAACGAGAAGCTTAGAACCAACGATTAGAGTTGTAGTATTTAGCATTTAAAACGAATATTCTTCTAAAATAATAAGCCTTCTTGACCTAGAAAACAGACTACCTAAGTATCTGCTTACCCAATACTTAAATCCGTAAGTATTGAAGAATTATGCAAAACCGAGCGATTTGATCCATTACATTGGGTTCGATTCGGTTCGCCTATCTGGACGCTGCTTTACATTCGGTAGCTAATATGTTCGATATAGAGCACCAGTCTTTGTAGCTCCTTGGATAAATGTTAGGCGAAAACCGTAGAGTCGCATTACACGAACAAATATACAAAGATTAAATTTCTTCTCTAAATCTTCAACCAAGTTTTCAGATCATCAAAGAAAAAGTTCTGCTGGTAACATACTGGGTGAAAATTTACTAGTGACCGATAGCGGAAACTCAGAACCGGCTGGTGATAAGGAACAACGTTCCCCAAGGAAAATAGGTCGAAATATGAAAAATGATTTGGACCTCTCATACAAAATTGCCGATCAGCTGATTGATTTCCTATGAGAGGTCCTAATTTTTTTTTCATATTTCGACCCATGTTCCATGGGGAAAGTTGTTTAGTTTCATGGGTACCTTGACCTCCTTTCGGCTTGTTATACCCTTTCCGTTACTCCCTGTATAATATCATTGAAGAAAAAGAAATAACAAAAAAAAAAAACAAGAAGCTTAAATAGAAGGAGAAACTGCTTCCATCTTTGAAAAAGGAAAACATTCATTTTTAATCACATGACAAGAAGAAGGCTCCAAGAATTCTAAATTTACAAAGTAAATAAACTAATTTTCTTATTTGTCCAACAACTATACCAAAACGGAAAGAAACTGTAACTGCACAACGACTCGACGCCCACCCAAACCGAAACCAAGGAGCGCCTCTACACGGCTGAGCAGCCATCAGTCTCAGACGAAAACCCGGCGGCGCCGCGCACGGAACCCAGTCGCACCATGTCCTTAGCTGAGGGCGCATCTGACACGGAACAGACGAGCGTCAGGACCGACGAGCAGACCAATAACAACCAGGGCGCCAGGAGGAGGGACGACCAGAAGAAAGACAAAAGACAGGCAAGTTTACATACATTTTTGTGAGGAATACTGGGAGTTAAGAATCATAATGAGGATCAAGTATTTGCCGAAGAAGCAGAAGAGCTTGATTCCACGTCCGGTGCCTAGAAAGGTGAGTGGCCACAGCTACATAAAGGTACCATACCTAGTTTATAAGAAGAATTCAGTCCTCACCATGTCCTTAGCTGAGGGCGCATCTGACACGGAACAGACGAGCGTCAGGAACGACGAGCAGACCAATAACAACCAGGGCGCCAGGAGGAGGGACGACCAGAAGAAAGACAAAAGACAGGCAAGTTTTGATACGTTTTTGTGGGGAATACTGGGAGTTAAGAATAATAATGAGGATCAAATATTTGCCGAAGAAGCAGAAGAGCTTGATTCCACGTCCAGTGCCTAGAAAGGTGAGTGACCACAGCTAGATAAATTTCCCATAGATTCCTAGTTTATAAGAGGGATTTAGTCCGCACCATGTCCTAAGCTGAGGGCGCATCTGACACGGAACAGACGAGCGTCAGGAACGAGGAGCAGACCAATAACAACCAGGGCGCCAGGAGGAGGGACGACCAGAAGAAAGACAAAAGACAGGCAAGTTTAGACACATTTTTGTGAGGAATACTGGGAGTTAAGAATAAAGATGAGGATCAAATATTTGCCAAAGAAGCAGAAGAGCTTGATTCCACGTCCGGTGCCTAGAAAGGTGAGTGATCCCATACCTAGTTTATAAGAGGGATTTAGTCCGCACCATGTCCTTAGCTGAAGGCGCATCTGACACCGAACAGACGAGCGTCAGGACCGACGAGCAGACCAATAACAACCAGGGCGCCAGGAGGAGGGACGACCAGAAGAAAGACAAAAGACAGGCAAGTTGAGATACGTTTTTGTGGGGAATACTGGGAGTGAACAATCATAATGAGGATCAAGTATTTGCCGAAGAAGCAGAAGAGCTTGATTCCACGTCCGGTGCCTAGAAAAGTGAGTGACCACTACTAGATAAAGATACCTACCATACCTAGTTTATAAGAGGGATTCAGTCTGCACCATGTCCTTAGCTGAGAGCGCATCTGACACGGAACAGACGAGCGTCAGGGCCGACGAGCAGACCAATAACAACCAGGGCGCCAGGAGGAGGGAAGACCAGAAGAAAGACAAAAGACAGGCAAGTTTAGATTCATTTTTGTGGGGAATACTGGGAGTTAAGAATAAAGATGAGGATCAAGTATTTGCCGAAGAAGCAGAAGAGTTTGATTCCACGTCCGGTGCCTAGAAAGGTGAGTGACCTCGAAGATACATACTATACCTAGTTTATAAGAGGGATTTAGTCCGCACCATGTCCTTAGCTGGGGGCCCATCTGACACGGAATAGACGATCGTCAGGACCGACGAGCAGACCAATAACAACCAGGGCGCCAGGAGGAGGGACGACCAGAAGAAAGACAAAAGACAGGCAAGTTGTATTGTATTTATTTAAAGGAGAATTGTGAGGCAAGTGTTAAATAAGAATATAATGAGGCACAATTTGCCGGAACTTGATACCACGCCCCCCGGTGGTGCCTTAAAAGGCGCCTGACTACAGAAAGTTACAGGTAATCTACTTTAGAAGAGGGATTCAGTAGCACCATGTCCTCAGATAAACAGATCAGGAAGCGAAATATATGGAGGACTAGAAAAAAGACAAAATATAGCTTCACTAAGGAGCACTTATGCGTATGAAGTATTTACTGAAACAGATATGCTTGAGAGCACGTGGGGCAAAGAATACTATACTCTCACTGGCGTGGAGACGTGGGGTGCCCTGGAAAGTGAGTGACTACGTCAAAGTAAGACTTAGGTTAGTATGTATGTGCATCTTAGGAGAAGGACCTATAGGATCACATCGGACACTGATCTCTCTTTCTTCGTGAGGTCCAATATGGAAATTAGACAATCTAACAATTAGGAAGCGAGCAGAAGAGAGGAGCAAAGAACTAGGAAATTGTAGGCAATACGCGAATTCCTGGCAAATCGAAATACATTGATCAATTCGTCATTATTTCGAAAAAATCTACTTGGCAGGCTTCTGACATGGTTGGATAGGCCTCTCGTATTGTTCACAGGCCCCTGATATGATTAATTAGGCCTCTGACTTGGTTGACAGTCCCTTGAGATGGTTAGGTGGGCTTCTGACATGGTTCACAGGCCCCTGGTATGGTAAGATGACGAATGGATCAATTCCATTATCCGTGAACTACCACATTCGACATAATATATCAAAACAGGTAAGTCCGTTTAAAAAAAATCGATACTTATAATTTGGGTCATGCATGTCTTTGCAAATGCAGAAAAGCAAAATTTCAATGTACGATTGTAAAAAAATTAAGAGTGATTTATAAGTGCCACATCAAGGTAAATTTATAGAACATTACACAGCCAGACAAGCTCCTTTTTCAGTAATACTATACCGGGAGCAACAAAAAGGGTAGGAATAACAAGCCGAAAGGAGGTCAAGGTATTAAGACCGCATTCAATTTTTTCTAGCAAATTTGCAAATATTGGCTTTATAAACATGCGAGTTTCTCGAAAACCGTTATGTAAAAATAATATGTTACTTGAACATTTAATCAAGCATATTTTCATCTAAAAAATGTACAATATAAATATTAACATTTTAGTTTTAAACCTGTTACAAACAGCGATATCTAAAGCGACAAAACCAAAATTCAGGAAAAGACCTCAAATCAAGCGTGAGTTTTAGAGTTTTGGTTCACTGTAAAAAAATATCAATTATACAAAAAAGTAGAGTATATATTTGAGAACAAAGTCTACAGTGAACATTTTACAATTTTATTCAGAAATATAGAATAATACCACGTTTTTATATACGATTTTTTGCAAAATAATGCGCCATTATAACGGCTTCTGTATGAAAAAATAACAGTAGTAAAGATTTAAAAAAAATATATGTTATTTAAGAAGATGTACCTAATCTAATTGCAGAAAAATATATTTATTTTTATTCATAATATCACTGTAAAAAATATTCAAACATCCCCATGTTTTTCGCAAAATGACGCTCCGAGAGGTCTGGCAGGGAAAATTGTATGGGCTTCGTGAAAAGCTCTATAGCGGCCTTAATGAAACTGAGCAACTTTTCCCTTTGCAACATGGGTCCAAATATGAATAAAAAGATTTGAACCACCCCTACCACCCATACAAAGTTGCCGATCGGCTGATTGATTTACCTACTAAATTCTTTCTTTTTATATCATATTTCGACCCATGTTCCATGGGGACAGTGTTTGGTTTCACGACTCCTTTTGGCTTTTTGTTACTCCCAGTATAGGTACTGTCGACATTATATACGGTTACATTTAATTGAGTACAAATCTCTTGAGGATGTAATCTACTCACCAAACTGAACAACTTTTGGTAGAAACATTTCTTCGAAATATGAAAAAAAAATTTGGACCTCCCATACTGTGTAAGTGACACACTTTTTCAGCATTTTTGTATGGGAGGTCCAAATTTTTTTTTTCATATCTCGAAGAAAAGTTTCAAACAAAAGTTGTTCAATTTTGTGAGTAGATCACACCCTCAAGAGATTTGTACTTAATTAAAAGTAACCCTATATAGTAACTCATTAAAAAAAATATAGGTATTGTTTGAAGCAGAAGTTACTGAAATTATGATGTGATATAATTGATTTTAATTAATTGTTACTTACCTGTTGTAGTTGTTGTTGCTTTAATGGTTATTATAATTTTAAAAAATGATCATACAGGGTCGATCTCAGAGTGATGTCAATAGATAAAAAATTAAAAGACGTGTGGGATGGGCAGGGGTGAAGGAGATGCTGATCTCGCTCACCCCTGGCCTGGCAGGTATGTTTTTGTACCACATTTTGTACGCTACGGAGTAAAACTCATGTTATTTATGCTATAAAACAAGACACTACTTGACAAAGTCTGTAACAAATATGTAAAAAAGAGAAAGGATCCAGCCAGCACATTTTCTCCCATACAACATCTCGGAAACCTGAGGAAATTGCGGAATAATTTGGGTACACCTCAGTATGAGACATGTAAATGTCTTCTGACGTAACTATTTGGTCCATCCTGTAAGTTCGTAAAAAAATCACGCGAGCTTTTGCGAATGATAGTATCATGCGAATGCGAATATACTCTCCCTATAACTCGAGTCACGTCACGAGGTAGGTAGATCCTGTTTCCAAACTTTTGATGATTATTAGCACAGTTGGATATGCAGTGGCCGTTTTACAATATATTTCTGAGGTTCAATTTTATTTAGGCGTTGAATTTTGTTGTTTAGGGAAAGTTGTTCAGTTTCAACTGTTGAGCTCAGCGTTTACAGGAAAGTGGGTCGTTCAATGCTATCACATTTATGGATTCGATTTGTCCACTAAGTGTAAATGGTATTGGTATATTAACCGCAGAATTCCATCAACCTTGGCCTTGCGATCGCTACTACAAATTAAAGCATTTAACCAATCAAAAAGTCACAATTTGTCAATCCATATAAGGGTTTACAATTCGTTTTACAGCTTTGCGGTTATTTGGCAATTGAGAGTAATCGTGTCGTTAAGATGTCCGCCTACTAGACAGTTAATTGTTTCGGTAGTGTATAAACTACGCCTACGATTACTTCGTTCACATCTTTTTAAACGTGTAGCGACCATGTTTATAGCTCAACCTCTACACATTGTATAGATGACTTCAACGCCATAACATGTTTTAGTAATAGCAGAACTGCAAAAATAAACGACTAGACTAGAATATTTTTACAAAGCTTTTGCACTACATGCCCAAACTAAGTCTCTTATACTACAAATCTTTAGCGGTTAACAACGGTAGCTAGGTGAATCATGCGCATTTCCTATTCGTTCTGAATTCGTTCAAGCGTAACATTATCATTGGCCGTGTCGCAATCGCATTCAATCCATTATACTCGTAGGTTGGTACTCTTATTGTTTTTCTGTAGTCAATAAATATTACGAGTAGGTAACCGGATTCATTTGAGCGGATGATGCGTTCACCGTAATGGGAGGAGTCCATGATTGCCCATACAAGATAGAAAGATCGATTTCTTGTATTCTATGGCCTAATGAAATTACTAAATAGCCACGGATATGAAACAGTTTTTTGTTTGTAACATGTGCTAGGTATTAGGAGTAAGGTTATGAACATTTCCCGGAACATCGGTCCATATGGGCTATCCCTATCTCTGGTCAGTTCGGTATCCATGCGTGCCGAGAATCATGACCCCTTCATCATAAAATGATCCGTATCTAACTGATATAACAGTACGTTAACCATCCTATTTTTATGCTTCAGATGTCAGAGTCATACATGTGGAAGGAGCAGATCCATACCCTCATGAAGGGCGGGGAGAGCGAGTCCGACATTTCGGACTCGGAGCACTTCCTGTGCAAGGGCGCGTTCCTCATCACCCCCTCCCACGGACTCAGCATGGAGAAAGCCTCTACCATCTGCGAGAAGATGGACTTCAAGGGCTGCTTCTCCCTCACCAAGACCGCGACGGGAATCCTCTTCAAGTTCTCCAGCGTTGACGATTACCAGATGGTGTTCAAGAAGGGGTTCCATAAAGTGACCGGCTCCAGGTTCTATAGGAAGGTAAATGGTTTGAGGAAGACTGTCGCTTTCTGCTTCTTCTGCTAGTATGCTTTGATCTTCTGTTTTATTTGTACTTTTTGTACCATTTAGTTCAACTAAGAGATTCTCTTCGGTTTGCCTTTTAATTTTTCAGTTCTTCTCTATTCGCTCTAACTGATAAAGGTTTATAAAAGTCTAAGTGGGATCTAAGATTTGCTCACTTGACACATACAATGCATGAAAATACTGAAAACTAAAATTTTTCGTAAATTTTCAATTTACCATCTCCGCTCCCACCATTTTGGCATTACTTATTGCGATTTCCAAATAGGCCAGAACTTTGCCTCGAAGAGTGGAATGAACAGATTTTATTTCGGTAACGTGATTGGAAACCGTAGAAAAAGGTGTTCATACATATGTCATGTTACCTTAAGCCCATTCATACTCATATTGTCATGACCAGCCTAAGCCAAGTAACGCTTAACGACTAGTAGTAACTAAATTTTGCGACCAGCGTAACTTAGCCTCCCGCTTAGGCTGGTCATGTCGTTTCATAACACTATAATTGCGCTAAACGCGATGAACTGAAGGCCCGTCCTCCCGCCGCCATTAACTACAATTATATCAATGGCGGGCTCACGTGCCCACACTGTGCACGGGAGTTTGCTGCCAGAATAGGCTACAATAGCCACATGCGAGCGCATCAGCGCCGACTTGATCAGGAGTAGAAGTGGTCGCCATGGTCGAAACCGGCCGGAAAGATCATCAATTGCGAATGGACTATACATGAAAATTTGCGCTCTCTCCACAGATAGCGATACCGTGCCGGCCGCAGAAGACGTTCACTGTGTACGTGTACGACGTGCCTGACGAGGTGCCCGAGGAGGACGTCCGCCATGCGCTGTACAAGTTCGGCTCCGTCGTCGAAGTGGTGCGCTTGCACTACACCGGATCGCCCAGGGAAGGTAATACTACTGGTAGGTTCATCGGCCCCCCATCATCATCAAGACATCATTCACGATGTGCCTGACGAGGTGCCCGAGGAAGACGTGCGCCACGCGCTCTACAAGTTCGGCTTAGTCGTCGAAGTAGTGCGCTTGCACTACACCGGATCGCCCAGGGAAGGTAATACTACTGGTAGGTTCATCGACCCCTCATCATAATCAAGACATCATTCACGATGTGCCTGACGAGGTGCCCGAGGAAGACGTGCGCCACGCGCTCTACAAGTTCGGCTTAGTCGTCGAAGTAGTGCGCTTGCACTACACCGGATCGCCCAGGGAAGGTAATACTACTGGTAGGTTCATCTACCCCTCATTAAGACACCATCCGCAGACATTCACGACGTGAAGAAGAGGACGATGTTTCGTTGCAAGAAGAAAATATTATTAGCTCAATCTTCTTTTTGAGACGTCTTTAAATCCGCATACCTGTGTATTGCAGCTTTTAAGTGGCACAACCTCTTTCCAGGCTCATCAACCCCGAAGCCGATGGAGAAGACGCCGTCCCGCGCGATCACCACGATCGACGGCGAGCTGGTCAGCAGCATGATCCCCAAGGAGGCCACCAGCGTCATCCGCATCACCCTGGCCAACATAGAAGAGGCCAATATCCTGCTGCAGAACGGGCTGGACTTCTACGGAGCCACCTACTTCCCTACCGAGCTCGCTACTCCGGCGCAGGCAGCCAAACTGATCAAACCTAGGTAAGTAACATACCCTTGTTAGGAAGTAGCATCACCCCAATATCGAGGAGGCAAATATCCTGCTGCAAAACGGGCTGGACTTCTACGGAGCCACCTACTTCCCTACCGAGCTGGCTACTCCGGTGCAGGCTGCCAAACTGATCAAACCTAGGTAAGTAACATACCCATGTTAGGGAGTAGCATCACCCCAATATCGATGAGGCCAATATCCTGCTGCAGAACGGGCTGGACTTCTACGGAGCCACCTACTTCCCTACCGGAGGCCAATATCCTGCTGCAGAACGGGCTGGACTTCTACGGAGCCACCTACTTCCCTACCGAGCTGGCTACTCCGGTGCAGGCTGCCAAACTGATCAAACCTAGGTAAGTAACATACCCATGTTAGGGAGTAGCATCACCCCAATATCGATGAGGCCAATATCCTGCTGCAGAACGGGCTGGACTTCTACGGAGCCACCTACTTCCCTACCGAGCTGGCTACTCCGGTGCAGGCTGCCAAACTGATCAAACCTAGGTAAGTAACATACCCATGTTAGGGAGTAGCATCACCCCAATATCGATGAGGCCAATATCCTGCTGCAGAACGGGCTAAATAAAATATTCGCCTCATGCTTTCTGTTTTTTTAACTGTACGCCCCTCCCAACAGGATAACAGCTGTCACAGTGTCAGCCAAGGTAGGCAACCCGTGTTCTACCATCAAGGGTTCGCCAAATGCGAACTGACCGCGGCAGCCTCATACCATAACCATAACAGCCATAACAACTGGACATGGGCCTACCCTTATCGAGGCTTATTGCCCATTCCGTCGATGATTAACCCTTAGTCGCTTTTTACTTGATGCTATTCTAAGCCGTCTGGTGGTTTCTGTTTATTTTAACTGTGCGCCCCTCCCAGCAGGATAACAGGCGGCACGGTGTCGGCCAGGGTGCGCGACCTGCTGCCAGTGTTCGACCAGCAAGGCTTCGCCAAGTTCGCGCCGCCTGCCTCGCGTCTCGTCAAGCCACCGCGCTCCAAGTAGGCCACAAGGGCTGGACACGTCGGAAGACTTCAATACTCTAGGTTCAGTAGATGACTTCAAGGCTTGCTACACTTCACGTCCGTTGCTGCGCATACGTAACGCGTGGGTCTCTCAGATACAATCAAAAGTATAGCTTGAGCTCTGTGACAGGCAGTCAGATCCATACTAAAACAGAAGTAAACATAGGAAAATGGTCCCTATGTCATAGCATTTGCCCGAATGTGTCTGCTGTCACATGTATCAAGCTAGATTTTACTGATATAAATTCAGAAACTTGTGTTACGCTTACGCTTAATATGGTTAATGCAATTATACCTATCTTTTTTACACCAACGGGCGTCAGACATGAGTTTCGTACTTGAAAGTTATACCTGTACTGTAGGTTTATGATTTGCACCGTAGGGATCATGAGAGAAGCACGTGTCAAATTGTATGGATTATATCAAAACAAGTGAATAATTATGACTTAAACAGGACTTAAAGGTGTTGCGAAAATGCCTACTTCCAGCGTGTCAAATTAAACATAATAATATTATAAACGGCGTGCGTTTAGTATGTGAAACTAAAAGTTTCTTTTAGTTTCGCATACTAAACGCCTCCGACAATAAAAAAGCAAAATCTATAAATGTTTCTGCTATTTATTTACGCCAGGCTTTTATAATCTATTTAAATAGATGTTCTAAATGCGATGGGACTGGACAGATAATACAAATTTCAGTGCCGGGTGCCTATTTTGTCTATTTCTGTTTTACCTAGTTCTTTCGACGTTGTCAGGCCAAGAGTAAATAAAATCATAAAATTTATATACCACCCACCATAATAACACCTCATTCATTTCTTTTATATTTACTTTTCATTCTTGTTTAACTCTAGATGTGTTGAATCATCTATCATCATAAAACATATTTAAATAAAAGAAGAACAAAATTAGTGTGGGAGTGTACGCTATTTCCATTCGTTTTTCATTCTGCATCCATCATAATATAACAAATTCATTGAAATTACTTATATTTTGAATTGAATAATATAAAAAAGTTTTGTTTCCTTTGAGTCTTTTTAGTTTAATTTTGTTTTGATTTGTTTTTAAGTACCATTTTGTGCATTTAATTTGTTACTAATGTTTGTGCCATAAATACAGTAATTTTATTTTATAATTATCATATTTTGTGTTAAAATAAAGAATTTTCTAATTATATTGGTTTAATTACTGTGATATTGAGGGCGTATAGTTAGTCTAGTATCTTTTATATACGTTTTTTGCTAAACAGATCTTTGTTACGTCATTTTACAAAGCTTCCTTACTTCGATCACGTTTTCCTAGACTGAAATAAATAAAAAAAACAACGATATTTAAAATACTTTTAATAACGTCTTAAGTATCACAGATTAACAACAATAATGGCTTAGCGTTTTAACTTAGAGCTAGGTATAAGTATAAAAAATAATACAGTACGTAAGTAGTTTCTTATGCAGCACAGGCACTCTTTTTCCCACTTCTGAATCTCTCTTCAATCTCTTGCAAACTTTTGCCTTTAGTTTCAGGCAAAATAAAGTACATTACAATAGTTCCTACTAAAGCTACAATACCGTAGAAAAGGAATGTCGTTACGTCTCCCAAATACTTCATCATACCCGGAGCGGTTTTGACTACAACAAAAAAGGAAGCAAAAGTTAATGCAGACGATATTCCCGAGCCTAAGCCTCTTACTCTGGTCGGGAATACTTCCCCGCACATAATCCATGGTAGTGGCACTAAACCTATAGAAATTGCAGTTATGTAAACTAAAAGACAACTCAATGGTAACCAAGACATGTTTGTCTGTTTACCATCAGTGAAATATAAGAACATTGCTAGCCCAGCCATTGATATAGCTGTGAAAACACCACTTATGAAGCATAATGGTCTTCTGCCGTATAATTTACAAATTATACAAGCTACAACAGACATGACTACTCTTAACGAATCTATTACTAACATAGCTACATAGTGGTCCATGCCTTTACCGACCGCTTTTTCAACAATTTCTATAGAGTAGAAAGCAACTGCGTTTACTCCAGAAAACTGGCATGTTATGAAGAACAAGATCATGATAGTCAATGGTTTTAACAGTGTTGGGCTTCTAAGGCTAGTTAATTTCTCGCGGAAAGACATAGGAGGTTCAGAGTCTTGAGCCTTCTGCTTGTCGATAAGACCTTTCAGTTCAGCCTTGGCAGCGTCGTCATACCCTCTCAACCAATGGAATGATTTTACTCCTTCATCGGTTTGTCCTTTGGCGATCAACCACGTAGGGCTTTCAGGTACAACCATCAACAAAAAGAAACTCAACACTGGGAATATGCTGCAGATGATGGCAGTCGCATGCCAACTCATAAACGTGCCAATAATATGAGCGACTAAGATCCCAACTGCTATCGCTAAAGACACAGCTGCTAAGAAGAAGCCTCGATACTTCGGATCCGTTGTTTCTCCGATATAGACCGGGCCCAAAGGACCAAGTAGACCGACACATAGTCCAGTGAAGAACCGTCCTAGGAGCATGAGCGATAAGTCTTGAGCACACGAGATGAGGATCCAGCCGAGAAGGAATGGTGCGCAGACCATGTAGTGGGAGGTTTTTCTACCGAACTTCTCCATCATCCAGCCGGATATGAGGCACCCTGGAGCCATCGGGAGAGCTGCCATTGCCGCTGTAACAAAAACAAAACAAAAGGTAAGTACCTAAGTCATTGTGAGGCACCTTTGAGTACGGTAGATCCTTTTGCCTATCTATAGAATTAACTTCATGCGGGTACTATCGGCATTAAATTATGACAAGTTATTCATGACGCATATAATAATAATACCTAAATAGAACAGGTTGTATATTTTTTTGCAAAGCATAGTAAAAATAGGATTTCGATGTACAAAACAAAACAATTAAATATTCTCGGTCTATATTAAGCGTGTCCTGTCTATCAAAATCGTGATTTCTATAGACCGTTGCAAATACCAAAAATTGCAAGAAAAACTGAGCGATTTGGCTAAACGGATTTCTGGCTTCTTTGATTTAGTTTTTTTTAATTATCCGTGTCGAATCGCATTATTATATACCTACCATAGATACCTACTTCTACTTTATGTGACGTTCTACAGTTTTTAAACCTCTCTGTACCTAGTATTTCTAAAAATAGATTAAGCTCTGTGTGCATCTGAGCTTTGGCATTTAACGTACATTCAACTCAAGATAAATGCACCAAGCTATTAATATCGATTGTTGGTTATCTGACTGAATGAACCTGACGGGTTCCCATTCTGATAATTCTTTAAACGATTCCAAAAATGTTAAAATAAAATATTAAAACATTAGTTTGCATAACCAATTAAGCATTACCGATTAAGTTGCACTGTGTTAGTTCGGGTCTGAAGTTTTGGTCGATTTGAATTGGCCATTATACGGGGTGTTAGGGACGGTGGAACGAAAACTTTGCAGGCGTGCTCAGACCATGAAACTGAACAACTTTTACTATGGAGCCGATGGTGGGAAACGAAAAAAAATTTTCGGTCTCCCATACAAAGTCAGTCAGCTGATCGTGAATTTTGTATGTGAGGTCGAAATTTTTTTTTCGTTTCCCACCATTGGCTCCATAGTAAAAGTTGTTCAGTTTGATGGTCTGATCATGCCTGCAAAGTTTTCGGTACACCGTCCCTAACACCCTGTATATAGGGTGAAATTTTACTAGTGACCGATAGCGAAAACTCAGAACCGGCTGGCGATAAGGAACAACTTTCCTCAAGGAACATAGGTCGAAAAACGAAAAAAAAAATTTGGACCTCCCATACAAACTTGCCGATTAGCTGATTTCAGTTACTATGGGAGGTCCAAAATTTTTTTTCGTATTTCGACCTATGTTCCTTGGGGAAAGTTGTTCCTTATCACCAGCCGATTCTGAGATTTCGCTATCGGTCACTAGTAAAATTTCACCGTATATTTATGTAAGGTCCAAAATTTCACAGTTGGGCTTACCTTTTAACGAATGTACCTACTATTTATTTTTACTATCGTTTCGTTATCGTATGTGAGAGCGCTTTTATGCACTGATGGTAACTTAATATCTCTTGTTGCACCTAAAAAAAAAACTCTTCGCTGAAATTTAATTTTTGTCTATTTGCTGTTATTACAAACCGAACTGCATACCTTAGAAGCAGATGTACCTATTAAAAACCCAAAAATTGAACTGCGGTAATTTCAAGTTATATTTTGCGTTTATAATCCGCTATTTAGAATTTATGAGATTTTAATATAGCATACAAACATTCTCTCGAAAAACACGACCCTCCTTTTGAGGCAGCAATAAAGTTCTACAACGACACAGTAGAATAAAATCGACTGGACGAACAAGTGTCTTCTGCATAACCAGTTTACATTAAAAAGTCGGAACCAACGCATAAAAAACGCAGCGACTAGTCTGTCGGCCTTTTGAAGAGGAAGTAAATTTATATCAGTTGGTAAGAGAAATTTCTCTCATGGTTGTCCGACCGATGACCAGTCAACTCATTCATGTTTTAGCGGTAGAGATAGGTATGTATGTATTGTATTTATGTTTTTGATGAATGTGCCGGCGCTCAGTAGGTATTCAAATGAAATATTTATCTTTGCGACTCTACATACCTGACTAGTTTTTGAGATATATGTTCCATATCAATATATTATTTTGCATTTCTGTAATACATGACGAGGGGCTGAAAAAAGTGGCAATGACCCGAATTAGGGTTTCGTAGTCTACTAGAAACCCTTATCATTTCGTCAAGTCTGTCTGTATGCCGCGCCCTCATATCTTCATATGTTTATCTTTAAATGTTTTTTCGACCCCCATACAAGTGAAAGGGGGGCAAATATATTTTTTTCTCCTGTTATATTGAATAGGGTATCGTTGAATAGGTCTATTAAAACTAAAGGGAGGTTTCTTTGAAACAAAGTCACTAAAATGTTTCTATCTCGAGATATTTGCTTTAAAAGGGGCGTTTTTGAGCCATAATTTCCAGCTGTAACTCCTAAAGTACCTATACACGATAAAAATTTAAAAAATAAGAAATATACTACTTTTCAAACTATAACGGATACCTAAGGTACTGTACCACGAAAATTTTTAGGTATTTTTATTTAATTTGCAGTTGGTTTGGTAACCCAGCTGCAAACAAACCAGCAACAAAATTGCTTTTGTAACGCTGAAATATCTGATTGATATTTAAACTTTAACTACGAAACACTATTTGTGGGCGTATCTGACACGCTCTAGGCTGGTTTTTTAACGTTGAGTTTGTAAATATAAAAAGACAAGCCATTCCACTAGCTCCAGGCTCTAAAGTAGCTAGGTGCGTATTGCGTTCCCGCTTGTCATTTCATAGCCTTTTTCTATTTTGCAATTAACTCGGTCGGCTGTACCGTAGGTAGGTACTTATATTCTTCTAGTTTTTTTGTTGACATTAAAGGGAAGGAATATTTATATCCAGACCAGTTTAAAAATAAAATCGTCCCTATTGACAGTGACCCCAATATTCTGCGAAGACGCAATATCGTCTATATTTTAATTTTTAGTTTATGCAATAAAATTGACGTATTGTCATCGCAGAGTTTATCCATAAGTAGATGTCATATTACAATCCGATCTCAATTCAGTCGCAGAGATTCCTATTAATTATATTCCGAACAACATCTCTTCACACAAATCATAATTTGAACATGTAAGTTTATCTTTTTAAACAAAAACTCACCGATCCAAGAGTCGGTGCTTTCGTTGGAGGGTATGACGCTGCCGGGCTCCTTGAGCTGGGGCAGCAAGATGGCGGAGTAGCCTGATGTCAGCCCAGCGGTGAAAGTCAGCAAGATTGCTGCTGATGCCGTAAGGGACTGGAATGAAAAAAAAAAATGATGTATGAAAAATTTGTAGTGATAAATAACATAGGGAATTTCTAAGGTTTTAATATTCTGCAGATGAATTCTTTATTATTCCGCAGAATAAACTTCGCGCAAGTACCTTTCAAAACTTTCAATACCCTTTGTTTATTTTTCTGTAGAACAATCTATTTGCATTCTAGTAAGAGCGTAAGAGCCCACTGAAAACGAACAAAATAAATAATATATTAATTAATAGTTATTTTACCTGTTTCCATATTGGCGAGAATCTAGCTACAGTGTTTGCGTCTGCTAGAAGTGCTTCTTCTCTTGCTTTCTCTTTTTCCAACCCTAGACCAGCAGCTGAACTAGAATTCCTAATTATATTCTGTATGTAATTCGCCATCGTTTCAGTATTTGCTATAACACCATTGGTTTCGTCATTTGAGGCAGAATTTGTACTATTGTCTGATTTATTGTCTTTATTTTCTGCGTCATCTTTCTTAGATCCTTTAGGGTCTGTTTCAACTGTTTCGTCTACGTCACTGTTGTTTTCGGCCTCATTATTTTTAGCTACTTTTAAAGTTGTACCACTGGTATTTTCTTCGTCTCTGGCATCATAGGCTGGGTTTTGTTTGCCGGTATCACTAGTTTCATCTCTTTCGTTTACAGTATTAAGTATAACGTTTGTGTCGTCTGTAGTAGGGAGATCATTGCTGAGGTCAGGAGATAGGGATCTATATGTCTCTGTAGGTTTTGTTGATTCTTTGTCTGATGCTTTCTTCTCCCCCATACTTTTACCTGCAACAAAAGAAATCGAAATAAATATAAATAATACATTCTTCAAAACTAGGTTTGTTTCAAGAGAATAGACAATACCTATGTATATGAACAACAAGCTGAGCAGACATTTAATTTTGCAGGTTTACCGATCAAAATTAAATGCTGTAGGGAAACCCTTCAAAATCAAAATGGTAGTAAAACAAACAAATCAGTAAGTATTAGGCACTTCAATAAACGTGTTTATCAGAAATATAGACACTTGCAAGTATCCTTATCATGACAAGATTAGTTATTCTACAAGGAGTTTGTTGTCTTGATAATTATCTTGCTAAGGTCAGGATTGTATATAACCTGCGTAATGAATAACCTACATAAACTTAAGAGGTAGACTACTAATAGAGTAAATATAAAGCCACATACTTAAGTTATATCCACATACATACGTAAGTTATACGTAAGTTATATAATATTTTTGAATTAGTCATTCACTTCTTATTGTGATTTTCAAAAAAGAACTTTATAGCTTTCTGTAATATTATAATCTCAATCCTATTCATCATAATTGTAATAGGTATGTATAATATTATAGTATAATCTTATTCATCATAATCTACTTCCAAAATCTCTTGCATTATTTAAAATGTTGTTAATAATATCATTGTTAATCCGACTATTTATCTAAAAAGTTTATTTAACCTAAATTTAATTAATTAGTATGTTTTGTCATTTGATAACGTAAATTAGCAGAACAAATATAATAAACGTGGTAGATACTCTTAGCTAGATTTTACCCCGCGGTGTCACTCGCTTTTTTAGATTTTCCCGTGGGAAAGGCATGTTTTTCCGCGGAAAATATAGCTTAAGTGATAATTCAGTTTATACTTTATTTACGTGCCAAATTTCATTCAAATCTGTCTAGCTGTTTGGGGAAAGAAGAGGTAACAGACATACGTATATACACACAAACCAAACAGTCAGGTTTTTTATATTATTATGGATAGCGTACACAGTTTAACTAAGATAAGTGCGCCATATTCCAGACACGGAAGTGACAAAGAAATTATTGATGTAAGTAGGTTTGTAACCATATTATTGGTGGTAAAATATCTACATTTTCACTTTTGTTTCAGGTTGGAAGGGTACTAAGTGTGTAAAAATTATAATTGTTAGTGGATAAAATTCCATTCTGTATATGCCGCGGGGCTATCCCGACGTGGGGCAATTCCGTCAGAGGTCTATGTTTCCTGTTAATTTCGTTCTTTCTAGAAGCTTTTAACAGTTATAGCATCTAACGCAAATAAGCTATCTGGCAATAGACGCCAGAATATCTAAAAGCTTGCAGAATGGGAGTTACAGGGCTCAGACGGGATTGCCCCATGTCGGAGTAGCCCCGCTGTACTTTATTAAATAAATAATTTCAGGATT
This sequence comes from Phthorimaea operculella, assembly GCA_024500475.1. Classification (NCBI taxonomy): domain Eukaryota; kingdom Metazoa; phylum Arthropoda; class Insecta; order Lepidoptera; family Gelechiidae; genus Phthorimaea; species Phthorimaea operculella. The sequence goes on along the minus strand of JANFCV010000007.1, from coordinate 5,696,487 downwards.
AAATCGCATTCGCAGATTGAAAGAAGATATTCGCAATTATAATTCGCATATGCTCAAAAATTTACAATGTCACTCAATTAGTACGCAGCAGGTAGGTAATTAGTAGTAAAATGCTGTCACGCGACCATTGTGATACACTTACTTATCGATAATGAATGAATAATGAGTAAGTACCTATTACGAAACTTAGATTGTAAGTATGTAGCCAAGAACAAAACGCATCTAGGTCTTGATACCATCAACATAAATTTCACAATGACAGAATTTTTGAATCGTTTGAAATATAGCAACATGGGAGGAAGAATTTATTTCCAAAAGGTCATATTACATAATTTAAAATACCGGGTGTGAATTTTTCGAACTCTAGAAAAATCTCAGATGTATTGATACATCTTTGTATGAATTATGTATGACTGATCAGCTTCTTTGAAGTTCATGACAGATCCCGTAAATAAATATTGTTGTAATCTGTGCGAAATTTAACAATACGATATATAGAAAGGTCAGGACCGTAGTGACGAAAGTGATATCAATGTAAATGAAGACAGATTGCTGTGCGTGTATGCCATAGTAATGTACCTATATAGAACACGACCGTATATGTCAAACAGTACAAGGTCCAGTATTGGCGACGATGACGACAATCGACAATATACTGGACTAAACTGGAGTAGTTGAACTAAGAGTGCATATAAATAAGTATAAGATGTAAAAAAAACAACTCGAAATATTTCAAGCGGAGAAGCAGTCCATGAAACTGAAAAACGTGAAGAAGAAGGTAAGAACAAAAAAATTGGACCACCTACAAATAGACTTGGTCGGCTGGTATAGGTACTTACTTTAAGTATCTAAATCTTTTATTTTTGGCCTCTGTCATATTTCTTGTTGTTCAGTTTGATTGACTGGTTCGACTTTTTCAACATTTTCTGTTGTTTTTCTTGTCGTATAATGGTATAAAAATATGGCATGGTATGGTAGAAAAACAAACAAGCAATAGCAAACCATGGTCCAATACCAAAATAATTAGTGCTCGCAGCACAAGTTTGACGGTCAAATTTAGAGGGAATCACATGGTTCATCACTAACTACGATAGAGCATATGATTTGATCGAAGAATATATCTAGGTATTGCAAGAAGCAAACTAGGTAATGCTATGAAGACGAAGTTATCCCCCATACAAACCATGGTTTTACTGTTTATCAACCGCCTTTACAGACTTTGAGGTAATTTAAATTGGATTCGGAATGGAACCAAAGCATAAAATAGTCTCTCATCATCTTGCTTATCATCATCTTGCTTGACAACATGTACCGAGTACCTACCCACTACACAAGGTATAAAAAAAGTTTTTTAAATGAGTGTGCCAATACGATAACGCTATTACTCATACTTCCTAAAAGCAGAGTTGCTATGTTATCTTTGTTGTTTCTCGACTCTCGACCGGCTGGCATGTGCTATCTCTACGACGGGAGGCAGATAGTCCCAAAGCGATGGGACTTTGTTAGTTCATAATAATTGTACGGTCATGTGATAGGAACCTAGTATGACAAAACAATCCAAATAGGTATATTTTACCTAAGTAAATACAATTAACAATGAAAATGCCTTACATGCGTAAAAGTGAAAAGCACTTACGTTTAAAAATATCGCAATAAGGGTTAGATAACGCTCGTAAAATTGTTGTTAACAAAAGTTATATTAATTGAATTGCGAATTCTTTGAAACGGCACGTCGTTTCACCACTTTCACGATCCAATATAAAATTAGTTTTATCCTATCTTACCTAAGTATCTAGGTATATACATACTTCCTGTATCTTGCCCTTGAACCGATCACAAGAGTACACTCGGCCGCAGGTCCACGGTGCCTTTTTCTTTGCCTTTCGGAACGTGCTCGTAAAAGAAACTGTATAAAAAACAGCTACCGGACTGTGTTCTATTTGGTTTTTGTACACTTTGATATTATATTATAACAAACGAAGAGGGAATCGTAAGTGTGATGTGGAACCCAATTTTCAATGTATACCTAAGTAACGGGCCCAATCAATAAGTAACGGTAACACCCTTTTCGAGTGTTGTCCGGTTTCTTTTGCATTTACATTCCTAGTACAAAAACATTCTACATTACCATCATCTCCCTGAGAAACGCGCATCTTTCGTCCCCAACCCTGAACCATACCCTGACTGAACCGTGCTATGATAACTTGCTGCTCGTGAGCGAACCGATTTGAAAAATGTGGTCAGACTTCCTAGTTCTGTTTTTCTGTGAATCCTTATTAGATCGATCTAAAATAAAATTGTTTTATTTCACGCAATATCGAACTACATAATTGGGTTATATGTATATGATGACGCAAAAACTTGATTTTATTATCATTTGACTGGCAGTTCAACCTGTATTGCGAAGTTACAAAAACATATTTACCTATTGGGCGGCTTTTTTGTTTAATAAATAGTTCAACACAATTAAGTAGATACTAAGGTAGATACTATACTAATTTAAATGGCGTAAATGTAGTCCGATTTCTATGATATCGTGTATTGAAAACTTCAAATAGATTTAAGAATCCTGCAACATTGGACTACTATAATTGGAGATGTTATTTTTTCTTTAGTACTACCGCATTGGTGGCTCCAAAAACAGAAATAAAAGGCCCGCATAATGTATTTATAGCAAAGTACAGAAAAACTAAGTAACGTGCAGTTCAAAGCTACAGGCAAGTACCTATGTACGTAGTAGTGAGGTTATCCTTGAGATTCCTTCGTTCAGATGTGGGCTGTACTAAATGCACCAGCTGAGGGTTTCGCAGGTTACTTCGCAATAAACATAAACTAGCTAAGTAGCTAGGTGCATATTCAAACATCAAATTACGATTACCTAGTGGCAGCGGCAATATTATTCGAGACTGCAACAGGGCAAAAACAGCCTAGAACTTCTAAACTATTGTAAATCCCCTAAAAACCCATGTACGTAAATCTAATTTCTTTGAGTCATTTCTAAATTATGTGCCCAAATTGTCACATTTCATACAAGCTAATATAACGCGACTGTCCTATTTTGTATCATTAGTAAATTAGAGGGATGGCGCGCTCGGGCGCCTTTTTTGTGGTAGTAGAAGTAGGTATGATGAAAATTATATATTTTGCTGTTTTTATGATCAATTTACGCCAATTTTCATCAGACATAAGATTTTGCCGTACACATTTGAATTTTGATAGTGTATTGATACAGTTTTAATGCCCTCAGCTAGTAAATCGTCGTAGACACCGGCTACAGTAAGTTTCTCAATGACGGCGCCGTAATTATGGTGTGGTGGATTTAATATAGACATAGGAATGAGTCCAGTTACTTATAGTCTCAGCGCAACTAGACTAGGGTGACCTAGACCTACATAAGATTATTACAGGAAGTAAAAAAAAATTACCCCACGGAACATGGGTGGAAAGATGAAAGAAAATTTGGACCTCAAATAGTAAATCAATCTGCTGATCGGCGATTTTGCATGGATCCAATTCTTATTTATATTTCGTCCCATGTTCCATGGGGAAAGTTGTTAAGTTTCATGAGTACCTCCTTTCGGCTTGTTACTCCCTGTATTACCTTGTTGTAGGTATAGATGTTATTACCTAGTTCCAATACCTAAATTACTTGTTTGATTCATTCGAGGTGATTTTGGTAAAGTTTCTAAACATAATTTATTTTATGCAAAAATATACAGAGATGCAGAAAGTAGAACTTGCAAATCCAACGACGACGCAGGTGAAAGCGGCAGTATCTGGTAGTACACCATATTGCGAAACGAAAATACCCTCAAACCACCTGTCATACAAGTCATGTTTATCTATCATACACGTCATGTTTTGTTCATGCAATCAAAATACTCATTAAAGCTAGGATGAAAGAAAAAGGGGCGTAACTTTAAAATTCCGCACGAAATTAGGTACCTATTATCAAAATGGATATTAAGAAGTTAGGTATTTTGTATTTCAATGAAATGAAATGAAATGAAGTTAATTTTGCGACTGAATTTTCCACATAGAAGGTTCTTCATGTAGATACCAAACACCATACACAAAAATTGAGTAGGTACCTAATTTTATACTTAGGTATATCAACTTTCCCAGGTGTACACTACGTCGACAACTAAAGATGTTGCAAAGGGGTTTTTATTTCAATGGGATCTGATTTGGGATGTTTGGGTTCATCAAGTCGTTGGATGACTCGGTGTCCCACAAGAAGAGATGCTATCTATGTCCGAGAACACGGTTCTTATAGAGATTATCTGTACACCTACTTATTAAGCGACTTCTGTAAATCTACTACTTAGATCAATTTATCGACACAATTAAATCACACTCCTGTTTTTGTTTTTTAAAGCGAGGCATGTGCGATGTGATGAGATGACGTAAATCGTGATTTTATTGTCAATAAAACATTTGTTGATTGATAGCTTACTCTGGTGCTGATTACAGCACAGGAAAATTGTACCTATCTGTAAACAAACTTGTTGGCCAGTCGGACGTCAGATTTTGGTGTCGTGTGATGAGGGTGACGCTTAATTATTTTCAGAAAAGTCCGCTAACTTTTTTTAAATGTGTGGACACTAGGTATATAAAATAGAGACACTTTACTTATCAAAAATATACCCCATGGAATAGATGAACAATAAAATTTTAAGGTCCCATGAAATTGAACAATTTTTCCAACTATCATGATACGAAATATGATTTGAATTTTGAACTCACCCTTAGTCCCGGTATGCTCCCGCTCAAATTTTTAAATATAAGTCAAACATTTAAATAATTCTTTAATACTATACTGGGAGTATCAGAAAAAACCGAAAAGAGGTACTCATGAAACTTAACAATTTTCCTATGGAACATGGGTGGCAAATATATTTTTTGACCTCCCGTAGTGAATCAATCAGCCAATCGGCGATTGTGTATGGAAGGCCGATTTTTTTTATTTGGACCCTTGTCCCTTGGAGAAAGTTGTTCAGTTTCATGAGTACCTTGACTTCCTTTCGGCTTTTTTTACACCTTATATTTATTTATATCTTAGTGTCGGAAGTGTCGGAACACATCTATCCTTAGCATCAGATCTATCCACTACTTCGACCCGTCGCGAATCTATGATACCTATGATATGAAAGAGATTTTTCGTACGAATTGTCATATTCCATACAAGAGAAAATTCTGCGATTGAACTAGATATTCAGTATTCTTAAATATGCGATATTTTACTTAAGTTTCGACCACTTCTCTTGAATGCCTATGTAGATTTCTGTTGAACTCTAAGGTTAAACTACATATAGGTATATAAAGCAAAGAATCCGGTTAGCTCATAGCAACAGCGTAAAAGCTAGTTTAGCGCTGCGTAAACTAATACGATTCATCGGATAAATAAGCAAATTATGTTGATCGTTATAAACTAGTTTAATATTTGATCTTAGTAAGAGTTTATATTTCTGAGTAACGGCGCGGTTTTTTCGATTGTAAGTAAGTAGTAGTTAATCATGCAGAATGTAAAAAAAAAAATATTGTAAATATTTTAAGGGGTAAACTGGTCCATGAAACTGAATAACTTTCGCCAAGAAACATAGGTCTAAATATGAAAAACAATATTTGGTCCGCCCATATAAAGTGGACCAGCCGACCGAGTCAATTTGTAGGTATGGGGGTTCCAATATTTTTTTATATTTTGACCTATGTTCTTTGGGGAAAGTTGTTCAGTTTCGTGGGCCGAGAGGGCTTTTAGGCCTACTGCATCCACAGACTGCCTAAAACTCTGCAGTAAGCCGGGAACTCAATTTTCCAGTCTCATCATATCATCTGCAACCCTTTTTGGGAATACTATTGTAGGTGGTATCACTACCACCATGCAGTTGAACGGGTTGACCATAGTCGACAGAATATTCAGCCGAGGTCAAAAACTCTACGTCGCCTTTTACGGAAAACGCTGAGTGAACTAGGGGTGGCAGTATTCTTAGCCGCTACCACACGGCTAAGATAAGAATACTACAGGGTCCGACCTTATGTCGATTTTATGGGTTAGTACCCCAGCCACTTCAGCTTACATAATTGGTATATCGGTTACTTTCGTTCGTTTACGGATGAACATAAGTAGCTATATACAATGAGCATACATTTTTTTCATACCCGATCACATCGCACAAAAACATTGTAAAAGCTAAGGTTAGCCTATTATTGGAAGAAAGAAAGTATGAGAGAATGGCTGGTTTGCTCGATCGATGTGATACTTACTATTCAATTGTTAAAAGAAGAAGATCTTGATTAATAAGCAGTGAAAAATAAACAAATCTTTATTGGGTACGAGCTGTAGTGTCTTACCATGAAGTCTGATTTTTCTACTTCATTGGTCTCATTAGAATGAATATGATATTATTGTTTTTTTGTTATTAATTGTAATAGTATAATAGGTATAGGTATTATAGAAATCGAAAATTTTTGTGACCGAATTTCCTCAGGTTAATTTTGACCCGTATGCACAAATAATTTTACGGTAGGTACGTATACAATTAAGCGTTCAATTTTGTTGTACCCAGCACCTATTTGCCTAACAAATGGTTGAGTTGTCATAATCAATTTCTGATTATGTGAAGAAAGTTTTAGCAAATGTCATCATTTCGGGAAAAAAATATATGGTTGATATCTATTATTTAGCACTTTAACATAACGACACTAACAATTTTAATTACCGATGTCTTGCTAATTATAATTACTAACTAATTAGGTACATAAATCAAGTATGAATTAGTTATCAAAAACGAATACTATAGCTTTTTGAAACATCTCGCAAAAGCAATCACAGGAACTCAAAAAACTCACGTACCTTTTCCTGCAACTTCTTTAAGTAGAGATGTGTCACAACACGGTTCACAGATACAAAATACTAGTTAAAGAGATACTAGTGCGTATCAGGCGGGCGTTGCACGCACGTTCGTTGGTTGTACTGAGTCGGTTAGCGGCATACGCCGGTTATAATACGGTTACCGCGTTACGCGCCTCCGTTTTATACGAGTTTGATGTTCGTTGGTGGCTTGTCTAGGTTTATTTGTTTTACATTGTGACGGACAAGATAAAAGGGTTTTGCATTGATAAAATTTACTTATATTTGCTAACATACAAATATAGAAAGTAAAAATTTCCACACAGTTGGGATTCTGCAAATAAGATATTTTAGTAGGTACTTCATTTATGTTACTTACAATCATGTGTCATTGGTGTGACTGAAGATGACTCGTCGAAAGTTATGCTTGTTTAAAGTTAGGCTTAGTAAGAGCAGATTTTATATAATTTGATCGAAAAAGTTAATGTGTAAATAAATTCAAACGTCTTCATTTTAAGTAAGAAGATATGACATTTACTTTCTTAAGATAACTATGTCTTGGTGGATAACGCTACGATAAGATTATTCTCATAACAACACATTTTCGTATTGATAAATATATTAACTTTTTATTGATTTTAAAATATTTTACTTAAGGTGGATCGTTTTCCATACAAAATTTAAATGGAGTTATGTCTTTAAATGAGACAAAATTATGATTAAAAAACTTGATGGGAAGTCCCGTGCTTTTATAACATTTTCGCAAAATAAAACAAATAATTTTTTAACCATCACATTTCTCTGTAAAAACCGTGTCGCCACTTAATGAACATAGATGGAGCTACTGCTGCAATAAACACGTTTAATTTTTTTGTGGAGAAAATACTTGATATTTTTTTACGTTAAGCAGTTTTGCGACATATTTACGTGTGCCTTCCTCATCTCACATAAAGATTTTTTGATAAAATTGTTGTTTAGCTCATGTGTAACTCGGTTGAAGTTCAGATTTTAGTTTGTATGACGTAACGATCCCCCTTAATGCATAGTGCGTAGTGCATAGTGCCCTGGAATTGCACTAATCAGGTATTGAGCTAAGTATAGTGCGGTCACTTATTTTTATATATTTTAGAGATGTCATTTGAATTTGACGGTTTTAAAAATTACAAATTAACGCGCGAGGAAACGGAACCAGTGAAATAACAGTAAGGTGCAGCGGTACACAGCGTTAAGTCTGGATGCAAAGAAGTGCATCATCAGCAATTAAGTACTTACTAGTTTTCATGTCTTCAGTACCCCCACTCTTAGGTCTCAAGCAGCGTCGCCGCTCAAAAAAGCCAATTTTAACACTTGTCAAACCTATATATGTAATACTAGACGACATGTCAAAGAAAAATTTACCTTATGTTATAGCATTAACATGATTTTGATAGCTGGCAAATATGGCTGATTAAGGGCTAAATCAAGAGGTTGATACGTTAGCAAGCATATCGCAAGTGATCGATGAATTTCGGTAGGTATGCAATCTTAAACAATAGCATCACCCAATTCTACCGGTGGGTGTGGTCGTATAAACCGATAAGAGATGAAACTCTTCCCATAACTGGCAGCAGGGATTCCTGCGTACAAAATTTTGCACTGATTTCGCCAATCTGCGTGCCAAATAAATACGTCAACATGCTCCAACAGTCCAATGTTGGACATGGCAGCACTGCACTTTGTGTCTATTTAGAGCTTTTTAAACATGTCAATGCTGATAGCAAGCCGTCAATGTAAAGCGAAATCGCGGCAACACGCACAGTGCGCACCGTGCGATCTTTAGATATCGGGATGCGTGCAAACTCAAACGAACTAGGTATAGCGAAGTATGTAATTAATTGTTATTTACTCGCAAGTTTATTATCATCATTCGAGTCGGATTTTCTTTGCCCATGAGTTTTGATGAACAGATGCGTATCTCAAACTATGCTGGAAGCAAAATTGTTTCAAACTGAGTCCTGATATTTTTTTTGGAATTTGTTTATTACAATGTTAGTAAGTACAAGGGCAAATTAAAAGTAGGCAGGTAGGATAGGTAGGATATTTCTCTTGTAGTCCTGCCTGATTGGAGAGATTATTGACAAGCTACAAACATATAAATACCATACAAATATACAAACATATAGTATGATGATCTCCAAGCGTGTAGGTACGTAGGTAGGTAAGTTAATTCATAGGATTCTTCCACTAATAAGGTTTTTCCCAAGAACAATAACTAAAACTGTTAGTGGTGACTTGGCTGCTGCGATCCATTTATACCTAGTACCAATATTACTTAATTTCAATTAATAGAATTATTAAAACAAAAACAAAAGAATGTTGTAGGAGTTAAACGATGGCTGTACGACGGTTAAGATCGAAAACCTATGGGGCACTCAGGAAAGACTATGATTTGCAAATTGATTAAGTAATTAGCTAAGTAGATAAGTTGTAAATAGGAAAGAAACTTGACTCAGAGATAATTATGTAGGGAAATCTAATTTACCCATGAGGTCTAAAAAAAGTAAGAGGTCTTAAAAAATTACCGAATGTATTTTATTATTTTTAACCAAGTTTTCGGAATAAAAAATATCCGAACATCTCACACAAAATACCTTGGGTATTGTACAAAATGTGATCGATGGTCGTTTAATTAAATTAAAACGGTCGGTCGTAAAGCTAAAAATAGCAATTTTAATGATATGGGTGAATCTTTGAGAGGTCAAAATTTGCGGTCACACGTTAATTGTTTCAAAGTTATAAGACCTACAGAGTTTAACTAATTTTCATATGAAAGAATGTTTAATTGGCTATCTGGCAAGTTAAATTCCATCCACAATATATAAAATAAATTTAACTAAAACTTGATTTGAAACCTGAAATCGGGGGTAAAATACGCGTTCTTCGCATGTCACACTTAGCTGTTCCAAAATTCAAACACGTGTAGAATTTTATCTAGCTGGACATGATGGAATATTTTACCTATTAAAATAATCCTTATATAATGTAGATTTGTAATAAATTATAAATAGTACAATATTTAACTGTGTTCACCGATAAAACTGTCGTTTTATGTTGGTCACACGTTTTTGTGTTTTCTGAACGCGTGGTCTTAAACGACTCGTATGTTGCAACTTAGAGAACTATTAGCTAGGTCTTGTTTCCACCTTCTGCCAGGAACTCTCCGTCATCTCAGGAGAGGAAACAGGTGGCTCCTTGGCACTCCCAAAATAAAATAGGAGGTTTTCAGTTTTCGGGTCATACTTTTATACTTGCGTCAGGTCCTTTTCCTGGGCATGTTTTCTAAGTGAAAGAGTTATTACAATGAAATTATTCTTTGAACATAATGTCACATATTTCATTGAGATTTAAGATTTGTTTACAAATTTTGATCATATTTAATGGTTTACGAATAAATCACAAAAAACATAAAATTCGGTCCTTTGACTGGCGCCATTTGACTGGCATTTTCTCCAGTCAATGGACATTTCTTCCCAGTCAAAGGACACATGTTTTTTAATTGATTGATTTTGTACTCTTTGTGCATACTTTCGTGTTTTGTGGCGTGTCTACAGAGATGAATAGCACCACCCCATATCAGCCCAGTTTCTGTGGATATTGCTGGTGCCCAATGGTTGTAGATATTAAGGGTTTCTAGGAGGTGAGCAGCACCGTTTGCCATGTTGATAGTCTGAGTCACTCATCAATTCTTATGTGTTTGGTTAGTTGCTTAGGCTGGCTGCGTTATGTCTCAGGCTGATTGAATTGTCTCTTAGGGTGAATGTGTCATCTTTTAAGCTGACATCGTCGTATCACAGGCTGGCTGTGTCGTGTGTCAGGCTCATTTCATCGTCTTTCAGACTGACTACGCTGTGTCTCAGGTTTATTGTGTCATGTCTCAGGCTGCCTAGTGTTGTCTTGGACTGGCTGCATCATATCTTAATCTGATTACATCGCCTCTTAGGCTGACCACGTCGTATCTTTAGATTAGACTGACTGCGTCGTGTCTCAGGCTCATTGCGTCATGTCTCAGGCTGACCGCGCTATGTCTCGGGCTGATTGCATCGTCTCTTAAACTGTATGTGTTGTCTTTCAAGCTGACTTCGTCGTGTCTTAGGCTGATTGCATCGTCTCTCAGACTGACTACGTCGTGTCTCAGACAGCCTAGTAGTCACTTGAGCTGGCTTCATTTTGGTGCTCGTTGTACCTACCAATGTATGGTTTTTACCTATGTAGAGCTGCATAACTTTAGTCAAATCACCATAGTTACAGAATTACACGTGTGCGTGCTAGCAAGACGTTTCTTCATGTATAACTGACTGACTATACACTGCATTATTACGATGAAATTTCTGCATTTGATTGCTCTAGTTTTGCACAAAACCTACAGCCATTATACGCTTCATTGTGTTTCAGCTGTCTCAGGCTGGCTAATTCTTGTCTCAGGCTGGCTAATTCTTGTCTCAGGCTAGCATCGTTATGTCTCACTGACTGTGCTGTGTCACAGGATGCCTAGTAGTCACTTAAAATGGCTGCTTCTTATCACAAGCGCACTTTTTTGTGTTTCAGGCTGGCTGCATCGTTTCTCAAGCTGTTCGCATCTTACCTCAGGCTGGCCGCGTCGTGTCTCAGACTGACCGCGTCGTATCTCAGGCTGACCATATCATGACTCATTCAGACTGACTGCGTTGCATTACAGGTACAGGCCACTCGGGCTGGCGTCTTGTCTCAGACTGATGGCTTCGTGGCTGTGGCTGTCTGCGTGATTTCTAAGGCTGTCCACATCGTATCTCGGGCTGGCCGTGTCATGTAGCAGGCTAGCCGTGTCATATCTCAGGATGATTACATCGTCTCTCTGGCTCACTGCTTTGCCTCTCAGGCTGCCTATTGGTCTCTTAGGCTGGCTGCGCCATATCTCAAGCTGGCTCGTCATGTTTCAGGTAGCCTCGTGGTGTCTCTGTTGTGTGCCTGATTGGCAGCGGCGTCTTTTATTTCAATTCTAGTTAGTTAAAAGCAAATTTTAAGAGTTTCAGCTCATTTTGTCCCTTGACTGGCGCAAAATGTCCCGTTGACTGGCACCTCAAATTTCAAAATTGAATTTTGATGTAACGTGTGGTTCGATTTAAGTGATTTTTCACTAATAACTTCGAATTAAGGTCTTAATTATTATGCAATATTAAAATAACCATAAAACGAAAATAAAAATATCGCCAGTCAAGGGACCCGAAGAACGGTTTTCAAATATTGACCCATATTGTTAACATGTTAGTTATATTATCGATATTGTCAAGTATTTAATTTAAGTACGATAGGAATATCATAATTAATACGACAGGCTACTTACGAATTTACCATTTCGGACGACACGGCCCTTCTAAAGGGACGATTTTATTCAGAAATTGGATGGTTTTTTAAATTCTCTTGGTTATTCTCCATTTATACTCAAGTATGATAGTGTTAAGAGCGTAGGTATAGTCTTTAAACCATCCGAAAAGGGAGCCAACGCGAGCGGACGAAGAAGGGACGGTCTATCGTCGAAAGAAAAATCTACCGTCTGATGATCTGGCCCTGTTAGAATTGACACACACCTACCGCGGGTCACAACAAAATTATCTAAGTATCTCGTCAGTCAATCAATACTAGGCACGTGGCCACCCGCATAGATAACAGCGCTATCGTCAATAAATAAATCAATGGCTGACAGTTTTGGCGACATCAAATTTTATTTACTAACCATTACTGCTATATTGCGAAACTGCCAATCAAACGTTAAGAAAACCAGCAACGGATGACAAAACAGTAAAGGCAGAAGCTTTAGGTAGTATTCGATTGTAAGAACTCGAATAACGCTTGTTGAGGGGAACATCTATCAATATTACTGCCTATTAAATATTGATATAATACCAAGTTAATTTTTAGTTAGGTACCTAGCAGGAAAACTTTGCAATTTTGAGTAGGTATTTAATAATCTTAATAACTTCTACTCCATGCTTTTACTACGATGCTATTTGCGGGAACAGAAAATAAGCGCTGTTCCAAAAAATGCAAGTAAGTAGGTACACATTTTAGACATAAAAAAAGAATTTCCAAAGCTAGGTTAACTCAAAAATCATACCTAATTATAAATATTTTCTTGTTGCGAATAGTCCTTACGGTCAAATATCAGCAGTAAATCGTCACGTGCATACCTACCTCACGTCTATCATGTGATACCTACCCCAAAGAAATATTTTTTTGGTGCCATACAAAAAAAAAGAAAGTTTACCATCTTGAAATCTAGTGGATGAAATTTTCATTTCCTCGGATGGAATCATTCACCGGTGGTGGCGTAAACTGTGCCAGCAAAAAAGCTTTTTTTGCTAACCACCTGGACTAGAAAGTTACCTACGCTATTCATACCTGCTTATTGCAAATTCTGTTTTCAGAATAACGGAGCTGGTGTTCAGAAGTTCACAAGTTATGTACATGGTCCTTTAGATATGAATATTATCTCAGAAACTTTGCATGTGTGTGATTCACCTATTAATGGTAGGGATAGGAGGGGAATATCCTCTAGGACTGGTGGTTCTAGTACTCCTCCATGCTAACTATTCTCTTCAATGGTCATGTTAATATTCGTACGAATTAACTACGTACCCATAACATGCTATGAAAATTCTCGATCCTACTCAGTGATCTAAATTGCAGAGCATTATCTACTCATAAATACTAACAGATGGTGGTACTACATGCATTTTTTTAATAAGTCAAAATGATCTGTTAAATTAATACCCAACAAAATTATATTGCTTGACTTTATGATGACAAAAACAGATCTGTTTTGTATTGCAATCTAGGTCAAACTATCAGCTGGGCCTTTGGACTCTGATTTTATATTACGTCGTTTGCATATAATGCATGTCACAATAAATAATATTTTTAACGCTGACATCAGCAAATTACAGCGTAAAGAAGTGTGAGCCCTCGGCATTTTCGATTTGTTTACATCAAAAGAGTAAGAGTAATTACATACTTGAAAAGACAAATCATGAAAGGATGCAACATAGAGCGCTATCAGTTTAAGGTTTTGGCAGCACAACGGCCGGAATGGCGCGGTCTTGTAAAGAGGCGAATCCGCGACTTTGAGGACCAGCGTAAAGCAGACCTTGACGCTAATCGAGATGAATTGAAATCCCGTCCTCCCGTCGCCATTAACTACAATTATATCATGTGCCCTCGCTGTGCAAGCGAGTTTACTGCCAAAATCGGCTACAACAGCCACCTACGAGCGCAACAGCGCCGACTTGATCAGGAGTAGAAGTGGTCGCCATGGTCGAAATCGGCCGGAGAGAGAGGGTTCATCATCATATCATTACTCATTTAGGTAATTTGTATTTCCGTAATTATAAGTTTGGGTTAGAAACTTGCGTGCCGTAGGAATAAAATAGAGAATATATAGAAGGATTACTCGATCCTATTTAGAATTTTCGTGATTGTCACTCGAAATTCGGCTCTCAATAGTCAAAATGACTCTCAGCCGTTATGAATGCAAGAAATATGACTTTCGTGGCAACCATCTTCTTAGTTACCTTGAGTTCTTCTGAGGTTCCAGTTCATTTCAGTATATGTCAGTCACTAAGTGAGCCATCTGTAAAGGCGCCCCGCGCGCCGTCTCCCTAATTTGTGACGTACAATGATATTATATGTAGGTTCTAGGTTGTAGATACGCCACCTGAGCAAAAAGCTGTGCCTTCAAATTGGTCTCCTGGAGACCAATAAATCAGTCAGCTGTCCTAGCGAGCGCACATGACACATATGCCATGCCATACGTGATGTCACTGAATTTCAGGAACCATTTTTTTGTGCAAGCAGTATGGAGGAAACGTGTCTATAATAAAATGTCTTTGGTGACGTAGGTATGTTTCAGTTGCAGAATTTACCTAATATGGGATATGACAACAAGCGTGAAAAATATTTGATGTCATATTAAAACAATCCAAAATTCCGTGATTGACCATACACTCATCTCGTTAATACTCATCAAAGTTCTACGACTGAGTCGTGTATTCACCGATAAATAGAATAAAAAAATACATATTCCTAACCAGCTAAGTATCGTACAATAATAACAGGAAATCAAGCAATTAGGCATCAATGTCACCTAGGTCCTAGATATGGTTTAGGTCCTTTAAATATCTAGAATACCTATTATGAAACTAGGCCAATGGTGACAAATTAAGTATTCGTACTAGATATTCGTATTTCTTCGTTAAAGGGCTACATTATATTATATATAATTATAGCTGCAGTTAAGGTGCACTTATAATTTATTGCTATAACCGACAAAGTCTATCGTCAAAGATCTATCAGGTAAATAAGACAGGAAAATTAAATTGTACCATTAAGGCGGGTATCATATTTGACGTCTGTTCCTGCGTTTTTTTATTGCGTCCGTATAACGCAGTATACACCAGGAGAATTTCCACCCTATTCTCATTCCTATACAGAAGAAACATAATGTTGCCGCTTTCTTAACTGTAAAAGTCCTTAAAAGTTTAGATTTGGCGTATTATCCTCGAAATGAGGTACGGACAATAAGAGGTTTTATCAGTTATAGTTTGTTTTTCTTAAATGATATTATTTCTACAAAATATGAAAATGATAAATAACAAATTACTACCCCTACGGGAGATCGCTACTGAGCATTTCCATATTTCAAAATCGGCGCCACCTACCATCAATCTAACGAACAGATTAAAAATTTCCCATTCTGATTTTCCTAACGCGTATGCAGATGCGATAAAAATGCGCAGCAACGGACGTTACGTGTGATCCTCGCATTAATTGCACATATCGTGTTCAATTATAATTGCTAATTTAATACTTGTCTGTAGGTATCTAGGTACCTACAGGTTTAAGATTTAATACTTGTATTGTTTAACTGTTTAATGTGACTGTTTGTTTCAATAGCGTTTTAAACTTATTATAACTGACTAAGCCATATTCAATTCATGAAGTAGCAAGCAGCGTTCCCTGTGATTAAAAATCTTGCATTGCGCTCGCGAATCCGCTTGCCAAGCGTGGTAAGTAGGTATAGCAATTCCCCCTGAAATGGGAACCGGCTCATGTTTAGCAGAGTTTCTACCTTTTCCTAGGGTCCAGCAACCTTTTGGGGCAGATAAGGTAACAAAATTTATAAATGTAACATGGTTGTCTTTGATTGGTTAGGTACTTTTCATGTTCGGGTGTCATAACTCATTCATTTCTGACCTTTTGAAGTAATAAAGCGACGAAAGAATCATTATTATATTAGCGACCAAATGGCTTCATAGTGACTATTATATGAAAATGGAAATGAAAATTACAGAATTACGCACCTAATCATTAGGGTGGCCGCTTATGCATAAAAAAATCTTTTATCTTGCATTCGTGTCAAAAGCTGCCTATAGCCACTGTGGTTATGGAGTATAGGTATGTATGTATGTAAATTAGCACTGCTAGCTTGTAAATAAGTAGTTATTAGGATATGTATTTACTCGTATTATTAGGTACTTCAAATACCTACGTTTTTTAAATGTAATATCATATTATAATTCTACGACTTATCGCTATACGCAGATGAGTTTCCTACATTACAACCCAAGAGTTTTAAATATATCAAAGTACTAAGTAGGATTATTATGTTAGTGACCGAACGCACACAAAATTGAGCAAAATATTATTCTCTTTTGATGATAAAGTACTTAAAAAAACACATTTTGATGATGAAATATTTTTGTAAGTAGCAGAATTGTTGTGTTATTTTGTCAACCTTTCCATACGAAAGAAACTTAAGAACATACTTACAAAACTTATCTGTTATCTATAATATTATAATTTGTTGTACAACAAACCGGTATGGCATGATTATCACTAGGTACCTTAGTACCATAGTATGTAATGCCGTCATGTATGTTGGCCGTGTGATGCCGGCTTAGATTAGCATCACCCCATATACGGGGTGTTAGGGACGGTGTAACGAAAACTTTGCAGGCGTGCTCAGACCATGAAGCTGAACAACTTTTACTATGGAGCCAATGGTGGGAAACGAAAAAAATTTTCCGATCTCCCATACAAAGTCAGTCAGCTGATCGTGAATTTTGTATGGGAGGTTGGAAAAATTTTTTCGTTTCCCACCATTGGCTCCATAGTAAAAGTTGTTCAGTTTGATGGTCTGATCATGCCTGCAAAGTTTTCGGTACACCGTCCCTAACACCCTGTATTTACCGTGGGTGTCGTAAGAAGCGTCTAAGGGATTTGAGAGCTGTTTTAGGCGAAAGGCTAACAAGTAACAATCTGTCAATATGGTGATACAGTCTTCTAAATTACGTACTCTCAAACTTTTGTCAGATGTGGTTTAAATGGCCGTTTTTTACTGCCGTTTACGCTCTGCCTACATAACCCTTCTACTAAGGCAATAGGGTAAAAAGCCGGAAAACAGGTATCACTGGGGTATCCTTACTAAGAATAAAAATGCTTTATTGCACAAAATAAAGGTCATCTTTGAATCACGTTATAAGTTACGTGAAAACATTGCAGAATAAACAATTATCACCCGTTTTAATGAACGATAGCAATACTTACATAGTTACCTCCTGCAAATAATACTGTAAACATTATGATAATTTCGTAAGATAAGAAAATACCAGAAGCTTATAACAGTTTTTGATATATGGGCACTTTTTTATGCGAAAGCGAATGTGGTTGACTGTTTGTTCATCTTCACTTATGTTAGGCCACTACTGGACACACTTACTTTTGCTATATTTGTTGATCTGTTTAGTGTAGTGAGTAGTTTTTTCGTTAGTACCTATCAATAGTTTTAGACAATGTCTATTATTAAACTCAAACTTAAAGCATTTATTTCTCAGTAGGAATTACAAAATTCACTTTAAGAAAGTCACATTCTAAATCAAACTTAAAAAAGGAAAAATTTGTAGTGCAAAATTTTCTCTTTTTTATAACAATTTGTGTTCCTACTCTAAACACGGTTCGGGCGGGATAAAAAAATAAAAATAAAGGCACTGCCTCGGGGCTGGCCAGGCTAACCACACAGCATGTGTCTTTATGCTTCAATGAATGACACGTAAATGGAAATAATCACTAAGTCAATATTTAAAACAAGAAAGGTGTTACATGTGTATAGTTAGCCGGACCCCCTGGACAGGAAAACCCCCCAAAAACCTGCCCAGAATTAAGTAATTTATGTTAAAGTTGAGTGTAATTCGAGGCGCTTATCATATTTTAAACCGCATTATATTCTAGTGATTAGCCGCGTTAAGTTTATAGAAGAAAGCAATCTACAAATTCCCATATGACAACCGAAAGTGGCTGTATTGCGAATTTAAAATGGTTGTAATTTGAATGACAGCTGTTACTAACCGCAAATTCAGTCACGAACCGCAAATTCGTCCGGTCCGAATGTAATTCACTATAAGGGTAAGTTCCACAAAAAAGACGCGCGACGCGACGCAGTAAGTAACTATTAGGTAATCTGTGGCGACGCGCAACATGATCTTGGTCAGACAAGCGATCGTTAGCAGTTATCGAAGGCACGCGTGTCACAAGTGTGTAGCTTTGATTCTTTTGTTACATGCATTTTATATGGAAACGGTTTCAAGCGTCCCGATGTCATACGTCTCACGTCTCCGACGATCACTTGTTTGACATGTGCCATCTTACGTCCCACGTCCACTCTTACCATCTAAATTGTCTGTCACAGACAGAACCACGACCACGACACGAGGTGTGGATCTATTTCCGATATTCACACAAACACATGTCAAAATTAAAGCTCTATAAACAAAGAAAGGTCTTTCCGTTTATGTTAAACAGGAATTATTCATAAAATACTACTTGCTGTTGTTTTATCAAGTGAGTATCACATTTGACGCCCGTTGCTGCAATGTTATACGCATGCGTTAAAAAAACTTACCTTTACCTTTACAGCCACAACAGTCCACTGCTGGACATGGGCCTCCCCCGTATTGGGGGGTATTGCCATACTCACCACGCTTGGCAGGCGGATTGGCGAGCGCAGTGCAAGATGTTTTATTCACAGGGAACGCTACTGCCCATTCCCTGGATAATTATACTTTAGTCGCTTTTTACGACACCCACGGGTAGAATTGGGGTGATGCTATTCTAAGCCGGCATCACACGGCAGAAAACTTAATACCTTATTCCCATACAAATGAGGTGTCCGTCAAACTGTTTGACAGACGTATCCGTCGACACAGGACAACGCGTAACGCGTGACAAACACCGTATTTGTATAGGAATAAGGCGGGATTTCGCCTTTTTCTAAAGCATGCGTTACGTTAATAAATCGCAGCAACGAACGTCTAATGTGACCCCCCTTAGTGTGTGTAACGATAGTCGTGTACGTTCTTACTGATCAAATAATGTATACCATTTCCCTTGTCTATTTATAAAAGACTTTTCAGAAGACGTGGGGGCAAATATTTTTACACAGCCTGATCGCTACCGCAGATACGCTATTTTAATACCTACCTCGGTTGTCATTCTTATCGCGAAGTCAAAGTTGACGTCATAATTATCAAGTTAGTTGCCTAGCGTAACATTTATCAGTTATACTTATAAACTAAGCTTAAGGTCTTCGTACTTACCTAACTAACCTTACTCTATACTGGGTTTCTGCTGAGTTCAATAACGCTTCGATATGAAAACACCAGGGTTTCGATCTGAAAGGAGCGATTCCCAGAAGGTAATAAAATATGATGTTTCTACATTAGGTACTCCCTTTGGATGGTTGGATGGACTGGTCACCTGCAATTTTGTTTTTCGCTGGTATTTTCAGTCAATCGACTCTTTTTCATAGGAATAAACTTTAAAAAAAACTAATATAACTTATAAAGCGAATGAACTTACTTACTTAATGAACAAAGTCTAAAATGACTAGGTCGGCTGCTACATTTTGTATGGGAGCTCCAGAATGCTTTTCTGAGTTTACCTATACATATTTTTCGGGGAAAGTAGTTCACTATCCTAAAAGTTCGCAAGTTTGCGAATTATGAAACACCTCCTGTTTTGTTTCTGCTTCGGTTCAAAAACGCAGATTACATACTAGGCCTCTGACAGGTCTTTGACTTGGTTTGACACTCATACATATTTGACATGATACGAAATTACGAATACATAAATATAAAATGTAAACAAATTCAATGAACTCTGCTCACGCAAAAACAAAAATAAACCTACCTATCTAGAAAAAATAGAACGAACTCTACTGCGTATTGGTAAAAAAAACATACAAAATGATATTATTGTTTCCTAGTGGCGATACCAGGAACAAAATGATATTGGAGAAAAAATGTCGGTAGGTACCTTTATACAAAAAATCAAAGCGTAGAGTTCAGCGTTGTAGGAAGTCAAGTGCGTCAATACCTACTTTATGTGACGCAATCAGCAACACTTTGACTTACCTCTTTAAGGGATAAACATTAGTATTAGTTTATCTGTAGATTGAGGTGCTGCTCATAGATTCTAACCCAACCTGCTGGTTAATATATAGGTAGTACCTATAAATCAGCCTGCCTCAGGAGGGTTATATAAGTATGTTTTTGGAGAGAATGTATGTATGTATCCAGAAATTCGTTTTCACATTAGCCCAAATGGCTAGGCCGATCTTGACATGTGAGGTGTCGTTAGATTCGTCTCAGCAGTGTGAGTGATAGGAACTATATTAAAAGGTCATAAATTCAAGATGGCGGATTTTAACGCAAAAAACATCTTTGAAATTCACGCAGACGGGTTTTTGTTTATTAATACGTCTGCTTGTTCGTTTCTTTGTCTGCATACCTATTGCGGACACCGCTTGCTCCTAAATCATGCAACGGGTTTTGAATATGTTTTATATGTCTCTAACATGCCGGAAAAAGTTATTATTTCCATGAAAAACTAAAAGAAAAATTGGGCCGCTAGTCCAGTATGTGATGTTGGTCACAACGCATAGAGTACAGCGTTTGTAATCTACCAGTTTGATAGATATTTTTTTATGATAGAGAGGTAAAGTAGCAAAAAAACGATAGACCAACTAACGGATGACTAACGGTTTAAATGTCGACCTATGCACGCAGTTTGAATAAAATTTTGCTTGGACTAATGCCCTGTCCGCTCAGCGAATTTTTATCGTGCACCGCGATTTATTTCACGCGCCATGTTTTATTTTGTATGAAATAAATAACACGCGATTTTTTTTCCGTCAGTGCGGAAACTTGCATTTCATTCAGTGTGTTACAAAAAAAGCGAAAAAAAAATCAACTCCGTGCGTACAGGGCCTACTACGTTGAGAATAAATATATTTATTAGCTTGGCAGATCACCCAAATAAGGATTTGATATATAAAAAAAACATAGTTTTTCCCACGCATAACTTAACAAAATAGTTAAACTTTATGTTAAAAGACTTGTTTTACAGCTTACACTAAGTTCATTGGCATGTTAAAATAACTTCTATTGGCATTTTATTCAAATCATGTTTCTGTCTTGTCCAGGTGTTCAATGTGGCATACGTAGTAGCTGTGGTAGTAAGTAAGCAAGAATCAAATACTCTTCTTTATAATAGCGTAAATAACTAACTAATGAAGGTCACGAAAATGTACTATCGGCAACAGCTGGAGCTATCCATTTGTGGGATTCTGACTCGGCCACATTCAAAAGCTAATTTTGGAACCTGTCGCTTGCAAACTAGAACTGTTGTCAAAGAAAATACACCTTATATCATAGGATTCTGGTGATTTGGTTAGCTGATGAAATTAGATTTTAACTGAGGCCTGACTGTAGGTAGCTTTTAACTTTTTACGGTAGTGCACGCTTATGACCCTTTCTTTCGACCGATTTAAAGAAAGGATAAAATACTTTTTCAGGGGAGAAAAATTCATAATCATAAATCAGATTTTTTATACACCTAATTCTTTTCTTAAATCAGCATAAAGGAGGTACCTATTTATCAGTTAACTGTCTTAAAAAGTCGGAAGAAAAATTAGCGTGGTAGTTGATTGACTGTAAGAACTAAAAATAAGGACTGTTTTGCAAAGACCCTTAGATTGATTGAGTCCCTTGAAATCTAACTCAAACTGATACCGACAATACTTAGGTTGGAATAGGTATTTACTATTCAGGTGCATTGTTAATAAT
This sequence comes from Phthorimaea operculella, assembly GCA_024500475.1. NCBI lineage: Eukaryota > Metazoa > Arthropoda > Insecta > Lepidoptera > Gelechiidae > Phthorimaea > Phthorimaea operculella. Next base: position 5,674,446 of record JANFCV010000007.1, on the reverse strand, counting down.
TTCACCAACTAAATAATGAATATTTACTTACGGTTTATATCAGGTGCAAGTAAAACTGCCACTGTATTTACATTCATATCAAATTGTTATTTACACAACAAACATATTAACTAATTTTTATATGCTGACAAATAATTTAAAAATAGAACTTCCATAAAGTACACTCAGGTGATAAATAAAAATACTGGCGCAATACGACCGAGCGTAAAATAGGGAAAATTTCACGGTGAAAATATGGCGGATTTCTACCAAACAGCTGATCGCAAGCTTTTTCCGCGCGTATAGTTTGAAAATGCGGTGGAAGATGCCAGAACTGACTAGTTCCTGTGCTCCATTGATGTTTGTGGTGGGAACCAACTATTTATATAAGTCAGGGCCGGTTACAGCCGGGGCCACGGGTTTATATAAAAGCAGTAAGAGCTCCTCTCGCGAAAGAGATGTGTTAGGATCGTAGCAAGTGGAACAGGCGTGATTTTATGTATGTATGTATGTCGTAAGAACGATCTTTTTTTAACTAAGCTAATCTAACATATTTCAGTCAAGATTTAGAAAACAAATTATTGTGACTAACGACGGCTAAAATCAGTATCAACCTATCAATTTCTTGGTTCAGTTATTACCCGATAATAACTGAACTGAACCAAGAAATTTATAGGTTGATACTAATTTTAGCCGTTGTTTCGTTAGTCACAAAAATGTATATGAATTATACCTGTACTTTATACCTAGACTAGATTCGTCTCTGTGAAAGTCTTTTGGCACGCTTTGCTGTACAAACAGCTCGTGTAGGTCATTGTCAAACTCAGAAATGTTTTTGTTTGATGTTTGCGCCGCGTAATGCCGGCTTAGAATAGCATCACCCCATCCCTGTCCAGTAAGTGTCATGAGAGTCGACTGTGGGACCCGATGGACGTGTATTCCAATTTTAGGCTAAGGGCTAAAAACCTGTCACTATCCAGTAAAATAACACACTATTTTCTTTGTCAGACAATGAACTCTTTTGCGGTGGTTTACGCTCTGCCTACCCTGCAAGGGCTATAAGCCTTGTGTATAGTATCCAATTATAGTATAGTAGGAAGGTAAATACTCACAACTACTACTACTACGACTACAAAATGGAATCAGCCAAAAAGCTGGAATGAGGTGTTTTTACCTTTACCTTTGCACGCCATACCAACTCGAGTAAAAAATATTCCAAGATGCTGAAATCCCTATTTATTTTGCATCATTCCTTGTTTGATTTCGAGAGCGTTCTCAAATCAGCCCACGACGGGTAGACAAAGAAAGATAGGCCGCCTAGTGATACGAGTAAGTATTTTTTTATCATCATTGTGTCTCCCAACAGTGCGAATCGTTTAAACAATTTGCGCAAAGATTCGGTTATTTATACTGTAATACCAATAGCACGTTCCGTTCAAGGGATCAACATTTAAAAAATTCTCATACACTTGATACAGAGGACCAGAATAAGAAGAACTATTAATTTAGTAATCCGAGGGGCCGTTGATAGTAAATAGGTTATCACCACGACGTCGACAGCTGATCGCGCTAGTCACATGACTTCTTAACACATTGCATGACTTACATTGGCAATAAGTATGACAAGTGCAATCATTGACCTATGACCACCCTTTGTCCCACACGGCAAAAAATATTCTTTTTATTCGGCCCACCTAGATAGTTAAAGTAGGGCTGTTCAAATAGCCCATACGAGATGAAATGTCAACAAAGAAAAATTTATCTTATTTCATACCATTAACATGATTTTGACAACTGTCAAATATGGCTTTTTCGAACGGCCGTACTGTACATGCTTATCAAAATCATTTTGATAGCTGCGCTGCTGGTAACTAACTGTCTAATTGTCGGCAAAATGGTTTTAGAGCAATATTTTACTTTATCTATTTTATAACTGCATAATGTAACTTTATACCTAAGGCATTATCTACCATTCTACCTTAGGGAATACATGTGCAAATGGGCAAAGCAGGGCAATGAGGCACATTTACAAATCTAAGTTGCGACGATGGATTAATATTACGACGGATCAAAATCTGGTGTGGCTTCAAGGCCTAATCAAAAGATATTTTATTAAAAAAATTGGTTCTGTAAAACACCGGAGAACCGGGAGAACCCCTTCGTGCAATCCATAAAACCCAAAATTCTCTGGCTGAACTTTCAGCTGAGAACCGAACCGACTCAGTAATGGAACAACACTTACAGTCTACTGCCGGATATGGGCCTCCCCCTATTCGGGGGGTATTGCCATTCTCATCACGCTTAGCAGGTGCATTATAGAGCGCAATGCAAGATATTACATTTAAAGGGAACTCATGTGATGAAAAAGGTAATGAACATAAATGGACGCAGAAATGCAGAAGAATAGGAAAGCCTAGATTGTGTGAAAGATGATTTATGAATCAAGAAGTTATAAACTAAGATTTGACGGCTGATAGAGATGAATGGAAGAAAAAGACACGTTGCGCCGACCCCGAATAAATTGGGATAAGGGCAGGCAGATGATGATGGAAGATGCTGCTGCCCATTCCCTGAATGATTGTCGCTTTGAACTACACCTACAGGTAGGTACTATCTATTTTATGTGACTGTGTCATATACATAAATAACTTACTTCTTGATCAAAATAGATTGTAATATGGTGAGGTAAGGTGTTTAAGACAATTGGGCCACATCAAAAATAGTCGACCTGTAACGTACGTTAGATATAATATTTTGACTGTAAAACAATTATTACAACACGCTGGCGGTTGCCTTCACAAGTCACCGGCTCGTTGCTTTATTCTGTTGAAATTATGACTAAAGATGGTGTACTCTGCAATAACAGACGATTAAGAAATGTAGGTAAAGAGAATTGCCGTATAATGCCGGTTTAGAATAGAATCACCTATTAGTCCTTATTTTGTTAGTTTCATAACAATTAATTTTACATCTATAATACATAAAGATGTGTCATGCTGGCTAAGAATAGCATCACCCTATTTCTTTGCCGCGGTTGTATTAAGAAGCGACTGGTTTTATGTGTACTAAAATTTTTGATTGCAGTGTGACATCCTGTCAAATTATGTTATAGAAATATATGTTTTTTCTGAAAAGACCCTTAATTATATTTTATCATTGTAGACGCTCTTCCAACACACAAGGGATAAATACGTGATCTGTATGTGTATGTGTACCTATACGTATGAACATAACATACTAACATAACTGTTAAATAATATGAATGTGAATACGATTCTAAATAAAAATATCCACTTACCGATTTTGACTAATAAAAAAAAAGTTATTCCAGTTTCGCACTAAATAAAAAATACACTAAGAGTTTTTTAAATAGTCTGCACTCACATAAGTACCTACTTTTATATTTTTACTGGTTATTTTCTATGCACTTAGGTATAAAATATTATTTTTTGCTATACTAGCGAAACCTCCCGGCGGGTCTCGTGCCAATAGTCTGTTTGTTCATTCTTGTAAAGATAATTTCGTATGTCCATCTTAAGGACAGACCATGGTCGATGAAATTTTATCGATATACTTGAGCAAAGACCTCTGCGTATTCTTCATACGAGAGACGCAGAATTATAAATTGCTTTTAAGACATTAACGGTTACCGCGTTATTACAAAAAAAAAATTAAATCGCTTGACAACGTCAAACCGTATGTAAAATTAATTTAAATACCGTCTAAACATGCGCCTAGCTTTTTTGTAATAACACGGTTTTTTTTCATTTAAAAGTTTCTGTTATAAAGGGGGTTTTAATAAAAAGGATAATTTTGCGGCTGAACTTTTCGCGTTCAGGTACATCATAAATTTTAGAAAATCTGTCTGGATTTTGTATAATCATCACCAAAACACAATTTAAAACCTCGTAGCACTTCGTAGACTTAAGCTACGAGCTACTTAAAAATAATATTTGTTATAGTCACGGTGAAACTATTGAAATTTTAGAATAAACTTTGGTTTGTCATCGATGAATCTGTGGTGTCCGTGATTCCCCACACTAAAGACACCTCTACCGTCCACCGCCATTCTCTTTCGCAAGCACTTGCTGACTTTCGCCATCAGACCGCATATGCCGTTACGGCTAAGATTCGGATAAAGCCAGCCTATAGAGTAGTAACTCTAAATACCTATTTACCACTAATTTTATAACCCGTCAGGTACCTATTTTAGTTCTAATGCTAATAGCTCTTGGGCACGGGACACAGACAAAGTTCAAGCCATGATAGAGCGCGGCTTACAAATAAGCTATACCTACTATATATGCTACTATAACTTTTATAAGCCAGTTGTATGTGCAAATACAAATTATCATTAATACCTATTCACTAAATTGCAGTAAATTTTTGACAAGTTTACGAACATGTTTTAAAATGAATAGGAAAGTATGTCAAAAATAATTATAAAATAATACATTAATACTTCTTTACTTTAATAATACATCTTTGTCTTTAATATTACTAGTTGATTCACCGAGCTCGCGCGGTTTAAGTTATAGATCGTTAATCGTTGATCGATAACCGTTATTAGATATTAGTTTAAAAAAAACTCACAATAAAGGGGGAATTGAGCATTTTTGAAAAATAATTCCAATCCAGGGACGAGATCCTGATTTGCGATTCCGACGATACAATGATTGTCCGTTTAAAAGACTATATACATAGATTAGATTAGATAATTAATTTTCAATAATCCAAAATTTCGTCACTGCACTCTACGCAAATATAGAAACAGGCTGTTTGATCAAATACTATAATAGAGATGGTACGATACGTACCTACCTACTAAAGGTTTGTTGATGTTGTTAAGCATGATAATGTAATAATAAGTAACGGAAGTAGTAACAAAAAAAACTATGTACCTAGTTAGTAATTCATAAGCAGAATGTTGTGCATGAGTTTTCATTTGAGTATACTTATGTCATTTTAATGATAAAATGATAGGTAGTGAAGTGAGGTAGCTTCCTGCATTTACTAGTAGTTCAATTGCACGTCAAATTGTAGACAATATGGAATTTGAAAATAACGTGAAAGTTGTCTACCTAATAACCAATTCTTTTGTAGACTTTACCAAAGAAATCTTAGACGCGTCTTGAATGCGTGCTTTAAAAATGAGATTGCTAGGCACGCATTGAACTCGTATCTACCTAATTGTTTTTTTGTAATGTACCTATGTTTGGGCCTACTCTCCAATTATTGGGTTTGGGTTATTGCCTAAATAAATTCTAATAAGGCAAGCATGATTTATGAACACTTTATGGCCAATTATTTCTTCAAAAATTTCTATGAAATGGTATTTTTAAAACACATCTGACAAGCTTGATATGTTTACATGTCTTCAACATGTTTTCTTGCAGCAAAGTAGAAAAGTACAAAACAGCAGTGTAGAGTCATCTAGTGGCGATAGTAAAAATTACTACTTAATTACAGCTTTATATCTCTGCGGCATGTCTGCGGCCCAATCTACGTCGTTCACTTCTAACAACCTCATAGGCGCGATCAATACTACCATTCACGATAGATGGCGGTAGTCTTGACAATATTACTGGCGCCGCTTTACAGGTACGTATGAAGACACAAATAAGGAAAAAACAATGTTATTTTCTTATTCTTTAGTAGGTAAACCAGTTTTAGCAAGTATTAATCTATTTGTTTACGCCGGGCGATTGAGACAATTTTAGTTTTAATGTTGTAGTGTAGTGTGGGAGTTATCAGCAGGTATTTAACAGACCCTACATAAAAATCAATCTTTACTGTTTAAAATAATCCCGTCTTGGTGTTGATTGAGGTGCTGCTGATATATATTTCGTAACAATTTCAAAGTCATGGATGACGAGCGTGAACGAGAAGGGATGATAAACCTTACAAAGATCAACCTACATTCTTGAAAGACACCTGCGCATAGTATGGTATAGATACCTATGGTGAAATTTTACTAATGAATTATACCAAAATCATAGGGAGGACTGGCTGGTGGCCAGGAACTACTTTCCCCTAGGATCATAGGCCGAAATATGAAAATATAAAAATTTGGAACTGCCGTACAATACAAAATGTACCCGATGAAGTTAATTATAGCAGGTAAAATAAAATAACCGTCGACCTATGTTTCTTGGGGAATGTTGTTCCCTTTCACTACCCCATCGTGAGATTTCGCTATCGGTCACTAGTACACCTTAAACTACAGTGTGTAAAAAAATATACCTACTGCAAATATTTGAAGGGATGAATCAGTCCATGAAACTAAACAACTTTCCCCAAAGAACTTGAAATATGAAAAATAATTTGGCCATCCCATACAGGTTAGAAGGTTCCGTGCTTCGAAGGGCACATTAAGCCGTCCGTCCCGCCTACTACTTGTAACAGAGGCCTGCTACTTGTAATAGGTGGTTAACATATCCGCAAAGTAGTTCTATTTAGCGCGAATTTTTTATCGCTTTTTGTAACACACTGAATCTTATACAAGTTTCAGCACTGACGGAAAAAAATCGCTTGTATTTTCATACAAAATAAAATATCACGCGAGAATGAAATCGCGGTACGCGAATAAAAACGCAAGACAGAGGCAAATACCGTAAAATTCTGTAGTGCGTTTAAAAACTTTGCGTATATTCGTTGGCGTATAAGTTTAGATATACAGGGTGTTAGGGACGGTGTACCGAAAACTTTGCAGGCATGATCAGACCATTAAACTGAACAACTTTTACTATGGAGCCAATGGTGGGAAACGAAAAAAATTTTTCGGCCTCCCATACAAAATTTACGATCAGCTGACTGACTTTGTATTGGAGGTCGGTTTTTTTTACATTTCCCACCATTGGCTCCATAGTAAAAGCTGTTCAGTTTCATGGTCTGAGCACGCCTGCAAAGTTTTCGTTACACCGTCCCTAACACCCCGTATGTATCTTCAGAGATATGACAACAAGCGCGAAAAAACATTGATGTCATATTTAAATGAAATGACCCAATAATTACAGATCAAAACGATATGGAACTGAAATAAATAGATTGGCCAAAATCTTAATTCTGCCATCGTACAGCGACATCGTCAGCAAATTTACCTATCTACTTTTAAGGGTCTAACTTATTCTGGTTTTTCATGCAAAACTAAGAAAACCCAATACAAGCTGATCGTATAAATGGGTAGGTGGATTTGCTGGCGGTAGTACCTTTTCAAGTCAAGGGTATAATAAAAAAAACAATTATTAACAATGTGCTCAAATATTGTACCTTCGTACTTACTCTCGTATTATTTGAAAAATGTTTATGTAAAGACTCTTCTTTATCAAAGACTGTTTAAGCACTCTGTGTATAAAATATGCTTATTACTATTTTGAACATTTATTTTGACTTTGGTATCCACACGTGTAATGCCGGCTTAGAATAGCATCACCCCATATCATTCGCGTGGGTGTCGTAAGAAGTGACTAAGGGATTTGAGGTTTGATGTGTATTGCAATTTTAAGCGACAGGCTGTCAACCTGTCACTATAATGATACACAGTCATACACAGTCTTCTGAACGATGCTCAAATTTTGGCTGATTTTACTGCCGTTGACGCTCTACCTACCCCGTGCAGGCACGCGTACTACCATAGGCATGATATATGCATGTATGAATGTATCTACAAAGATAAGAAGAAGCCGGCTCACAGATTTAAGCTTCGTTTTCACGATGTAATGAAACTACTCGTCTATTAAATTGACCACACAAATAATATCCGAACGAAACCTTACCCCATTCTTAATACGGCAAATCTTTAATTGACTTCTTCCCTAAACATATAATACAAATACTTCTATATGTGTACTCGTAGGGAGAACTGGAGACAAACAGTCTTATATAAATAGTTGTTCATATATATAGTAATAAAGTATAAATGATGGAGAAACATATAGGAAAATATAATATATTTGTTCGCATAGCTACAGCGAAAGCTATATATATGGCGCGGTGATGGATTGTTGGAGCTGTGGAGTCGCTATTAAATTGGAAGTGTTATTTCCTGTTCCGGTATTAAGTTGTAAGTAGGTAGGTTGGTTCTTCAGTAGTGATTATAAAATCGATGAATGGAAGAACATTGCAAAATTAATACATATATGGGAAGCATCGATGGGAGGGTTGAAAGGGAAAGACCTCGACGAACGCACTTTGGAAAATTCACGTTAGTTAGTCCTAAAGAAAGGTCATAATAGAGAAAGCCAAAAATAAGTAAGGGACGGTGTAAATGGAAGTAATCTCTATACTATCCACAATCTATGTATATATGTGATTGTGACTGTTCTAGCACGTTCACAAAAGACCATAGAACCTTACATTTCCAAAACTATAGATGATCTTAGAGCAGGTAAAGCAAAAACAAAACTTGCGAGTGATATATTTTTGACGATCGACGTGGCGTAGTAAGTGCACGTCTTACTACGCCACGCACGTCTGCACGTCTATGACGGGTAATAGGAAGCATAGCCAGTTCGCAGAATGGAGGAATCCAGGTGGTGTTGGGGAAAGGGTGGCTAACCGCCTGATCAGGTTTATTACGCTTATTTATTGCTCATATTGGTAATGATGATCTGAAAATTAATTTTTGATTATCCATTAATTTCATACTAAAATTAATATTACTTTAAAATAATAGCGTCTCTACCGCGTTTATGTCCGGAGCACACATACGAAGCGCTACGCTCCGTCTTAAGGACGACATATGAAGTAATTTTTTTTCCAACTCCTCTTCAACCGACTTCTTACCTTACCGCCCTCGAAATAAAACTCCAAATCTATTTATTCGCGAAATATTTTTTCCATTTCATATTTACGAATATGGCCCAAATTCCCCAAAAATTAGAACCGTGAACGCGAGGGGAGGAGGGGGGTGAGTGGGGAAGTACGAATTTTTCTACACACACAAGGGTAGGCAGGGGGGCAGGGGGCCAAAATGAGATAGTAGATAGTTTTGAGAAAGAGAAATATTATTTTCGTACGTCAAAAGGTTTTGATTTGTTTTTAATTATGTACCTACCTATTCTGTTATTGTTCGATAGAAGGAGGTATTGAAACGTCTGTTTTTTTATGACGGTCGTTAAACAAAGGAAGGGCCGAAGGGTTTGACCTTTGTTGACCCTGATTATTGTGGCTTTTTAGCGATCTGACTATTGGTAAACAGAAGTGTACTGAAACCGCAAAGGTTACGTGCGTAGAGCGTGAACGGTCTGAACTGATTCGGCCAATTTATTCGTATCTTTCCTGTTTTATCGTAATTTTAGGACGAAAAATGGAGCTTACTCGTCATATTGTTAGCGGGTGTCAAAAGGAAATCAGGATGGTCATTCTTAGGTGAAAACACGTGTAACGTCCGTTTGTGCATTATTTTTGCGCAGCGCTATTGCATGCGCTAGGAAAATACGATATTTCCTTTTTACAAATACGGTTTATGTCAAAAGGTTTGACAGTTGCATCCGCTAGCGCTGCGCATCGCACAAAGCTGCGTCGACAAATGTGTCTGTTTTTCACCGTAGGTGTGTTTTTATGAACGACCCTGAGGTCGTTGAGTAGTTGTTGTGGCTGTGGATAACCCAGCTAATAGGTCAATTTCGTTCAACTACATTTATGACAATCCAGTAGTTGAAATGCGGTGCGCCGAACCATCTCAGATTTACTGCTTTTAAGTTATTTCCCTGCTAAATCTTTCTCTTACAGATGGTAACCCTAGACCCCTAAACCTAACCCTAAACCCTAGGTAGACCCTAACTAAAGTATCAAAATATTAGCACCAGGGTTACCCTCTCTCTCTCTTCTTGTGGGACAACGAGTCGTCCATCGACCAGATGAACCCTGGTGTCAAAGTTTTACCAACAAAGCGGTGGGTATTTTTACAAGATAGTGCTTTTATTTCTCTCAATATTGTATGATATAGCAGCATCTCAAACCGTCTATTTAAAAGTTCAACTTATACTAGCTTTTCCTAAAAGCAACATAGAGAACTAAAATCTGATGGTCCGTGGTAACACAACTTGATATTGTATTGAACATACCTCAACTGGAAAAGAAACAAACACATTTAAACCACAAATTAGGAAAACGTCGCGCGGGCGCCTTTTTTAAACCATGTTCACGCCTATATCCCTTATGGAGTGGGCAGAACGTCTAGACTTCAAAAATGAGTTGATGCATTACTGTACTTATCGCCGGAAGTAAAACCTGTGACCTATTGAAATCCAGTGGATTGTCCAATTAATAACGTCCATTCTATCAGCTGGTTTGCAGAATAAATCACAGGGGTCGTTGACCCCGGACCCTTGGCTCGCGACGGGAGGGTCATTCCATTCAACACTACTCTGGCCACTTTGTATCCTCTGTCAATATCGATAGCTACCTATTCTATGACAATTTGAAGAACTTTTACACCGTAATAACATTAAGATAATTAAGACGCTGCACTAAACTCAACAACGTTCTTATTTCAATATTGAAAATATACATACATACATATAATTAAGATGGCTATATCCCTTGCAGGGTAAGCAGAGCGTAAACGGCTGTAATAAAAGGCCATTTACACCACGTCTGACAGAATTATGAATTTCATTCAGAAGACAGTGTTTCACTATAGTGACAGGTTGTCAGCATGTCGCCTAACATTGTAAAACTATATAATTGACTCTATAATATATAGGGTAATGCTATTCTAAGCCGGCACCACATGGTGTTGAAAATATTAAGGAACTATGTTATCATGGGTACTATCACTGTCAGTAGCACTGGTTGATGAAGAACGAGTATAAATAAATATGTAGATATATCTATAACTGATAATTCCGAAATGCAGCACACGAGACTCTTGTAACATTTGCTTACTTATCTCTTATTATTTGCTTATATTATGTAGTGTATAATCAAAAACTCTACGTTTTTTGTAGACATGCTACGCCGTAGACCGTAGGCCTCTTCGTAGCTGGATATTACCGGAATTACTATATTTAGATGACCAAATAATATGACTACTAGCATTTGTAGGCATCTATATTTAACACGGCATACCATAACCGTAGCGGAAAACACACAGTAAGGGTGTACGGGACAGTGTACCGAAAATTTTCTATGACGGCTATGTTGGTAAACGGATATGAAATCTACATTACCCAAAAATAACGATTAGCTGACTTTCTGTTTAAAGTTAAAAAAATATTATGTTGCTTAACATAGCCGTCATAGTATGAGTAGGTACCTACTTTAGTTTCATGGACTAATCATCAATGCAAAGTTTTTGATTCTCGAAGAATCACCCACCTACACCGTCTCTTGCACACGGTATAGTGGAAAACATAGATTGCTTAAATAATTTCGAACGACTAGATTTAGCCCAAATTAAATACTGCAATCACAACATTTGTTATATTACCCTGATTTTCGGATTTGATTTGCTACTTTTCAGATACATTGAGACTTTCGTTATAAAAAGTATAGGTACTTCACTACTACGTAGAGTTTCTAGTTTATCCTGCCGGTTCTAATATATTCTCCAGCCGCGCATTTCCTATCCACGCAATCCCCGGGCGGTGCTTTTCGTTTTAAAGTATATCGTCGGTCGACCCATATATCGTAGTTATGCCTTTTCTGGATATATCGCGAGCTATACGTCATACTTCACTTACGCTGCGAGTAAGTAGAGTTTAGGCGAAAAACACACGATAACGTTCCACCTTCCCACACGAGGTACAGAAAGAATAGTTTCTTACCTAGATCTATGAAGCAGTTTAATAAGCTGAATAGTGATTCCCGTTACAATCTATTTGGCGGCAGTGCTCAAAGTGCTAAGAAAGCGCTTATTAAAGATTTTGTTTCCGTGTAGCTAATAGGTTAGGAACAGATAAGATACCTATTTATTTTTCTTTTCTAGTTCATTTAAGATTGTACTTACTTTTAGATTCGTACATTTTGTTTCTATATGTGGAAGCTTGTAATTGGCATTTGTTTATGTACTTATTTAAATATGTTTTTTAGGCTGTAAGCTCACCAAATAAAATAAAATAAAATAAAATTAAATAAAACGTCCGTTCGATTTCGACAGAGGCATCGTTGTGCGATGCCATTTGACATAAACCGTATTCTTATGAAGGTAGGATGGAGAATCGAATGAATGACGCACAAACAGACGTTGCTTGTATTTCTCGCTTAAAAAGTTCGCATATCAATTTAATATTTTTTTTAGATTACTATAGAAAGGGTGCTTTCTGTTCTACAGGGAGTAACAGAAAGGGTATAACAAGCCGAAAGGAGGTCAAGATACTCATGAAACTGAACAACTTTCCCCATGGAGCATGCGTCGAAATATGAATAAAAAAAATTGGATCTCCCATACAAAATCGCCGATCAGCTAATTGATTTACTATGGGAGGTCCAAATTTTTTTTCATATTTTGACCCATGTTCCATAGGGAAAGTTGTTCAGTTTCAAGAGTACCTTGACCTTCTTTCGGCTTGTTATACCTTTTCCATTACTCCCGGTATAATAGTTTGATTTGAGCATTCTTATGCCTAAATATATTAAGGTATAAAAAAAGTTACTGCAAATGTTTTAAGGGGTGTACCAGATCTCGGACATTTTGCGATGAGACGATGAAACGAAACTGAGCATCAGAAAAAAGTATTTGGACGTCCTATCAACTCCCATCGACCAACCTATGAGGTCGGCTGGTAAATTTTGTATGGGAGGTAAAAATATTTTTTTCTAAATTCGTCCTATGCTTCTTTAGCAAAGTTGTTCAGTTTCATGAACTGGTTCACCTCTTTAAATATTTAGAGTTTATTTTTTTAATCCTGTATGGATACACTATTTTGTCTCCACTCGAACTCTTCAAAAAAGCTGAAAAATGAACTAGGTCGAGAATACATCTATTTAATGTTTATTTAAGTCTTGACATTTTTACATGAAGTAACATCTTAGAGCATTATTCAAATGTTTTCTAATCAAATTTGTTTTATTCAGTTTCCCAGCTTTACGAGCTGCAATAAGGAAATTCCCGACAACACAAACATTCAGACTGTTATCACGGGAACTGAACCCGCGACCCGCGGTTGGCAGCGCGCCAGGAAGGAATACGGAACCCTAAAATGCCCGTACTCTTGTCTACGAAAACCATGTTTCTAGTATGAGACGCCGAGTCGACACTACCTAATGAACCAAAGCCTCTATCTATTCGTGTGGGACACCGAGTCGTCCAACGACCCATTGAACTCTGGTGGTTTTACTACCGCCTACTATAAAGGAGAAGGTCTCTGGCACATATTTGTGTTATGATCGCCGTTTCAGTAACCATAGACAGCCGTTCCCTTTGAAGGAACCACCTTTTTCGTCCGGATCACAGCCTGCGGCTGCGGCCGATGCGGCTATAGTCGTGGTATGACAGATAGTTTCACTGTTGTATCTTAGCCGTTAGTAATGCCATAAGATACTGAAATTATATATTCAGGTATCCTTAACATATTATCCATATTGTGTGCCACGACGTGTGCGAATAGATCTCAATCGTATCTTCACCTTGTGCGACACGCTTTAAGTAAGTAAGTACTAGCTGGAGTACCTACCGAACCCGCTCGGATTTCGTTATGCCTCAGTAGAAAGGCGTTGTCAGTTTTAAACAACTCACAAAAGTTGTAACGGAGTGTATTCTAAGAAATAAAATCTACCTAGGTTGATTTACCGCTACTGCAAGAATTTTTACTTAATTATCATAAAAAGAGAACCCAAAAAAAAATAAAAATGAAGATATTATGCTCGTTAAAATATATGAAATAGATAAGTGGAAGAAGTTGCTAAACTAAAAGCTCTTAAAAATAGTTAAATGAAGTTTTGTAATAACTTTGAGAAAATACCAGAATTTAAATAAAATAAGGGATGTTCCGGAACCATTCCAATTACGCGTTCCAAATTTAAAAACCCCGCCATCCAATTTAAAACAAAAGCAATCTCGCGAGAAAAATCTCTTTTACTTTTAAAAAAGGAACACGAGCGCCCGGGTTTTAAAAATCGAATCAGGCAAGCGGCCTTGAGGAGAAAAAAAGGAGGCACGCCCGTCAACACATAAATCATATTTCTGGAGAATTTTTAAAAGTCCTATTGCTTTCGCGTATTTGCCATGTTACCCCCCTTCCTTGGGGGGGTTCGTGTGTACTTACCCCCCGTTTCCTAGTTCTGTTCGGCGAGTACAGGGGGCGTTCTCGTTACTAAGAATTGTGGCCTTGGAGTTGTATCCATGTGGAATTTCGTTTTGAGGGTGGGTTTTGTGCTAATATAATTTCACGTTCAATTAGCAATCGTTGTTGTTAGGTATCTTGGTGTGAAGATTTACAGCACTTTGGTTGCTGAAGTGATGGTTTCTGGAATCGAATCTAGGTTGAACGCAGTTAGGGAACCAAAATAACAGAAAAAAGTTAGTTGTAGCAACTTTGACAGTCTGCAAACATATTTTCTAAATGCAATGCATTGGACATATCCTTGCAATATTTGTCAGATGTTTATTTTAGTTTGCTATTTCCGCAATTTGTTGCCTTCAGTAAAATACCTATGATAAATGAGATGAATAAGCAACTTTTTAAAACGATTCTTTGAATGAATTTACCAATGGGGTTGAAATAAGATTTGTTTCAAATGATATTCCATACAGTTATTTTTTTTTACTTTGCATATTTATTTGCAGAAACATGAAAGAGAATAATAATAATTTTACATAATCATTTTAAACAAACATACGCATTTTATTAACTGCCCATACAAGTACCGAAATCGATACTCATTACCTAGCTAATAGAATAGTATTATGATTGATTATATTATCCAGCTACTATGTAGATTCTTGACACGAATTTCAAGCAGGAATTTTCAACTCTTTTAGGTTACATTTGAAAAAAGCGTAGGTTAATGACGGGTGAGATCATGTTTGGAATTTTGGATACGCAATCGTACTTATCAAAAAGAGGCATTATAAAAAATACCAAGAAAAAACTATTAAAGTGTAACATCGGGACACCCTGTGAAGCGGTAAGGCGCCGCCGAGGAGCGTGGGTGGACGCCGCGCCGCGCGCGCACAGAGCACTCACACAACACAGAGAACACGGGATTATTTCACGAGTTATTGCCGAGGTGAAGGTCGTTTTCTCAATGCCTATTTCAGAATTTGGATACAGACTGAAAAAAATGTAATGACAAGTTGTCTCTATACTATGAGTCGACCATGTCATTTCATGATACATGCTAAATAGCTGTATACTGACTGGTTAAGAACTGGTAAGCAACGCGGTTGAATTATGAAAGTTGCATAGGTATCATTACTTCTTTACGTACTTAATTTTGTCACTGAAGCTGAAAAGTCAACTATACAACGTGTTACAAAACAACCCATAAAAACGCCCATACAAATTGAGTTCATTTTGTATGGGAGGTCCAAATTTTATTTTCATATTTCGACCCATGTTCCATGGGGAAAGTTGTTCAGTTTTACTAGTACCTCGACCTCCTTTCAGCTTTATTGGTTGTTTTGTAACACCCAGTATAAATTGAGAAGATAAGATAGCATATTTCTACGAGAAGGTGTCAACAATGCTATCTCATGAACCTAAACAACGTAATCCGGAACATTTCGCACTGGAACCAGGTCATTCAAGATACTTATGGTGTGCGCAGTCGCAGGTGCTAGGGATAGTTGCTACTGCCTGTTTTATAGTCAATCTTTACAATAAAATTGTAAGAAAAATCTATCATGTGAAGCATTTTATACTTATCCAGGTTTATCTATATATTAAAAGGTCTAAGCAAGCTAAATCTTTAAATGTTCAAAAGCGTAGAGCCTTAATTTTGTGAAACCGGAAATAGAATCGCATCTGTTTTTTGAAAGTGCTCTGCGCTCACATGTGGCGGCGGGGCACTAGGAAGAAAGCGGCGCAGAAAAAAGAAGGGAGACGAAAAACTAGAGCGGGACGGAAAAGTAGGCGAAAAACGAAAAATTTCGCCTCCCTCCCCTCGGGTGGGGGTGGGGAGACGCACACATGCGTGGGGAGACGGCGACCGAGCAGTCTTGATACTCGCGTAAAAGTGAAAGCTGTTTTCAGTTACGTTTCGGACTGCATTTCAGGATCTATTATACACTACCCTAGCGTTTTCGGAGTGATACTAGCAGTAAAGTAGTATGAAGTCATTTTTCTGATATGTATGTATTGTACCCGAAACTATTACCCAATTAGAATTTTTATTTTTAGAAAAACACTTGTTCATACAATTTCAATTTAGCTCAATTACAGCCAGAAATAATAAATAATACACCCTTAACTACCCTTTAGCTTAAGCTGCTATTTAAAGCTTTTGTAGGTACCTGAAATATACAATTTTGTATATGATCTTTTTACATACTTAGCTGCATCATTCAGAGCGAATTATTTTAATTTTCATCAATTACTTTTCTTGCACATGGTAGAGTTGCCACTAAGTAGTTCTTTTCCATAACAGTTCATGTTCTTTTTGACAACAGTTCTTAAAATAACGTTTAGTGCCGTCAAACTTATCCAATTTCCTCATATGGTCGCATTTCCCGAGTTTCCCGAGGATCAAGACTGCTCGCTCCTGGGGGAGGCTATTGTAGCATGTTTTTATACCCAAAAATTTTAAGTCAGTAGGCGCTCGAACTCAGAGCGGCTAGTACGCTTCTAGTAATTATATATATTTATATTTCGTTTTCATTGTACAAGTTTTCCATCGTTCATAATTTGTAATATTTTTATACCGTTTTATACAACAAAAAGTGTTTTTAGATAGGCGTAAAATTACAACATTTTTGGCAATTTAAACTTAAAATTTAAATTGCCGGAAGGAGCTTTTAAGTTTGACACCAAGTTTCGATAACAGTTGGCGGATTAGAAATTTAAATTTGACAGTTAAATTTCAACATGGCGGACTGTATGTTTTTTCGCGGGTTCGTTGACCTCGTCGCCGGGACGCAGTAGGATGATCAACTACCAGAACATTTGACGTCTACTCTATCCGTAAGTATTTCTTATTTGATTTACTTTCTTGTGTATTTTCTTCTTTTCAGCGTGCGTTGGTAAATAATTTTTAAATCAATCGAGGGTGCGTTCAGAAGTTGAATTATTGATAGTTAGGGCACGTTCATAATGCCATGAATATTGCAGTAGTTATGAGTTGTGTGTGACTGTCCGTACACACACACACACATGCGTGTTGGATTGTTTTTATCGCGAGCAGTAAATTAGAAGGGCGCGATAGCCGATAGCCAGTGACTTTAGTAGTGTAGTATTGATTTTTTTCCCTCATTCTGTTAAATTTCATTTATTGGGGGAGAACGATGACGTGTGTTCCGACTAACCGCCCAAAATTAGTAGGCCTACGTTGCGAAGGCAACTGGAGTAATAGGGGCTACATCTAACTTGGTCGGGTTCAAATGGAGGGTAGATGCTAGTTTGGTCAAGACGTATAGCTTTGGATTCGATAAGACAAGAATGCGTCTTTTTTCTTGATAAAACTTTTGCATTGTCTTTCTTTTGGCTTTGTATTTACACAGCGCCATCTATGCCAGGGGGATGCTTACAATAATGAAAAGTTTCTTATAATATAACTTTTCCTACCTCCATTTTTGGGATGATAAATAGGCATTTAAATTTTAGTTTATCATATTTATGTTTCTCGTGAGGTGCTAGGTGATCCTAGTCCTGGCAGCATTCAAAGAGGATTTGCTTCCGGCCTTTTGTCATTTTACTCGCGGATTTCCTATTTATAAGCTTAGTTTTATGTGTAGTTGTAAGATTATCATGTCTGAAGGTTTCGCCTTTTTGATATGTAAAGTTATCTGGCTATATATGTTGTGAATTACATTGATACTTCTTTATATTGTACTAAATTTATAAGCGATTTGTTAAGAACTTTAAAAGTTTCAACTTTACGCGTCGTTACAATATAACATCAAGAATACTTCAATTTACAATATCTCTAAATCTCTTCTTAATTATTTATTATTGTAAACTGAATTACTAAACACCATTATAATGGTCGGTGATGGTGGATATGCATGGATTGTTAGACGCGGTGTAAATGGCGGTTTTTACGGGCGTTTAAGGTCTGCCTACCCCGCAAGAGATATAGGCGTGATGCATGTAAATATTAAAATGGACTAACACGGTTTTCAATCCCAATGTATGATTTTTTGGGGTTTCAAACACCAATCCCATACAGATGTGAATGCCACAGCACAAGTCACGCGTTGCGCTTGTAAAGTTGCTGCGAACTTCCGTAGGGCCTATCTCTACAAACAAGACGGAAGACATGAGACGTGAGACATCGCGACGCTTGAAACCATTACCATTATAATATGTATGAAACGGAAGAGACGACGTCTACCACACGTGAGGAGACGAGCATCGCATCGATGATGGCTGACGATTGCTTGTCTGACAGATGTCATCTCACGTCTCGAGTTGCTCGTCTAATGTGTGAAGGTATACCGTTCCTCATTTAGGTTATGATATGTTCGGATTCGAATGTAATCTACAAAAATTTTAGTCGCGCAATTCTCAATCTTTACCGAAACAAATCACCCTAAATGCGTGGCAAATTCATTCGGTGAAATTTGAACTATCCTATAGGAAATTACGCGACTGAAAAGGCTGATGGAATCGCATCTCAGTCTACCGAAAATATCGTGCGTACTCTGAAATACTGTAATAATACTACCTACCTACGTGTACCTACAGTGATGTTATAACTACTTAATACGGTAAATACCTAGGTATCGTTTTCAGTTAAGCTGTTTTGGCGGCACTTAAAAGAGAATTTAAGCCGATCAACTACGACTTTTAAGCGCCACAAGTTTTACTACTTATAAGTTAATAAGATTACAATTATAGATTTCTATAGGTAAGTAAGTGGTGTGGCTATTTAAGGTGATACATTTTTTATACAAACGAAAAACTGTAACTTGAACTGGATTTGAGGGTCATTATTCAGATTTCGATTCTCCGCGTAAGCTGCGTGGCAAATTTTAATTTAAGCAATTTGAAGATGATGACAATGAAATATGATTCTGTATACTTTCACGATTATAGAACAGTTTGGTGCTCCTTGCTAGCACAATTACTTTTCGAGAAATTTAATTTTAAAATTTTGTGTGCCACGCAGATTACAAATCAAGCCACGCAGATTACATAGCCAATTTTATCTTTGTATTTCCATTAGTTTTCTATAAGTTTTACTTGAAACATGATTATTCTTGACTTAAGTCTAGGTTATAATATAAGGCAAAGATGGAGTCTGTGATGGAGACAGGTCATGGAAAATAAGTCTTTATTCACTACTACCATAAAAAAGATTATAAGGTTTTATGATTTTGGAATCAACAGATCAAGTAATTACCTTAGTTCCTGTCTTTCAGTGTGCATAATGAAAGACAATTCAGAGTGCTTAGTCCGAATTCGTGGATTGGCAACTAAATATAGATGGGATGGTATCCCGCCAAATATACTTACAGGTGTTCTATGGTGGAAAGGAGCTGGCAGAATAAAGTCGTGGAGGTCTTGGTTCAGCATAATTTTGAATAAAAATATGATGAAGATTGCTAGGCAGGCCATCTTGCGACAAAAAGCAAGGCTGTGTAGATTGGTATTGACCAGATATGTGTCGTATTGAGTTCCATCAAATCAAGAGCAACTTATTGACTAAGTCATCCAAGGGGTGGCTGGATTTCTACACACAGGATCAGGCTTGAGTTTTATATGAATTCTTTAATGCAAACATAATAAATAACATTTGGTGATACTTAAATTTAGTTAGAAGGGTGGTTGATGACAACTCAATGCCCAGTCAAGCTATTCGCAATGACAGAAATAAGTGTACTTCGGAAAAGTAGTTGTCTAGTCGAGAGGACTACTTTCAGATGCAATAAAGCTCCTGTGTCGTGGTAGCATTGAATGAGACCAGGGCTTTCTCTATAGAACGCAATTTCTGCTCTGCCGATTTGGACTTGACAATGTCTCTGTGACGGCACTGTCTTCGGCATACCTATGAATACCAAACTTAAGTAGTTGAAAGCTGTTGTGAAGGGAAAAATCGCCGAGAGACTAGAACCTTGAGGACCACAGGCATCAATGGCCATGAGGTCAGAGAGATAGCTGTTATTGATTACAAAAACCAGCTGGATTGTCATAAACAGGAAGCTTGCTGAGGTGCCAGGTCAAGGTTTCTGCCAGACCTAGTCCAGCTAAAAGCCTTCGAAATGTCAAGCGAAGTGGCAAGTTCGCCACGTTTGCCCAAGATTCCCAGTAGTCTTAGGTGAAAGTCATATTGACGGCCGCAGTTGGTAGGGGTAACTAACAAGTTAACTCACCATGGCCTAACTCCGTGAATTGCAGTAGAATTAAATAATATCAGGAAGATTTGACTCTCCACAGATATTGTGTCGCCCAGGACACGGTTATGGCATACGCAGGGTTGCCTAAGCCCTATGCGACCCTCTCGGCCTCCCTGTCTGGATCCGCAAGAAAGACAGGTCAGCTGCAGGTGTTTGCTGCACATTAGACTTATATGACACGCGTCTGATGGAGACCTTCTTCCTCACCATGACGTAACAGTAAATCGAGTTAACGCTATCGCCCTGTTTATGAACCGATGATACCTACATAAGCAAGTTAAGGGAGCTTTGGCATTGTACTTCTTTTAGAAATAGGTAGTGCAAGCGAGGATAAATTTAGCAAGATTGTCAGCACAAGAGATTAATCAGGAGCACTATGTCTCAATACAGTCGCTGGCATATTATCTGATCTACCTTACAATTTTGACTTTTGGCCTCAAAATACACATCAAGCCAATGAGACAACGATCACTAGCATCGAAAAATTGCTGCGAGACATTGTTAAATGGTTGAATAGAGCCAACGTCCAGTATGTTTTGACAAAACATGCACTCAAATCCATCAAAATTGGTAAAAAGTCTATGTCCAAGTATAACTATATGAAAACTCAAAAACTTGATGATATTTGCCAAAAGAATTCTTTTCATATGTTTTTTAATGAATATTAGGTAAATAATAGTATTAAAAATGGTTATTTCAACCTTTTTTTAACTCTTAGAATCATTGTGTAATCTGCGTGGGAAGAATTGTAAGCTGCGTGGGTATTTTGCCACGCAAATTACTCCACGCAGATTACAAAAACAGAGCATTTTTGATAATAACTCGGCCATCTTTTATTGCATCTAAATAAAATTATAGACCAATAGTCCCGACTATATTACAAATCAGCCCTGTAAAAGACGAATCTCTAAGAGTATTAATTCTAGAAGAAATTTGAATCCACGTAACTTACATGCAAGGGTAGTAAAACTTGTGTCAGCCCTTATTTTTGGAAATATTTTTAGTTCTGGGCACTGAGGTGCCCATTCACTCTGCTTGATTATTGAAGCATATCATAATAATTTGAGGAACAAAAACTCAGCTGGATACGGTAATAATCTTAGAAGTTATGACCGATTTTACCACGCTTGGGCTAACTGTCCGAAATCGTGTGACCGATACATATTCGGGTTTATTTTTAAAAATACACGCATCACATATTTTCTTCATCATTCACCTAATATACTGCTTTATGACGATTATTTTGATATACAATAGATGCGTACAAAACATAAGAAAAGTAGTAAAATCATAATTTGTAAAAAGTTTGTGCGAGGTGTGACATGCGGAGAACACCAAAAATCCTCCCGTTTTCAACTTTCAGACTGGGTTTTGAAATACTAAGTGAATATAAAATAAGACTTTTTAATCGATTCCACATAGGTATTGAAGTGTTAAATCATGTCCAATCGATCGATATGTCCAAACTTGTATAGTTTATTATTTACAACCCTGTGACCGAAATTTTCGACCGTTTGAAGAATGACCCTTGAACATGAGATGCAGATATTTTTTTGAGAAATGCACAAAAGGCACAACTAAATTACGTGCTTAAAAGATGTAAGGTAGATTTTACGCCCACAAAATCAAACTTATATTTTACAGCAGATAGTCCCATATATTTGCGAAAAGTAGCGAATTTTTAAAATAATTTTTTTATTTTTCGATATAGTGTGTAAACACGGGTTTTCCCACCGAGTTTTAAGACTTTTGTCTCCTCTACTTCTATGGCTATCTTTCTTCTTCTTATCTGTCTTTATTCTGAGGTCTTGCCCACGCGCCGGGGTCACCTAGCTTGTTCGCGTTTCAATTCATAATCGTTTGACGTCAAGCCGGTGATGAAGTGTCAAAGAATTTGGATCCCAGGTAAGTAAAATATTTTGAACTGGAATTTTAATCGATTGACGTCAAGGGTGTGTGATAAAGAGTCGAAAGACTTGGATTCTAGGTAAGTTTTTTAGTTTTTATTTTTTAATATTATTATTATTCTCCTATACGTAGCAAGACTAAGGTGAGGAAGTTACTCCATATTACTCAATATTAAGAACTACGACTGTCATATTAATAAGCTAAAATAACATTGGTTTGATACTCATTTATGCATGTTTTAACATTTTTATGCATATATGATCTCCTGTTCTTGTCACCTATTTTAAGTTTTCTTAATTATTGTAATTTAATAAATTAAATTAATACCAACACATATGTGAGGAATATTTTTCAATTAAATAACTAGTCTATTTAATAAAAAAATATTTTCATAAACTATTTTACCATAAAGTTGGGCTAAGCAACAACAATAACGAACAGTGGTGCCGGCTTAGAATAGCATTACCCCATATCTTTTCCGTGGGTGTCGTAAGAAGCGATAAAGGGATTTGAGAGTTGATGTGTATTGCAATTTTAGGCGACAAGAACATGATGATGATGTTGATTGGGGAAAGTTGTTCGTTCAGTTTCATGGGCTGGTTCACCTCATAAATTACCTATTTGCAGTTATTTTTTGTGCCGTGTGGTGCCGGCAGAGTAGAATAGCACCACCCCCGTCTTCCCGTGGGGGTCGTAAGAGGCGACCGAGGGATAAACCCGACCCAAACAGCCAGGGTCAACCGTATGGTGGCAGTTAATCCACCACAATTAAAAGCATTCCCAAGGAGGGTTGACGTCTGGTAGGCTGCCGGTCGTAAAATTAAGCCAAATCCTTTGCAACACGATTTAGTATTCAACAAAACGTGTTGCGCCGACCCCAAGTAATTGGGATAAGGGCAGGAAGATGTTGATGAGTTATTTTTTTACATCCTGTATGTAGGTATGCATAAGGGACAAAACCCCCTAGCATAAAGAATACATGTGTTATGTCGCGGTGTGGCCTGAAAACGCGGGCGCAAAAAGGTCCTCGCGTCCGTCTAAGGCTCGTCTCGAGGGTCAGAACGACACGTGTTCCTCTGTTATGGAAGATACAAATAGAAAACCTGTCGGGACGTACGTAGGGATAATGCGGGGGCCACACGTAGCGACCATTGCTAGGGAAGGCAGAATCTGACATACGCATGCAATTGCGCTGCGCTAAAAAAACGCTACAACAAGATGTTACGTGTGGGCCCCGCTTGCGGTAAAATGCCCACGCACAGTCTTCTGTTTCATACATTTTATATGGAAACGATTTTAAGCGTCGCGATGTCAAACGTTTTATGTCTCATGTCTCACGACGTATACTCTTTTGAGTTTGGGCCTTAGCAAGCTGCACAGAGTAGACGTGAGACGTAAGATGGCATCTGTCAAACAAGTAGGTATTCGTCGGAGACGTGAGACGGGTGACATCGCGACGCTTGAAACAGTATCCATATAAAAATATAAAATGTATGAAACATACTAGACAAAGTTACACACGTGAGAAGCGTTTCGCATCCATAACGACTGACGATCGTTTGTCTGGCAGATGTCAAGTTGCTCGTCGCATCGCGCGTGTTGTCTGTGAAGCTTGCCCCTCAGCAATGGATCATACGAGCATGCAGTATGAGGCCATAAAAAGCACTCGCCCCGGTCAGATTTGGCACGCGTTGCAATACTTACCTAATTACTACTAAATGCACAAAGACACAAAATACAACTTAAACCAATATTATTCAGGGGTTCTAATCTTACCACAATTTAAGAATTAGCTGATATTTTGACCGAGTTGTCGTGGACATTTTGTGTGACTGCCGAATCTGAATACGACGAGTTTTCGTAGGATTCATAGGTAGTTGTTCATAGGATTCTTCCTGAAACATTTCCGTACTCTGATGAGCCTAAGCCCCACTTTGCCAACTACTTTACTTCTACTTTCATTTCATTATAATTATGCAGGTTCGTCGTTCGTTTTTCAAAACCTCACCTTATTGTCTACTACCCTGTCAGCAGCATCCTTTGGACAATTCGGTGTCCCACTCGAAGAAAATTAAGAAGAAGCACCCAATTCGATTTACACTGCGTGCTATCTTATCTTGAGTTGCCTAGGTAAGTTTTATCTTACTACAATGACAGAAGTTGAGAAGTAAGATATCCAGCAATGTATGCTTAAACTGTTGGCAGGGTACTGTTACCACAAAATACATAAATAGAGAGTTTACAGAAGGTTCACTCGACTTACTCTTCACTCTTTTACTATTCATTCTTTAGGATTTTCGCGATTGTCATTTGTTACATAGCCAGAGTTGCTACTGTCAAAAATATCAATGTATAAGAATATCAAAACAGCAAAATCTGATAAAGGTCGTCATACCATACCTACTAAATTATGATTCTGAGCCAATTTTTAATCCAAGAAATATATCAACCAACCAAAAGTTCCCCTGAGATTTTAGTAAGCGTCAAAATCTTCACTGATACTGAGTGAGCCATCTGTATAGGCGCTCTAAGCGCCGTTTCCCTAATTTATACCTACTGTAACTTTAAATCTGTGAAACTGTTGGTAACGATTGAAATCCGTTTGTTGGATTTGAAATGCCCTTGCAAGTGAGGCGGGAAGGCCGGCAATTACCGTATTCGTATGGCTGCCGAACTTATCGATTCCAATAAGAACTTAATTTATGCAAATACATCATACAAACATACATATATCACGTCTAGGTATATCCTAGGAGGCAGAGTGTAAACGGCTGAAAAAAACGGCTATTTACACCATGTCTGACAAAAGTTTGAGAGTCATTCAGAAGACTGTGTATCACTATAGTGACAAGTTGTCAGCCTGTCGCCCAAATTGTAAAACTCGTCAACCCCCAAATCCTTTAGTCGCTTCTTACATCACGAGAAATATATGGGGTGGTGCTAATCTAAGCTGGCACCACACGGCAATTTTTATTAACAATGCAAATCCTTTAATAAAAGTTGCCCAGCCTAGGTCTAAGAGAGATTTCATATTCTTACAACTTAATAAAAAAAAACTTTTAATTATGGTCTAGAAGCGACAGAGAGGAGGGTTTGCTGTTCCTTCTAATAACAGTAAACAGTTTTCAGATCAACTACGAGTAAATAGCAAAAAAAGGCTATAAACAGACAGAGAGGTAGTGACAGATTTTGCAAGAAAGTTAGTTAAAAATATACTAATACATTTAGATTAGGCAATTAAAGCTTATGAACAGTTTTTACACCATTCCCAATTTAGTTAAGTTAATTAACCAGCTATGAGCTCCAAAAAATGGTTTGACTTAACTATCATGA
Organism: Phthorimaea operculella; assembly: GCA_024500475.1. NCBI lineage: Eukaryota > Metazoa > Arthropoda > Insecta > Lepidoptera > Gelechiidae > Phthorimaea > Phthorimaea operculella. The sequence continues at coordinate 5,648,786 of JANFCV010000007.1, read as the reverse complement.
TATGCGGTTTGTAAACTTCTTTTGTCAAAAAGCCGTTACTGGCTTAACACCCGAAAAATAATTTGAAGAGACTAATAGCTGCATATCCACCAACGTTTGACGTCAAATTCTTTTTAATAAAAAGTAAAACAACATGCAATCGTGCAAGATTTACCGTTTTGTGTAGGTGCCCTAAACCACCAAAAGGTAATCTGACTGTTTCACTAACTTACCTACCTACCTATTGCATTTTTAAGTCATGAGTTCACTACAGACGGTCCCTTCTCGTGATATACCTCTAATGACGTTTTATGATAATTACGTATTTACCGGATTTAAATTTTCCTAAGTATAACTCGTAATTTAGCAAAAATTAAACCGACTTTACAGTGGAGAAATATTTTTACCTATTAGGTACTGATTTCAAAACTGGAAGCTCGGCTCACTATCCAAATACCTACTGGTTTTTTAACTCGACTCCTAAGTTAGAAAAAGGAAGTATTTTTTAGATACTCGTAATGTCAGAACAAAATACGAATATTCACCTATGCGGAATTACAAATGTACACTTCTTAAATAGGTACTTACTCAATGCCCTTATAAACAAACACTTCAAAATATTTTAGAATTCTGAGAAGGTTGTCCTCGTATTTTACTGTTGGTCAAAAATGGTGACACATTGAATTAATTCATTCCATTAGGTCTATCTCAAGTTCAATGACGCACTACGCGCCGCCGTGGAAAGAACAATCAGTGTATTGACTCATCAAAAACGTATTTGTATGGACGCAAATTAGCATGTGCCTTCCTCAAACTAGTCTCGAAAAGGTTAGGCGCCGGTGGGCCCGCTACGCTACTTTGAAAGGTGGTACAGCGCCTGCACGCACATCAACCAGGGACCAACTTATAATCTTTTTTCACACAAATACTTAGAAAAACCAGTAAAAGTCAATCCCTTAAAGGAAGTTTGATGTGCTGGCTATATTATGGTGAGTAGTTGATTAAGTAGAAGTGGAACCTATAAAAATAAAACGTGGTCATGTATGTTTGGACCTGGATTGGACCATGAATTCCGACAACTATATCAGATACCTAATCAGAAAATAACAAGAAAAACGATTAAATGAGGCAGTTAAGAAATATGGCTTGTGCTTTGATGTGACGTCACATAACTTACTGCACCTTAGATACCATAGAAGATACACAGGTATGATGATATTATGATCATGACATGATCTAAACTAACCTATTTCAAAGAAGCCGTTATTTTTTGCAACCGAAACTCACATTTACTATACAGGGTGTAAGGGACAGCCCTCCGAATACTGAAAGGGTGCATTCAGACCATGAAACTCAACAACTTTCCATAGAAATAATTTTCAGGAAACGTAAATTTTTTTTGACTTCCCATAGTAAATGCAATCAGGTGATCGTGGTTTTGTATGGGAAGTCGAAAAATTTTTTTCGTTTCCTGAAATTTATTTCTATGGGAAGTTGTTCAGTTTCATGGTCTGAATGCACCCCTTCAGTATTCGGAGGGCTGTCCCTTACACCCCGTGTGCGATTCCATCAGGTTTGGAAAGTGTCTAGTTCGGATCTGATAGCATAGCAGGCAGGGTAAGGTGGTGCAAGATTCCAGAATGAAGCTCGTAACGGACTACAGTTATATTTTTTTCTCGGCTGCAACACATGCTCCCGAAAAAGAATGGTAAATGAGTGTAAAGCCACAAAATTATGTGAGGTTAAAGTTTTTAAGTCACTATAATTTATTTATTTTATATAATGAATGTTTTACTGTACTGAAATCAGCAGTAATTTGTCATTGTCTGCTTGATGCTTATTTGTCATTGTTTTGAAGAGTTGGCGGTAGAAGCACAATGTTTGCAAAATAACCTCCCTGCGGTCGATTAGGTCTGAATGTCTTAAATGATCAGTAAAGTTCTTAATGAACATCCACTTTTGATTAATACATACACATTCATTCATATTTTTTGTCTCACAATACAACATAGTTGCGCAATCTTTTCGATCTCAACGTGCAATTTTATACGATATGATGTGTAAAATTGTGAAATTCCTAATTTGCGATTTTTACTTATATCTATGCTGAGCCAAATTATTATTTTTTACAATTATTAGTGTATATATTTCTTACTAGCTGGTGCCCGCAAACTTCGTTTCGCCAAGGGAAGTTTATGAGCCGACAGAAGCGGCACATCATGCACAACAACTATTTCAATACAGAAATTGTCTTATCTCTTAAAGTTTTGCCGAGGTCTATATGTTCCGTCAGAAAGGCAGACAGACAGGCCCTCCAGTGCTGATTAAGGTTCTCACTAATCATAAAATATGATCAAGACGTTTATCTTCCACCATGACCATACCACACATCAAAAAATATCGCAATCTTTTTGCGGGGTTCATGCACATTTAGGTTTACCACACAGACTTCTTCATCTTCCTTGCATCTTCTTATTTTGGGTGGTGTTTGCTCTTCTAATTTTTCGGCACCATAAGGTTGTTTCTGGGGTTGTCGGGTCAGGTAGTTCATCTTTTTTCGTGAGGTCGGTCATACACACTAACAGATTACATTTTCAAATGTAGGAAGTGTGATATCGATATTGATTGTTAGCTGGTCCCCGCGAACTTCGTGTAGTTTTGTTCCTTTACCTACATTGAAAAATACAAATTTCCACACCAGCATCTTAAAAATTGTATCCATCACGCTAATTATGTAATAATTGTTGGAACCATATTTCTAAAACCGTAGATGCATTGCCAGCAGATGCCAGCAGAAGCGTTCCGTCAAGCTGAACAACTTTTGCTTTGGAGTCATATCCGTATCTCCAATAGTTTACCTGTACTCCTGTTGGTGCACCTGGTGGTTTAAATCAGGTACTCTAAACTTTCGATGTCTTTATGCCAGCAGAAGCGTTCTATCAAGCTGAACCACTTTTGCTTTGGAGTCATATCTGTATCTCTTATAGTTTACTTGGGCTCCTGTTGGTGAACCTGTTGGTCTACATCAGGTACTCCAACTTTCGATGTCTATTTGCCAACAAAAGCGTCCCATCAAGCTTAACAACTTTTGCTTTGGAGTCATATCTGTATCTCCTATAGTTTACCTGGGCTCTTGTTGGTGCAACTGGTGGTCTACATCAGGTACTCCAAACCTTCGATGTCTATTTGCCAGCAGAAGCGTCCTATCAAGCTGAACAACTTTTGCTTAGCAGTCATATCTCTACCTCCTATAGTTTACCTGGGCTCCTGTTGGTGCGTCTGGTGGTCTACATCAGGTACTCCAAACCTTGGATGTCTATTTGCCAGCAGAAGCGTCCCATCAAGCTGAACAATTTTTGTCTTGGAGTCATATGCGTATCTCCTATAGTTTACCTGGGCTGCTGTTGGTGCACCTGGTGGTCTACATCAGGTACTCCAAACCTTCGATCTCTATTTGCCAGCAGAAGCGTCCTATCAAGCTGAACAACTTTTGCTTAGAAGTCATATCTCTACCTCCTATAGTTTTCCTGGGCTCCTGTTGGTGCGTCTGGTGGTCTACATCAGGTACTCCAAACCTTGGATGTCTATTCGCCAGCAGAAGTGTCCTATCAAGCCGAACAACTTTTGCTTTGGGGTCATATCTCTATCTCCTATAGTTTACCTGGGCTCCTGTTGGTGCACCTGGTGGTCTACATCAGGTACTCCAAACCTTGGATGTCTATTCGCCAGCAAAAGCGTCCTATTAAGCCTAACAACTTTTGCTTTGGAGTCATATATCTATATCCTATAGTTTAGCCGGGCTCCTAATGGTGCTTCTGGTGGTCTACATCTGGTACTCCAGACCCTAGAGTGGTAAAATGTATCCTAGATGTTGACCCGACTAATAAGGTATTACGACACAAAATTTGGTTAAAATCCGTCCAGTAGTTTATCCGTGAAAGATGGACAAACAAACAGACAGACAAACAGACAGACAAACAGACAGACAAACAGACAGACAAACAGACAGACAAACAGACAAAATATTTTTTAACGATTGTTCTGAGATCTGTGTCCTGAGCACAATTGAAAGCAAAAATCCTTTTTTTAAACTATCCCATGTACAGAATTGATGTCGTTTCTGTTTTATTATATGTATAGATATTTCGCGATTTATGCACATTATAAAGTTGCGCAATCTTATCGATTTGACGCGCAATTTAACACACTACGGTGTACAAAATTGCGGAATTCCCAATTTTCGATTTTCTTTTAATTGTTAAGGCGATTATATACTTAAATCTATTTTGCTTTAATAAGTAGGTATGTTGATTTGTTTAAAAAATTAATGATTGATCCTAGATGAGTTTAATATTTTTCAAGTTAAAAGTGTTTGATTAAAAACTGCCCAATCTTAACACTACCCTACCCTACATAAAGGGGTATAGAGTCAGTTTGATTCAATACGGGCTTACCCATACAAAATCAATTAAGTAGGTAACGACCAAAAATCCACTTAGAAGTAAGTAGGTAAGTAATAGGGAAACCAGTTTTAAAATCACGTAACATTTAAGATGGAACGACAATTAAGTCTATGCATCTAATCTTAGTTGATTCTTTATTATTTTTCCGGTTACTCAGTCTACTCTAGATCTGGACTACATAGCTGTCTTTATTGAACACAGCAAAAAAAATCGATTGACTGCAAGTTTCACTTAGAACACCTAAAAACAAGTGGAAAACTCGCCACTTTTGAATATGTACGTAATCAAAAATACCCTATATTAACGAGATTGACTTGAGTGTTATCCCGAGTAAAACCCATCGGGCACATTTGACATCCCGAGAAAACCCAAATGAAGGCGCATAGATGAGCGTAAAAACCCGCGGTGGCCCACGACGCGACACGCGCCGGGACAGAACCGAATCTTGCGGAAAATACGCATCATTTCCTGTTTTATAAGCAGGTTGACAAGTAGCTCACCGTGACATCACAAGACTCAATTCAAAGTTTAAATTATAGAAATAAGGGGAAAAGTTAAAGTAAATTAGATCAGGATATATAGTCATCTTGTATATTTTTAAACGCAAAATCATATGACAGGTGTGTCGCAATAATTATTTCAAATGCGAAATTCATTCATGTTTCATTTGACTGTAAATAAAATGATGGTGACCAAAAATATCAAGAAATGTGTGACAAATAATTTAACTCTAAAGAGACTTTATATTGCGACTGATTGCGACCATTTCAAATTCTTGGAAGTGAAAGTAAGATTGAGCACTATTTTACAATTTTAATTCTGTGGAATCAAGTTTTGCACATCTATTTATTTGCTGAGAGGTTTGCGGCTAGGTCGCTAGAACTACCTTGTGAGGTAAAGTAGATTTAGGTTTAAATTTCTCTATTCCGTAAAAAAAATGAGTGTACATTCGTAGATTGATCGATATTCCTACTTACATGGTAATTATTTACCCTTTAGTCGCTGAGTACCTAAAAAGCAGTCTACCAATTTCGCGCCTTCTGAATAGGTTATTAATTTTAAAAAAAATCTTATTTTTACAAACATTTAGCGTAAAAGCAAAGATTTTGCTACAGTAAAACTGCAACTGTAAACAACAACACACTGTGATTTCTTATGATAACTGATCAATTGTATAAGAAATTAAGAAATTTATTGATATTTAGAGCTAAGAAATTTGAAGACACATGTAATAGGGTTTTTATGCACTCACAGTGCTATATTCTGTTTTTTTAAATTATATTGAAGCAACATGATGTTGATTGGAAACAATTCTGTCATTTTATACGGATTTTGGCTATACTTAATGGTAATTATATCATTCGACATTTGCAAAGACGACTTGTATGTATGTATTTTTAAATGACCCTGTACAAACGCGTACATGTGGTGCCAAGATGTTGGATTTATCAATCAGGACATTAGGAAATTATATATTCTAACCAAATAAAATAACAACTCAAAGTTAGGTATGTTATGATATGAGGATTGAGGAGTTAATAATTGATCAACAAAGTTAATTAATGAACAACAACTGTATGTTTCACGAAAATAGATCGACAGCATGGATAAGTATTTACTACGAAAAGTTGCAATTATTAATTTAAAAAAACTAAAACGATTTTGTTCAAAATTAAAGCTTTTATTTTTATACGATTAATTCACATAAGTTAATATTTCTTTAATAAATATAAATGTATAAATATATAATGTAAAATACACATTAAATTAAGTATACGTTTAACCTAACTTACATCTATGACTATCGCAAATAGTATAAAACAAAATTTTCTTCATAAATAGACAATATGTTGTTAATTTACTTAAAAATACAGTATTTGGCAGTAATCTCACATAGGCGTTTATATATTAATATCACAACAGCCTCAAGAAATGCAATTGTTTCCTTCCTAACTAATTAATTAAATACTATGCACTTAACAAACGTTCATAAAAGTCACTTTCAGCAATATAAATCTAAATATTTAACAAATTTATATTTTTGACCTAAAACTTTTATAAAATCACTGGTTTGGTTCGGTTACCCAGAAAAATCACAAAATATACAACCCATTTATACGCCGAAATAAGTTTTTTGGAAAATATTAATTATTATTTAGGTATGAACTCAATATTTAAATAATAATTTATTAAGAATTTAATCCAAAATGACCAAAATCTTACTTTTAAACGACTTATCTCCCAAGTTGTTTCAGAAGAACTTTTGGTATGGGCACACAAAAACGTCCTTGCCTGAGGGTGCCAATTGGGCAGTTCTTGTCATGATATCCTTCAGGGAACCCGTAATCAGTCGGCAATTCCTCGGGCTCTTCAGAAAAATCTGGTTCATCCTGCGCTACCTTCACTGGGGCATCAGCCGGGACTTGCGGTTCTGATTCTTCAGTAGAGTCAGGCTGTGTCTTACGCTTCTTTCTGTTGTATTCTATGCAGTTTGAGCACGTAACTTGAGGGGTGATCATAGCAGGACTGATGGGAGTATCGTGGTTCGCTTCTACTTCTTTTATAAGCTCCATGAGCAGTTCTGTTTCTTCTATTGGCACGTCGTCGCAGGTGCAGGTGCCGCCCCCGGCCGGCGCCGGCGCGGGCGCACACTTCACGTTTGCAACGACACACAGCGCGGCAAATAACACAAATTTAGCGGCCATCTTTGTGCGCTCTTGGTCTTAGACTGTATAGATCGCTCGGATGCGCCCGTATTTATATTAATTTGGTATCGGCATGTTGTGACGTGATTCACCCTTTTGAATCATGTCATAGTTCCATCCTTTGCATAAAAACATGTTTATTAATTTCGGTCGAAATGCGGTTTAGTACGAGTGAATCAATTGTTATTGTAATTCATACTCACCTATTAATTCATAAGTGCAATGAGGTGATAAAAATTCAACATTCTGCTCTGCACTTACCTTACTTACTTTGTGAGTATGGCAAATATTATGAGCATGTTAAGCATTCTTATTCTTCTTCAATCCTATGGTACCCAGATAGTATATTAAAGCTAACCGGGTAAAACTTATCGTTCATAGGAGTTCGATCACTTCAGGTAGATGTTGTTGTAGAAGGGTATATTGAAATGCCTACTTAATTAAACTATTACTTATTTTATTTGACCTCGTTAACTTCTTTAGAATAAGGCCACATCTGTTTCTATTGTTGACTAATTGACACAATGACAACAACTGATTAGGCTTTTATTAATAACCGTACGATTAGATATCTTGAATATAGGATTCATTTACTAATCACTCATTAGTGTCTTACTTATTTTTATTTTATTTTATATAATAAAACATATAGAATTAGACTTAGCAATCCAACACACACTAACGTTTATATGTGTTTAATATAGCCGTAGTTAAATATTGAACCGGCCTATGAGAATAAATAAACATAGAGAAATCGAAAAATTAAACAGAGAAATTATTAGGTATGCATTTGATAATAATGATTGCTTCTGACGCACCCACGTCAGTATGTAGGATCTTCCAAAATATATGACGTAGGGACGGTAATTTATATACTCGTAACAGTCTATAAGTAGAATTTTCGATTTGTATTGTAGATAATTATTAATTAAATTAGTGATGTAACGAATATAGTTAGGTAGGTATTTCATTGAGCAAATGCGCGATGCGAATGTAGATGCGATTGCGAATGTCTGCAAATGTGAATGCGAAAGCGAATTTACAGTTTTTTAGGTGAATAGCACACGCACCGGGCGGTATCGCGGTTTGTCGCAGCAAATATGTGACAGCCGCAATTTTATACGGTGACGAGAGCTACGATATCTGGCTGTCGTCTGGGACTTCGTAAACTGCTTTGGTCAAAAAAAGGATTCAAGAAATCACCGGAAAATCCAGCGGTGCGTTTGAGTACCGCAGTTATACCGGGTGTAAGGGAAGATGTATACTTCCTAGGCATGATATGGTAGACTATGAAACAAGACAAGTTTTTCTTCGTGAATTCTTTTTCCACCTTTTTTAATTTCCCATCGAAGGGTCCAAAGTAAAGCTTGTTCAGTTTCGTGGTCTGGTCATCTGCAAAGTTTTCGGTACACCTTCCCTTACACCTGGCATAGGTAGGTACAGTCTCTCACGCTAACTCATGAACAATTCTATTTTTAAGGTTTCGATTTTCATGTGATCTATACTGACAAGCCGGGCAGAAACTATGTTGTACGATTCAATAAATGTTGCTGCAGCTTGAAAAGTAACAATTATTGCTGTAAAATATTACAGTCTGAAAAAAATCGAAACCTTACATTTTGGATTGTTCTTGAGTGAGCGGGAGTGACTGTAGTCGGCAAGTGCCACGGGTAGCCCCGTAGTCGGTTTTCACTCTCTTCGTCGACTAATCGTGACTTTTTACGTTCTACAATAACACAAGTTTTATGTAATTTATGACGATGGAAAAATAAAACAACTTGTTGCAAAGTTTTGTGTTGTGTGGCTTCTGTAATTTTAGGTTGCCATCAGAAACGGATTTCCGTTTCATTGGAACTGTAAGTAAAGAAAATGTTGGTTTTCTAGGAGTTCTTTACTGGTCTAGTAGACGAGTACCTAGTATATTGCTTATAAATACCGAAAAACACACATGTCAAACTGAACGACTTTCCCCAAGGATCAAAGTAAAGTACTTATTAAATAAAGAAAAAAACAGTAAAATATGCACTGAAATTCCATACTTTATCTAAAAGTCGTAAATAAAAAGCTTAAATAAATTTTATAAAATTATATGTTATGGTTTTAATTTGTTACAGGTTTGCCAGAGGAAAGTTCATAAAGCTTGAAACTTTTCACAAAATTTAGTGAATTCTGGGACCAACACTGAAAATATTCTGCAATCATCGATGGCTCTTCAATTCATACACATAGCTCTCTAATCAATAACAAATTTTAATTTTAGTAGATTTTATTACACTTCTACCTATTAAAAAAAATATTTTTTTATTATCATCATTTATAACAAGTCAGTTAAGTCCAATAGTTAGTTAGTTAAGTGCAATAGTTTTAATTTCAGTCTTCGACGATTTCTGGTCAAGGCTGTTTATGCCGTTTACCCTCAGCCTTCTCTTTAACGAAACTTATAACGATATTCCTGAATGAAATCAAGTAAAGTGTCTGGCTATACATGCGAATGAATCCCTATATTCGTTACATTACTAATTTCGTATAAACTACTTATGAATGACTTTTCAAACTAATCTATCAGATTAATTCCTGAAACAAAATGTTCTTACGCTGGTTGCGTTACCAAAAAGCTTTTCAAAAGTTTATATTTTAATAAGTATGTATAATAATTTATTACTCATAATGCAATAAAATAAAGAGTCGGTCAAAACGTCACTGTGGTAATTTTATTTACCTTAGAATTTATCCTCTTGAGTAAAATATTGCAGGAATAAAATAACTATTACACAGGAATATTATATCAAACTATTCTTACGTATTTATTACGCACATATGTTAGAATATGCGTCACAGGATTCAAAGGCAAAAACTATGTAATACGTTTTAAATTAATTATAGGTTTGTCTCTGATTCCAAGTAGGTATCCCAGATGTAGAAACCAAATAAGACTGAGGCAGAGGTGAAAATGGAACTGCATTTAGGTAATCCTCTTGAAAATGTCACAGGCACTAGTTAAATAATTCTCTAAACTTCCCATAACATTGTCACATGTTTTTCAGTTTAGGGTTTTTGCTGTTATACATTTGTACTGAACAAAAATTTTAAGACAACTCGTATGTTTAAAATGGAATTGTTTTTTTAGGAATATAAAGAACACTCTTGCAATAAGTAAAATAAAAATAAAACTTTCTTTCTCGAGTATAAAACAAAAGACATCTACTAAGTAACTAAGTACTATACTCAAAATAGTGAAAAACTATTTATTTAACAATATATTGTACACAGATAATTACAAACATAAATGACATAAACAATATTAGTACAATAGGCACTGCTTATTTCAATAGAAATTTCTTCCAGCAGACCTTAGGAAGGAGGAACTATATCCAATTATAGAGCAGGGCTTGGCCACTTCTGTTTATTTAAAAAGGTACTGCCAAGCAATAAAAGTGATGACACTTTAGTAATCGCACGAGTATATCCCAGACGAGAATTGGAGTAGGTATAATAACTTGTCTACAACTGTACCAGATATACCTAATAGGTGGTGGATAAATGCACTTGGCTCTATAAAAAACTACAGCTCTTTAATCTCCCCGTAGCCATCATAACCTCAAAAAACCCCTGTCATATAGGAAAAACCAGCCATGCTTCTATAAATACTAGGATAATTAATAGGAACCCGCTGTGTGTTTTTTTAATTTATCCCTATGTAGGATCCACTATTTGCATGTGTGCATTCAGATGCTTTCATATATAACTAGGTAGGTACTACGTGTAGGTATTGTGTTGGCAACAGTCACAGTTTGAGAGAGATTTGACTACAAGAAACTTTAATGCAAGTTTTTTATAATGCAATATAGGACTATCATTAAACAAAGGAAGATAATATAATGAAATTAGTGATAATTATAAATACAATTGTTCATAATTCACGATCATAAGTTGTCAATTTATTTGAAAATATTCCCCTGAAAGTCACATATTACTGGACAAAACCTTGTAATTTTATAAAACACGGTGACGATGATGATAATGCAACAACAACCTCTAAAACTGAAGTAACAAATAGAAGCAATATTGATGTATCGACACGAATAAATCCACGGGGTGTAATTCGTATAATGGAAACTCGGTCAGCAATATTTGGTAGTTAATTTACAGAAAATGTAAGTTGATAGCCACTATAACCGCGGGCTCGGCCGGCTGACCCACTTACTCCATATACTTTATACACATTTTAGGGTATTTTTACTGACTCCATTTATAGTTTAATCAAAAACCACTTTATAACCGGTAAATACCTACAACGTCAAACTGTAAATTGCGTGTTATACGTAAAAACTATTTTCCTACTACATATTTGTAGCAGTTCTATAAAATAGGATACCATTTTTTGTAGAAGTGTGGGACCTTGAGTCTGCAGACGACCCGTAAAAAGCAAACTTGAACCGAGTCTTGGACCGTAATATGAAACGTAGAGACGTGTACTAGTTACTGTTCCCTACAGACATCTACGTTTAACATGTATCACGTTAAAGATATTTTTTTTCGCTTTGTGCAGTTTCAGTTTTGATTAATATCAAGCAAGCATATCATCTTTATTGATCTTCACTTGACCTTACGAGACAACTTGTTATAGGTATTCGTAGAATGTACATTTTTTTGTGGGCCCCCAACTTATAAGTACTCAGGAGTTAGTTTTAGATGCGCGTTTTTTTATTTGTGCTCCAGTACAAAATAAATATAATAAAATAATAATAAAAGAAATAGATAGGGGCATATAAAATAGTCCATCTACCTGAAGTACACACATGTTTTCCTATCATACCGATTGAAGATGTAGGTAAGTACAGTCAGCCAACATCAACACATTTGACCAATTTAAGGTAACAAATTATACCTACGTACCTAAGTAAAGTACTCATTTTCATAATAAATATAAGGAAAATCTAACAGTATACTATAAGACTCGACCTACTACTAATAGTACCTACGTTGTACCTATCTGGTGTAATACCCAGCATATTTAGCCATGCAATAGGGACAAAGCTATCTGAAAACGCGCGATCCAGAAAAACAAGAAACCAACTTAATACAAATGACTGCCGAATTTGGAAGGGAATTTTTCCCAATAGTTGGCAACGTCGATCCATATAGGGACGTGTAGGGGGGCAAACACCCCTCGGGTGGGGGGTTCGAACACTGTTAAACTAATTATTGTAGGGAGAGGGGGGAAAAGATTTTTCTACAGCCGCGCTAAGATCTGAGTCTGTGTGTGTATGTTAGATTAATATTTGTATATGAATTCGTACGAATCTTTGAAGGTAGCATTGATTAAGGCTCTCTCACTTTATGTTCATCTTTCGATATCTTTTTGAATACTTAGACGTAAATAATTTTACCCGAAAATGACCTTTAATATGCACGTAAACCAATAATGTGCAAAAACAAAAAAATAAAAACACCATCTGCGGCAACTCAGTTTTGCATTTACTTACACCAAACAAGTGTTTCGTATTACTTCTACTACTTACGTACAATACGTTCCTAACCTACTATGTTTTAAGTACCTAACAAGTAATATTTAACTTAAAATTCCGACGTAAAAAATACATTTAGATCATTGTACCTACTAAACAAGATATTGTCGATTACTGCGGACAGATCGGAATGTCTCTTTTTAGGGTTTCGTAGTCTACTAGAAACCCTTATAGTTTCGTCATGTCTGTCTGTCTGTCTGTCTGTCTGTATGCCGCGCCCTCATATCTTCGTCAGTTTTAGAGCTATCGACATGAAATTTCGTGAGAAGATAGATCGTGTTGACCCAAATATAGAAATGTTAAGAAAAAAATATTTTAAATGTTTTTTGGACCCCCTCCCATACAAGTGAAAGGGGGGCAGAAATTTTTTTTTCTTCTGTAATATCAAGTAGGGTATCGATGAATAGGTCTTTTAAAACTAAGGTGAGGTTTCTTTGAAACAAAGTCACTTAAATGTTTCTGTCACGAGATATTTGCTTTTAAAAAGGGCGTTTTTGACCCATAATTTGTTCCAGCTGTAACTTTTAAAGTATAAACGCTAAAAATTTGAAATAAATATGGAATATAGCTTACAATCTGAAGTTACAATGAAAACTATAACGGATATTGTACCCTTAAAGGTTTCAGAAAAAATTGAGTTTTTCTATTTGCGGTTGGTCATCATACTGCTGCTAACAAACCAGCAACAAAGTAAAGTTTGTTATGCTGAAAAACCTGATATTTAAACGTTTACTACGAAACCCTATTTGTGGGCGTGTCTGACACGCTCTTGGCCGGTTTTTTAATTAAGTACATGTCACATTTATGGGAATCTTTGTATTTCCTGAACTTACTAATAATAGTAATTATTCTTTACAATTAGGTATTAGTAGCAGTTTCATATTATGTAAAAAAAATAGGTAGACATGTGATTTGCTATTTTTTTCGTACTCTTCATTAGGTATGTTTAACACGACGCACACGTTCTATACTCGTCACACATTAACAGTATACTTTTAATCAATATTTTTACCATTATACTCTAAATCGTAAATAATACGTATGTAATAAATTAACTTGTCGCTAAAATGAGCTTAATTAATTACAATTGCTACTTATTTATGGTAATACTTAATTAGTGCTCATTGAAATGTTTAGGATTCTTAACGACAAGCTTATTTATTGCTTAGTTTTAAGTTATTATGGTATAATTATGAATAGCTCTTTCGAGGGTTTTTGGTTGGTCACATATTGACATATTCTTAAGGTGTAAAAAAGTACTTATCTCGTTCTTTCTTGCGAATGTTTTTCTATGTTGGATTCGAAAGATATTTTAATGAGCGTTGGGAATACTTTTAGATTTTATTTAATCTACATTTTTTTTAATCCAATCAATTCCCAAGTCAACAATTGCGGTCAGCATCGATCAGCTTTTACTACCGGGGGTTCCGCACAAGAACTACATATTTATGAGCCCCACGGAACCCCAATCGATATTCCACCAACACCTAATTGGGGAAAAGCTGACCTTTGATTTGCTGGTGATGTGTCTGGTCACATACATGTCAGGTTACAGTTAAGCCAACCTAACAAGCCCGATATGACGGCTGTGAGATGCTAACCTCAAGCGTCAACTCAACACTTTTAATTCAATAGTTTATTATTTTTAAATGCATCTTTGTTTTGACTCGCAAATAGCGGCTGCTCGTCATATTCATTACATAAGTACATAAGTAAACACGTTAGTAGGTAAAAGGCGTACTGTACATTCAATAATTAAACTTAAATAGAAATTGCTGGTGGAGTCTCCAAACGTAGTATCAAACAATATCAAAGCTAAAATCTAATAGATATTTAATTACATATATCACGTCTTAACCCCTTACGGGGTAGGTAGGCAGAGCGTTAACGACCGTAAAATTTAGTCGCTACTGACAAATAAATATTTGCAGACCGTTTCAGAAATATTTTGTACTTACAACTATCACTATAGTGACAGATTGTCGGATTGTAGGTATAAAATGACAACCTGTTACTTATAGTCATACATGAAACCCTCGTATCTCTTAGCCACATCTGTATTGTTTTGAGTATACTTGGTACCTATGTATGTAAATTAGTATCACAGACTCTACAGTTGATATTTTACACAGACTTTGATCATAATTTATAAATTATCAATAATTAAACCGCGTAGGAGTATTTTATATACCTAGGCTAATCGTAATATTATACCTACCATGTGCCTATGACGCGAATATATCCCGTGTGTAGGTAGACTAGGTAGGTAGTTAAGTACTTTTCAGTCATATTAAATAAACGTAGATGATGACTATGATGAGTTAACCTTGTTCGTTTAATAATTTAATCGTAGAAAAGTCAATTAAATGATCGATCACCAGTAAGGTTACTGTGTTTTAGATCAACAGTAGTGGAAGGACGTACCTACCTATATCTCAATTGCCATTTTTAGCACCCAATTATTCCGTAAGTCATAGAAACCGTAATTTTATTACGAGCACATCAGTCATCATCAATGTTGATAACAATAAAACCGTTGTTACATTCGTTTCGTGCTCATAAAGAACTCATAACATTATTAGATTATTGCCCGGCATTATTGTACCGCACTAACTTCATATCGTCTTACCGCTGAATTACAAAGAAATACGACGAGAAACATACGCAACGTCCGTTTGTGCGTGGTTTTTGTGCAGCGCTATAGATGCGTTAGGCTCGGATTATAGTCCCGCGGCGCGGCCGCCGCGACCGGGTCGCTTTTTGAAAATTTACAAGGAAATGTATGCAAAGAATTATTCTGCGCGCGGCGCGGCCTGAATAATTCATTGCATTAGGAAAAAGCGATTTTTCAGCTTACATTCATACTAATACGGTTCATGTTTAACGGTTTGAAAGACGCATCCACTAGCGCGCATCGCACGATGCTGTCGTCGGATGCGCCTGTTGTAGGTATGACAAATCCGTATTTATCCGGTAATAAGGTCGAAATTCATATTGTCGTAACACATGCGTTACGCAGCGCTAAAATAGTAAAGCAACGTACGTTACTTGTGTTTCTCGTCTTACCGCCAAATTACAAAGAAATACTTATTACAATGTTTTATTACTTTCTTTTCAAGTGCCTACCAACTATTACAGGCCTTAAGGGACTCCCTTCCGCGTTAGACAGAGAGGGAAACGCAAAACTAGATTATACAACGTGTTACAAAACAACCAATAAAGCTGAAAGGGGAAGGAAAGGTCCGTTGCAAAGAGTCAATTAACAAAAAATTAGAGCCGTAGTATCGTTTTTGAAAACTACGAAAAAAAAAATTTATTATTAAATTACACTTATTTTTAATCGTGGCATCGCATCACTAATTTTGACAGCTCAAAGTTCAAATGAAGTTACTGACGCGGCGAAACGCAGTTCGGCCTACATTGCTGGCTATTACATGTATGACATCAATGCAAAAAACAAAGTCAACCAGCAATGTATGCCGAAGGGGACTTTGTTCGCCAGGTAGTGTAGCACCTGACCTAGACTAGTGATGTGATTATTTCATCGACTGATGATAATGAAAAATATTCTTTTTTTTGGTTAGTTATGTAACAGGTTGTATACAGTGTGTTAGGAAACTTGCTTGGACCTGAAACTGAAAACTGTCTTTACCTCTACTGGTTATAAAAAGTAATTAAATCTCTGGACATATCTATGAAACTGTTTCGTATACTCAAACTAATACGAGTGTAAAAAGATTATCGAAATTATATTTCTAAAGTGCTAGCTAAGTCTTTAATAGGTCATTCATTCCACATGCCAACAAGCCTTTTAGGGACAGCTTTTCAGTTTTATAGGCACTCAGAACGCAGTACATTTCTCAACACCCCGTATATAACATTCATTTTCTGTCTTCTTCTAACCTTTCAATTTTCGTCCGACGTTTCTTATTTAGTTTCGCGCAAATTATCTCCAATTCTTCATATTATTAAACATCCAAGGGGGGTTAGTTCCCCCTGCCCCCCGGGGGGGTAATGAGGGGGGGCGGTCAGTTACCCCACCCTACGTCCGGCACACTTGTTTCTTGTAAAATTTTTCCCGGATCTTTATTTTCTGTAGACGTATATAATTAGAGTTTTGTATGCTTGTGTGGGTATTAGAGATGGGATATGGATTTCGGCGATCGTGTGGAACAGTTAAGATGTTAAATTACTATTAATCAGCGTGTAGAATTTAAAAGTTAATTTATTTAATTAAGAAGGCTACCTATTACAGTTTGTGGTCGTTTTGATGGCATGTCAACAAACATATTCAATTAATATGAATTATATATATGAATTTTTTCTCTTAATTCGTGATAATGTACGACATACATGCACTCTTGAGAAAATTGGTTTGCTTTGCACGTCGTGTTTTGATTTAAGATTTCAGGACTAATTCATTAGGCTTATTTTTGGATACTAATATTGATATGAAATAATATAATAGCATTCTTAAATAGTCAGCAGGTTGTTTGGTTTGCTAGGTTTATTTAAACGGTCATTTATCAGAAATTACTCAAATGACCCTTTCAGTAAACTTTACAATTGGTCCTAATATTAATTTTAATTTGTAAAATGTCACAAATAAGGAGACTTTTAACGCTTACTGACGCTTATTGGAATGAGCTGGAATCTCAGAGGTTGACTAAGATGGTTACCACGGACGTCATATTTCTTGGATTAAAATTGTCTCGTAAGAATATTGTTAGGTTCTTGTATCAGATTTTGCTGTTTTGATATTCAAACTTTAAGATTTTTGACAGAAGCAACCCTGTCTATGTAACAGGTGACAATCGCGAAAATCCTAAATACCTAGGATCGAGTGATTTTTCTGTACCTAAATTCTCTATTTTCTGAAAAAGTGGTGGCCTGTATGCAGGGGCGTGCAGTCCATAAAGGCATAAAAGCACTGCCTACCCTGCCATTTTCACCCGCTAGTAATAATTTAATTTATTTTAGAACAATAATGTATCGTAAAATGGAACGTAATAAATGGCCGTCTTACTTTTGCGCCTTTATTTTGCGCTACTAATCCCCGCATATCTCTAAAGTACGATATGTCAGTCAAAATAAGTGGACTCGGTCGCTGCCTCATGAACTCGCCCGATTCCTCTAGTATGAATGTGTGAATTAGCGTAAATACACTGTAAGTGTGAGCTCTCTACACTCACACAAAGCTGCAAAATGTTAAGTAGTGTGCGTGAAAATGCAGCACCTACTCCACAGATTATATAATATTAGTAGCGTTTTCGGCAACATTCCATTTGCATACGCTAAACAAAACGCAAAACAATGCAACAAAACGCAATTAAAAAGTAAAATGGCCATAGACAACCGCTCGCTACGTGCATGGGGGGTTTTGGCGTGTATAATCCGACCAATTTGTTAATACCTTGGTTTCAAACATTTATTTCGGAAATAGGATTCCTTCAGGATTGAAAGTATTTTATTATGATTTAGGTTAGAAAACGCAAACTGTTGTTTGTTTACTTATTGTTGTCGTTGTTGTTTTATGCTGAAAAAAGTAGTAATTAAAGATATTTTTAAATGTGTTTGACTAATAACGGTGCGATTTTTGTTAAAAACAAGTCGACTGAAAACAACCTGATGAAGTGATGACTATGTTTACAAGTTTACAAAAAGTTGAGACACCCGTTTCTGTAACTTCTAAAGTTAATTTTTAATGTGTAAGTGTGGTGTGATAATGATAGAGGCAGATTGTACAATTTGGATGGATAAAGCGCTCAGAAAAGGTAACACGACTTGTATTCATTTAACTTCTTACGACAGATGCGGCTGGCTCGGGTTGTTAGTGTGCATAGTTTGTTTACTTTGTTACAATGCACCGCACCGCACATTTTTGCCGTTAATCTCAGTCGCAATTTGATGCGAGCCATAATAAAATCCAGTTTTTGCATGGGATGGTTTCTTAAGGATCCGGTAAAACGTGCAGTGGAAAATGAAGCGGTGCATATAACACCTAAGATCCGCCTCAGTTCATATCTACTGCCTACCCAGACATGAAACCCTGTGCACGCCTGTATGCTTGCACGGTCTCGCCTGGTACACGAGCAAACCTGTATTAACCACACTGCTCTTTTCATTTACATATTTCTTGTTGTGTTACTATTTAAGCAATAAGTAATTTGATTTTTCATGTTTAAATAAACGAAAATTCGGAACACTTTACAAAAAATGTGACATTTTTGGCGAAGATGTCCCATCTCTACACACATGTTCCCCCATCCTTGCTTGTGTGTGTTGGGTGTAACTCCCGTTATTAGTTTTCTTGCGAGTTTCGTTTGGATGCTTTTGTTAGATTTCGATAATTTTGCGACGAGCCGTATATGTAGTGTATGCGATGCGATGGAGGGTAGAAAAATCAATACCAAGGCATTACGCTTGAGGGTGTAAATGTTTCTTTGGTAATTAGATGCGAGACGTTTTGCGCGGTGGTCAAGTAATGAAATTTATATTTTTTTATATCATTTATACCGTCGTTTTCTCTTCTTTTACTTGGAGTAGTGATCGAAACTAATCTACTAGATAGAAGTGTAAGTCTTAGAATATTAGACGTGTAAAACAAGAAATGCCACATTTCGATTGGATAAATCCTAGATTTTAATATGTAATCCGGAATTTTAATGCGCAGGCGAATCCGATCCTAACAAATAGTTCTATATGGATAAGTAGGTAGATACAAAGATACATGCGGGCGTCGCACGCTGCAGGTAAAACCACGGTTCTCGTAAAACAGGAAAAATGGGGATTTCCAACTGTGATAATAATAATTTCTATACCTATTTGGTAGCAAATGAGATACCTATTCCTTTACAAATACTTTATTTCTTGGTAGCATTTATAGTCAGAGAGGTATACAGGGAGTAACGGAAAGGGCGAATAACAAGGCGAAAGGAGGTCAAGGTCCTTATGAAACTGAACAACTTTCCCCATGGAACATGGGTCGAAATATGAAAAGAAAAAATTGGACCTCTCATAGTAAACCAATCAGCTGATCGGCGATTTTGTATGCGCGGTCCAAATTTTTTTTTCACATTTCGACCCATGTTCCATGGGGAAAGTTGTTCAGTTTCATAAGTACCTTGACCTTCTTTCGGCTTGTTATACCCTTTCTGTTACTCCCGGTATAGTTACCTCCTAAAAAATGTCCGGCAACTATGTTGTTCGCGTGCTTTTCTTACCTATGAGTTAGTTCTCATGATATCGGTTATTGATTTGACGGTCAGCAAGTAAATAAAAAGACAACTCGTAAATAGCTTTACAGCGATACGCCGTTTTTTCTTTTTTGGCTCTGCTTATCTGTAAGCGAGGTCGCAGATTTGAATCCTACCTGCAGGGTAAGAATTTTTGCTAATTTTCCTTTACACAATACGTATAAGTGTTCCAAAATGTACGTTCTGCCTACCCCGTCTCTGCTACTGTCACGATAATTGTACAGATCGCAAAATACTTTTTGTTGCTTTAGACAATTTGATGTAGGCGTATGTATCAAATTCCATTTATTTGAACGAATATTTGGCAAGTGGCATAGGTAGGTGTATATCCTGTTATCTTTATTTCAGCGGGTGAGGCCACTTAGGCAGATTATTTTTTTAAGGCCTCAAGTCTCCATTGCTAGTCTATAGTGATATGGAGTCTTAAATAAAGCTTCATGAAATCTTTTAAGTGTTGGTTGAAAGTGCCTTATGAATGATTTAAAAGCGAGGCACACACCGTAACGTCCGCTGCTGCGGTAATTTAGCGCAGCGCTAACGCATGCGTCTTTCAGATGCACACATTAAAAACCAACGCTACAGTAACGGAACGACTCAGAAAATTGCCTTAAGGGGGATCGTTACGTCATACAAACTAAAATCTGAACTTCAACCGAGTTACACATGAGCTAAACAACAATTTTATCAAAAAATCTTTATGTGAGATGAGGAAGGCACACGTAAATATGTCGCAAAACTGCTTAACGTAAAAAAATATCAAGTATTTTCTCCACAAAAAAAATAATCGTGTTTATTGCAGCAGTAGCTCCATCTATGTTCATTAAGTGGCGACACGGTTTTTACAGAGAAATCTGATGGTTAAAAAATTATTTGTTTTATTTTGCGAAAATGTTATAAAAGCACGGGACTTCCCATCAAGTTTTTTAATCATAATTTTGTCTCATTTAAAGACGTAACTCCATTTAAATTTTGTATGGAAAACGATCCACCTTAAAACAGCGTATTGCAAAAACTGGTATGGGGTTAAGGGTGGGCCTAACCAAAAAGTCGTGTAACCGGAAAACCGATTTGCAGCTGACGGGTTTGCTACCATTTTGAAAAGGAACAGTAAGGCTCTATCAGCACAGCTATTTTATTCACGCGAATTTTTTCTCGTTTGTTTGTAACACACTGAATTTTATGCAAGTTTACGCACTGAGGGTAAAAATATTGCTTGTATTTTCATACAAAACAAAATATCGCGCCAGAAATAATTTGTATTGGATCAAAATTCGATGTGCGGACAGAGCATAATAAAATTAGATTTATAAGTGTATTCCGGAGTCGTCCACCAAAAGTCACATATGAATTTTTTTTATTAGTTGGTTTCCGTACTTACTTATACTAAACATCCCTAATCAATTCCAACAATTCCTAGGCAGTAACAAATTCAAGTAGTAGAAAGTCAGACCAGTCGTTGCGGACTTCCGTGTACGATTTCCGAAATCCTACTTACTTTCAGTCAATACGGCATCCTTTATCGATATTAAACCTACCCTGAAGCTATGGCACGCATTAACACCCTGTATATTAGACACGCACCGAACCACATTTTTGGGGTGTGTTCTATTTTAAATACAATTAAAAAAGAACTTTATAGAAACTACGAATTCATGTATGGCATACGAGGTACATCGCCGGGACACATTGCGACTGTCACGGGCAGTCATTTTTATAATGGCTATCTTGAACCTTATCCCGTGTGGTGCCAGCTTAGAATAGCATCACCCCATGCGAGCCGAGCGAGCGCGAAAAAAGTGAATTGCGCCTTTCAATTTACAATGACTTATCCATTTCTTTTTATTACAATGACTTATCCATTTCAGTGTAGTGACTATCAATAACTTTTTGTATCCTATGTTGAATTAAATATTTTGAGTTTAAGTTTGATAGGTATCTTTCCCGTGGGTGGTGGGTGCATTGCAATTTAAGGCGACAGGCTGACAACCTGTCACTATATGGTTATACACAGTCTTCTGAACGACTCTCAAACTTTTATCATGCTATGTGATACCACATACCTACTCTAGAAACGGTTCAGTGTCTAACGTAGGTACGCGGCGTAGTAACAACCGTACTTACTAGAGATCGTAGATGGTTTTTAGACGATTCTGCCACAAAATAGAGAGTATACAGAAGGGTAACTCGGCCCTATTTAGTATTTTCGCGATTATCACATGTTACATAGCCAGTGTTATACTTTAGTTTTTCAACAGTGATTACTGTCGAAAATCTCAAAGTAGTATGAGAATATCAAAATAGTAAAATGTGAGACAAGAATGTCATGATTCTGAGCCAATTATAATCCAAATACTGGGGACCATCGTCTTAGTTACCTTGAGTTCCCATGAGATTCCAGTTAGTAAGTTTCAAAGTCGTCGCTAGTACTGAGTGAACCATCTGTAAAGGCGCCCCGCGTGTCTTTTCCCTAATTTGTGATTCTGCCGCAAAGCTTCTAATTATGGTGTTTTTTCAAAGGTAACTTTTATTTCGTAAACAAGTCGCTCTAACGTTATGCTACAGATCTAAAAGCAAAGCAGTTTTTTGCTGAGTATTGCGACATATTATGTTCCTTAAGGTGGTCCGTTACGTCATACAAACGAAAAACTGCACTTCAGTCGGGTTACATATGAGCTGTAGAGTTTTTTTTAAAGAAACTTCATTGGGAACGATGAAGGCACACGTAAATTTGTCGCAAAACTACTTTTAGTTAAAAGATAATCAGTATTTTCTGCACAATAAAATTAAACGTATTTATTGCAGCAGTAGCTCCATCTATTTTCGTAAAGTGGCGAATCGGTTTTTACGGGGAAATCTGATGATTTAAAAATTCTTTTTAGTGTTTTGCGACAATCTTATATACCCATGGGACTCCCCATCAAGTTTTTTAAACCGAATTTTGTCTCCTTTACAGACATAACTCCATTGAACTTTTGTATGAAAAACGGAACGCCTTAAGGAAACTTGTTGTCGGGTTAACCTCTTAAAATGTTGTCACAATATTTGCATTAGAGGTAGGTGTTGTATAATAGCTTTTACAGCCTGCACGACTGTCCAAAACGAGAAGTATTATTCAGTAGGTGGTACGTTTGAAATTTGTATGTTTTACTTGACTGCCTCAGGAGGGGTATTTTCTATGCAAATGCAGGAATCGATTTAGTAAAATATCATTAGAACACTTACGATTTCTCGAAACATCCACTTAGCTTAAATCTTTAAAAATAATGTCGTTAATAGTAACTTAAGATTATGGAAACCTTTCAGTAAACCTCTTTTCAGGGTTTCGTAGTCTACTACAAACCCTTATCATTTTGTCAAGACCGTATGTCTGTCTGTGTGCCCCGCCTTTAAAGCTACATCAGTTTTGGATCGACCGAAATTTAAAAAAAAATAACCAACAAGACTAAAAAGAGAAAGCACGCTTCTTCCTACTTGCTTTATTTTTATCTCGTGTTGTAGTAGCCTAACCAGGAAGACCACACAAGGCTATTCATTCATTAAAAGCCTTGTGTAGGAGATATCGGTTACACTTTTGGTGACTGTCAATCTCTCAGTTTGACGTGAGGAGGTGAAGCCGAAATGAGGCACGTCAAATCATGCTTTTACCATATCTACAGGGTAATAAAGATTAACAGGGTAATACCGAACGGTTTTCCCAAAAATAAAAAACTTCCTATTATCTCCTTTAGGTAGTGCTAAAATGTTTGCAACTGATTTTACTACATTATGTCTGTATGTAGGTAATTGAAACTTAAATGTTCCACACTTAGCAAGCTATGAAAAAAGCAGTCTAATGATATCTAATGTACCTATACGTTTGTTGGCCGTGGGGAACATCAGTTATCATGCTCTTCTCAAGGACATAAAAATATATGTCGAAAAATAGAACCTATGCGATTGCTTAAAAACCTAAATCTGTTTAAGGTTTGAAATCTCGCTCCGCGCTATATTGTTTCCGTGAAAAATAATTTCTTGATGTGTCTACGAATATAAAAAACGAGATGAAATAAAGTCAAGATGTATATATATATCTTATAGAGGTATACAACTAATAGTAGGTATACAACTGAAATATTTAGTCCATTATACAGAATGTAAAAAAATCAACTGCAAATATTTTAAGGGGTGGTCCAGCCCATGAAACTAAACAACTTTCCCCAAGGAACATAGGTCGAAATATGATAAAAAAATTTGGATCTCCCATATAAAATGTACCAACCGGCCAAGTAAATTAGTATGGGAGGTCCAAAAATTTTTGTTACATTTCGATCTATGTTCCTTGGGGAAAGTTGTTCAGTTTCATGGGCTGGTTCACCCCTTAAAGTATTTGCAGTTGATTATTTTACACCTTATATTTTATAACATATCTGACGTCGTGAACCCCAATGTAAGTTGTATAAATAACGTAATGTAGCCAAATAAATTACATATGTTTGATAACATTTTAACCGAAAAGTCCTGGATCTAGCATCTTTAGGGCAAGTTGTTCAGGTTCATTGGTTGGTTTACTATTTGGAATATTTCCACCGTTTTCTACATCCTGTCAGCATATCTAATATAGCAATAGCTATCGTATATCTACTTTTGACAAACGCGTAACCAGTCGAAAGGCACAAAAAGCCTTCAAAGCAACAAAAATAATAAAAGTGGAAAAAATAGTACGTCACATATAAGAATAAAATAAAATGAAATAAAAGCATACGCACACATACACAGCCACTCCAATTTATAATATTGTTTTCCTTGGGATATATTTTTTCACTAGTGTGGGGTTAGGGGGGCTCGGCTCCCTACACCACCCGCCGGGTGGGGGGTGGGGTGGTAGGAGCCCCCCAGTTATTATTAAAGACGTAGACTCACACATTCTTGCCGAAAACTGAGTGTGATTAGATTAATATGGTATGTTTTGTATGTACGTATGTATGTGTATATTCAGCTTAAGATTTGGATGAGAACTTAATTTTTTCTTCGGTTAGCCAAATGCATCACAGCAAAGAATCTGCTGGAAAATATTGAATCAAAATAACAATACGAAGTAAAAGCATCTTTAATTAATTAATCAACGAGTACACGTCGCGGTTTCTGTTGGCCTTGATCATTTTCTTAAGAATTTCTATAGCTCATATTTCTGAAGAAACAATATTATTGCTTATTTTCCTTTAAATTACTGTAAAATCAGGTACATACCTACTTACTTTAGATAAAATCTTAAATACTTACGAGACTTTAGGACGCAAACCTACCTAAGTAATAGTACAGACGTATGTAGTCAAATTATTGGATTTGACGAAAAGTGACAAATTCCAGTCAATATCATTCATTCATTTCATTACCTGTATAGGTATAAAAATATTATCCAATATGTTACATCGCATTTGCCACGACAAACGACCCGATGATCCTTGACGTCAAAGGTTTTAATCTCCATAGACTTCTATGATGGATAAAGATAATAGATAACCTCCTATCACCACTAGGTAAATTACAAATTGTGAAAGTTATGAGAATTAAATATGTTTTATCATCTATACACCAAATAAATTTTAGTATGTGAATGTTTCAGTCAGAAAAAACTATACAAAATCGAAATAATCTAACTATAGTTTACTCCATACTCCACCCTTTTTCAATAGCTTTATCTGTAAAGGTCAGATCGAACTGAACTCAAAAAAGTTCAGTAACAGGAATTTTATATTAAACAGGTACGCCAACTAGGGCACAAAATATTTGATGTCATATCACATGCGTTGAATTCGACGCGCACCTGCGCTGCGATATTTATGTAGGTACCTAGTTCTCAAAAAAGGCATGCGGAAGCTCAGGATAGAACTAGATAGAAGAAGAAGAGGGAGGCCTTTGCCCAGCAGTGGGATGACGTAGGATAGATGATATGAGATATGAATTCATTAGCTAAATTTAAGATTTTGTAAGATAGGACACCTTGTGAGGAAAATATTAATGTAACTTTTATACGAACAAATGAATAGTTCACGACTGTATATCTAGTTGTAGGTGTTATTCTTACAGATGCGGTATTTTGCGATCGTCGTTTTGTTCTAAAACGCTGCCACATTCCCCACATTTTGGTTTTTATGATAACAAAAAATCGATGGACGATTTTAGTACGTTTTTAATTTAGCTTATCGCACCCAACATTATCTTTAAACTAGCAGCGGGTGATAAAAATGAAAAATACATTTTTTGGAGGGAAAATCAATACTACACAATGTTGCCAACTGCATCATAAACCGCCGCCTTCGTGTCACGTTTTTTTTTCAGTGTAACATACACGATAAGTAAGTGATCAAATTTTCATTTTTATGTACGTAGAATCTTATAGAAGTAAAGCTTTGGAAAACTTGCAAAATTTATCACCGCACTGCAGGATAGAAGTAATGTAAAATATGAGTTTATGTAATAAATCTTGTTGATTCTTTTTAAAATGCGCAAGTACTCTATTTGAAAATTTGTTCTAACGTAGGTATATCTATTAAAAATATTTAAAGATTCAGGCTTTAGAGAGAATTGAAGTATATAGCATAAAGCAAGGCAGTCATTTATCTAACAGCATAAAACAAAATTTTTGGGGTGGCTGTTCCAAAATAATTATGCCATTTATGCAAATTATATTTCTTTGGTAAAACGAGTTGGTATCCCCGATTATATCCATCGATGTGACATGTGATGTATACCTATATTAACCTAACCAATAGGTAGGTATACATTTTCAGCTGTAGGTATGTTTCAATCGAGTATTGATATTTTTACGAGGGAAGCATTTTATTTGAGCAATTTTTTGCTGACGTAGTGAAGTGAAGGGTTGCTTGTTACGTGATGATAAAACTTGTTATTTACGCAACTAGGGTAGGTACTACTAGTTAGTAACGGGTTTACTAGTGTACCTAACCTCTGTTAACCCGTAAGTAGGCGCGCTAAAAAAGTTACGTTAGTAGGCGCGTGGGGTGTTCAACATTGTTTAAGTTATTAAAAAACAAAATACAAGCATAATCAGAAATGTATTCATCACAACTTAAAGTTTTGTTTCAAATTAACGTCTTAAACCTTCTTTTCAATAAAAACAAAACAATTCACACGAAAAATAATTGGTATTTAGGGACCTGTTTCCTTAGACACATTTTTCGCACACTATGTTCAAGTGGTCATTGCATACATGATTCAACGGGCGCGTGGGGTGGACTACACCCCAAACGTGCTTTTCTGACACAACCACATACAATAGAGTGCTGCTCGAGACTGGAATGCAAAGTTAACATGCATTTTTGAGGCTAGATGGAGAATCAGCGTGGTACCTTTAAAACTTTTAAAGTTCTAAACCTTTAAACATGCGTTGGGGTGTAAACGACCCCACGCGCCTACTAAAGGGTTAAATGCTTACCTAATTTATAACACCAAAAGCAATTGAATTCACTTTCTAATGAAATTGTTTTTACTCCTTGGCTTCATCTGTGCTATGCTAACTTACGCAACTAAGGGACCTGCCATGGCTAAGGGATAAGCTACACAGAAAAGTCGCGTGACGCGACGCGCAACATGACATATGTCTAACAAGCGATCGTCAACCGTTGTCGATGCAACGTCTCACGTGTGTAGCTTTGTCACTTCTGTTTTATACTTTTTATATGTACGTTTACGTCACATGTTTGACAGATGCCATCTTACGTCTCACGTCTCGCATCTACTGTGGAGCTTGCGCCAAAATTTTTGTTTACAAGTGTGACCTCAGCTTGCCCAATTTAAAACACCTAAAACAATTGAATTCACTTTTGAAAGAACTTGGTTTGACTCTTTGGCTTCATCTGTGCTATTCAGAATTTATTTTACATACCTAAGTAGCCGAGGTTGTCAAGTCATAATTTTAAAAACAGTTCACAAAGGCGATGGCGACTAAAGTTACTTCGTGCAGCAATTTTTAGAAGTTACACAAGTTTTTACTTTCAATGTTTAAGTTTTCCCTTCTCATCCCACCATTGTAACTGGGTAAATGGAGTAGATAAACGTCAAAATTGATAAAACGGATCGAAAATAAAAATAAGTGTATTTAAAAAATAAGTTCTTTTTAAAAAGTAAAATGCCTACCTAGAACGTATTGCTTTTACAATTCAACCCAATTGCTTTTGAAAAATAATGTGTGTTCTTGCAAAACAGTTAAGAAAAGAAATAAGGAAAATTTATAAAAGTTCAGTGACCTCTAGCAATCTGTGTCAGATGCTTCCCTAGCTAGGCGAAATTTTTTCATACATGCATTTGCCAGACAACTTTATACTTTATGTTTGTAACGTTAAGGAATAAAATTGAATTAGCCACATTTTCTTATATCGTGAAATATCTTGAAAAAGAAAAGTAATAGTAACCAAGTACAATTTAGGACATGGTTAATTTAAGTTGTTAAATTGGGTAAAGTAGTGAAAGAAAGAAACACGAAAATAATATATGAAGATACTGTACTTTCTAAAGCACTAATAGTTTATTAAGATGGGGCGGGGTTAAGGTAAAATACAAATAAATATATTTGTAGAACGTTATTAACCAATTACCTACTAATTAATCACATAATTAAGTGCAAATAAGCAAAAAGGCAGAGTTTATTTTGAATGCAGGTAGTTCCTTAGTATTTTATGAAAAAACCAGTATAGTAGGTAGGTTGATGGGCCCTTTAATGGGTAGGTTGATGTCCTGGCGATAGTATATAATATTCATTCTCAGTATTATCATACCCATTTTATAATTTTCAAAGCCCACGGTGGCAGTCGGTTAAAATTAAAGCCCGAATGCGAACGCATATAAATAACCACATTTGACAGGCGACCGTTCCGATCACAACTGTCAATTATAAGCTCGTAAATCCGTCCCACCTGGCTGCGGGGGTGTGTGGCGCGGTGTAGTGAGTGGGCAAACCACATTAACCTCGAGCCACACTTGTACCACAAATAAGGGTAATGGCGCGATAAGAGTTTTTTTACTTTACAGATGGCTCACTCGGTGCAATCGACGATTTTGACGCTTATTTGCTTTAACTGGAAATAACTAGAATTTCAGGGGAACTCAAGGTAACTAAGAAGATGGTTGCCACAAAATTGCCTCAAAATGAAATGAAATTCTTGTATCGATTTTACTGTTTTGATAATTATCTAGGTACTTTGAGATTTTGTAGCAAGCCTGGCTATGTAACAATTGACAGTCGCGAAAATCCTAAATAGGGTCGAGTGAATTCCGTATACTCTTTACCTATTTTGTACGTACCATCACGCACTTCATATAAAACTGCTTTGCTTCATTACGATGAACCGTTTCTTGCATAAAAATAACTTACGTCTATAAATGAGATAAAAATCTAACTTAAAAACGCGATGGGAAGTTTTACCTATAGAGGTAACAATAAAATCTCCAATTTCCCTTTAAAAACCAATTCGCAACTACAGTTTCCGTTTATATGAAGAACGTTACACCTTCTTAAAGTAAAATTGGTAAGTAATTTCATTATTTTATCTTCATTTAAACAGAGTTTGTGCTAGAAGATTTTAGATTGATGAGTATCAATTGTGAAATTACCTAATGATGTGTTATGAGTTTTATCAAGTATGACTCGTGCCTCCTATTGATTCGTTTAATACCTACAAGACTTCATACGCGTCCTACAGTACAACCCGTGCGAATTAACTCTGCACCTGGCGCCGATGATGTCAAAGTCATTACGGTGCGCAAAAAAAGTGAAAGTTTACTAACTATTAATTAAAACTGAATAATAAAAAAATTGTTCAGTTTTAATTAATAGTTAGTAAACTTTCACTTTTTTTGCGCACCGTAATGACTTTGACATCATCGGCGCCAGGTGCAGAGTTAATTCGCACGGGTTGTAGGTACCTAATGGCGTTCGACCCTTATTTGTGCGCGCTTTCGAGTCCCTTTTGATTGAAAACAAATACACGTCCGCGATATGACGCGAATGATGGACACAAATATATGGGGGGTTCGGACATTTTTTTATTTTTACATTTCGATTGGGTACACATACGAGCCTCTTGATAACAAGTGTTCACTGGCGATAATTAACATCATATACTTACATATATCACACGTAGTCTTTGCGGAGAAGGCAGAGCGTTAACGGCTACAAAAATGGGTATAGTCGGCAATTCGGCATGGCCACGCCTGGCTAATATTTGAAGGCCGTTTCATAAAAATTGTGTTCCGGTATAGTGACAAATACTATATGTATAGTACATGAGTACCTCGAATTCCTTAGCAGTAGTGACTTCTTGCAATCAAGTGGTGATTCTTTAAACTACGCTGCGGGGTTACTTAAATGCTTTAAAAGACAGGCTTTAAAATTCCAATGGTCGAATTAAAGTCAAAATAAAGAACGAGCGCGGCGCCTTCAACGTGACAGCGTCGTTCATAGTATGAAGGGGAACGCCGCGGCGTGCCGCCCGGTCTATCTGGCGTCCTCTTACAAACCCATACATATACAAATCAGACATAGGTAGTATGAACGACGCTGTCACGTTGACGGCGCACTACAACGCCGCCGCGCTCGGTTTTTATTGTATCAGAATTAAGCTATGGCGGGAAACACGCATAACGTCCATAGTGCCTGATTTTTTGCGCTGCGTGCTTTAGGACAATACGAATTTCAGCCTTAACCCCATACAAATACGGTTTGTGTCAAACGGTTTGAAAAGTCGCATCCGTCGATGCATTGTGCGATGCGCTAGCGGTTGCGTCTGTCAAACCGTTTTACACAAACCTATGAAAATAAGGTGGGAAGTCACATTTTCCTACCGCATGCGATAGCGCTGCGCAAAAATAACGCACAAACGAACGTCCTGTGTGTTTCTCGTCTAACTTGACTTTACTGGTTACTAATACAATGCAGCTAGGTGTGCTGACTGCTGTAGGTACCTACACTCAGTTGCGGTTTGGTTTCCATTTTTACCCGACTGCCTCAGAAGGAGGATTATGTTTTTCGAGAGCATGTATGTACTTATGCATACGTATATGTATGTATGTAACCAGAAATTCGTTTTTACGGGCTACAGCCCAAACGGCTGGGCGGATCTTGACGTGTGAGGTGTCGTTAGATTCGTCTCAGCAGCGTAAGTGACATTGACTAGATATTAAAAAAAAATCAGGATGGTGGATTTTATCGCAAAATACAACTTTGAAATTACCGCAGCCGGGTTTTTGTTTTTTAATACATCTGCTTGTTCCTACACTTATATAATTCAAGTCCGCGCGAAGTTTGATGGACGGCACCAATTCCATTAAGACGAGTAGGTAGTACAAAACACACCCAGTTCTTAAATTCATTCAGAGTTTTTCGAGCCAAGTGCTATATTTTTATGGGGCAGTCGTTAAGTTTGAAATATCGGGGGGTGGTCTTGTGAGCCGCGCAGACGATGCGATTTGGTATTATACTGTATGAGAACATGCTGCCAAATCCGAAGAGCAGCGCTCTGTCCTCTTATTATAGAAACATTGAATTTAAGCATGTTTTGTTTCAGTTTTCGCGTTCAAATCCGTTTTCGACCGAATATTCTCATCCTTTTTTTAGGAAGTACTCAGTATAATACTTATCATGAATTTAAACGTCAGTTTACTTGTGTAAACAGAATAGAATTTTTGATTAGAAAATGATAGTGTATTTAACAAATATTGATTACTATTACGTATAAAATAAGGCAATCGTTCCACGCACGTGTTCTAGTAATAAGTCACTACCGTGATATACTATAGTCCGACAAGTTCGTGCGCGACCTTCCCTAGGGGTGCAAGATGGTGGGGGGGACGAGGTATCCAAGACGTCAGCGGGTAGCGGGAGGTGTAGCGGGGAAGGGACACGCGAGCATCCACGCCGCACGTCATATTAGAATGACGTGCTCCTCACCCCCTCACCACCTGTACCAGGGAGGTCGCGCACGAAGTTGTCGGACAATACTAGCACTACTAGTTTACACTTGACATTCACACAGTCTAGTCTTTCGAAATAGGGGTCCTATGTCGTATTAATTAGGGGAGACCCGTACAAAACCGTATACCCGGGTAAAACCGTATACCACTGTTATCTCCGAATTCGTTTTGAATTTTGCGCGCGCGCGCCATTTGATAGCAGCTACTAATAGGACCAATCCGTCAACAAACATTTGTCGATGCATGCCCACGCGTTCATGAGTTATCGAAAAAAATTGATTTGATGGTGCTCCGATCTAATTTTTGCGTTTACAAATGCGTTCACTATATAAAATAAGTGAGTAGTACGCAAGTACCAAATTGGTTACGTATCTCTGTGTGTATTTACTGTATAACCATAGTGTTTATGCCGGCAAATCAAACATGTGTATGAAGTGAAGCTTCAATGTATGTGTACTGGGACCTGGGGCACAACCGTATGGGGTAAAACCGGCCAGGTTGATTTGTATACATTTACAAAGAAAAAATGCGAAATGCTATTGAAAGTGTGGTTGGTGGTGAATTCCGGTATTTAAAAGCGACACAAAGTTATGTCATACCGAAATCGATGCTGCAAGACCGGGTGAATAAATTTAGATCATCTGGTAATCTGGTGGCAGCTACCAGCAAAGGATTGGGAGGTATACGGTTTTGTCCACCCCCGGGGTAAAACCGGAAATTTATGACTTTTTGTTTGAGACTGATTGTTTACGTTCCTTATTGATTTTGATAGTTAATGACCAGTGCAATGTGTACCAGGTTATATGCTTTAATAAAGATTACCAAATGGTAACCCAATGTTTATTATTGGCTGAGCTAAATAAGTTTTCCGGTAAATATACGGTTTTGCCCCGGTCTCCCATACTTGAATACACTCATTTACTTGGAATGAGACAAATCGAGTAGCTGCAGTGTTCCTTATTAAAAAAAGAAGAAGAAGTAGAACTTGCTAGCTCAACTTAGGATCGCGCCATGTCTGCTCGTCTACGCAGCACTTAAGTTTGAAATATCGACGCGGGAGTGGGAGGGCATATTTCGGGCGCGCCCCCCCTCCCCCTGTTTGGCAAATAAAATAAAAATAAAGGCCGATTACGGCCGACATTTTATAATGGACGCCTAAATGACATGCGGGCGCCGCCGCGTCGGCCCTATAATATAGAATAGAGTGTTAAAAAGTTCAGCCGACAATAGGTCAGTAGACTGGAACTGCCATTGTGCGCTACATCGTGAAACATCCCGTATAAAGGCGTTTATGGATGGGCTGTTGTAATTTAGTGATGTAAGAATTTAACTATCTGGACTAAGGCTATCAAACAATACCTATATAGAATGTAAGTGTACCATATGGAGTCCGATGACGTTATAAAGATAATTTTAGCGGTAACTCAGTAATACTCAGATTGATCACATGCTTTACATTTGCCACACATTTAAACATGATGAAATAAATGGAAAATCAAGAATTCCCCTATCCATAGCGACTGGATTATTTGGCACAGCGAAGGTTACAGGTTCAGGTCAAAAGTCAGAGTCGATTTTGTACTAAAGTAGGTATTTACGATGAAAACCGCCAAGAACACACGTCTCGGGGGGTTTCCAAGGCCGCTGTTTCCTAACTTTCCATATCGTATGGGATACCTCTCTGTCACCTATAAACCTGCAATGCAATAAAACCAGTAGCCGCTTAAATGAAAATGACAGTCGGGTGCTTGTTTTTATTTCAGTCATTTTTGTTGAGTCATGGCGCCTATAAATCCACCACCATCGGACTTTGGAGTGATAAGGAGGGAGGGGGAAGGCAACTGAAGTAATATAAGTTTTGTTTTTTCGTCATGAATGTCGTAGCGTCGCGACTACGCCGAACGTACTGTTTCGTAGTAGTCTGCTACGCCGGTAATTTTAAAACTGTCTCCTTAGGTTAGGGCCAACGCAAGTCTGGTGCCAATTGACTGAGTTGTTTGCAGTAAGGCGTGGCCCACACATAACGTCCGTTGCTGCGCATTCTTAACGCAGCGCTAATGGCTGCGACTGTCAGATGCAAGAATTGCGAACGTTAAAACAACGCAACGCAAGTTTCTGCAGTGATCGTTACGTGCGGACCCCGCGTCTATGAAGCAAATAGAAAATTAGTAGGTAATTTTCAACTATAATTTATAATAAATTGCAATTACAAATAAATTTATTATTCAAACGCTTCAGGCCAAGTGACACTAGTACCTAGAGGTATTGTGCAAGCGGTTTGATTGGCTCCAAGAAAACAGGGATGTTTATGAATTCAGTTGGTTGGTCGACCTATTATTTTTATTTCTTTGCAGAATTATTGATAATATAGTAAGATTGATTTTAAAACATTATTCAGTATGGTAGCATTCCGGTTCCAGTTTGCCGCATTACGATTTAGTCGCAGGGTCGGGAAATGACAAAGCTAATTTTTACACCGGAAATAGGCTGATTTCCCATCGGACATTTGGAGCTAAGGAATATGAAAATAACCGCAGATAGTTGAAGGTTCAGTGAAGATAAAGGTATTCCGTGAACTTTTCTTTGGACCTTGAATTTTTCAGAGGTTTCCAGTCATAAAACTAAAAAACTTACTATGGAGCTATCTAAGCGCACAAAATAGTTCGATCGGTTTCAAAATGGTGAAGGTCTTAATAATGTCTCATTTTCCCAACTTGGTGCACATTTTAAAAATTTGAACTCATAGGACCGCTGGACATTCTACTCATTGGACACTATGCGCCTCAAATAATATAACTTGTTCAGTGAAATTTCAATATGATTGATCCAGAATCGCTCCTTTTGCTCTATGGTCTGAATCTTATTGCTCGTACTTTGGAAGGCAAGTTAAGCCTAAAGACATATATTGCTAGGTTGATAAATAATAGCATTAATAATGATAAAGCGGTCACCAATCTCTAATTTGAATTATCATCATTCTGGTCTGTGGTGGAAAATATCACAAGTTTACCAAAAATGTTATACCTAGTAAAGTGTTTTAAAATGTGTTATTCTATTTGATGGCTATTATTAAATAATAGATATACACAATTAATTTTCAATATAAACAAAAACACGCCAACCACAACGAACTGTTTTTTTTTTGCTTCCACTACCACGGAGAGAATGATATCCGGCCGCCATATAAAGTTCGTTTCTTCTACCGCACTGCATAAACAATAACACCAAAAACTTGGGCATAGAAAATTCTGATGTACCCATTTTAATATACCTACCTAAAATACCGCGGAACTAGAAAAATATTATATTTAAATTTTGCTTGTATTTATAAAAAATCGTAATTCAATAAAGTGTTTTAAACGCGAGTAATAAGTATGAGTAAATAATAATGCTCAGTTTTGTTTGTCCGCAAGTAATTAAACTTCAGAGTTTTTAATATAAAACTTTTCACTTTGGGCCGCAAAGAAGAAATCATTTTAATAAAAAAAAAAACTTCGCCTTCCTGTAGAGTTGTTTATACCAAATAATGATGCCCGGAACTTTACTCGCAACCCATAAACAGGGTGTTTCCAATAAGTAGGTAATAAAATTGTACAAGTATATGACAGATGATAAAACAAGAGAATTTACAGAAGCGATAATTTGTGCAATACTGGTCTCCGTGTATTATTTATGAATGACAGTTGTCAAATCAGTGTTCACATACATACCTACATTACGCGTCAGCCTGCCGGCACCTGACAGACAAAGAGTTAATACTTGTCTACTTGGTGTTTTGAATTCATTAGAAATATGTCTGACAGTGTATACAAAAGTTACATTAGGTACTTAAACTTGCCGTGTGGTGCCGGTTTATAATTGCATCACCCTATGTCTTTCCCGCTATACCTATAAAGTATTTAATTTTTTGTAATTTATTATTGTAATGTTTTAGCAGCATGGCATATTGAGTAATTGAATGTTAATACTTTGAAATTGTGTAATAAATTGAATAATATGCTTTATTTATTATTATTATATCTTTTCCGTGGGCGTCGTAAGAAGAGTGTTGATGTGTATTACAATTATAGGCGACAGGCTGACAATCTGTGTCTAAGCGAATACAGTCTTCAGAATGGCTATCAAAATCTTGTCAGACGTGGTGTAAATAGCCGTTTTTACAGCCGGTTACACTCTGCCTACCCCGCATGAGATATAGGCGTGATATATACGGTTACATTTAATTAAGTACAAATCTCTTGAGGGTGTAATCTACTCACAAAACAGAACAACTTTTGTTAGAAACTTTTCTTCGAAATATGAAAAAAAGATTTGGTCCTCCCATACTAAGTGACACACTTTTTCAGCATTTTTGTATGGGAGGTCCAAATTTCTTTTTCATATTTCAAAGAAATTTTTTAAACAAAAGTTGTTTAGTTTTGTGAGTAGATCACACCCTCAAGAGATTTGTACTTAATTAAATCCCACCCAAAACATAAATGTGAAAGGCTGCCAAGTTCGATAATATTGGAATGCTTCGCCTATAAAAGAAGTGAGATCTAAATAAGTACCAAGTTCCATACACAGACCTCAGTTAAAAATAGTTACAGGAATGCACACTTGATTTTTCGCAGTTTGGAAATAAGAATCTACTTTCCAAACTGCGGAAAATCAAGTGTGCATTCCTGTAACTATTTTTAACTGAGGTCTGTGTATGGAACTTGGTACTTATTTAGATCTCACTTCTTTTATAGGCGAAGCATTCCAATATTATCGAACTTGGCAGCCTTTCACATTTATGTTTTGGGTGGGATTTCATTTATTTTTGTAAGGTTTATTTTATTTTTTTCTTATGATTAAGTTAGGTAAGGAAATATCTTATTTATACTTTACTTTGACTAAATACAAACCTTCGTAACGAATTTTTGGTCGGTACGACGATTGGAAGATATACAACCTGTTACACAACTAACCAAAAAAAAGAATATTTTTTATTATCATCAGTCGATAAAATAATCACATCACTAGTCTAGGTCAGGTGCTACACTACCTGGCGAACAAAGTCCGCTTCGGCATACATTGCTGGTTGACTTAGTTTCTTGTATTGTTGACATTCATGTAATAGCCAGCAATGTAGACCGAACTGCGCTTCGCCACGTTGGTAACTTCATTTGAACTTTGAGCTGTCAAAATTAGTGCTGCGATGCCACGATTAAAAATAAGTGTAATTTAATAAAAAAATGTTTTTTTCATAGTTTTCAAAAACGATACTACGGCTCTAATTTTTTGTTAATTGACTCTTTGCAACGGACCTTTCCACACCCTTTCAGCTTTATTATTATTATTATACTCTTTATTGCATCAAATATACAGAAACTTAATTAACAAAATTTGTTGCAAGGGCGAGCTTATCTCTTAAAAGAGATCTCTTCCAACCAACCCATGTCTTGTGAGAGAGTTTACACTTTTGGGGCAAATTGGCAATATAAAATGAAAATGAAAAATTAACTAACTAAAACAATTAACTAACTAAATACAATATACCGTACATAAATAAATATACATACCTACATAAATAAATACCTAAATAAACATAAACATACATAAATATATATCAAAGTTGTTGAGAAATGAAGTGCTCTTTTACTCGCTTTTTGAAAACAGAAATAGAGGGGACTTTCCTGTATAGTCTTAGGAAGATCATTCCACAGCTGTGCAGCTTTAACAGAAAAAGAGTTAAAGAAAAATTTGGTGTTCGCTCTAGGACACTCCAGCACCTTAGTGATGCAGGCGCGCCTAGGGCGGGGATCTGGAGGAAGAAACTTTATTGGTTGTTTTGTAACACGTTGTATAAGGTGTAAAAAAATTAACTGCAAATATTTTAAGGGGTGAATCAGCCCATGAAACTGAACAACTTTCTCCAAGGAACATAGGTCGAATTATGAAAAAAATTTTTGGACCTCCCATACAAATTGACTCGGTCGGCTGGTACATATTGTATGGGAGGTCCAAAAATTTTTTTCGTATTTCGACCTATGTTCCTTGGGGAAAGTTGTTCAGTTTCATGGGCTGGTTCACCCCTTTAAATATTTACAGTTGATTTTTTTACATCCTATAGATAAATTTTTTGTTTTAGTTCCTTAGGGGTATGAATTTACACCTTCATTATTTTTAAAACCGACTCACACTTGGCCATTTTCAGATTTTTTCCTTTACCTTGACCCAAAGACCTACCTCCATGCCAAATTTCAAGTCAATACGACCATTGGAAGTGGTCTAGGTTTTTGATGAGTGAGTCAGTCAGTGAGTGTATAGTAAAAATAGCGATTTTCTGACGTCAATATCTCAAGACCTACAATAGGTACATTAATGAAATTTTGTATTTTAGATAAGTAAATAGATCTCGACAGATACCAGAAATTTCATATGCGTAGATAAAATAAATTTTGAGTTATAGGTGGGTCGAACTTGGCCCGAAATGGTTCGTGTAATATAACCCACGGCCGGTGTGTCGCTTTTTTTGCTCGAACTTGGCGGACACACTGCCGTGTGTCTAGATGTAACCCTATATATGCATGTATGTACATATTTTATTTAAAAGTTATACTTATGATTGACAAGTTCACCAGTTTTGGTTGAGGAGTGCTCTTTTCAATCAAATTGACTTTTTAAACTTCTTTAGCTTATCGTGAAGCCATTAAAAACTTTTTTACGTGAAATACTCTGTTAAAAAGCTGTTAAACATTTAAGTTCCAGCAGGATAAACTTTAGTCAGGTAGATAAGTATTTGTCAGCAAAGCAGCATTAAGAGTTTGGCAACTATTTGTGGGATCAAAAGGTATTTTTATGAATCAGTTACTGAGACTAACCTTATTAATGAATACTTTCGTATAAAATGAACCCTCGGGTGTTAGTAACAAAAAAGGTATTTGTGTAATAACTAATTTCAGAATCACGAATTTATTGTAAGTCAAAAAAAGCAAATCAACAAAAAACTTAGCATCGGATTTAATGTCTTATAAAATTTAAGTAGGATAACTGATTTCACTTGTATTCAGTCTATTAACAACAAGGTGAAAAAAATGGTTAGTATTAAAACTTCTCAAAATTCAATTTTTCCTAACCCCGCAAAACACAAGCAACCCTTAAAAACGACCCGGAGCTATTATTCCAAACTTTATAAAAATTTACATTCCGTGAAGCCAACATTTATTACATGCTTTCTCGTAATCATGATTGAAATGAAAAGAAATCGTGCGAACAGGATGGACAATGTTGGAGAAAGACAGAAACAGTGTATTTGTTGTATAAAGGGTCGTACAAAAATATATGTGTTTGTAGCTTATTAGTTTAGTATATACGCAGGTCAAATGATTTGACCATATTTCTTAGTACATTCTTTTAGCTGAATATATTACCTTACAATCACGATCACGCGCAAGTAACTTACATTCCATAGATAAATAAATAGGTACACAAAAGAAAAAATAATCAACAATATCTGTCCTGTAACCTGTAACAAAGACTTTGCTGCACTGAACTCAATTGTCCATTAGATAATTATCTTACATCATCATGTCATTACAGGTCATGAATAGGGTTTCTCAGCGGGAATTCCCGAGGCGGGAATTCCCGGGAAATTTGGCCTTTGTCGGGACGGGAAAAAATGTGTCGAATTCCCGGGAATTCAGGAAATAAAGTAGAAACTATAAAATTATTATTTTGACGATAATTTCAGTATTAATTAGTGACAATTATTATAAAACAAAAAACTTTTTACTTTTACATTTTTTTACTTTCGAAAAAGCACCTTCCTAGGTCCTGTTTCGTTTGTTTACATCAATCAAGCGCAAAATGACCGCGTATGTTGTGTCAGTGCCCTTATTGCATGAATGTTGTGTAGTGATTGATATATCAGCCTTATCAACGAATGTAAGTGCCCAATATTATGAAAACCTAATGGTGTACCTACTGGTTGACTGATTGATGGAATGAATAGCAAATAAACATGAATAACTGTATTATTTTACATCTGTTTAATTCTAGTTGAAAAACTCTGGGATTTGATTATAAATAAGTGTGATTTTTTCCAATTATTGTAGCTTAGAAGGCATATTTTTAGTTAACTTACAAAGAAAGTCTAGTCCCACATAAAACATTCTGTAAAAAACTAACCAGGACTCGATTGAGACTCTCCTGTTTATCTCAAAAAAGAGTAATTAAATCTAGACAAAGTCATGCCGAGTCTAAGGTTCCTTGATTATTATAGTTAAAGTTATATTCCTATTCCTTTATTATTATACTTAAAGTTATATGACTAGCCGGTGAACATTCTTTATATATGTTTGTGGATACAAGTCAACGGCCAGTCGTATAACCTTAACTATAATAATGAAGAAATAGCATCAAGGAGCCTTAGACCTGGCATGTCTGTGTCTAGATTTCATTACTTTTTAGAGATAATCAGGAGAGTCTTCATCGAGACTTGGCTAGTTTTTACAGAATGTTTTTGGTGGGATTTCACTTATTTTTGTAGAAGCGTTCCATCAAGCTTCCGTATCTCCTATGATTTAGCCGGGCTCCTAGTGGTGTGCTCCTAGTGATGTGTACTCCAAACCTTCGATTATCCTAGTTTTAAGTATTAAACTCTAACCCTGTACCAAATTTCAGCTCCCTGAGCTTATGGAAAGTACTAGTTCTATTTTGATGATCATGAGTGAGTGAATGAGTGCTTGTGTGTCTGTCTTAAATACGAAACTCTGTTTAGCTTAACTTTGGAACTAGCTTACTAGATGACGAAAATTTTTGCGATCTGGTCTTATCCAAATGTTCTTAAATAGGGGCCTGAAAATGCTTCGAAATGATTCCAATAAAGGATGGTACGACAGTGTTTGCTTTGCGCTCGACTTTGGCAATTATAATTTAACTGTATATTTTGCTGATTTTGATTTTTTGTTTAATTTTAAAATCATTTTCATGCTTTTTAATGAGCAAAATCAAATTCCCGACTTCCCGGGAATTCCCGGGAAATAGAGCTCGGGAGTTTTGGTGTCCGGGAATGAAAAAAGGCCGGGAAATGAGAAACCCTAGTCATGAAGCAACCTAAACCTTGTGGTCTAGCCACAACGTAGATTATTTTAACTTAAAGTACATCTCTTTAGGATGCAGACACTATTATAAGACTCTGTATATGTGAGGGAGATAGCTATATTGACACAATGCCGCCCCTTTGATAGTGTTTCCAAATTTTTGGAAAGTAATGTATTTTGTTTGCGCTTAGGGTTGGCTTACATGCGGAGTTGTGAATTTGGAGAAAAATACATTAATTTTTATTTTATTTTTCAAATTTTTCTTCTTACCAAGTAGTTTAAGAAGTTTGAAGTATCATCATAGTAAATTATCAAAGAGAATTAAAGAAGCATTTTGGATATGTATGTTAAAGTATACAAACAAGGTAAATCTGCGCGCTATCTGATGGCATTCGAAAGCGAAGACAATAGGTATATGAAATGTGGCTGCCATCAGATCGTGCGCGTACAGTAGGTAAGCCTTTTCCCGCTTTCCTTTACATTATGAAAACTCTATTTAAAATATAATAAACAATATTGAAAGAGATGAATAAGTAATTATCTAAGATAGCCTTATCGTAGTCATCCTTAAAATCGAGCCGAATATTAATCGCTCCTGCGATTGAAAAAATATATCAATCGACTAACAGAGAAATAGTAAGCTAAGCCAACTCAGTAAAATGGTAAAAAGTAGAAATAAGAACGTAACGCCATGTAAGCCCGCTGCGCTCGTAATGCACCGGCCCTCACCCCACGACAGCGCACCCCTCTATTCAATACTGGCACACAATTTTTGCCATTTCGCCGAAAAAAAGAAATCCCAAACGCGTTTTTACCCAAAAGTGCCGAAAACACACCAGTTTTAGTCGCGTGCGCAAAGCACGTGCCCGCGTGCTTTATACAAATAGTTCGCGTGACTTTTCGAAACTTTTATTTGTTGGTGTGACCTTATGAAATTTTCGTGAACTTTACAACTGTTTTGTGCCCTGTATAGTAAGAATGGTGATAAGAACTAAGCATTTATAGATGTGACTGATGAAAGATATTTTGGATCTCAGTAAAAATAGGTGAGTTGGTTTCTTATAAGAGATACTTAGTTACATTTCTAAGTCAACTAAGTCGTGTGTAGAAAATTTCGATATTAATTGAGTAAAGGTTGCAATAGCTGCCCATAATGGATGATATACAGACCACTTTTTGTAAAGATCGATAAAGTTAAGTGTGATGTTGTATGCACGTACGTATCGACGTAATTTGGATCAAATAAGTACATGATAATATTTGTGGGTGATGTTATAGATTAGTTCTTAAAATTTTGAAACAAAATAATCGAACGGTTCTATTTAATTTGTGACGATCTAAGAATATTTTTTTTATCTGAAAAAGTGTTTATCGAATTTTAAGTGCAACTTTATAATTCATATTTTTTAGAATTTAAGTGATTTAAGTATACGTATATCAGCTGACAATTTTGACCAATCATACACTACATTTTATTACAACGGAGTCATACCCCTATACTAGTCATGGCATTTAATACCTATTGTGCCTACATCGTTCACAATATAATAGAATGTTACGAGAGTGGTTATTGTAAAATTTATGGCTGTTCAATTTATCACTTTATTATACTGCTGTTTACAGTATAATAAATGAATAGGTACAACTTTTGCTCATTATAAACAATGGAAAAGCTTATGAATTTGATTTTTTAGGTATTATTTGAAAGACTCTTGTCTTTTCCTTGTTTAGTGTGGAAAACTGGTCAATAAACTCTGGCCTATTTTGTCTCTTACTGAGTAAATGCAAACGCCCATGCGAATAATTGTTATTTTCATAAAAAAATACGCACAAAACTTTCTTTTCCTGAAAAGTAGTTAGTAAAGCAAACTGTAACCATCTGTAACTTTCAAGCAGAATAAAAATCAAATTTACGGTCAAAAATAAAAATAACAAGTGTTGTAACAAAAATATTAAACGCGCGGGCAGCGTGTATTTAACTTAATTTCTAACAACACTATACAGCGCTAAATATTTCTAAAGCTTGCCCGAACTAAAGTATACTTAAGTACAATTTTAATGATGTTTTTATTTAAACTTTAACACACACTTGCGAATGCGAATACGAATATGAGAAAGATTGCAAAAGCGAATGCGAATATTGCGAATGCAAATTGCGAAGGTGAAAAATAATGCTACGCTCTACATACTTTTTGAAATAGTGTCTACGTCCTAAAGCAGGCACCAGTAAAAGGATAAACCATAATGCAATAATTTTTTTAAATGCATTTTGTTTGGAGTAATCTATTGTTGTTTTGTTAATCGATTGGTAACATATGTCAGAGGACAGAGGTAGAGAAATTGCAATAATTCTAAGTTTTGCATTAGAGCGTGTGCGTTGGCCTTTATGGTTGATCCTGTGATGCGTTATCGCAAGTTGGTCAGACGGTAGATCATTAACAGTGTTTGTTTGTATTTTCCAGATGCGGCGGTGACGCGATGTCGGTCGCGCCGGCCGTCAAGCGCGAGGTGGAGGTGGAGAGCGGCGGCGGAAGTCCCGTCAGTCCAGGACGCAAGCGGCGCAAACAGGTACGCAGGAGTACCTACTCATTTACTATCGAGGCACGATACGACAGTTCCTAATACTACCACACCACCGGCTAAGAAATATATGCTAGCTAAGCTGGCTGTTAACAGACTTATTAGAGTCTCCCAGAAGTAGTTAGAAGTCACAGGACTACAAAGGAATAGACGGTTTATTTCAACATTTTTTGTCCACAGGCTGCTCCTGCGCGTGCCGCCCCCGCCCCGCTCCCGCCACCGCCGCTGGACCTGCACGCCAAGATGGCAGACATCTACAAGTCAGCGCTGGCATTTGGAGAGCTCACACTACCAGCATTCGACCCGCTCGCCGCATTTCGTTTGTTACCGCGCCACGACCCGCCACGCATCTTCAATCCTGAAGCCTATTGTGACCTTTGCTGCAAGGAATTCTGCAACAAATACTTCCTCAAAACACATCGAGCGAATAAACACGGCATCTATGACGGTAACGAGCAGCAGCCGGCTGCACCGCCACCGGCGCAACTTTCACCGCCACGGAGGTCGTCTGATGAGGATTCAGGAGGCACTCCACGAAGGCTGTCGCCTGATTCAGCAAGACGAGCTCGAGAGGCAGGCTTTGCACCCGATACTTTACGCAGACTAGGAGTTGTCAATCCCGAAGCGTTTTGCGAAATTTGCTGTAAAGAGTACTGCAATAAGTATTTCTTGCGGACGCATCGTGAGCGACGACACGGGCTGCCTGTGCAAAGATCACCGACGGAACGGTCACCTCCAGGAAATACACCACCGAATTTTGCAAATACTCCAATCGGAACGCCTCTTGGCACGCCTTTGCCGACGCCTCTTACTACACCACCAGCTCTCTCAGTACCACCACCAGATACACCACCACGTTCACTTTCATTGCCACCACCTTACGATTCAGAAGAAATGGCAGAAGTGAAGCGTGAATGTGAAGAAGAATTAGAGCAAGCGCTACGGGACGGACAGACAAGTCCTTTGAATTTAATTGTGGAGGAACGTGGGATGTCATCTCCGGGTTCAGCGAGTGAAGAGTTGCGTAAATTACAGACAATGATATCACAACTCAATGAGCTCGCAGCGGAAAGGCTATCTGAGGAACCGAATGATCAAAATCAACGTCCACCGTCATCTTCACCTCCACCTCAGGACGAAAGGCGCGCCTCGTCATCAGGGTCGAGTTTCTGCGAGATCTGCAATAAAGAACTTTGCAACAAATACTTCATGCGGACCCACATGCAGCGTATGCACGGTATTTCGCTAGAGAGCGGGACTCAGCTGGGAGGAGT
Organism: Phthorimaea operculella; assembly: GCA_024500475.1. Classification (NCBI taxonomy): domain Eukaryota; kingdom Metazoa; phylum Arthropoda; class Insecta; order Lepidoptera; family Gelechiidae; genus Phthorimaea; species Phthorimaea operculella. The sequence goes on along the minus strand of JANFCV010000007.1, from coordinate 5,603,966 downwards.
GACGTGCGATATTTGCCACAAGGAGTTATGTAGCAAATACTTTTTGCGCGTTCACAAACACAACACACATGGGATCCCAGCGCCACCAGCGCCGGCTAACTCTGCACCAGCCGAGCCGTGTCCGCTTTGTGCTCGCAGGTTCAGGGGTCCGCGAGCTTTGCGTGCTCATTTGTTAGCTGAGCATGCGCCGCCTGCTCGCCCGCCACCGCCGCCTCCTCGTCCACTCGATCTTCTCGCTCGAGACAAGCCTTACGCTTGCTCTTACTGTCCGTTTACGACGGATGTCCTAGCGTTCCTCTTCGCACACGAACGCGCGCACGCCCAACAGCAAATGAACGACATAAACTCTGACGGAACGGGCGAACCGAACGCTAGCGAAGCGGAAGCAGAGGAGAACGCGAGAGATGAGGCGGTCGAGAACAACGACGTAGACGGTGACACGCAATATACGTGTTCGCGATGCGAGTTCCGAGCCGAAGGATTCGCGGCTCTGGAAGCGCATCTGCGGGCGGCCCACGGAGGCGCGGGGGCGTTGCTGGCGGTCCCGCGGGCGCCGCAGGCTCCACTGACGATGCAGCCGTTCGTGGTGGAGGAAGCCGGCGGCGCGCTGAGCCTGGTGCCTGCACTGGTGTTCTTGCCAGTGCGACGACGCGCTACGCGGCGGGCGACTGTCACTCTCACCCTGACGCCCGCCTAGCCGCGCCCCGCGCTCGCCTGCCGACGCGACCGCACGCGCGGCCCGAGCGACTACACCGCCGCGCGCGCGCTACGCGATCGCTGAACTCTACTAACTACATTTAACGCTGTGTGCCTTCAAGCGATTGCTGAAAAATATTATGAGACGTAATTATAATTGGAGAAGCTGTCCTTGCCGCCCGCCCGAGCGCCACAACGCGGCGGCACGGCCTCGATTTTTTTTGAAAGTCTAACTTCATATATTTGAGAATTATATTAACGGGTGATATATGAAACGTTGCTTATATATTTGATTATTTATTATTATCTCCTCGATGTCCAGTCGGGTCGATCCGTGTTTTTGAAACGTTGATTTCGATCGGGAGAAGAAATACACCCTAGGCGTAATTATTATTTAAATGTATTTTATCTGTGAGTGTGCACTCACGATAGGGTCGTAGTGCCGGTGCGATGTTGATCACTGAGCGGGTGCCGACGCCAGAGCAGTGACTACAACATGTGACGAAACGTGACACGAAGTCACAGCGTGCCGTCATATGGCACAGCGTGACGGAATTCGATAGCGCGCTGCAGTATAACATAAATGATGTTATATGACACACTGTCACATAAAATAGGATACGTCATGATAGGACACATTGTGACATTGTGTGACAAAACCTGCCGTAATATGACACACCTGTATAATTAATCAACGCCATGTGACACAATTTCACGTAAATTATTACAATGTGTTTTGGTATCTGAGAGTTTACTGCACATCGTGATTTGTGTGACATGAAAACGGCGTGTCGATATATGGCGCAGCGTGATGTGACATAACACGTCGTAATGCGGCACGGTGTGACGCGGAGTCGTGACACAAGCGGCGAAACGGCGCCACCAGCTCTCTCACCCTCAGTACAAACTAGGTGCCACTTTAGGTGTACTTTAAACCACTCTACCTCACAACGTTAGTTTTTATATTAGCTGTTATTGTATATTATATTTTGGAGTTACACTATAGTACAAAAATATAATGAAACGCGCGGACGGGGACCGCAATGTTAGCTACTTGGAGACTATTTATTGTTGTCTACGAGTTTTTAAGCACAAAGATACGTACTATTGGGCAGTGATCAACATTAAACATAATTTTAGCATTAAATTTTAGGTATGCAGTGGTGAAGGCTCGGCCAGGCGAATTTGTTGTGTAATACACCAGGAATACGGGTCATTGTTGCGGGGCGTGTTTGGGCTGAGTCCAACTCGTTCTTGTCAGGCCGAGCTTACATTTACTTATTTGTATTGTAATCGAATAATGTGTTACTGCTGACTAACTTGTGCGCAATCGTCACTAACATGATTTTGTAGTAGGTATGAGATGATACTACAATATTGCAAAACAATCCATAACATGATACCAGATACATTATCCTAACCGAACCCGAATGGATTAACACCAAACTCAAAAAAATAAGATAAGCATACTAAACAATTTTAAAGCTGGAAGCTGATTGGGTTAAATTGAATTGTTCTTATATGTTGATTTAGAATCGAACAGCTATGTATGATTATGAGCTATGACTTAAAAAACTCCTACATCATTATTTGTTGAAGATCTAGGTATGTATTTTAATTTACCTACATATTAATGTGCCTAAACTTTATGATTTGTACAGTGCTTTAAAAACACTTTAATTAAAATTAATTACTTAAATTAAAAACTGATGACTCATGTTAGGGGCGATTGGGGCAAACATTATCTTGAGGTAATAATCAAGACTTATTTGAAAAGTAACGGATTTGTTTACCTAACATTATATAAGTAGTTCTGTGTGGTGGAAGATTAGCTTGTATAAACGATGCAGCTTCTAAAGAAAGTTCCTATGTATGTACGTAAGTTGTAACTTAAATTTAAATAACTAGAGGGCGTGCGTGTAACGGCTCTGGGTGAGGCGTTCCGGGTTTGAACCTGATTGTATAATATTTTGTGATTGGTCAGGCAGGGTATAAACTCTGGAACAATCAAAAAGCATAAACCAATCTTCACAAAACTGAACGAATTTCGCGATTTTCTATGTGAGAACGTAATATACGTAATTGAAAGTTCCTATTCTACTTCCAAAAATTGTGCCGTTTAAATAAGTAGCATGTAGCATGTTATTGAAAATTTCAAATACGTCTTGTTCAGAATGATATATTTAGTCGCATTGATGTGGAGTGAAATTTTCAACATCACGATGGGACTATATATACCTAGTTAGTTGCAGTAAACAAGTATTGAAACACCCATAATTCCAACCATTTTAAAGTGTAGAACGTATTTGAGCGGAAATTAAGAAAAACAGTTGAAACCTTCCTATTAGTCTTCCTACAATACCAGTCAAACTGAACCTAACTCAGAGCCGAGACGCAGACGCAAAATACAACAAATTATATTAATAACGTTTTAAAAATAATAAACAAAATTAATAAAAATTGTACGCGTGAACGATTCTACAAACTTTTTTCCATATTCAAAGGGAGGCATTTTTAGAACCACATTTGTTAGATGAAAATGCTGAATTTTACTATATTTAAATGGAATTTGGATAAAAGTTTCGGGATCATTGGATGTAGTGAAATGTATTGAATTTTATTGTGTTCTGGATTATTTTACTTCCAGCGTTGTACCTTGAGTGAAGATATTCTCAAACTCGTCAAAAATATAAATAGCCATTGTTTTTATCTAACGATGTTGGTTACTAAAAGCGAAAGAAAAAATGTTTCAGCATATTTTATTTGACATTAAATTATGTGGTAATGTAGATGGATAATTAAGCTACGAAGTGTACCTAAAAACGTAAATATTGAGTTTGTTTATATCTATCTATAATGTAAGATCAAATTAACATGACGAGATTGAGAATAATATAAAACACATTTTTATTAATTCCGAATTTCATAAAAGTTCATGCTTCGAAAATCAAATTATGGCAAGTTGGTATTGTAATGTTGTGTCCACTATTTTAGATTTTCGAATACATGGAATATTTTGATGGTAGTGCTATGCCAGTCCATTCACTGCCACACATAGATAACACATAGTACAAATAAATTACCAATATTTAGAATTGTAACGGCGATATTGGTAAGACAAAATGTTAACAGTACAAATTATTTATAAGTGTAGTGCGCAGGTGACAGAGTAGAAACATATATTATATTAAATAGCTCACTCGGGTACAATGTCTATAAAACTGGTAAAATATAGTCGCACGTTTTTACAAATGTTTAGGTTTGTGTTCCCGATTGAGTTGTAGCCGAGATATTTTAGTTCCTTTGTACTTATTAAGGTATATTTCTTTTAATGTTAGTTTTTTATAAAATCTTTGAACATCATATTAAAGTAGGTACATAAAAAGTATGGTGTACGGTTCAAAGATAAGCCTGTTTTTAAAAACCTAGTCACACAAAGTGATTGTAAAGCTTATTTAGACTAATTTGAAACAAAACAACTTAAAGTTCCTTAAAAACATTCCAAATATTAGTTTTGTTTTAAGATTTGATTTAATTATTACTTTCTAGTCGTAAACCACCAATTTTAAGATTTCACTTTTAACTTTAAGAATATTATATTGTGAGTTACATATACTATAAACTATTTTACGTTTAGTGCGACTGTATGTATAAATGGTAATACTTTTCAAGTTAGTTATATATAACTGCGTTGTTTCTAGTCAAATTATTTTATGTATTTTACCAACGTGGAAATTTCTACGCATAGATACATACTTGTGTATGAACCCATGTGTTAAAGATTTAGTGAATATGACAGAATACTTTAATTTGGATTTCCAAAAACTATATTGCTTAATTATAGCATCAGACATATATGTAGTCAGTCTTGGAGTTCCACACTAGGAGATATGACTACGGAATTAAAAAATAGCAACTGAAAAGTTTATAACGACATTGTATAATTTCCACGTTGCGTAAAACAATTAACTTAAAAAGTATATAAAGAATTATATTCAGGCTTTAGGAGAAAGCCTACCTTTTGCCAAGAGTCTTGTGTAGCACTGAATAATTCATATATTACAAATCCACCAAATGTTTCCGAATAGGTAATCCTGAAAAACATTATAAATCGAAATATAAAAAATCTTTGCATGTCGTCATAGAACGGCCCGTTGTGACATTGTGTGACATCGTGACTTACTGTGACAAGGCACAGCGTGCCGTAATATGACATGCCCAGTGCCAAAATGTGACTAATAGGTGTAGTCACTAACAATTGAAAATATCTATAGCTTGCTTAAAGACAGACATAAAGGACAGTCGAAGAGAACCCCAATCTACTTAGCGTACTACGAAAAAATCATAAATATAATTATTGAGTGCTACACAACGCTCGCGGTCGGTATATGTTCCTAGATCCGTCTGTTTGTTATCATTTGTTTTCCATTAATTACTACGAAGCATTTCTACCGTATTCAATAAATTAAATATACAAATAAATTGTGGTGTTTTATTGGCTAATCTTACCTCCTTCCCCTATTGGCCTAGGGTCGCTTGTCTCTTCCATAAGCCAGTCAAGATAATGCTCGATGTGTTAAATAAATAAAGACTCAACGCAGATATGATAGCTTCACCTGTGAACCAGATATCGAAAATATAGAATGAAATTTTCGAAAACTCAGAAACAGCCGGTGATAAGGAACAACTTTCCTCTAGAAACATAGGTCGATATAATGGACCCATACAAAATTGACGAACAACTGATTTGAGTTACTATGGCAGGAATATTTTTCATATCTCGAACTGTTCCTCGTGTTCCTCGGGGAAAGTTGTTCCTTATCACCAGCCGGCTCTGAGTTTTCGCTATCGGCCACTAGTAAAATTTTACCCAGTATTTATTAGGGTAAAGTAACAAAAAGGCACAATAGTCCACTGATCATGCCCCGAAAGTATGGATGCTTGTGCGTTTTTCCCCTTGCAGGCCTAGCCAAAGCCAAAGTTAAATAATTATGGAGTCTAATTATTGCATAATTTTTAAAACAGTTGATAATGTAGGTAATTAGGACTCCTTTTTGTAAAATTCATTATCTTCGGTAAGCAGCTAAGCAGAGTAAAAAAAGTCCACGCTTTTTAAAAATAAAAGTATAGAAATATATTTAGTTTTCCTGTTTTGTGTAACAATTACTGTGGCTATTTTTGATTTAAATTGATCAATATTACATACGGCGTTATTTTTGTTTGTAATGCAATACGCTTTTTGAAACCAGTAATGGTCTTCTTCTTTTGCTATTATTACCAACCTAAACACGCTTGAACGAACTTAAGACGAACAAGGAACTTATTCAGAATGCTGTTTCAGAAAAAATCTGCATCGATTTAATAATATAAGTATACTTATATTAAAGTACGTTTTTACCTACATATTTTAGGTAATTCATTTTGTTCAGGGTACTTTCGAACCCGGTCAAAGCGCAGACACGCGTTAACCCCATTAATCCATAAAATTATCAATAAATAAATCACACAATTTAGACCCCACTACGAAAACTACATAAAAACTTCCAAAAATAGTCTTAATTAAAGATTATGTTCGCGTCAACTGTCGGCTTTAGATTAGCGAGGGAAAAACAGCATTTTTTTGTTAAAAAACGAGAAAAATACATTTTTGATCAAAAAACGACAACCATTAAAATTGCAAGACGAGGGGTCGCGTTTGTCGCGCGCATCTGTCAAACAGATTTTTCCCGTTTTGTGTAAAAAAAGACGGGGGTTTGTTGAAAAATGGGTTAAATGTTTAAAAAATAATGGGTATTGTGAAAAAAGTGGCGAAACACCGAGGGGTTAATGCGTGTAGTACGTTGTCAACATGCGCGGCTTAACCCGGGGTTTAAAGATCGCCACGGATAATTTTCATCTAAATTACAACCATTTAACTTGAAAACATATTCAACTTTAGATAAAATATTCCAAGAATAGATTTATTTATAAGGTTATGTTATAGTTGGTTTTTCATTTGCATGTAAACAATGGTTTGTATCTATATTCTTGTTGTATATAATTTTACAATATTATTGTAGGTATAGTCTATAACGTTACATTTAACTACTTATATTACTTGAATTTAAAAGTACCTAAATTAAAGGATACATTTATTTTTATATTTTGAAGAAAAGTTTCTAATAACAGTTGTCCATTCTTGTTAGTAGAACACGCCATTAAAATATTTGTACCTACTTAATTCAATTTAACCCTATGTTTATATTAACTTTCATTCTTCTTTGTTTTTAGGTACCTATAAAAATAGTTTTATACAACACTTGATAGTTATATTGACTATCAGTTTACCACAGATACAGGAGTTCAAATTTATTTAGGTGCAAGTTCGTCGGGCGATCGCAGCGACTGACCCGTGCGGACGATGCAACTATAGTCGTATTATGTATGCGCCTCCTTTCATACAAAGACTATAGCCGCATCCGCCGCACACATCGGCCGCAGAACTTCCCTTAAAATCGGGCTGAGGACGAACGACGTTAGCGGTGACCATGATAGGTAAATTGCAAACAGAAACACATATAAAACGACTTCATCTTACTCTAGGCAATGTATTGATCAATAATTTCTCTTTTATTATTAGTATTAGAAAAAGAGATCGATACTTTATGTCCTTATTTCGTGCTTTATGCCAAACAATAGACATCAACAAACAATACCAAATCAATCACTTTTTAATTTCAAAATCTTGACACCTTTTCTCTTTCTATAGTAATTTCTTTAGTTTCCTAAAAAACGAAATCCGTTATTTTGTAAAAAAACGTTCTGTAAATCATTTTATAAAAAGATCTTTTGTTGCTTTTAAACCCTTTTTCTAAATATACGGGACACGTGACAAGCGCGCGCCACGCTTTAATGTCAAAAAAGCTAAAAAATACAAAAAAAATGTGCAGCTCCAGTGACCTACATTCTTTCCCCTATTTCCCCTTCACTTTCCAAAAATCTGTAAAAAAGCTCACCCTTTAATGCACATTTTTTGCGTAATTGCATTCAATCCTTTGGAAAAGGGTTCAATAAAGTACCCCAGCAGAGAAGTATTAAACTTTTTTAGCGTTTCCGTAAGTCACTGTCATTATTTGCCGCCAAAAATTATACGTTCTGTCAAAATTTCGCGCCATTTATTCCGAGGCAGCTGCAAGAGAAAACTTTTTTAGAATACAATGCAAATATGGGGTGCAGGCTACATTAATTTTTAGGGTAAATCGTGGATTTTTGTGTAAAGTAGAAATCCCATTTAAACTGGATGTCCCTTCATTACGATCTAGCACATTAATATTTTTAGGGGAAACGGCACTTCTTTTGAAACTAAAACAACTTAAAATAGCACGCGCCATTTGGGGCGTTTTGCATTTTTGTGTGTCGTTATTGTTACGGATTTGTGTTATTATTACTTTTAAATACAATAGAATATGTATTATTTTACAACTAACCACCATAACAGCCACAACAGTCCACTGCTGGACATGGGCCTCCCCCTATCGGGGGGTATTGCCATACTCACCACGCTTGGCAGGCGGATTGGCGAGCGCAGTGCATGATGGTGCATTGACAGAGAACGCTGCTGCCCATTCCCTGGTTAAGTATCCCTTAGTCGCTTTTTACGACACCCACGGGTAGAATTGGGGTGATGCTATTCTAAGCCGGCATCACACGGTTCATGACACTGTCATTTTACAACTAAAAATAGGTAAATTGCATGTACGATATTACGATTAACAAGTCATATGACTCTGCAACACTGCTATGTTATGGTTATGATATGGGTTAGATATGGCTGTATCCAGAGATGTGAGGCGTTTCGAAAGTGATATTTTGAAATTGTGAAACACCTCACATTCCATCTCACATACATACCTAACACAAAATTACATATTTTTTATCTACTTGTTGTTACGCATTACCAAAATAAATATTTACCTATCTTCAAGCCATATTTGTAACGATATTGTAGGAAACCTAGGCATTTTTACCCGACACTGCCTCAGAAGGTAGGTTGTGATATTAGGTAATCCTATTCGACTTTCAGTTGTTATGAAATCAAGACTATTGCAGTCCTTCATTACCTATGAAAATCAGTCCTAAGTACGTATTAACTAATGCACCGAAAAAATGTTGGTTGGTTGTTCATAGGTCTCCCTCTATGACATGTCCTTGCTTTAAGCTAAGCGTAGCTAATCTAAATCTTTTTCTCAACAATAAAAAATATGCAAAATATCAATAATTAGGTATATTACTCAACTATTTAAATATCGTAGTACATGTAATCTAGCAAAAGGGCAGTAGCGAGAACCAACGCCTTTTCTTCTCCTTTCATATTCTGTTCGAAGAATGTCATCCCAAATCTGAAAAGGAATTATACCTTACCTTAAAACTTTACCTTATACTTTGGTATTTTACTCTTCTGTAGGTACGATTGGATGACTCGGAATCATTCTGATTCAACTGGCAAGTGTAGGAAATTGGTAGAAAAACTCAAAACATATTGCAGATGACAGCAGACGCTAGTGTGCCTAAATTACGTAATGACAACCAATAAGAAGTAACTAAACTTTGATAGTGACATATTTCCGACCAATCACAGATAAAGGGTGCAGTCGAGAGTGACGCCATTAGTTCTCTAGTTTTCTACCTCATTACAGCCAGATCATGAGTCCGGTGATTACAAATCAAGAGCAAAACAAGCATGCTATGTGATAGAACCTACTTAGGGCAACACGAAATTAAAGGAATCGCGAGGAGGAGAGTACGAATTCTGCCTCGTAGCCTGATATGTACACCTGCATGCCATCGCAAAGCTATTACCTACAGCATAGAATATGTTAGCCTGTGGTGAAGTCGACTCTGCCTGTATTTATTTCTGCCTCCAATTTCCTTTATCGCGATCCTTTTCTGTCATTATGTAAGTTTACGCAACTTACCTTTTAATAATTTGGTAGAGAGTTTAGCCCTCTACGTTTCGGCTGGTTACGACAGCCGTCTACTGGAGGTCGACATATCACACTCGCCCGCCCGACAGCTGTGATTGCCGAACACTGAGCGCATAGGTAAAGTATGCCTAAAAAGTCCTGACAGGAACTAAAAAGGAACTAAAAAACATACATCATTACTGTACAAAGTGGCGACCTCATTTTTTGTCAGGACTTTTGCGACACACTACTAAAGAGACACACTAGAATAAAAATCCTTACCTGTCTTTGACAGGGGCTAGGAACAGTGCGTGCAGTAGCCCTTCCCAGCGCTTTGTGGTGCACGCTACCTCAGTGCCGTCTAGTCTCATTATATGGAAACGGACGTCTTGAAAACAGCTGATGGTAAAACGTGGACCTAGGAAACAAACAAAACCTATGCATGACTTGGTCGAGATAATTAGAGTATTCCTGAGAGGTTGACGTCAGGCAGGCGGCCGGTCATAAAACCTAGACAAATCCTATGCTTTTTTTGGAAAACTTCCAAAATTTCACCGCAGGCAGGATTTGAACCTGCGAGAAGTGTTTTAAAAATTTGGTATTCAATTTATCGCGGGTTTTCATCGCTTTGACTACATTCAATCTGTAAAGAATGAATTAGTCGCTGGGAATTAGTTACAAAACTATCGCGGTAGATGGAGCCCATCCACGCGATAGTGGACAAGATATACTTCCGTAATTTCGCGGGCTCGATTAGAACCGCGGTAGCCCAGTTGGTTAGGGCGTCGGCAGTACTGATGCCGAAGGTCGCAGGTTCAAATCCTGCCTGCGGTGAAATTTTGGAAGTTTTCCAAAAATTGTTTACCTAACACGAGAAGTGTTTTAAAAATTTGGTATTCAATTTATCGCGGGTTTTCATCGCTTTGACTACATTCAATCTGTAAAGAATGAATTAGTCTCTGGGAATTAGTTGCAAAACTATCCCGGTAGATGGAGCCCATCCACGCGATAGTGGACAAGATATACTTCCGTAATTTCGCGGGCTCGATTAGAACCGCGGTAGCCCAGTTGGTTAGGGCGTCGGCAGTACTGATGCCGAAGGTCGCAGGTTCAAATCCTGCCTGCGGTGAAATTTTGGAAGTTTTCCAAAAATTGTTTACCTAACACGAGAAGTGTTTTAAAAATTTGGTATTCAATTTATCGCGGGTTTTCATCGCTTTGACTACATTCAATCTGTAAAGAATGAATTTGAATTAGTCGCTGGGAATTAGTTGCAAAACTATCCCGGTAGATGGAGCCCATCCACGCGATAGTGGACAAGATATACTTCCGTAATTTCGCGGGCTCGATTAGAACCGCGGTAGCCCAGTTGGTTAGGGCGTCGGCAGTACTGATGCCGAAGGTCGCAGGTTCAAATCCTGCCTGCGGTGAAATTTTGGAAGTTTTCCAAAAATTGTTTACCTAACACGAGAAGTGTTTTAAAAAATTGGTATTCAAATCCTATGCTACATGATTTTGTGTTCTAACAAAACATGTTACGCGGACCCCAACTGATAAAGCAAGAAAATAATGATGAATCAAGAGTTTTCCTAGTTGTTGTACGTACACTTTTCTGTTACACTTTGTATTTCACTACATACCCTACGATCTTATTAAGATCCGGCTCATATTAGGGGTAGTTTCGTGCGCACTGTTTACAACAATATCTTGAAAAATTAACTGAGGGATAAATGTGGGTGAATCAGCCCATGAAATTGAAATTGGTTTAGTTTTTCAGTTTCAATCAATGTTTTAATGGCAAATTCACCCTCGTCAATATTAGAAGTTATTTTTTTACACCTTACACTACCTATACGTAGATGAAGTTGACACTCACTAGCACAAACAAATATCCACGGGGTCACATCATCTTTTACTTATTCCATCTTTACTTAATTGTTAGCGCTGAGTTCTAGCCCGAAAGATAAAACTCGATGTCCTACACGATTAAAGAAGTTAAGGTTACCTTTGATATGAAAAATCAGTTCACCCGAGGCATCCCTGACGGAGTAGATCGGTTTCACGGGCGTCCACCGCTGGACAACCGTGCCTATGAACCGGCCGGGAGGGGCAAAAACCTGAAAACTCATTACATTGAAAAATCAAGATTTGGCAACAAGAAAATTGTTTTCATATCGAAGGGAAATAAAGGGCTGACGGTGTACCAAAATTTATGAGTCCTGTTGATGTGTGTGTGTGTTGATGTCCTAGGGCACACCACTGGTGCATAGGGCCTTCACAGCCCTGCTCATGATAGGTACATACTTATTCCTTTGTTAGAGAACATAAATAATTCACAGTAAATTCGCAGCTCGTAAGCATACCGCTTTCAATTAGTTTTTCAGTCCCAGTTGTGAGTTCCTAAAGAGTGGCAGGGGGAGGAGTAGGGGCAATGCAGAGGAAAACTCCAAGGTTATTGCAGATGGTTGGCAGGAGGCGCAAGTGCGCCTAAATGACGTAACGACAACAAATAAGAAGTAATTTTATTTTAAAGTTTTAGAAAAACGTCTCGTACCTCCATTCTTTGCAACTGGCAGGGTAACAAACGCGTGGTGAATGAGTAGGGGCGAATGATTCTGATCACTTCCGAGTTGGAGGCATTCAGCACACGCAGCGTCATCGGCCGCAGACCGTAGCACAAGTAGCCCACCCACCAACTGTTTCAACAATTTTAAGTGCAAAATATTTAGGTCCATTGCGCGTAAAAATATCTCATCTCATTATGTCAATGGTACCATCAACCTACTCATTTAATGGATCAACTTATATACTGGGTTTTCTAAGTATTTGTGTGATAAACCCTAGAAAAACCAGTAGGTATAAGTTTCTCCTGAGTATGTTAATTTGATGAGCTGGCGAATGGCTGGCGATAACACAAAATATAAATAAAATTGATTGTTTGTAGATTTTTTTAATCTTTTACACTGTCAATTTTGATATTATGTAGGTACTTTCACCGATACTAAGTTACCCAGCTGCCCAATGACAAAGCTAGCCTTAGACCAATCTTGACCTATCCCCACGCGGAATCGGGTAGCAGCAGGTGAAACACGGAATAGAAATGTGAGGTGAAAGCACTGACAAGACAGATGCCAAGAGGAAAGATGGGCAACTAGGATGTGTAGGTAACCACAAATTAGTGGCTCACTCAGTTCTAGCGACCATTTTGGCGCTTAGGTACTGAAATTTATTACTGGAATCTCAGAGGAACTCAAGGTAATTAAGAAGATGGTTGCCACGAACGTCATATTTCTTGCGCTAAAACTGGCCCAGAATTATATGACCTTCTTGTATCAGATTTTGTTCTTCTTCATTAAGATTTTTGACAGTAGCAACCCTGGCAATGTAACAAGTGACAATCGCGAAAATACTAAAAAGGGTCGAGTGATCCTTCTGTAAACTCTCTATTCTGTGGCATAACTAAGCGCTTAAATAAGAAATAAAGTCATGCCAGTGGAAACTAACTTATTTTCCTCGACGATGGTGTACAACAGTTCGTTGCTTGGGCCGGTTACGTAGAACTGATTCTTCTTTCCCTTCAAGGTGACGGCGTCCTTCACACCGAGACGCCTGACCACCGTCAGCTCGTTGATCTGCTCCAAGTCCTTGAGAAGGGTTTGAGCTGGTTCAGATTTTGGTTCTACCTGTTTTTCGGTCTCAGGTATTTTGGGCTGCAAAGATTTGTTCATAAGAATGTCGGTAGGTTAGATATAGGTAGATAGGCCTCGCAGACAGGATCCGGTTAAGCTGATCAGTGATGATCTTCATTTTTTTTATAAGTCTACCTCACTAACAACGTTCTGCGTCTCCTGAAGCTTTTACATAATCTTCCAACACCATCAATTATATATACGGGTGCCTCGCCAACCGGCAGTACAAGTTGCTGAGCTAGTATGCAATGTTGCGGTTACTTTGGTTATTTTCATATAGCAAATAGATTACTAAGGCCCTCTCCATTGCATGCAAAACGATTGCGAGCCATTTCATAGCTAAGTTTCACTGTCATATTGCAACCTTGCTTGCTACGTATTCCTACCAACCCTCATTGAAAGCCACCCATATATTTAATCTGAACAACTTTACCTGTTTTTCATCCAGAGTGATCCCATCTAGCGTCTCATCCTCGGTCCTTAGCTTTCTCTTTTCAGGATATGGGCTAACACCTTGCCTTCCTGAAGGTGTTAGCCTCGGCTGCTCCAGTTTCACCTCCTCAAACTCCTGATAGTTCGGCGTTATTTCCGCCACGGGAATTGGATTTTCCATCATGATGGAAGGTCCAATTTGCCTTCGAGTTAACAGAAGATGAAAAAATGTAACTGCATAAGGCGTGGGTTTTGAACGCCGCGTGCGTAAAAATTTGTTAAAAATTTTGCTTGATCAAAAGCAAAGAAAGATCTCAAAAAAAACACAAAAACCGTTGCTAAACCGAGTGCTAAACATAGAGCACAGATGAACACCCCAGATCACTTATATATATGTCCCTAAAGGGAATGAACACTCTGACATAGAGTATGTAAATAAAACGATCACAAAACGATACTCTTTAAGTTATCTATGTCATATGACAACGGTTTGTCATTTTATTTCCTTCAAAAAATAGGTTCTTCTTGGGTTCATCCTTCGAGCATTTCCGTCCCGTTCCGGGTTCATCAAACATCTTCGAGCAACGCGGATTTTCCGTCCCGTTCTGGCCCGCGTGTCGTTGCTCGATGAGCATGAAGAATCTTTGTTCCGAAATATGAAAAAGAAATGGGCCTGCCGTACTATCGCCAGGAAATCCACCTAACCCAGGGTGGGTTTAAGGGGCCACTTATACTGTTTTTTCATAAAAAAGAAAAACAAACAGTAGGTATAAGTAAGTTGATCCTTTAAATATGTAGGCGGATATACTGGCTAAAAAAAACTTGGTTCTGAACCAGTCCATGGAACTTAACAACTTTGCCCAAGGAACATTTAGGTCGAAACGTAAAAAGATAAATTTGGCTCCCCATATAAATGATTAGTATATGGAGTGTCAGGCGGAGGTTTCTTTGATATTTCACGAACACTTTCGCATGTTCGGCGGCTATGCTACTTTATGCAACGATGCGTAGGAACTATGCCTAGTCTAGTACTTTATTACCTACACAACATATTCTTATCCAATCTCTAGCCTAGCTCAATATTACAAATCAAATACAGAATGCTTTTAACGACCGAGTTACGTGAAATCGATAACGCACACGCTTTTTTTCCAAATTTTATCGATTCCCCATAAAAATAAAATATGCACATGCCATGCAAATGGAGATTATTATTACGAAGGGGACTTCATTTAAATTTGTGGAAAAAAGTACGAAACTGTATCGCTTTTATCAATTGTTACCAAAAACACAATGTGTAAGATTACAATGGCAAGTAGGGTGACCATGGATCACGTTCGCAGAGGCAAAAACAAGGGTCACTTTGGCATTCTGGCGACCAGCGACACTAAACTAGGTAACCTGCTATACCGTGTTTCCAAATTATATGCCATTCAGTTTCCTGGACTAAAACTACTGAAAAGGACCCCCCACGAGAGATTTTGCGCTACTTTCCCAATGATATTATACTAGTAGCGCAACTATTTCCCTAACACCATGGTTATGTGCTTTTGATCAAACATTTATATTTAAACATATTATAGGTACAAATAAATTAATAAGGTATTTCGGCACGATCATCGTTCCACTCTAAATACTGATAAAATATTATACCTACTACAAATAATATATCTACCTCTAACTCAGTCCGAGCAGATACACTGATAACATTTTTTTTAATTAGAAATTCGAGCGCATGAAACATCGCAGTTATTGACAAAATAGCCATAAGCTTCGAAACTAAAATTCTAATACTAAAATAAACTTAATCAAACAGGTTGCATCTTTTCGATCAGGGTACAATGGTCCTTAGTATAGTTACCGCAATATAAATAATCACAATTCACCAGGAAAGAACCGCCGCGTGGGTTATGGCCTCTTCTCGAATTCGACTACCTAGCATAAAACCGCAAATAACTTCGCCTCTTTGCATCAGCATCAGGCGCTTCAACAGCACACAAAACGGATATAAACATTGTTTTTTATTATTTTTTATTTTATAGTAAGTATTCCATGTTCACTGTTATTCATGATATTATTATATTAAAATATTTTTGAAACAATGAGGCTCAGCTACCTGCTGCTGTGGTAAAAAGAGGAGAGTAAGTTATATTAATCTATTCTAGGTTCTTCAACGCGCGGTCACCCTACGTTTTAATGGTCGCCAACGTCCGTCGCACGCGCCGCCCTGCGCACCATTTTATGCAAAAACGCAAATTTCGTTCGAAATTTGAAACGCTCCATTATTGCCAGTTGCATAAGAATAAAAATTATCCGTTGCAACTCAATTCTTAGGGGAAAATGAAAAAAATTGAGCAAAAATTGCATTTTAGTCTCCCTTGCGTGGCAGATCGAATTAACGATAGTTTTTATGCAATAGACATTTGCATGGTCAAGCTAGCCATTGATTCATTCTGTGTTTCTGTATCGATTTAAAGGGAGTATTATAATAGGGGTGTTTTGTAGGTCGACATGTAATGTTGCTAAGTGTAAGTACTCAGACCAGCTAAGCTAAATAAATAGTTTTGGTTAGTGTTTAAAAGCTCAGAAATAAAACGATAATACTATTTATGTAAATTGATGTTATTCACTTTTTGTACTTCAACAATATTTTCCATCATAATCTCTTTAAATAACAAACATTCACAATTTAACTCATGTTTCGCTCGATATAAACGGGTTACATACCAACAAGATTTGATAAAATAAGGCACTTTGATCGTTTTTAAACAATATCACGCTATGATAAAGTAAGGTGGGGTAAAGCTGTCTCACAAACAGGGTAGCAAGCAGTCATCGTGCGTTCCATGTCCGTATTTTTAAAATGTTACAAGGATTATAATATAAGTGTCTTTCCAACGGTATTAAGACTTCAGGCATTTATTGACAGTTCAAATAATCTTTACAACATTTGGTTTTGGCGGCTGTCAGATTAATACGATTTTGTCCTTTTCATGCCAATTTAGATTTGCATATGGTGTCTCGCTGTCAAAAATCAAATAAACGGATGGAAAGACTAAGTTAAAAAATATTTATCGAAATAATCTTCTTAATCCCAGTTAGTGTTTCAGTCTTTCCCCAACTTACTTTACTATATAAATACGTGCAAATATCTTACATTAATTATGCACCGTGTTCCGGAAGAATAACATCAAAATGGAGACGTTGTGTAGGCCATCGTACTGAATAATTTCCATTATGGGACCAAGTTTTAATATTATTAACCATAAAGAAGATAAAATTTTCAAATTTCAGTACGATGGCCTACACAACAACTCCAATTTAATGTAGTTCCTTCAGAACACGGTGTATATTGCTTTTATATAATTTAAAACAAAAACAATAGGTAACTATAATACCCACGTATAATTTCATAATAATAATTACAAGATTTAGAAACCTGTGTTCATTGAGACAGAGGCTTTTATTAAGATATTGTAAAATCTTAGCAATTGAACAATAATTAAAGATTCGAGCGAAAGACAACAACACATTACATACTGCTGCTGGTATTCACAATTCTAACTATTAAGTTTCTCATTCATTATCATTACTACACGTAACAGAATTTAGTAATATTTATTACAATCGCTAGGCTCACACTTAATATACTTAGGTAAAATAAAATAATTCATACTTATTTGTGATAGATAATATTTTTTGTTTTTATCATTAAAAAATGTTTGTTCGGTTTTCCATTGAAAAGAATATTTACTTTACAATTCAATATTTTTAGTATGATTAAAAAATAACAAAAGTTTATTTTAAATTCATCGCAAAACTTAACAATTTATACAGGGAGTAACAGAAAGGGTATAACAAGCCGAAAGGAGGTCAAGGTACTCATAAAACTGAACAACTTTCCCCATGGAACATGGGTCGAAATATAAAAAAAAAATTTGGACCTCCCATAGTAGGTACATCAATTAGCTGATCGGCGATTTTGTATGGGAGGTCCAAATTTTTTTTTTCATATTTCGACCCATGTTCCATGGGGAAAGTTGTTCAGTTTCATGAGTACCTTGACCTCCTTTCGGCTTGTTATACCCTTTCCGTTACTCCCGGTATAGTGATTTACTTAACCAGTGATAGATTTAAAAATTCTAATAAAATTGATCTATTAACATTTTTCAAAAAATATAGTTGCTTTGTGGGCTTAATTCTAAAAAAGCAAGACACTTTATGTATATAGATCCAACGAAATCCATGTGCGTGTGCGCAGAAGATGTTATATAAAAAAATCAAATTTTTAAGCGCATATTACTAGAGGAAGACGGTATAAACTACCGATATTATATAAAATTACTTTTTATACCTATGTATTGGAAATATCAAACCAAAATTTCACATGGATTTCATAAATCTATTTATTATTTTATAAAAAATATATATAGTGTATTTCTATTTTCTACATGTAAGTATAGTAATAATTATAATTTAAGAATATATTGTATCACATTTTTGTCTGTACACACAGTACACACTTAAACGATTATGGTCCTTCGGTCGATAAAATCCAAGAGTTATATATGTATTGTATAAAAATTCTAAAAACGTTGCACTACGTGCAAGAAAATATCGCGCTTATTAAACACCGTGTATTATTAAAAATATATGCAGGGTTTCAAAAGTAGTGTACCTTTTAGATTTAAGTAGAATTTGTAAATATATAACGTGAATCAAAATTTATAAGTAAGTACACTACTCAAGAAGAGCATAAAAATATAGGTAACCTAATGGTAATAGTTTTATAGCACCTGGCTGACCGTAATTTTATGCAATATAATATTTAAAGTACCTAGCTGCTCCTTAAAAGTATATTTATTGGCGATGTTATCTGATTTTTAAGGAACTTTGTTTCTTGCTTGGATATACATGTAATAAATTTATACTTTATATTCAACATCAATTTTTCAAATACAGGTTTGTTTTAAATATTTTATGTCCATGAGAAAAGATTCATACGTACTACATTGTATTCTTTTATAAATTTTCTAAAACATTACAAAAATATGAGCTGGTAACTATTATACTATCACTGATAATAACAATATTATATTCTTAATAATCTTATTATGATAAAAAATGGGTTCGATCACGTTTTATTTAATTTTGTTTTTATTTTCAAAATGTAAGGATGATTCTTTGGCTTTATTTTAACGATCTTCTGATTTTCCTGCTTCGAACCACAATGCTTGATAGTTCACTGGTTTTTTGTTATACGCACCTTTATTCGATATAATTTGAAAACATTATATTTTAATGTATTACAAGTATATTATTGCTTTTATCTACGTTTTGCACTTACACAATTGAACACAGTCACAGAACACTGACGACAGTATAAGTTCGAATATTCTTTGCTTACGTTTAAACATAAGTTTGTTTTGTATCTTATTCTTATTAACAAAGTTTGTTTCAACTATAAACTAGTTTGTGTTTGTGTGTTCCGATTTTCAAGCTTTATAATGATTTCACTAAATCGAATTTTCATTTTTATTGCTCGGCACTTTAGCGCACAGCTAATCGTGAAACCGTCTTTATATCAAAGTCAGAAGAAGTGGGATTTGCAGCAATTGAATCGTGAATCGTTTTGAAAGAACAGAAGTGCCTACCTGCGGTGATACAAGTGTGTGTTGGTGTCTAGCCGCCCAGGTCCATGTCGAAGCAGTGGTTCCTTGGGTGGGAGTGCGGGGAGTGGGGCGCGTGGTGGTGCGGCCCGCCCAGTAGCAGCGACGGCAGGCACGCGTCCAAGTTGGGCAGGCCCATTGCACTGTCGCCCATTAGGGAATTACCTGCAGGTGAGATAAGTAAAATTGATTTTTTTGTACAATTGATTCATTGATTCATGCACGTAGCGAAAGATCGACTCTGTAAGCATTAGACTCCGAAATGGAGTCCTCAAGATAGACTTGTCTTCTTGCTGGCTTTTAGTCATGTCCGTATGCCGCCCAATTCATCTTTTACTTACATTTTATAATACTACTAGAGCAACGTTTTTGTAGAGATGCTTGGATAACATCATCATCTGCCTGTCCTCAGTTGGGGTCAGCACTACATGTTTTGTGAGAGCCCAAAGTCATGTTGCAAAAGGATTTACCAATGTCATCCCTCTTTGGGAATGCTATTGTAGGTGGTATCACCGCAACTATGCGGTTGACCATAGACGACAAAAATTCAGGCGAGGTCAAAAACTCTCGTCGCTTTTCACGAAACGCCCTAAGTGGACTAGGGGCGGCCTTATTCTTAGCCGCTACCACACGGTTAGAAAACGATGATGCTGCTATGATGCTAGGATAAAATATAGGTATATAATTTGAACGTACCTGCATTGTGCGAGTAGGCCGCGTTCTCATCGTGCAGCATGGCGGCGATGTTCCTGTCGGCCGCCTCCGCCACCACGTCGCTCAGGCACAGCCCGGCGGTGGGCGATGAGCACAGCATCGGATCACCTGACGACAAAAAGTTTGGTTGTAGATAAATTACGTACTAATTATCGCCTTCACAAATGAGGGAATCACCAAATTGCAACTGTGGAACACCTGACCAGACCCTGTCCCATGTTGTGAACGAGTGAACATTACGCTGCTTTTCCGGTGGTATGGCTGAACTACATAAATTCACCCCAAGTGCTGACAGCTGGCTTAGAAACCTCGATTTAGACATTTGATCCAAGCCGGGATTGCCATACGCTATGATGACGGATGAGATTAATTACGTGCTCAGTTAGTAAGTTTTCTTTTTTACTGAGAAGTGTTAGTTTTGCGAGTCTTATATCATAGAAACAAAAACAATCAAGAAAACAAGCAAACCCAAAAGCAGTTTGATAGGCGTGTGAAATACTATCAAACCCACCCACCAAAAGCTAAAATACTATAATGCAGTGGTTTATACATCGTTTCATTACACGAGCAAAGCATCAAAGAAACGCCCGCTACAAGACAGAATGATGGCATCTACTAACGCCAAAAATACAAAACACTAGGAAGTCTTGAAAATTATGCTTTTAACTTAGGTTAATATTAGTCAGTAAGTAATAGTAGTTTATGCAACTACCTAATAATGAGAGGCTTAGTTTGACACGAGCATTCTAAAGCCTAATTATATGCAGTTGCATACACTATTTTATCTACACTCTACAAGAAAAACTATGAAAAATAATTCAAACCTCCGCACTGCACTATGGCGATTGCAAGCCTATCTACTGAACCACCAACTGAACGACTTTTGTACATAAGTAACTTTTTAACTAAACGTTAAAATGGAGGCTCATAAAAACTGAACAACTTTTAAAATTAAAAAGCATTTATCGGTGAATTTTAATTCGAAAAATGATTTGAAGCAAAGATTTAATAATAAATAAGTCCTCATAATTTCAAGTGTCGTCCCGCACAGGTGACACTTGTTTTTTTCATTTGACTTACTGTTGGCCAGTGTCAAATTGGAACAGATTACAATTTGGTACGCGGGTCAATTCGTTTAATTTTTTTCAAATACTAGAAATCGAGTTACTTTATGTAGCTGCCAGTAGTATGAAAGTTTTTTTAAAGGCTGTATATTCGTAATGCAGTTCATTACGTTCGTACTTTCGATTCTGTAAAACGAATATTACGAAATGAGTGTAGATAAAGCTTTTTAAGATGTCCGATACAGGACGTTTTGGTAGAACGCTCGTTTGGATTTCTGCATTGATTTATTATGGAATAATCTTTCATCATTGTAAAAACTTATACTGCAATAATTCTTAATAAAGGGCTCGCAATGTCACGTTACGTTACGGTACGTCATTATTTTTAGTAAAATCGGTTAAATGTGACATTGCTTGCGCCATGTTTGTGCTTACCCTCGGTATACCCTCGCGCCACTGCACCCCGCGGGCGACGCCAGATTTAACAAGAAAAATACACAAACATGCAAGGCGGAAATAGCCAGCACCATATATCATGCAATACATTATTACCTTTACCTTGCGTGACGGGGTTGTGTGAGTCGTCGTCCATCAGGTCCTCGATCTGCGCCAGATTCAGCACTGCCTCGCTGTCCTCGTTGTGAAGCAGCCCGGGGGATGGAGAAAGCCGCATCTGAAGTTAACATTTCATTTCAGACATTTCATATCAGAAGTGGGATTCACTGATACAGTTCGCGTCAGAAGTAAGAATATCTATAAAATTCTCATAAATTAAATAATAATAGGCGCCCGTAGCTCAGTCGGTAGAGCGGTGGAACGGTGATCCACAGTCCCGGGTTCAATTACCGGCGGTCGCTAGCGAATTTTTCAATTTTCTCATTATTTGATTTATGAGAATAATATTGCGCTATGAGTGCATTAAAAATTCCAATACGTCTATAAAATTCACTGTAAGAAGTGTTTCAACTATAACATTTGCTGTCAGAAGTGCGATCGACTATAACATTTGTTGTCAGAAGTGCGACCGTCAAAACATTTTCTGTCATAAGTGCGACCGACTATAACATTATAGTCAGAATTGAGATCGACTATAACATTCGCTACAAGAAGTGCGTTGACTATGACATTTGCTGTCAGAAGTGTGATACACTATAGCATTTGCTGTCAGAAGTGCGGTTGACTATAACATTTGCTGTCAGAAGTGAGATAGACGTGTGATACACTACAGCATTTGCTGTCAGAAGTGCGATTGACTATAAAATTTGCTGTCAGAAGTGAGATCGACTATAACAGATCTGTCAGAAGTGCGATTGACTAAAACATGCGTGTAATATTTGCTGTCGGATGTGGGACTAACCAACCGGCTAAGTTTACAAGTTTTTTGATTCAGTATGGTATGTGATTTTGTTTTGGTGGTCAACAAAACCCTTACCTTGATGTGTTTGTGTGTGAAGAGCGGCTCCTGCGGGGGGTCGAGGCACAGGTCCGGCTCCAGGCAGTCCAGCGAGAGGCTCTCGTCGCGGCTCAGCGGAGAACACGACCCTAGTTTCAGACCATCTGGAATATACAAAATAAATGTCTTGTTACATACATATACTACGCCTGTATCCCTTGCGGTGTACGTACGACAGAACTTTGAGTGTTATTCAGAAGACGGTGTATCACTATTGAGACAGGTTGTCAGCCTATCGCCTAAAATTGCAATACACTTAAACTCTCAAATCCCTTAGTCGCTTCTTAACACACCCACGGGAAAGAATGGGGTGATGCTATTCTAAGCCAGCCATCACATGGCATGTTGCAAAGACGAGATGTCTATTTGATGAAAAAATAAGCACATCACCTCAGCATCCTATTAATAGCAGTCTGCTAAACGTAGGCCTTCCCCAAAGGCACGCTATGGCTGCGTTATGACACAGGATCTCCCGTTTTTCCCACCCAGTCACTAACAGCACCGCTCTCGTTATGTCATTTGCCCCGTTTCGCGTTTAATCTTGTACTATCCTGTTACAAAACCGACTCCTCCAGTTTGTTGAAGTGTAGAAAAGCGAACATTTCATGGCAGAAGTGGGATTTACTGAGACTTTTAGCGCCAGATGAATTATCTATAAAATTAGCTGTAAGAAGTGCTTCGACTAGGAAGTTGGCTCGTATGCTCACCTAGCGCATCAAGGGCGTTGAGGCACTCTGTGCTGGGCATGTCTCGAAGCAGGTCCGGCTGCGGCTCGTGCTGCTCGCTCAGCTGCTCGCCCAGCTCCATCAGCGGCGACGGCTCCGTCTTCGGAAGGATCAGCTCCTGGAAACGGAAGATTTAGCATGTAATCGTTAATTAGATCAAGCGTTAAAGCGCTAAGTTTGCGGGCACAGGATAAGGCAGTTTGAGGGCACAGGATAAGGCAGTTTGCGGGCACAGGATAAGGCAGTTTTCGGGCAGAGGATGAGAAAATTTGATGTCACAGACCGAGGAAGTTTGGGGCCACAGGCCGAGGAAGTTTGGGGCTACAGGCCAAGAAAGTTTGGGATCACAGGCCGAGAAAGTTTGGTGCCACAGACAGAGAAAAATTGGGGCCACAGGATAAGGAAGTTTGGGGCCACAGGCCGAGGAAGTTTGGGGCTACAGGATAAGGACGTTTAGGGCTACAGGCCGAGGAAGTTTGTGGCCACAGGATGAGGAAGTTTGGAGACACAGACCGAGGAAGTTTGGGGACAGAGGATAAGGAAGTTTGGGGCCACAGGCCGAGAAAGTTTGGGGCTACAGGATAAGGACGTTTAGGGCTACAGGCCGAGGAAGTTTGTGGCCACAGGATGAGGAAGTTTGGAGACACAGACCGAGGAAGTTTGGGGACAGAGGATAAGGAAGTTTGGGGTCACAGGCCGAGGAAGTTTGGGGCTACAGGATAAGGACGTTTAGGGCTACAGGCCGAGGAAGTTTGTGGCCACAGGATGAGGAAGTTTGGAGACACAGACCGAGGAAGTTTGGGGACAGAGGATAAGGAAGTTTGGGGTCACAGGCCGAGGAAGTTTGGGGCTACAGGATAAGGACGTTTAGGGCTACAGGCCGAGGAAGTTTGTTACCACAGGTTGAGTACTTTGGATACACAGACTGAGGAAGTTTGGAGACAAAGACGGAGGAAGTTTGGGGTCACAGGATAAGGACGTTTGGGGCCACAGGCCGAGGAAGTATGCGGCCACAGGATAAGAAAGTTTGGGGCCACAGGATGAGGAAGTTTAGGGGCACAGACCAAGAAAGTTTGGGGCCACAGGATTAGGAAGTTTGGGGACACAGTCAAAGGAAGTTTGAGGCCACAGGATGAGGAAGTTTGGGGCCACAGGATGAGGTAGTTTGAGGCCAAAGGTCGAGGAAGTTTAGGGCAACAGACCAAGGAAGTTTGGGGCCACAGGATAAGGAAGTTAGGGCCAACAGGTTGAAAAGGTTTTGGGCCACAGGTCAAGGAAGTTTAGGCTACAGGCCAAGCAAGTTAAGGCCTTTAGTACAGGCCAGGAAGATTAAGGCCGCAGGTCGAGAATACAGATCGAGTAAGAGTTGTATATTGGCATCCCAATGACCCCCAGGTCGTGAAATATAATGTGACTTACCGGCGTGCAAGGCTCGGGGCCCGCGCTGTCGACGCCCGAGTCGGTGTCGGTGTGCGGCGATGCCCAGCCCGCGCTGCCCGCGCTTCCTCCGCCCGACACGGGTAGGCCATGCATTCGCGCTAGACGCTCTAGCTCCTGAAATATAATCATTCTCATTATTGTATCTATGGGAATCAGAAAACTCGTGATTTCTTACATTTATCAGGAAAGGAAAATACCACATTATCACGCCTTTATCCCTTGATGTAGGCAGAGCTTTATGACCGTAAAATTATGTTTGGTGTCGACCCGACTGACAAATATTTTTGAGGGCCGTTTCAGAAAAATGGTTTACTGCACCCCGGGAAGAAATCGTAGTGGTGCTTTGAAAGGATGCCGCATAATTCTTACCTGTATTCGTAACGTGAGCTTCCTGTTATGCAGCTCGATCTGCTTCCTCCGCTGTTCGCTCTGTTTCAGCCTGTTCACTTCGTCCCGCAAACACTTGATGTAGTCCACACTGCTCTTCAAAATAGTCCCTTTGTTGGGCCTCACGTCCCTTATCACTTCGTAGAACGGATCGTTGGTTTTGGGCAGTAACGTCCCTAGTTCTTTGATACGATCGTTGATGTTAAAACGGCGACGGCGCTCGACTAGAAAGACGGAGACAATTGGTTAATGCTGTTTAAGAAAGCAACGCACCCGATACCCAGTAAGAAATGTTATTGAAAAGAACTGTATACGGCGGTCGCATAAAAGCATCATTTGCCATTTTGTTTAAGTATGTCATATTCAATATGGCGGCCAAAGTTTCATTGTGAAGATAATCTCAAGAATTTCATTTCAATGAACTACAAATTGTCGATCTATATATCTGGAAAAATCTCTCTAAATCAATATGCAATCAAATCTTAATTTTACCAAATATTGGCACTGAAGTGTACCGTAAGCATGTTATCATGCATCAGTCTTTAAAAATAAAAAATAAATACGTGTCTAGACAAGTATCAATAGTTATTGCGCAAATAAAAAAGGGTCCTAGAAGAATCCAGGACCAACTTACTTATATTATGACTGTCCTTCTTCTGTCGGTCCTTGGCTATGGCTTCTGTCAGCACCGCGTACTCACCAACTTCAAAACAACCTCACGTCATACACAGGGAAAACGCAACAAAATTGGACCTTCCATACTTGTTATACCAGCTTACATTAGCATGGGAAGTCAAATTTTTATTTGCATTTTTACTCTTCTTTATTGTTTCATTGTAAATTAAAGACGTACTGTAATAATTATTTACATGCAAACAGAAATACAGTAAAAATAATAATCATTCGCAATGCAAAATAACAAGAAATGGTACTTAAATTGTATTTCCTATATTTATCAACACAAGCATTAGAATTGTTTTCATAAAAGCAGAAACGTGGATCTTAGAATCAAATTCAGGGTGTAAAAAACTGTTGGAATAAAATAGTAAAACGTTACGTTAATTTAATGCAATGTTTTGGATAACCATAAAAATCATTCGTTATACGGGGTGTTAGGGACGGTGTAACGAAAACTTTGCAGGCGTGCTCAGACCATGAAACTGAACAACTTTTACTATGGAGCCAATGGTGGGAAACGAAAAAAATTTCCCGACCTACCATTCAAAGTCAGTCAGCTGATCGTGAATTTTGTATGGGAGGTTGGAAATTTTTTTTCGTTTCCCACCATTGGCTAATAGTAAAAGTTGTTCAGTTTGATGGGCTGATCATGCCTGCAAAGTTTTCGGTACACCGTCCCTAACACCCTGTATTTGCACTTTAATTATTTCCAACAATTCTTTTACACCGTTTCATTCATTTGTTTGCAGGTTTAAATTATATTGCACTGTTAAAATGCTCCCACACCAGTGTTTAAAAAAGTGTAAAACCAAAAGTAATTGTAGCCTAAAATTATCCCACCGAATTTTATCAATTCGTCATCATCATCATTATAAACAGTCAGAGCTACTGCTGGAGAATGGAGTTGCTGTATTCGGACAAGCAAGCAAAATGTTGTATTTACAGGGAACGTAGAAGCCCATTCTTTGAATTTTAATCACCTTTCACAAAACCGGGAAATCGGGTCGCACTGTTCCAATTCCACACCACCATAACTATTCCAAACATTGGTATGGGAGTACCTTCAGCGCTCGAGAGCCTCGACTTACTCATATTATGGTTGTCCTTCTTCTGGCGGTCCTTGGCTATGGCTTCGGAGAGCACCACGCAGTCGCCCGCGACGGAGCTGGAGGCGGACGGCGGGCCGGACGAGGACACGCCCGCGCCGCTGTCGAACGATAGCATGTCCTCCAGGAATTCATCAGCCTGGAAGACGAAATCATTTGATTTATGTACAAAGGGAGAAAGTTGAGCCTTATCACCAGCTCGTCCTGTGTTGTTAGTGACATTAAGATACACTTGCACTATTTCACAAGCAACGATTGAGCAGCGTGGCAGTCCAGAGGTTGGTAGAGGCACCGCTAGCATTAATTTGCAGGAAAGGAAATTGCAGGAAAATCCTGCCTGCGGAAAAAAGTTTGCAAGTTTTCTTAAAATTTTATATGTAATGTTCTAAACCGAAATCTCAAAGTTAATCTGTTCATATGAACCTGTAAAACAATAGCCATCGGTAGCTAACCAGATCTTCTATCGTGTGGGATTCCGAGTCGAATGACCCGATGAGCCCTGGTCTCAAGAAGTTTTTATCCGCCTACTACTAATACAAATAAGCATCTAAGGTGGTTCTGTAACGAGACACCACTAACCGGGACCGATGGTGGCTTTGCCAAGTATTCATTGGGCACAAAATCCCAGAAACTTTGTTTAGGAAAAACATCAGAAACAAAGTTCCCACGAAATAGCCAGAAACATTATTTAAAATGCGTATTCAGTAGAAACATTTTTGGGACACTTTTGTATGCAATGTTTCAGAACTTTGTCCCAGATATGTTCCCAAATGAATACCCGCGTTTCAACTAACTAATGGAAACTTATATTACTTCAGAGTTGTGCGTGCTGGCAGAACACATACCGGGGCTGAGCAGACTCCATGACGAGGTCCTATCAGGCGACGTGGAAAGCTGCGTGCCCAGCTCGGGCGCCGATTGTACCGGGGCATTTCTGTTGGTCTGGTTCCCCTGGAAGACGGGTAAATGTAAACTTACTTCAGAGTTGTGCGTGCTGGCAGAACACATGCCGGGGCTGAGCAGACTGCATGACGAGGTCCTATCAGGCGACGTGGAACGCTGCGTGCCCAGCTCGGGCGCCGATTGTACCGGGGCATTTCTGTTGGTCTGGCTCCCCTGGAAGACGGGTAAATGTAAACTTACTTCAGAGTTGTGCGTGCTGGCAGAACACATGCCGGGGCTGAGCAGACTGCATGACGAGGTCCTATCAGGCGACGTGGAACGCTGCGTGCCCAGCTCGGGCGCCGATTGTACCAGGGCATTTCTGTTGGTCTGGTTCCTCTGGAATATGGGTAAGTGCAAACTTACTTCAGAGTTGTGCGTGCTGGCAGAACACATGCCGGGGCTGAGCAGACTGCATGACGAGGTCCTATCAGGCGACGTGGAACGCTGCGTGCCCAGCTCGGGCGCCGATTGTACCGGGGCATTTCTGTTGGTCTGGTTCCCCTAGAAGACGGGTAAATGTAAACTTACCTCAGAGTTGTGCGTGCTGGCAGAACACATGCCGGGGCTGAGCAGACTGCATGACGAGGTCCTATCAGGCGACGTGGAACGCTGCTTGCCCAGCTCGGGCGCCGATTGTACCGGGGCATTTCTGTTGGTCTGGTTCCCCTGGAACATGGAAAATAACATGTAAGTGCTAGTAAGAATAAATAATAGAAAACAGTGACATGCTTCACATTATAATATCCCATCAGTCTATAGCAGCCCACTGCCACAAATTCGGGTAACGGCGCGCGAGGCGCCTTTACAGATGGCCCACTCAGTACAAGCGACGATTTTGACGCTTACTAACTTTAACTGGAATCTTAGGAGAACTCAAGGTAACTAAGAAGATGGTTGCCTCGATCGTCATATTTCTTGAATGAAAATTGGCTCAGACTCATATGACGTTCTAGTATCAGATTTTGCTGTTTTGATGTTCTTCTACTTTAAGATTTTTAATAGTAGCAACCCTGGCTATGTAACAATTGACAGTAGCGAAAATCGTAAATAGGTTCGAGTGAACTGCTGGACGTAGGCCTCCCTCAAGGGACGCCACGAGTTCCCGTTTTTGTCATCCAGTCGCTATAGCAAGCATTGCTACGTACAATTTGGGGATCATACATTTACATACGTCATGTCACCAATACATATCTATTGCCGGTACTCACTTGTATATGTGGTTGTGACTCGCTGAGGTACTGGCGCACCTGGCTCTTCTGTTTCTGGATCACGTGATACCTGGTGGGGTTCTCCAGAACAGTTCGCACCTGGAACATACATTTTACTTTTGAGACATAAAGGTTATGTTATACAGATATTTTTTCAAATTTTCCTTTTGAGATAGAGATTTCACAGACATTTTTCTAAAGTCTTTCATTTTGTTTGAAAATTCATTCAATTTTAAAGGCTGGTGAATACATCAGTTGCTATATTTTAAGCTACTACCTGATACACACAAGAAAGGGAACTTACATGGCGGCGGTTCCATGAGCGGGAAGGTGAAAGCCTGAACGCCTGGTGTTTGCAAGAGCCTTAGCGGGAATGAGAAAGCATGACCTCCGGACGCCATTTATAATCCCTTTTTTCTATGAATCAGGTAGTAAACCATGATAGATTTTTTTATGTAGAATCTTATTCCTAGTGCTACAGACCTGTAGGACCTGTGGCGGCAGCTCCACATGCGGAGTGATTCTTGGTACTTCTGAAGGAACAGTCTTCTTCTTCTCTTCTGCATTCTCCTTTGACTGACCGGCTTGCTGTGCCTGGAAGAAAATAAACAGACACATTAGTCGTGTTATCTTGATATGCTGGAATCGCACAGCATCGGCAGAAGGGGTGGACTATGGGCCTTGTAGAATAATACAAGTGTTAAACACAGGGTTGGATATTATTAACTAGTATTAGGTATCGTGTTAGGAACGCGCTAGCAAGGTAATCTGTATCAAAAAAAGTACATACCACAATAATTTGATATCATTGTTGCACGATACTAAAGGGTAGCTTTCCTCATTTCACGTGAGAATAAAAATTAATACAAACTCTGGCAACAAGAGTACCTAAACTAGACTACCTTATTCGAAAATAATGCTGTCGCAATTTAATCTTTCATAGTTTCTGTCTTCTACCGAATATCCATCCATCCAATAGAGTACAAAAAGTTACTACATTTCTATTTTTGATTTATTTTCAATCAAGTTTTATTTTACGATGTTAGTGACACTATTAAACCGTTAATTAGCCACTATGAATGCATAGCAAATCAGGCAGTGCAAGTCATTTGGGACGTGAAATAAATAATAATCATGTATAAACAAACGTAAATTTAGATGTCGTGATTAGCAGTCAAGTATTTTTTTAGCATTTTGAACTAAAGTAGAGAGAATATGGTAAAATAACCTGTACCAAACCTATTTAACTGAACTTCTTTAGAAAGACAAAAATTAAAACGTAAATTAAAAGAGCTTTTTTTAGGTTCCGTTTAACAAGAGACAATATTAAAATCAGCAGAGCCGCATGATTAACGGGTTCAAACCAACCTTAACATTTCAATCGTGTCGTGTTTGCAACACCGTATAGAATAATGTGTATGATACATTCAAGTGCATAGTTGCCAAGACAACCACATCGTATACCGTTTATCCAGTTTATTAGCGTTGAAAAGACACATAGGGATACGTATGATATATACTATCGTTTACTGCTGAAATCCAGAGAATATTTAATAAAATATCAAGAGAATATTTCCCGTAGTTATAGTCTTGTAACAGTATATGTATTTATATAAATAGTCGAGTTCATATTTTTATATAAATAATATTTGCGGCAAAATCTTTTAATATTCAACTTATAAGACCGGTTTCATGGTACATTGCTGTATATTGCATTAAAATGCTACTGCATTGTATTGTATGTAGCAACAACACTCACGTATTTATTTATTTATTTATTGTATGTTTTTCTTATTGATGATTGATTGCGATAGTGTGAGATAATTGAATCAAAATATTTTCTGTACTAATTTTATTATGTGAATATGTTTGTCACTTTGTAAACAATCCACTTATTTTAGAAGTCGATGCTATGCTAGCATAATATTCTTCACCACCATCATCATCAACAAACACGATAGTCCACTGTTAAACATGGATGTTCCCTAGTGGGGGATAGATGCCTTGCCATACCCATTGTTCACAAGGGTTGACAAGCGCAGTGAAATGTAACGAATACACAGCAAGCTTATGCCCGTTCTCTGGATTTATCTGTAGTCGCCTTTTACGACATCCACGGGAAGGAGGTGATGCTACTCTAAGCCGCATCACAAGGCAACGAGATTACTACTAATAAATAGAGTAGTTACTATAGGTAATTCAGGTCATTGTGCCACTACAGTTGAAGAACGACCTAGGGGAGAGCCCAGATATAAGATTCGTCATCCGCTCCATACTACTCGAGTTGGTACATGAGTTTTTATGAAGACTGCCTTAAAATTACCCATTTGCGGTTGATGTTATAAAGTGAACCATCAAACGAAGTTCTTTTGGACCAAACCAAGAAGACCATCAATAAGATGAAAATTAATGCTTTTAGTCGTAAAATGTTACTAAGTACTTAGAAACACTTTGTACAAAAGTATAAAGATCTACATGAAAACGGAATTTTTCACCAGTGTGGTAGCATTGTTTGAGCTATAATGAAACTCAAAGCTCTGTAGAAAAAGCTTGTACGGCCGCGTACAGGTCGCTCAAAAGAGCGGTCACCCATCAAGTACCTGTAGAGACTCTCTGCGTAGCTGCTCCTGCGCATGCTCGCGCATCAACTGCTGCTTCAGCTGCGTGCGAGACGTCGGCGTCAGCGTCTTGAACGTAGGCGGGCTGTAACAACGGAAAACGTGCGTTATTTTCGCAAGCGACAGGTTGCAACTCAGACGTTTCGTGTAGGTGACGTGTTGCAACGCTGACATTTTGCGTACGTGACATTTTATGTTTTATCAGCACTCGAATCACTCATGTAAGGGATTAACTTATAAATATACCTACAGTGTTCATTACTGAGAAAGAGCCCAGAAAGGTTTATTTTAAGAAGTGCTGATAGAACAGATAGACAAAGTGTGTACTTTAGTAGGCGTTAATTACTCCTTTCAGCAACACCGCCAGTTACCTATTCAAGGAATCCAAATGTTTTAGTTTTCCACTCTGTTATTGAGAGTAACCAGTACAAACAAGTGCTGCTGAAAGTACATTATGTTACAGCGGTTATTTTGCGACAGTGTAAACTATGATAAAGTAAACGCTCTCCAGATATTTTCTGGGAAAAACAGTTTTTCCAGACCGGTCTGTTCGTTACGTGTCGTCCGATGGCGGCTTGCGCGCCGTTTCCCTAATTTGTGTCCGATGCGACCATATTTTTTATCAATAAAAGTAATATACTAAAATGCACCATGTCCAAATAATTTCAATTTTCAATTTGTCTTTTTTATGTATGTTAGACCATGGGACTCCGTTACAGCAAAGTTACAGGTACCTAATCTTAGTGAGAAGATAAATTCGATGTAAAAGAAATATTTCGATAATTACAACTCAAAATAGGTCAAGTACGAATAAACTACGCAATAACGAAACAAAAGATAATAATTGGGAAGCGAAGTACCTCTTATCAAAGTAAAGACTTCAATAGAATTGTTCTATCAGATCTTATCATAGAACTAGATAATTTCATCTCAAGTAGTGTTGGGTGAAGTTGTCGTAGTAGTAACAAACTTATGTTGATTGACAGTAAGGTTAACCACATATCTTTTGGTTTATTTTCAAGTAGTTTTGATGAGCATGGCTTGTCCATGGCTGGCGAAAGATGGGGGATAGAGATATGAAATAACAGATTGTTTTCCGTATTTATGTACAGATTATGAGGCCTTCAAATTAAGGTATTAGATAGCAATAAACAGTTTAACGTAACAAGCAAGCAATAAAACATGACTTGATCGCTGATACCCGTTAAAAACGTCGCAGTAGAGTGTAACGGGGATAGTTTGAGGCAAGACAGTCATAGGGAGCTAAGTATTTGTTGGGCAGTGCGGCAATAGGATAGTATGTCAAACTACTAACTAAAGTACCTAGCGGATGAAACAGCTGAGCGGATCGCTAGTTGTGCATATGTCGCAGTACGATGGCAGAATTAGGTTTTTGGCCAAAAACCTAGGTTTTTGGCCAAAAGCCGGCAAATGGCAGAATCGTAGTCTTCCTTCGGCCATCGTCCTAAGCTGATCCAGGTTTTTGGCCAAAAACCTAGGGATTTGGCCGAAAAACTAGGATTTTGGCCGAAATCCTAGATTTGTTTAGTATTATGGCATTTTTTGCATTTCGGGGGAACTTCTTCTTCTTCGAGTGGTACACCAAGTCACCCAACGACCCGATGAACCCTGGTGTTAGAGTTTTTAAACAGCCTACTGCAAGGAGCAGGCCTCTGACATGGTTGTGTAACGACTGGCGTCTAAGTGATCATAAAGAGCAATCAGGACCGACGGCTTAACGTACCCGTGTAGTTCGGGCATACACCTCGAAAGGCAGGAGGTAGCATTGGACGTTCTGGAGGGTGGGAGGTAGCGTCAGACGCTCTGGAGGGCGTGGGTAGCGTCGGACACTCTGGAGGATGTAAGCTGACGGGCTTTGGATTTTCTGGGGGTCCGACGCTACCTCCTGGTTTCCAGGGCGTCCAACGCTACCACCAATCTTCTAGAGCGTTCAGTGGTACGTCCTGCTCTTATGGTGTCTAATGCTCAACCCTGCCCTTCAGGAAATCCGAGGCAATCCTGCTGTTCAGACTGTCTGATGTTACCCCCAGTCCTTCAAGGTGTCCATTTACGGTGTCCAAGTCTACCCTCAAAAGATCAGAGGAAGGTGCATAAAGTACTTACCTCTCCACTCCTCGTTCCCCCGAACCACACGGGCACGGTAAGCCGTCGGTCCCGATTACTCTCTATGATCACTTAGACGGAGGTCGTTACACAACCATGTTAGAGGCCTGCTACTTGCAGTAGGCGGTTGAAAACTCTCCAAAATCCTAGTTTTTTGGCCAAATCCCTAGGTTTTTGGCCAAAAACCTGGATCAGCTTAGGACGATGGCCGAAAGAAGTCTACGATTTTGCCATATGCCGGCTTTTGGCCAAAAAAATAGGTTTTTGGCCAAAAACCTAATTCTGCCATCGTACTGCGACACATATACCGGTCACCCATCTAGGTACTACAATAAATCACACAGTACAGTCCTAAAGCAAATTCTCCGATCTACTTTCTACCTCCCAAGGTGACATGACGCAAGTTATATCACGTATACTAGCCATGCCCCACGAGCCCGCTTGCCGATATTGCCCGGAATTGGCGGTCAAGGCCTACTAGCCTACTAGCCGACGTACAGACGGACTGTTCTACGATATGTACGTACGCGTGTGCGGTCTTGACAAGTATGAATTGAATGGAGTATTAAGAAGTTGAGCGCAGGCTGCGTGCACAAATGTTAGCCTTTTAGTGCCCATATTTTTATCATCAATCATTTCGGCAAGGATTATGATTTAAACATTCCTCGGCCCGTACATTGCACGTCTGAAGTGCCGTGTAAACAGTACACCTGAAAATTCTTGAGGACTATTCCACCGAATCAATAATGTTAGGTAGTAGCTTTTCCTGTAGATACTTAAATTTTAAGTGAGTCTTATGTATGTCGGTCCTTGGAAGCTATGCCTAAATCCATTTCTTTAGGAGCTGTTGTCGATTGCATTCATTTTCGATGTTTCTAGATGACCGAATAATTAGCAAAACAGTCATGAACCGCAAACTGATAGATCATGCTACGCCACCCGCTGAACAGTAAACATAGCCATTATCCTGTAATGAGTAACATGCGGCTTCCAAATCACTCACTTGACCCCTTGGCACGCGAACAAAGTAAAAAAAAACTATACAGGAACGCTCACAAAATTTTGTAGATAATTTTGTCACCAACTAACATTTTGTAGGTACTACGGTATGGTGGTAATCAATCATTACCGAATTACCTACTCTACCAGCTTTTGGCTAATAAATCCTTATACAGCGTGTTACCGTGTAATTGCATATTTTTTGCGATAATATCCTGGTGGTTTGGTTAGCAACAAGCACCAAAATAATGCAAATAAATCAATACTTTTGTCTCTAAGAAAAGCAATAAAAGGTATGTAAGGTACCATTCACGGCACATATTTGAAACTGTTTTTTTTTTATTGGGACTCCGAGTTGTACAACGACCCGATAAACCCTGGTGTCAGAAACTGTTGAATAAATAAAATAATATTACTAGACTCAAGAACAATTTCTTTTATTAAATTAGATTGCAAAAAATACACTCCATATAATACATCGCTCAACACTCTCTTAGGTCTCAATACCATTGAGAACTTCCAAACTTCGATGCTGACTCCTGTTAGATTCTTTCAACTCAGTTCTTCAGATATTGTATTTCGGACGCGCCTGTCGCCAAAATTCGCAACATTGCGACATGCTGAATAACAATATAGACGACAAATGGCAAGTGCCAGAGGTGTTTTTTAAAATGCCCGCTGCGTAACGTGAGTGAAACAAGGTTTTGTAAATTTATTCATAAGACGTGTAACAATTTACAAACAAACAACTTAAACAAATCAAATGATTGCTTTCGTTAGGTACAATTCGCCAGCTGATATAACTTAACTAAAAAATCGCTATAGCTGCATGCATGCAGGAAATATTATCTCATAAAAATAACAGAATTTAAAAATAGGATTTGAATTCGCAAAGCGTGGGAAATAACTGACTATATTTAGAGGTTTTTTATTGTACGCCATATAACGGAAGTCCGATATTATTAAGGGTATTTACCGCTACACCGCTACAGTCTGTCCCATTCAAAAACATACAAAACACTGAAGCTATGAACTTATAAAGTAATTAAACTTTGTAGGTAGGTACAGCCCGCTTTACCTTACTGTGTTTCAACAAGTAAATCATAGGACTTTTCCATTTCTTTAATAATCATCCGTCAAACAGCTGATTCTGATAAAAAAATATATATTTCAGAGTATTACCTACCTATCAGTGATCAATTATCATAAAACGTGAAGTCTCGTGGGAAAGCCTGCAAATCTGATCAAATTTATAGCCCATAATCTGACGACGACGATTACTGACGTATGCAAAACTTTATGAGTGTTACATAAATCGATTAAAAATTCTGATAAATCTATCTAATCATTTTGGAGGCAAAGTTCTGGAGATAAGTGGAAAGTAATGAATTTATTGATATTGGTGGCTACCTATAATTTGGTTATATTGATAAGAAAGCTAGTATTATTGTTTTGATTAGTTATCGGGCTGAATGACGACTGAGTCTGTGATAAGAAGAAAAGGTATTAGGGAAATGCGTAATGATTTTTATGTGATGATAGAATCAGCGAAGATATAACTAATTATGTATCATTACTTCAATCCATGTGTGCATTGCGCAATTTATAATAACATGCTAAAACACAGTGTACCGAAAATCTTTTTTTGAAGATGTTTAGCTTAACCTTTTCCTGTTTCTTTATCACCCATTATTGCTTTACCTATAGACGCTCTATCTACTTGCTTAGCCAAGTGTTTACATAAATAACCAATGACAGACATCATCATTATATTTTGTGGTACTTCGCATAGGCACTTAATATCAGCAAATGACAAAACAATTCACAGCAAACGATTTGTTTGCATTTTTTTCAATACCAGCAATTTTCCAGTGTTGAGCACGAACGCGGAACCGAACCATGGACTGGCGATCTGCGACACACTCTCACGACGATTTGAAACGTCCTTGGTCAAAGGAAGAGTGCCATTTGACGCGTGGATGGAAGGTCGGGGGTTGTGGTGTAAGCTATAGAAGGCTGTAACATTATGAATCATTCGCTTGGCCTTAAATTTACTTATAGTAGAAGCACGTCAACGATAAGGGCTCTCTTGGCGTTCCAACACACCGACAAGAAATATTAAACATGAAGAGGGTGTACGGAGTACAGCACCGACACCCCCGACACGAATAAAGAACATAATATTGTACCTTTACCAATCGGCAGTGTCTGCAGCAGATAGTCTGCTAGACCGCACAGTATTAGTTACAAACAAGCTAGAAATTTTCTTGATTTACGTAGGGTTGGCTAGATTTAAACGTGACAACATCAGCAGTACCTACTGATGTAGTAGTCAGAGAAGTTTTCAAACTTTACGAGCTCATAGCCTTAATTAATATATATCATGTGTGTGTGTCTCATCTTCAACTCCACTACAGGCCCCGTTGATGACAATTCCCAGAGCACATACAACTTCGAATGCGACGCCATTTGTGTTTGCTTTAATGGAATGAATGAACTCTAAAACATTAAAGATCCTATTACCCTTGACCAACACTAGTAACGTGAATCATCAATGTAAATTAATAATTTGTTCGCGTGCGTCTATTCATCTGACAATTTGGGGCATAGTATTGATAAACCAGTGGACACTGCATAGATCCAGTTTTATTTTGAACACTTCTTGGATGCGGCCTTTTCGGACGCTGGCTATGAGGACCGCTTTTCATTACTTAACAGTTCTGATGACCGCAGGCAGGTACATAATGTAATCCGCTCATGGCTTATACCACTTCACTATTAGGTTAATTGGCATAACCTCATCTCTGTGAACGGTATCAGAGGACAAAACTTTGCGCGATGACGTCCAGCACTCAATGCCGTCGGTTTTCTAAATTGGTGATATTACTGTTGTTAGACAACGCAAAATTTTATCGCGCATGGTGCCGCAAACTTTTATAGGTCACACTAAATAATTTGCCCTTCAAAGAATGAACGAAAACACAGTTTGTCCTGTGGTACGAGCTATGGGCTTTGGACTCGGAAATCGTAAGTTCAGGTCGTCTGCTGGCGAACTAGTATGAGAGGACAATGTATGATAAAGTTCCTACATTAATATCTACAAAGGAACATGGCTGAGTGTTTTGGACAAGTGTGTTTTGCTCTGTTCTGTAGTTGAGTAGCATTGCAAGCGTCTTCTAATCTGCAGGGTAAGTTTGATCCAGTCTCGGCCTACTCTGACTTAGACAAGGCGTAAAACAAAAACCTCAGCGAACCAATGACATAGCTAAACCGTAAAGCACGATGGTCGAACGGCGCGTATCATTACCGCTAATGACGGGAAACCCGTCTGTTTCCGTGTGGACAGTCACCGTCACTCATCGTCATTACCATCAGTTACCATCGCTGTCACTGTCTTGCAGTTGCATATCAGCTTTTCAGGAGATAATTAGTTGGCAACAAGTAGTACTGTAATGCACATGCAATGCATAGCGGGTTGTATGTCAAGTAAACTGTAAAGTTAAACTTATAGTAAAAGATCGAAATATTTTTAAGAGAGTGGACCAAATTTTGGAGTAGATCTACGCTCCAAAACATAATAAATAATTAATATTTTTTACAGTATCTCTTTTATTCCATTTTACCATAGGTTGAGACAGTTGAAAAATTGAATACCTTGCCAATTTTCCCTTCTCCTTTCAATGTTAGTGATTTGCTCCTGCCTGCGATTGGAAGGACACAGTAGATCGACAGTCAACCTTGAATCTGTTTCGAACTATAGATAAAGTACAAACTTTTTTATTTCTTATGCTTATGACAATCGTTCTGTTGCGTGCAAGTGCAAAGTTGCGAACTTGAAGTACAATAAAAAACTTTAATTAAATGAAACAAGTCACCTCGTGTTATCTTCGCCGGATGCGAACGATTTTCTACCTATTACCTCGCATAATTAGGTCGATATTACGATAGTATTAGCATATAATGGTTGGGCACTCATTCGTTGTTCATTCATAAGTCCCATTCATGGTACGGTCGTGCGCAAACCTATTTTGGTCCTATAATATCACTGTTGGAACAGATGTAGTTAGGTAATTATTAATTCTGAAAATAAATATTCATGAATCATAATAAAACTTTAAGAGTTTAGTATTTTAATGTTATGACGACGACATAGAGCTGTTTAGATAGGTACCTTTGTGATCCAGTGACTATGCTAAAATATGCGAGTTACCGTAACTCCGTTAATATACCCAGGAGCGAAGCGCAATGAACGGGATACCTACACATAAATACACACAAACCGTTATCTCGTATTTTAATAGTTACGAATTCAAATTTCAAATATCGTGCATAATAGTGATTATCGACCAAAATGAGTTTCTGTGGAGCGAGCAATGCAAACCAAACTTCAAATTTATTATATTTATTTTAAAGCTAATTTGCCGACTGTAATTCAGGCGTCGTATTTTATCTTATTTTAATTGGTGTTTTTTTATAAAGCCTCTATTTCCTGGTGATATCAGTTTAAGATCTTGCATTGTATACGCAGTATTATGAAACCGTTGTAACGATGCAAAACAGATAAAATATAATGTGCGATGCGCAAAGATTATATTCAATGCTACTCACCTACCTATCATGGTCAAATCGAGTAGCTGGAGATCTTACTCCAGATGCAGATCTACGTCATTTAAACTAGCTTCAAGTCTATGAAATATCTGTGGTTCCTGGACAGCTAGCAGGAAAAAAGAGCATTAATTATGCTAGCCCACTAGCATCGATGTTCGAACAATACTCAAACACAGTTAGATACTTCCTCGGTGTACATACGTTTAAAAAAAATACTCTTTTTTTGTGTACCTGAATAAGGTAAGCAAGCCTTGAGATCAAGAATGCCTAGTAAAGAATCACAGATACCAGAGAAGTCATCATGACTTCTTTGGTCTGTGTAAAAATAAATAGAGGATACTACAGACACATCAAACTGTGACTGCACTGCAGAGCAAAGATAAGGTCTGACGTTCAAACTTATGGCCACCAGAGATTTGCCACATTACAATTTTAGTTTGAAATTTATCTAAATCAAACGAATAAAACAACAAACTCGCTTTTGCAGAAATACCTAAACTATATTGTACTTTTTGTGTACAAATAGATGTCACATTCCAAAAGATTTGGACTTTAGGTCATAAATATCTTGTATAAACGCCACACAATTTAAAGTAGACACTAAAAAACCCTCTTCAAAAGCTCAAAAGCATTTCAAGTACGTTGCAAAAAATTTACTTACTTATTAAATCAGAATCATGTAAATATCTGAATACGATTTGCTTCTAGAGCTCTCATATCGGAGGCTTTATTAGTAGTAGTCCGATCCCGGTTAATGGTGCCAAGATTTTGTTCAGAATGTTGTAAAGTTAAGTGAATAAAATGAATACAAATACAAAATACAATAGGCGGTTGAAAAGCTCTGACACCAGGGTTATCGGGACGCTCGTCGACTCGGTGTCCCACATGATAGGAGGAGAAGATGAGAGAATATATCCAAAAATACTTACTCTTTCTTATTGTTGACTACAATGACTAGTTTCACCTTCCGAGGCCCCTTGGTCATTTTGCAGTTAGGATCTGTAACTCCTCTCGGGGCCTGGGTCACAACTTTGTACAACGGAATGTTTGTGTCTTCCACCAGCCTGCTGGCTGCACCATGTGTCACCTCATTACCATCACTAATATCACTTATTTTATCACTAAATTTACTTATAACGTCAAAATATCACTTGGGTACATTAATACTGATAACACTTCTCACTTCGCTTAATTATATCACTGTTTGGTTTAATACTGTTAAATACTTTGCTGTAAGGAAGTAAGGTTGTTGAGGTTTTTGAAGATGTAATAGAAGATTATGAGAATTATGATAAAGAGCACTATCAAAGATTTAATCAAATTGTGCTTGTTTTTTACGTAAGTGACACGAAAAGACTAAGCTTGACGACAATGTTTATCGAAATGGCACACGTTGGCGAATCGAAGAGCATCACGTCAAAATTTGTGATGAATGATGATACATGGCATGATAGGCTTGATTATAAAAGTGATGATAGATAACACTATCACAGTCTGTAAAGCTGACGACGCCATTAAATGTTTAAGTAACGTCAAGATGGAATTTTTGGATAAATACACTACTAAAGTAAATTGTCGTCACGAATAAATTGTTACAAGCATTAACATTTTTGTTCGTATGACAAAATCTGGTCTAAAGCAGATTTTTTCTAACTTAAACTAGTTACGTTTAAGGTTTATTAAAACCTGTCCATCATTCAAGAATAGTTAAGGGAATTCCTATAAAATAATCTCCAATCCATAATAATTTAGATAGTGCTCATCAATCAAATTCTCTTATCTTAATCTTCTATAACATCGTCATTTAGTTTGCTTATGTAATAGAACAGGCAAGAAGGACAATATGAAACTATGGGTATTTCGTACCTAATCGAAACGATCAAAACAGTCTCAATCAAAAACTAAGGCGACACAATTAGGTACCAATATGCCAACAAGCACCTACCATTTTAAAGAAGATTTATCACAAAATGCCACTATCAAAATAATTCCGTATAACCGAATCCATTCTTTGATTCGAAATAAGATAAAAGAACAAAAAGATAATTCCTAGAATAACTTGTATTACCAGCAAAGACATAACATAACAGAGCTAAGACCTTGTAAGTGAAGACGTACGTAGTTACATAAATTACGAGCGACCACGAGAAATCTTGCTTACAGCAGTTACATCTGCTGTAGTAAGTGATACAACACACATGAGATTATCAGATCTCGAATTTCGTGTTAGCGTAGGCTTGCAAATAAAAAATCTAAGAATCGAACATGAAGTCGTTTCCAAAAGAGGAGTGAAGAAGATAACAATGAAAAAGATTAACTTATATAGTGTGAAATATTACTAGTGACCGATAGCGAAAACTCAGAACCGGCTAGTGATAAAGAACAACTTTCCCCGAGGAAAATAGGTCGAAAAACGAAAAAAATTTTTGGAACTCTCATACAAACTTGCCGATCAGCTTATTTCAGATACTATGGGAGGTCCAATTTTTTTTTCGTATTTCGACCTGTGTTCCTTGAGGAAAGTTGTTCCTTATCACTAGCCGGTTCTGAGTTTTCGCTATCCGTCACTAGTTAAATTTCACCCTATAGATTAGAAAAGATTTTCGAACATTTCTCGTACCATTTCTCTTTTACGATACAAGCACACAGGTCGGGACGATTTTAGAAAATTCTAAAAAATATTTTGTTCAACTATGATTTTAAAAAAGGAAAAGCTGTGTCGATGACGGTTGTCGATACAACGGGACCATAATATGGAGTTATAAAATTATTGTTACTTTTTTTGGAAACTTGC
Organism: Phthorimaea operculella; assembly: GCA_024500475.1. NCBI lineage: Eukaryota > Metazoa > Arthropoda > Insecta > Lepidoptera > Gelechiidae > Phthorimaea > Phthorimaea operculella. The sequence continues at coordinate 5,561,675 of JANFCV010000007.1, read as the reverse complement.
AAAATTTACCACCGCAGGCAGGATTTGAACCTGCGACCTTCGCCATCTGTACTGCCGACGCCACTACCGACTGAGCTACCGCGGTTCTAATCTAGCCTGCGAATTAAGCAAGTATATCTTGTCCACTAACGCGTGGATGGGCTCCATCTACCGGGATAATTTTTGCAACTAATTCCCAGCGACTAATTCATTCTTTGCAGATTGAATGAAGTCAAATCGATAAAAACCCGCGATAAATTGACTGTTTTACTTCCCAATAACTTAAAAAAGTATTCATTTTTTTTTAATCAATCACTCATATCATGAGCCAAATTACTTGCCCTAATAAAACAAAATAATTTACCTACTTTTTAACGTCTTATCTTTTGAACATAATCATTTGCAATCAATCAAAAGAAACACGTTTTTAAATAATGAAATGATTACACCAACCAACCTACAAAATAATCTTGAATACATCAAATTGATATGAGTAAGACTGTTTGTACTACTTGTACTGGCGCCGTGACGTCAAATCATGTCGGTTCCTAAGAGCCTAAAGAATCTTTTAAAGGTAGGTAAATCAAATATTATGGTATTTTCTACACTCGAGTAAATGACTGTCGATAATGTTCGGAACGTATCTTCGAAGCGAACGGAAAATGCAAGCATATTTCATTATTATTAAACAATAAAAAGCAAAAATAAAATTTTGAAATCATGGCAACACAGACACCCTAATACAAATGTAAGGAAGAATTGCCTACATTGTATTTTATTTGTTCTGAAAAGAATCTTATTATATTGCATCGCAGCTTCTCTAAAAATTGGGTTTTTTTTAAACAATTTATTGAATCAGAATTTCAGGGTTTTTATCTTTGTAAATATGTACTACTCATGCACTGAAAATAACTTTTTTCAATGCGTCAAGATGATGTCAAAATAAACACAGAAGAATGCAAATCCGTACTTGAACTTGACAGTAATGTGGAACTAACAGGCTGTGAAGCGAGAAGCGAGGAACCAATTGAAAATACTACATTATTTGGTATTGTGGCAATGAGATGAGTCAACGAAATAACAAACGTATTCCTGATCATTAATTTGGAGGAAGATGTCTGTTGCCTAGTTAGACGCGGAATAGATTTTGTTCACAATGAATATGCTCTTGAATCAGGTGGAGCCTGTGTCTTCGACGATGTACCTACCTAACTGGTGGAGTAACCTCCAAGAAAGTAGTTTATAATTATGTTTACAAACGGATGAGACATGGTAAACTCTGGATCAGGACTTCGAAGATAGGAATAGGGTAAGAAAGAACATCGCATTTTGCGGCGTCTAAAACTTATAACTAGGTACTATACCTAGAGTTTTCAACGCACTGTCTTAGAATTAAATCTACAATCTAATCACGACATTTAAAATATGAATTGACCTAGTTCGAATCTAAACTCGGATAATGAAGGCTTCTTTTACACTTTTGCGAATATTCAGTCCCTACAGGCAGAGTAGCGCCAGTGAAAACTGCGCGAGTATAAATAAATAAACAAATCTCCTGAACACTTACACAGCGCCCTCTAGCCCAAAAATAAACAATGCTTGTAATATAGGAACCATATAGATACTAATACTTATTTATACACTTCTTTTTTGTAAATAAATTTATATTATGCACATAAAACACCCAGATACGACTCGAGGCTAAACACAAGTAACTGAACTTGTGTGACACAGTGCCAAATTTCTTTCCATACGTGTACAGCGCAAGAGACTTCGCGGATTTTGGGTGAATTTGCTTCACTGTCTGACAAATATAAAAAACGGCCCCAGCTATGTGGATGACACTCTAGCTAACAACTAAGTAATAAGGGAAATAACAATGAACGTGATACCGACACGTGAGTTCACTCGATTGTGTATTACGAGAAAGTTATACAGTCAATTACTACAGCACGTGTGCTTCAATCAAGAGCACTAAAATAGTAAACAAAGCGAAACATGTGAGAAAATGTCACACTATGCAAAATTACTGCTTTTATTTAATTTATATATACTTCGTGACGCGGAATTCATTAAAACTTTAAGTCAAACAGCTCATTCATTAATGGGAATTTAACTCTGTTTTATAGAATGCTCTGTACATCTCTTCCGTCGTATCTTATAAGTATGACTTACATGGATGGTTTAATGGTCAATGCGTTAGTTAAATTACTTATACAATAAAATCACACAGAAGGATACGCACATGTAAAGAAAGTGCTTGAAAAGTAATACAGTTAAGAATTACCTAAGCGTTATAATCAAGAGTTAGATATAATACTTTCAGTGAAGTGGCTTACTTATACGGAGTAAACATCGGTATGACGAAACTGTAGCAAATGTAGTAAATAACATTCCTTTACACCTCATTTTGCAAATATTGAAAACAGGGAAAAACATAGAATGAGGCGCACGCGAAGTAATAGTGCATTCGCTAGGATACACAAAATTATTATTAATATTTTATAAGATATAAGTAGGTACAGGAACAGGATCTGGAATGCGCTCTATTGGTGTAGCACAATTATGGTGAAGCGATGGTCATAAATCTAATATAGAGTCATGCAAAGAAAATGTTCAAACTTTTTTCTGCACATATTAAATTAGGTAGAGTCTAATAATAATTACTTCTGACGTAGAATTCCACAGATCATAAAAAATACACCACAAAACAAATGAAATTAATAATGTTTTGTATGCATTTTGGGGTAGCGTTGAATCGTGTGTTAAAGCTTTCGACTCTAAGCCCTAACAATTTAACCTCGCGTCTACTAGCAAGTCGGTTGAAAACAGACCTAATTAGTAATAAGTATGAATAATCTTTAGTAAATGGTCTTTAAAATTAAGAAAGAAATTGATTGTTCACAATTAAATTAGTTACATCTGTGGTCTACTAGGTCAGTAAGAGTAACTGCTTGTGTGTTTGTATGTCATGTAACAAGTATCTTCTTATCATATCACGTATATCAACTGTGACTGTTTGTACATTCTGATATCATTTCTTATTTGCACTGGTTGTAACGCTTCGCTAATTACCTGAGATTTTTTTGATAAAGTTACAATTTATATCAATAAAATATACGATAATTCACATTCTCGAAGCAAATTGCAATGATTACCTCGTTCGTCATCATTGTGGTTCAGTATGAGTAAGCAAAATTGTTATTTCATCAAACCTTTCTGTGCGTTATAAAATATCATAACCGGCCCTAACAATCCCCAATTTTCATGTATGTATCAACATTTAAAAAATAAAAGAACTTGCTGTTAATTATTACTGATTACACCAAAAGTTACCTACCATTTACAAACTAAACTGAAAATAAAGTTAATAAATTATGGTATTAAAAGATTATGGACTTAACCAGTACATTTGTTTCTTTAAATCGTCATCCATCAATCACAATATTTTTTCCTACTATTCCAAATGTATAATAAATTATACCTATTTCCTATCAGTAAGTGAAAATTAATTAACTTAAAGAACTATATACATAGGTATATCTTTCTAACCAAATTTAAAGTAGGTGTTACCTAGGTACTACATCATGATAATGCTTACGAACATATCAATCAAAAAATCTTCAAGGCCTTGATAAAAATATCATGTTTCTGTTAAAATAATCTTCAGGCTTAAAGATAATCCAGTGTTTAGGCTTAGAATATTTAGGTAGGTTAAAATGTCAATCAAAAAAGTAACAACGATGACAGGGTCCACCGCACAGGTTTATGAAAGGGTTTTGAGTTTCATTCATTCATGTGGTATGTATGATCCTAGGTATGTCGTGGAAATTACTAAACAACCAATCCTACACAGACAATATTAGTATCAACTCCATACGACACACCGCCGTGGCTTTCACGAACTGACGTAACTGCTTTCAGCAGGCTTCAGATTACCAGTGATAAAAAAATGGTAGAGACTACGGCTCTTCTTCATTATTTTAATAGACAATTTAATAAATATTCAAAATAATTAAGTAGAGTTGTGACTAGGCTCACAGCTTTTTTATCGCTGCCAAGCCGTACCCAAAGGGTAAATAAAAACTGTTAACTGAAATGACAAAAAATAATAGATTATGATATAGTTACTCGTTTTTTTCATTCAAGTTAGTCTATCCCCAAGAGAAAAATTTGATATCAGTTAGGCATTTATCAAATAATGATTCCGACATAAGAACAGAAGAGTTACATACGTATCTTAATGATAAGTAAGACCAAACCATTTTTCTAGCCATTAAAAACTATCATTTTTAGACTAATTTATTCATGACCTAGCCTAAGAATAGAAAACTACCTCTTATTTTGCATTCACGTTACGGATTACATCATGAAATGCCCCCAAAACTGAAAAAATAACATTCAGCCTTGTGGTGGTAATATTAGATCATTTGTTTTTGAATAGGTTGCGAGTTGTATGACAAATTATCGGCCATATTTTAACTAATTCATTTAAGCTGTTACTGCGTATTTTGTACGAAATTTCAACAATCTTGTTCAACCTTTATAGTACCTAGTTCATCTATAGTTCTAGTACAATTGTAGATAATTGGTAGAAATTTGTTATGTACGAATTTCAAAATAACTTGATAGCTAATGCCTACGACTAGATGTAAGGCAATAGAGTATGACAAGTACCCAATATCAATAAAGGTTTTTACTCCCGCAGGTATGATTTGAACCTGCGACTATAGCGACAACGCCTCTTCTATCTGGGCTACCACCGCTAAGTCGTTGTTTACGTAATTATGCAAGTGTATCTTGGCGAATAACGCGTGGCTCCATCTACAGGTCAGTTTAGAAAAAGTTTTTATTTGGCACGTTGTCCACACAACCCAGAAAATCGGCGTGTGTGGAGAGCCTTTCAACGAAACGATGGCTAGACCCGACACGCTGTTTGTTACATACAGCAAGAAGAAAACCCATGTGGAAAATACGAAAAGAGCTGATAGACACATTCGTGGGTAAGCTTGACGCAAGTTGCCGATGATACAGACAAGATAGACAGCTGATAATTTGATAAATGTTTATCTATCACTAATACCATCTCTTCATACAAGTGTAGTAAAAATCTAGTAAGATAAGTCCTCACTCGTTAAAGGTCTTTAAATCTGCTTCACAAAGAGCTGGCGCTTCAAAACGTACTAATGTCGTTTTTATTCACATCGAAAACTTTGCTATGAATGAATTATGAATACCATATATCTAACAAAATAATCAAAACAAATAAGTAAATCGGTTACATTTATCTTTTGATAATAGCATAAACTTTTTATCACGATTGACGTGCATGTCTGAGGTTTAAAAATAATTCGATAGTAAAAAAAATATTACTATGCTACAGTTAGAGTGCGAAAGAAAAAACAAGTTTGTCCCTTAAATGGGTAGAAGGTAGGTTGATGTAATGGCAACGGTACAGAAGAATTTAATTCTGCACAAAATAATTAAATAAGAGTTTATAAAATAGCGGGCGCCAAGACTCAATTAGGTTCGCTTGAGTAAGCGCACTCAATAATTAAAAGTATAGCTTTCATTTTCATGAATGTACAATGTATTTTATAAACAAATCAATGGGCAATATTTTAACACACAAATTGATTGATGAAAAATCGTATAATATTTGATATTCATCATCAAAATAATGAATAAATTACCCACATTTGCCTCGAAGATACATTCTATTTGCACAAGTTATTTAGAGCCGCCATAAGGACTATGTTTATTGAAGTTCTCTTCTCATACATGTCATACAGCTATTTTATCTTGACATATTAAATCCGTTTAAAAATCCTTAGAGAATTTGTCTGTGCAAAGTAAAGCGAAATCATCGTCACTGTTTCGTGAAAAGTCAAACCTGTATAGTTCTTGAATCACACAATTAGAGTCAGCTAGAAGAAACGCGAGCTCACTGATACCGCACCGAGCGTGGAGCTGCGCGCGCGCCGCGTGAACGTCATAGCGCGTCAACTGTCACAGCGACACTGCCCGCGCTGCGCGAGCGCACGTTATCGCCGGAGATAACAGGTGTGTCACTCGGTTACTGAGATAATTATTGGTGAGTTGATTGGATGGATTTATTGTGTGACGTGTGATGCCGGCTTAGAATAGCATCATCCCATTGGAAGCGACGAAGGGATAATGCAAGGAATGGGGAGCAGCGTTACCTGTTATGATGTTTCTGAGGTCACTTCTACCTTCGTCTACGTCTAGAATCGGTATTAATATTGTCTTCAATGATAGCAAGTGGATGGTTTACTTTTTGTAGCTTGTTTGTTAAGATATTCTGCCGCCGCTTTTCTAGATTCTTGTATGTTCTGTGTGTCAATTTCCATACCGATTCCATCGTCCTCTTCACTCTGGTTACTTCTATGTGATAGTGATATGTAGAGGAAGGTAGCGCAGTGGAGAAATGTTAAGCAGTGCAGTGAAGTCAAAAGATACCATTGCTGGGGCGAAGTTATGACATTTTCATTCAATGTGCAGCACAATTTTTGGGTAACTTGACGCTAGTCTTCTTTTGAAATGAGTAGTCATTAGATTCCTAAGATTTTGATGACTTTTTTATTTATTTAGATGTATACTACCTATAAGAAAAATATTTACTTCTTTTCAAAAGAAGAATTACTTAATATTCTGCGCTTCGCTAAAACAATTTCCTAATGTGTGATAAGACTTCGACTAGCTGTTACGTAGGAAGTATCTCTGACTAGTGGAAAAACCGGCCTTAATTGTAAAATATTAATAAATGTCATTATTTAAGAATTGTCTCCATATAACATTATTGCTCATACGTAGTATGATTCATAGCTGGTTTTTATGTGAATGGTAGGCATTATTATAATGATTTGCAGTGTAAATAGCGAATGATCTACATAACGTTAGGTATTATGATGGCTTCATTGTCATAACTCATATAATAAAATTCCTTATCTATACAACGTGGCACAGAAATAATTCAAAATGTGTACCAAACTTATCATGAAAATGTTCAGCTCTAGATTTAGATCTTCTACTACCCTGCATAACGATATGCATTATTTTTCACCTACGTAGCTAAATGTAAAGGTGAATCAGCAACGTTGCAAGTACAAGTTGCAATTTCACTGATACAAATCTGTGAATCATGTTCGTAAACATGGTTCACATCGGATCGGAAACTTAATATAAATCGAGGTTACTAAACGAACAAATTACCATTAATATAATTTATTTTATTTTTGAATTATTTCTGAATTGAAATAAGCGAGTAAGTATCTAAAATCTAAGTAATGTCTGCCTAATTAAAATTATTAAAATGTTATTTAAGTCTTCATGCTGTGAAGTTTACACTAAAGTTAATTTAGACAGGGAACTTATACATGATAGATCTGAAGTACCTAAACAAATGTTCTGTTGTAAAACTAACAAGTCAGGGAAAACAAAAGTTAAGTAACTGTGATTTTCATAAAAAGCCAATCTTCTTCTAATCTTATAATCTCAAACATCACGTGAAAATGTGTAACTGTAATCTTTTTGCGACTTTTGATATCAGAGAACGTATCATCTTAACATGTTTACCTGTTGCGAAGTTAGGATTGCATCATCATATTTTGGACCCACCCTAAGTCTAGGATTTTGATGTAGGTAGGTACCTCTCTCATCGATGTAACAACTTATCGATGGGCCTCATGATATTGAAGAAAAATAGATCCCACCAAAAACGTAAATGTAAAATGGAGACCAGTTCTTATACCTAAAAAAGAGTAGCAATCTAAATTAAGCTAAGTTTTATACTATTTCTGAAATAACCCTCAAACTCTCAAACGTTGTTTTCAAAATCCGCTTGCAGGCAAAATTGATGCAAATTCTTGCTAATACAAGAAAACATAAGCCAGAATCTGAAAAAGGGTCTCAAACCTTATTGAAAGAACGGAATGGAAGTTTGAAAAAAAAGGAGAAGTCGATCGAACAAGCATAACATTCAAAGAATAGATATTCGTAGAAAATGACATTCAAGAAATGAAAGTAAAATAAACTTTCGATGGAGTATACTTTGAAGGAATAGACGCTCAAAAAATAAACTTTCGATGCAGTAGATGTTGAAGGAATAGACGTTCAAAAATTAAACTTTTGATGGAGAAGGCGTTGAAGGAATAGACGACGTCCAAAAAAATCTTTCGATGGAGTAGATGTTGAAGGAGCAGACTTTGAAGAAATAGACGTTCAAGAAATACACGTTCGAAGGAGTAGACTTTGAAGAAATACACGTTCAAGAAATACACGTTCGAAGGAGTAGACCTTGAAAAAGTAGACTTTGAAGGAATACACGTTCAAGAAAGACACGTTCGAAGGAGTAGACCTTGAAGGAATAAACTTTCAAGAAATACACGTTCGAAGCAGTAGATGTTGAAGTAATAGACGTTCAAAAAATAAACTTTTGATGCAAAAGATGTTGAAGTAATAGATGTCCAAAAAATAAACTTTCGATGGAGAAGACGTTGAAGGAATAGACGACGTCCAAAAAATCTTTCGATGGAGTAGATGTTGAAGGAGTACACTTTGAAGGAATAAAATACACGTTCGTAAGAGAAGACTTTGAAGAAAATCACGTTCAGGAAATACACGTTCGAAGGAGTAGACCTTGAAGTACCTAATAGACGATCAAAAAATTAAAGAATAGACGTTCGGAAATTAAACGTTAAATAAATAGACGGTCGAATTACAAATACATACTAAGACTTTAGATAAAACTGGACTAACAGAACATGCACCGTCAGGAGTGTACCTGAGTGTACCAGCTTTCCCCTCACGACCACGTACTGAAAGAGAGTTAACACTTTCAATTTTTTAACCCACTACTCAAAAATAGACTGTAAAGTTATTGTTACATGTACAATATGAATATGTATGAGACACGATATACTGAATAGCTATCGGTAATGTATTCTAGGATGTCGTGAAGTCTGAAATAATAATTTATAACTTGACCCATAATTAGCGTTCATTCTATGGATATATGGTAATAAGCTAGACGTGGTAAGATATTTGTTACAGATGCGTGTTGTTTTATAGTAGGTACGGCGACGGTTACGTTGTTGGCGTCTCAAATTAAACAAAATTAACGAATTTTCTATGGTTTAAAAAGAGTTTAGATATGACAGTAACTGGGGGTAATCTGGAGTCTGGAATAATCGTTACAAAATATTACGGCACTATTATGAAAATGTTATTGGATTGATTGGATTCGGACAGCACGACGACACAATGAGTATTGTAAAAGTAAAACAGATAAGTAATAAATAACCTGTAGTTTCGAAGTGACCTGTTGTACCTGACAACAAAGGAAAATGTAGGTACCTAAAATATCCTTGGGGTCCTAACATACTACTACTAATTTTACGAGCACGCTCTTCTACGCCACTCTTCTGAAACGCTAACTGCGCGTCACGATTTTCATGATTTTGACATTTTATTTGCGGTCGTGTTGCGTAGTGGGATGTTGAAAACGCTATATGTTCCATGAATTCTGAAACATGCATAGATACCTACCCATATACCGTTTTGATTTCTATTTATCACTATGCTAGATCTGAGCAGGTCGCTTATATTAATCGATTGTTATTCAGAAAATTCTTCTTTACATACCTCAGCCATTTTCAGGAGTCATTCCATAATAGCGATGTACATACCTACTCGCTGATTGAACTGCCTCTGATGGACCTAACATAACCAATGTATTTGGGTTTGTAAGAAGACAAGAAATTCGTTTTTACGGGTTAGGCTGCAGCCTAAACGGCTGGGCGGATCTTGACATGTGAGGTGTCGTTAAATAGATTCGTCTCAGCAGCGCGAGTGACACTAGATTTGACACCATCAAGATGGCGGATTTTGATCACAAAATGCAATTTTGAAATGACCGCATTCGGGTTTTCGTTTTTTAATACATCTGCTTTTTCATGCTAGGATATGTGAATATGAGCTACAAAATAACACATACATTGTTGCTTGCTATTTTACACCTGCCACAGTTATTTCAGTCTTGTTTCAGCGGTAATATCTGACATTATCTCAATTGTACGAGATCGATCACTAAAACGGCGACATAAGTAATACCTAAAGGGGTTTCCGTTATAGTTATCTTTTATAAGATTATTTAGATCACAAGTTTGAAGTAGATGAAACTGCCTACCACAGTCTGTTTACGGGCGCCTCAGTTTCTTTAATGTTCAGAATAGTAACTGAAGAAAATATTGTGTCCATGTAGGTATGGGGATTTTAAAGCACTCACAGACAGTGCTATATTATTATTCTATTATTCAAGCCTCGGCCGACCCATAAGAACAAATAAACCTAGTGCTTGAAAACCCTTGGTTGGATAAAAACGTGTTAGAAATAACCTTAAACCTTACAAAGAAGCAGACATACTAACACGGAGACCTACAAATTAAGTATTATGTTTTATTACATAATAAATAAGGTACATATTGTGTATAAATTGTCTACGGTCACGTTTGTAGTGTAAGAATCAACCAGTCACGACGTTTTTGTGGACACAGTATACTGGGTGTTACAGAATAACAAATAAAGCTGAAAGGAGGTTAAGGTACTCATGAAACTGAACAACTTTCCCCGCGGAAAATGGGCCGATATATAAAAAAAATACATTTACTAAAGCTAAGGTTTATTGAGAAAAGCCTCATGTTTACCAAGAATACCACCCTGTATATTCAGCGCGATGATAAGTGACAAGAGCCTGAGAGATACCTATTTTTAAAATAATAAACTTGTTAAAAATTTTGATAAATTGCGTAAGATTGATATTTTTTTCTTATCACATCAGATTTCAGACAATCTGTACCTATCTACTGAAAAACTGGAATATTAAATTTTGCATTCACAAAATAACAGTGACATGTAAAATTACAGTTTATGCGAGTTTGTGGGATCAAAAGTACCCCTTAGTCTCGGTTTGCATACGGATAAAATAAAACTTGATAATCCAGACTATTGTATTGAATTATGAAATCTAAGTTAAATTTGTATTTAAAGATCCCTCGGTGTCTGAATCGCCTACTTGCACTTTTCCGTTTATTTTTTCAAGTTTACTAAAATGAAAATGGTGCCAACCCGTGTTGTCTCACGTCATGGTAGCGCCGTCTCGTCATTATTGTAGCGAGTATTATTTCGCTATCTGTAGTACATACTGATACAGGATGTATTTATGCCCAATAGCGGCATTTTTTGCACGCGCGGGCGGTTCACTTTACTTCAAGACGTTCAGACGAAGTGTGTGAACCACGCGCGGGTCCAAAATGTGCGCGCCCGCGCGTAGGTACTAAACGCACGACACCGCGTTCGCCGTGAAGTAGGGGGCAGCATTCATATTTCAAGATTGAGACAAATTGAAAAAGTTTGTTACTCTTAAAATTTATTTTATAAATATCCGAATATTTTCAAACGGGCACGAGACACCCCGTAGAATCAACTGTGTTCACGGATTACACACAAAAGATAACTGGCGACGACACATTCTGTATTAATTTCTTTATGTACCAAACAATGTTACAGTTATAGGTATTTGCGTGCGCAAAGATGTTTACCGTAAGTTGTAGGGTTAGACTGAAGCGGGCACGGCCGCAACCCGGCCCTAAAACCGTCCGAGAAAAATATAGGTACAGAAAGTCGATGTGCAGTCAGGTAGAAAAGTGGCAAATTCATTCAAATGTGTGCATCAATCGAACCCAAAATGTAGGTAAAGGTTCCGCGTCGGTACGGTAGGTTGGTAATGTAGGAATTTTTTAAATACTTAGAAAGTATTTAAAAATGGGACTTCGAGTGCATTGAATTTATAAAACGAATATTAAAATGACATACTTCTGAACAATAATAATTTTCGTACTTCTAAATTAATATTTTTAACAAACAAAAAAAACGAAGGAGGTTCTAAATTCATCGGAGTTTTTTATAGTAGGTACGCATCTCGGACTTTTTTGAAATTGTTGGCTAAAATTTCTCTATGATCAGTTCGCAAATTAACATCTTTACTTTATCTTTGAGGAAAATGATATAGAATTTGGAAACTTGAGTATAAACAAGAACTACAGGAAGAACTCAAGCTTTTAATGTTAAGGGCTTCCCCTGGGTAGTAAAGGAAACCGGTCCTGGAAGGGTTTACCTTATAGCGTTCTAGGAATCACCACTGTGATATAATTTTTTCTTATAGGCTGGTACCTAATAGGTATCTAATACAGGATATCAACCGCTTGACAATTTGCACCAGATATCGCGTACCCACGTAGATCTGCTAAGATCTGCATAGGGTTTTAGTTTTTTTCACGCAAACGCTAACTCCAGATTTCTCAGCTAAATTGTAATTAATAAGTCGAAAACAAGTAGTAAAAAGTAATTGGTCGTTGTTACCATTTTATGACAAAGGTAGGCTTCTTTGTGTAAAGACGTAACTTTTCGGTGGTCAGACAACAAATAAGATGTACAGATGGTATAGAGCAAAATGGATAGGTACTATCGCCAGCAAACCCACCTGCCCATTTAAGGATTAATTTATATTGGTTTTTCTTAGTATTCATATAAAAACCAGTATAAGATGGTCCCTTAAACGGATAGGTGGACTTGCTTGCGATATTACCTACCAGTTACTAGTGTGGACTTGGGACTGCGCAGCGGTTAGATACACATTGTTAATAAGCCATTCTTGACGTCACATTTCGTGATAACAATGACGTCCAACATTTTCAAAGTAACAGTCAATTAGATACGTCTTTAAAACGGATGCAAATGGTTATCTTACTGCAACTAAATATCTCATGTTTGCGTATAACATAAGGTGTGATTCAATATTAGCTGCACAGCTTCAAAATATTGATTTTGTTGTTCATAATATGCAAAACAAGACTAATATAGAAAATTTACAGACAAGGAATTATGATATGACTCAAATCATGCTAAATAAAAGCAGCGTACTGACAACTTTGATAAACCACTATCGATTTAAGAAACCACATCAAAAAATGTTGCGTGGTTTAGGAGGTAGTGTTCATGAAATAGTATACGAAGAAACGAAAAAAGTATTTTCATACTATGTATTTATGATAAAAGAGATGTTATTAAGTTAGGGTTGGCGAAAAGACCGACAGACGGGCGCTTGTTACCATTTATAAGGGTTTCTCATCGACTACGATAGGTACCTAAAACGATAAATAAAAACTAAAGTCACGGCTTAGCTGTTTTCCAGTGACATAATTTTTGATGTGATAGTCGCCGGCGCCTAACAACCAGGTTTATCATATCACAACCACTTATTTGCTATCTCTACGTACTATGTAGACTGACAGAGATGGATTGCATAAATCTCGCAGCCTCCACCAGATAAGATAGGGTAAGCCTGGTAGAAGGTAGAAAATATCTTCTTGATATGTAAATGATGGGTACAGTCTCATAACTTCACTCATGAACAATTCAACTTTTAAGGTTTAGTTTTTTCTGATGGGGACAAAAAATATATCGTACAATTCAGTAAATCTTGCTGCATCTATAAAAGTAATAAATATGTATTTCTGTAAAACGTAACGTGATCAGACGTTTGAAATTATGTTGAGAGACTATATTCATACTTGTGATTGTGAAACGTTTGAATTTTAATTTATTGTTATTGATGCGGGCATGGGCGCATTAGTCACTTTTTGATAACTCTTACTAGATACCTAATCATTTTATTATTTTTATTTCTGCCAACTTTTGTTGCGAAGTACATAACCAACCTAGTCTACCTACTGACGATTTGCCTAAAGATAAAGCGATATTCTATTTCCATTCCTACAACAAAGTAATTGTAGATAACCACAGAACAATTGGTTGGCTACAAAGATGTCAACAATGCGTACTATTTCATAAAAAGCCTAATTGCGAAGAGGAAACAGATGGAGTCCGATTTGCCGCGAAGGCCGAGCGAACAATACGCCATATCTTATTTATAATACGTGTGAGTTATTGTGTACGGAACGTGCGCTCACACTAAACAGTATCTTAAAAGTGAGAGATCTAAAACAGAGCCCTGGAGAAGTGATTATAAATTATTTTAAGATTTGGGTTTAGACTCTAGCTAGGCTAATTAAGACTGAGAGAATCGATGTTGAAGTGATTTCGCCCAAAAGCTCAAAAGCTCAGAGTATTTCTACACAAAGACATCTACACACAGCAATTATCTCGCAAGTTTACTATACTGCCCGTCTCTGAAATACGAATCGAAGATTACCACTGCATCACAAACTAGAGAGTTTATAGAAGGATTACTCGCCCCTATTTAGGATTTTCGCGATTGTCACCTTTTACATAGCAAGGGTTGCTAGATACGAGGACCCAATATGTACAACACTAAATCCAATACAGAAACGTAGTATGATAGGCGCTCCAAGCGCCGTTTCCCTAATTTGTGGTATGATTCTGAGCCGTTTTGAATACAAGAAATATGACGTTCGTGGCAACTATCTTTTTAGTTACCTTGAGTTCCTCTGAGATTCCACAGTTCATTCCAGTAAACGTCAATAAGCGTTAAAATAGTCGCTAATACTGAGTAAGCTTTCTGTCAAGGCGCCCCGGGCGTCGTCTCCCTAATAGGTATGTGGTTATATTTTATCCACAGGTAGGCGAGACGTGACATTACCAAAAAGTCAACATGTTAGTAATTAATTACTATTGACCCCTTTGATTTTATTATACTTAATCAACTTATGAGGTATTCATTTTTTCAATTCTATTACTTAGTGCTGTTTAGATTAATTCATGATAGTTCATTTGTAAATATTGATAAATTGTTGATTCTAAACTACGACGACCGTAACTTAAGTTAAGGAACGACCTTACCTTGTAAAATTTTAAACAATCGGCAAGAAAAGAAACAAATTTTAAGCGATGATAAACAAATACTATAGGCTCAAAGCTGGCTAAAACCTCATCCTTGACTAAGATATTGGCCTGAAAACCATACAAAAAGTAATACTAAGGCCAGGATGGCCTCATTTCAAAGCATGCTAACAAAAACAATGTGACGCTCCATTTGTGTGGTATTGTATAGAAATTGACGGCGATTAGTTTTCTATACTTTTCCGTATTGTAGGATTTATGCGCTTGCAACTAAAGCTAAGATATTTACGTAAGCATGATGTTCGGAAAAAAAACCTGTCTGCATTTTTTATAGTTCAATGAATATTTTTGTCTTAGGTTACGCAAATCATCTAATGAAACAGCATTCTACCTACCAACCGCAGTTACAATAAATTACAGTTCAAGCTAACTGTCATCTGTTATTATATTAGTTATGTGTGTTAGTGTTAATTATACGGGGTGTTAGGGACGGTGTAACGAAAACTTTGCAGGCATGTCTAGACCATCAAACTGAACAACTTTTACTATGGAGTCGATGGTGGGAAACGAAAAAAAATTTCCGACCTCCCATACAAAATTCACGATCAGCTGACTGACTTTGTATGGGAGACCGGAAATTTTTTTTCGTTTCCCACCATTGACTCCATAGTAAAAGTTGTTCAGTTTCATGGTCTGAGCACGCCTGCAAAGTTTTCGTTACACCGTCCCTAACACCCTGTACATGTTAAGTTATAGTTAAATTATAACTACAGTACGCGCATGAGTTCTTGGCCATCGGGGAATGAGGAGGCGCGCGGGGGCGGCGCGCCCCGCGGTTACCAAACTACCCGCATTCGCCCGCAGTCGAGTGATGGGAAAAAAGTGTGTCACAAAGTTTTCGATATTTTGTCGTTGTGTTGTGTTTTGTGTAGAAACCATAAATACTTCTTTAATATTATTCACAAACAGTGAAGTTAGGTACAGTTCGAACAAACTATGGCTAAAAAGGCCCCTTTAATAAGCAAATGTCTCGAGACATACACATTTTAGTTACTTTGAAACTTTTAAAGAAACCTGCCCTTAGTTTATAAAGACCTATTCAACGATACCCTACCTACTCAATATTGTAGGAAAAACAACCCATTAACTAATAACTATGAGTAGTCTGAACTGAACTGTTCGGCAACAATTCTCGATATCGACATCAACATGAATTAGTCACAGCACTACCGCATTCCTCAACATGGTCATGAACTCATTCGCGTACTGTATCTGGCATTGATACAGAGTATTCAGAAATTTTTGTCATTGTTAGAAATTGCAATTTTTTCCTGCGCCGGGTTATGTGTGTAGGTATTTTAATTCCATTTTCATTTTCCGAAAGTAGCATACATAATATACTACCTAAAACATCTCCTAACCACTTTTAAGATTAAGACAGTCACAGATTGGATTGTAATACAGGTCACAGATTGGATTGTACCATTGGGAATATGTACCGGAGAACCATGGGCAGGAAGATTGGTGTGTTTAAAAGGTAGATCAAACAAAATTTATGTTCATCTTAGTTAGCAACGCCCCGTTTTCCAACTAATTGTCATGAGATTACAAGAAGTAAGTAGTCACTAGGGACATAATTGTTCCTATTTAGCATTATAGTCACAACTAACGAAGTTAAATTGTGTAATGTAATCGCTTCCTGTCATTTTGGTTAATTGGTTGTTTTGACTGAATTCCAGCGCGACTGATTCAATGAAGACATTCGTGTCCCTGAATCGTTTAGTTCTTTAGCAACGGGTTAGCTCTAGATTCGAGTATGGGACTGCAGTAGGGAGGTTAGTGTCTTCAACTTTGCACATCGAGCTAGAAAGATGAAAATGGGCATGAAGGTACTTTTTGACCTACTGATCAAAACCCAGTTTGATCAGTGGTGAAAGAAGAAACTTCATCCCGAAAGTTAAGACTCTTCTTTGAAGCTTACCTCCCCGCTACATCAGATAAAGCTGAGACGAAGTGGAATCTGGAGGGTGCTCGCACAGAAACATCTAAGGTTCCATCATTCAGTCAAGCTGCAAGTCGCGCGGCTTTCTGATGTGATTTGTTTTCGTAAAAAAAAAATGGCACTAGCTTGACCATAGAGACTTGAAATACGAACACACATATATCGATTGACTTGATAGTGAGTGACTTCAATCCTTAGAACATACATGGGTCTTTGGGCAACTCGGTATCCCACTCGAAAAGAAAAAGAAAAAGTGCGCATATCGCCCTGTAAGCAATTGTTCAATAATGCAAATAAGAGGTGTATAGGTACGAGCACAGATGTAAATAAACCGGTTTAAAACGTTTAAAATCAAATTTCGCGGTTTAAAACCTGAAATCAACCGTTTTCAACCGTTTAAAACTCGCCTACAAAAAAAAAGTTCTGTGTTTTACATACACATACATACATACACAAATCACGCCTTTATCCCTTGCGGGGTAGGCAGAGCGTAAACAGCCGTAGGTACCTACAATACAGCCGCTATCGCCACGTCTGACTAATATTTCAGGGCCGTTGTAGAAAAATCGTGCCGAAATGCAAAAAAATTTTTGCCGAGTAGGTACTTAGGTATGAATTTTTGTATGGAACATCCAAATTATTAATATAACCCTGTATATACAAAATTCGGTGTTTCCAACGATTTTACACTGACTTGCTCATCATAGGTTACCTACGCTCGGGCCTCGGAGCGACAAACTAGGTAATAAACCCGCAAAATCACATCATTAATCCATTTCAGTGATCCTTACCTTTGTAATATTACGAAAATGTATTAAAATCAATAAAACATTGTATCAACCATCCGCCGTTTTAAACCGAAAAAAACGGTTGTTTATGATTTAAAACGGTTTTTTTCGTTTAAAACGATTTGGTTGAATTGGTTTTAAACCGGGCTTACATCTATAGGTACGAGTAATAGTGTTGTCACTGGCGTTTTGCTAATGATAAATAGAGATGTTGAGTTCACAGTAGTGCCAACCGTTCATACCCAGTAAAGCGCACTCTATATTAAAGTTTGCCTTGTCGAACTCAATCGGTATCCCTCACGAAAAGGATAAGAAACTCAAGTTAAATTGATACATGGGAAATTAGCGAAATTGGGAATTCGTGACAACGATGCCTTAAGCTAGGTACACTAAATAGAGGTACAAAATTTCAATATCTAACCAACCGGACGAAGCTCAGCTTAGGCTGTACAACTATTGAATTTAGATTTTACATAATCGACACATTAAAAGCCGAAAGCAACATAAAGCGAGTTACATTATTAAGCGTTTTATAACTATTATTACTTTTTATGCACCGGTCGCCCCTGACAAGTTCATAAGACGCAATGTGTTTTTTCACACACATATGGTCTAAGTAGTGCTTTCTCGAGGTTCATCGGTATTATGATAATACATTCTTAATGTATGCGAATTAGGTAGTCAATTTCAGATGTAGGTATACAAAATACGAAATAGGCTACTAGGTTGAAAAATAGACCATTGTGTGGGTATACAAAATGTGAAACAGGTATATTTTGAGCTTACATGAATGAATAAATTGAATTTCCTCTTACTCACAGTACCTAACAAATTAACAAATAAAGTCTACTTTTTGAAGCCAGTTAACGATTTAAAAAAAGTTCAGCATCCTAGTGGTTGCCAATCTTAAACGACTCTCGACCGCCTTGGACCGTGTCAATCACTAATTGTGAAACTTATTAAATCATACTACTTATTGCTTTTGTATAAATTGTTAATATGTAAATTAATTCATTCAATTAATAAATGACAAAATAATGCTTTCAATTTACAGCTTAATTTCCTTTGGCCTTTTGACGGGCACAAAATTTGCGCCTTATGCCACAAAAAGGCTCAGTACTTTAGAAAAAAATATGGTAGTACTTTGGAAAAAAATATGGTTTACTGAGGCGGACGCAATTTTGCTTATATATTTTGCAACCAAGTGTCGGCTTTTGCATCGTTTAGGCGAAAAACGTCAGGAGCCAACTCTTGACTTGTACAAAGTTCAGGGGTTATTTGCTTAACCCACCTATGAACTACGAATGAGGATGAGGAAGTAAAGCAAAGAATTTAAGCTAATTCATACCTACCGTTTTAATGATTAAAACTGATTGATTGATAGTAACTCATCACGTGCAGGTGAAGCTTTAAAAAATCAAAACACCACTCCTTTTTGCTTGGCCGCATTCGTGTAAATATAGGTAACGTACAAAAACCGGTTGTATAAGGTTTGAATGAAGCCTGATAGAATAGGTATTATGGCTTTTTTACAACCTCAAGATAACAGGAATAATAAAACATTAAACAATAACGAATATCACGATTAGCTGAACAAAATACCTATAAACACCGTTTTGATACTTGAAAGATTTGGATCGTATCGAAGTAGTAGGTTAGTATGCACATCATCTTCCTGCCCTTATCCCAAATCAGTTGGGGTCGGCTCAATATATTTTGTTAGAAAATAAAACAAAATCATGTAGCAAAAGGATTTGGCTATGTTTTTGTTTTATGTTGTTGTTTGTATGGCTATTTGGGAATGCTATTGTAGGTAATATAACCGCTTCCATGCGATTGACTTTAGTCAACAAATATTCAGCCAATTTATGCACATCGCCTGTAATATAATCTAACAGGCGACCGCAACATGGTTATAGAGAATGTCTAATTGCATTCAAAGATGTATCCTGAAGGAGATTATATTTTTTCAGCCATGTCAAACTTTGAGGTGCTCTAATTTTAAATTTGGTATTTGTTATATTTTACTATTAGGAAAAAAAATATTGCTACCGGTTGTAATTTACCTAATAAAATAAAATAGAATAAAATATACGATTAAGATAATTAATAAATTTCAGGACTGTCAAATGAACTTGGCACTCATTTACATTATCATGATGACTTATTTATATAAAGATTGAACTTGGCTATCAATTTTTATATTTATGTTTCGGTGGAATATGTATAATAAAACTTTAGTTGCAACGTTAAGTAATAGGTATCTGCAGTTAAATACATTGCAAACTGTGTTAATCCGAACTTGACCTTTTTTTGTGCTTTAACCTCCAAATATCTGTAATTGCTAACAAAAAGTTTATTCGGCAAATTCGGTTATTTCTTACACGTAGCATTAATGTTTTTCTAACTTTGTCAAATAATGAAGATTGTTTAAATGTAATTCACTTAGGATAGCAAAAAGACATGGAAGTAGTTTTTGTAGTAACTATCTACTTCGATCAGAAACAATATTGTGTTGCGACATGTCCCAATATAGGATAAGAATAACGCAGGCATGCTCTTATAAATTAATCTAACTTTCTCCTTTTATATCCTGCTATAAGAATAAAATCTAATAATAAGTATTAAATAAAAATTAAGGTTCACTTAAATAAAAATACCAAGTTGTTTTCGCTCGATTTTATTAATAATGGTTCGGTGGCTGTATCTTATGAATGGTAATTAAAAATGTATTAGATACTATTGCCGCAATAACAACAAATCATGAAACTAAAATAGAATAAAAATTAATGGGTGGTCCCATACAATAATCGTGATTGTTATGTAATTTTATTATACACATTCGTACGGCACCCTTCTTGCGCGAGTTCGACTCGCACTTGGCCGATTGTTTAAGCATTACGTTGTCGTGGAACACAAAATACCGGCAAAAATAAAACGAAGATGTCCGTCAAATCACAACAGAGCGTCATCAAAAGTAAATTCTTACCGAACATTATTAACACTTGTGTATGTATGTATGTTATGTATGTGCTACGATGCTATGTGCACAAGGATATACGCGTATAAATTGTACGAAACGCCAAGGTACTATACTATCATCGTGATGTTTTCATTATAAACGTCTGTTGTATATGATACTCTATAAAAAATAAGGAAATTACGCGCTTATTGTAAGCGTTTATATCTTCAGCAAAGAAATCTGACTATATCTACCAAATATTACGGAATTTCAAGTTAAACCTACTCGCAAAATATTTACTTTTGGTTGTAGAAAAGCATGTAGGTTATGGTTTATTTATCTAATAGCTAAAATATTTGCGTGAAACATTAGTAGGTACAACTCAAACGCAAAGAGTTTGCCCCTTTTAAGGGTAAAACACACCGCCTCCGTATTGCGTGCGCGCCATCACGGGCGTACCGGTTGTAATGAAG
Source organism: Phthorimaea operculella (assembly GCA_024500475.1). Lineage (NCBI taxonomy): Eukaryota > Metazoa > Arthropoda > Insecta > Lepidoptera > Gelechiidae > Phthorimaea > Phthorimaea operculella. The sequence continues at coordinate 5,540,573 of JANFCV010000007.1, read as the reverse complement.
TATAGGATTGTATGAGAGGCGGCACACTACCTGCGTATGCGTGCCCGTACCGCCGTGTGCCGTGTCTCATACGGTTCCATACAATACAACGTCATAGCTCTACGTGCTCGATGACGTGCACGTCACGCAAACGGAAGCGGTGTATAGCGCTCTTTAGAGGATTATTTTAGAAAACGAACATATCAGGTATCAGACATTTACTGAAAACTATTCGAGCGTATCATACTGATGCACGAAATGATTTTTATGCAAACGCGTGCGAAGTGTGATTGCTGTCGTGTAGTCCACCTCATGAGCAAAAACATCATCGTCATCTTCCTGCCCTTATCCCAAATCATTAGGGCGCCGGCCACTATTTGCTAGAATAGAACACACAATCAGTGGCAAAGGGGTTTGGCTATGCTATGATTTATGACCGGCCACCTGTCAGAGGTCAACCCTCTTTGGGAATGCTATTGTAGGTGGTAACATCGCCATCAAGAACAAGAATGATGTTGGTTCCTTATTAGGAGGGAGGAGTCTACAGCAGTGCAATTATGTAGCTAAGTTGGGTAGAAACATAATTGATGACAATAAATTAATTACGTTAAAAATAATGTCCTTTCCTCTTTTCTTACGCTTGGATATTTATGAGTGCACAACCGTTGCCTAATTGAAGCGGTTCGACCAGCCGCCCTAGTTTCTTTAAGGTGAAGGTCCAACTTACAATACGTACCTCACGAATTATAATTGAAATATTATTTATATTCAGTGCGAAAAGTTGCATTTTTCTCTTGTATGGAGAAAAGTAATGCCCTTTTGTAAAGTTGCTTGTCCTGAGATTAGGACGATTAGTGAGGTTGTTCATAACTCTACACCAGGGAGCATTGGGCCATGTGTCGACTTGTTGTCTCACACGACTATAAATTGAAGTGATAGGCTAAAAGTTTTCTCCAACGTGACAATGATGAATGCTTTTGGTGCCGATCTAACTTTTTCTCTTTATGAAACCGAGCACTACAGATAATTGTAGTAATTTAAGTAAAATCCTGGCTGTGTACTTGTGTGAATAGGATTCGCCACAAAATGTTCATGTCACACGAATCAAGATGATAAATAAGCAATATCGTGAATATAGAAAGTCGTTTAGTTAGAAGACGAAAACATTACGTGGACCGACTCATATCTAGAAAATTCTAAATTAGGCAATTTCGGAAATCTACTAGGAAAATGTTTTGAAAAAATCTCTTCGGTTGACTGATGCGATGAGTGATGGCATTGCTAGATAAGAAAAGTAAACTTGGCCCAGATGCTGTCAGGTAAATTGAGATAAAAAAACATAGAATCACTTCGCTATTGTGGCTAGGAATATTATAAAATAACCTTAAAGATATAAAGTTGTTCAGTACGAACATAGAGCGCCGGCATTGTATTTTTGCGTCTATAACAATGATGATTACGAACAAATTATAAAAAGGTGTTTGAGAAATAGATGCTTAGGTAATTAGTCAATTTAACAACCTTTCATGAAGATAAATAACCATACCTGTACCTAAAATTAGTATTAGTATTATTTGCAGTAGGTACCCAACTACCCAACAAAGCCACACGTGATGATTTCGGAAGTAAATGAGCGAATCAATTGCCTTGTATTCAATAAGTATTTAGCAAATAATAAAAAGTTTGCACGTGAGTAAAATAAAAGTGATGTGGCCTAGGTATTGAATGTTGCAAATTAATACTGTAGATAAAAAAAAAAACAACAGTGACCGCCGGGACTTAAACTCGGGAGCGCGTCGGGTAGCTACTATCCCACCGCTCTGACAACTGAGCTACGGGCGCCTGGCGGACCCTCCTGATGAATTTCTCAACCTCTTGATGCTCGTCTCGTAGCGACGATAATTTTTTCATTTACTTATTTTCAATTTATGAGAATAATATTGCACTGTAAGTGCATTAAAATAAAATCCCAATACATTTAATATTGTAGATTGTAATAAAAATTGGAGTTGAGATGATTATAATGGCAACCTGTAAAACTATGTAAACAAGCTTACTCGAGGAACAAATGTAAAGCTGGATCGACTAACCATCTCCGAGCTAAACCCATCACACGAAACAAATAATAGTCCGTTGAAAGGTTACCTACATACAATTTATAAGATACAAAAACAAGTATAAAACAAGCAAAGCAAAGTCTACCCAAACCGCGATTCTGTGAACTTAAAAAAATGCAATTAAAAAACCGCGGCCTTGACCGCCAGCGAAACAGACTTTTTATACATTTCGTTTGTAGTTTTTACTAAGAAACAATGCACAAAACTTGAAGACGCCTTACAAGCATTGATGTCTCGGTTCTTCCTGCTTGTTAGAAAGAGAGTTCAACAGGGCTAGTATTGACACTAAATTAAACACAAGAGTTCTTTGAAATTATACTTTTAATTTAATAATTTTGGATCGCTTATAATATAAACAATGGTCCGCGCGCGTCGACCGATAGCATCCAAGAGAGCGAGCCCTGCGATAGGACCCCTCGACTGCCGAGCTAGTGATGAATCTTCATAATTGCCGGTGTTCCTTTTCTTCGGTCTAACACTAGCATGTAATGACTTAAAGTTCGCCGCCTGCTTTAGGTTACTTTGTTCCACGGAAGAGCGAAGTTCAAATCTATGTATGTAAAATTTATCAAATATGTAATTGAACGATAAGCGAGTTACAGAACACAAACAGTTTCAAAATAATATTCCAGCAAAAATAGAAGACATGAAAACAAGATCTAGTTTAGATGACGCAAGAGCAGGTACCAAATAAGTGTTCTAACTGGCTTGCACGCCTGCACCTTCAACTTAAAATTAATTTATTATGATGTCACTTAGAAAGCGGTTCCATTGCCAAAACAACCTCCCCGGCCCGCCGACCAAATAGCCGCGGGTCCCATTTTGCAGAACCGTTTATTTATTTTAGTACAAGTTCAATGATTAGTTTTATGCTTAGAAAGAAGGTCCATTACCTATAAACGTATGGAAATGAAGCAGGTTTTTAAACGCACTTAGTCAATATCAAAACAGCATTCAATTTCGAATTGGTTCAATTGAACGTTAAAGTTTACGTAATGTGTTATTGTATCGAAATAAATGTTAATACAAAAAGTTAAACACTGTTTAGGTCCAATGTTCAATTGCATACTAGCACAAATCAGAGAGACGGCGCGCGGGACGCCTATACTTACTAACTTAATTTCTGAACAATTGTTAACATTTCGGTGAAAAGATCTATCCACTATAATTTGGCTTTATAGTGGTTGTATTGTAGTTCTAATAAAAGAGTCCTTTTTATTTGGTTTCTAATCTATAGAGGTAGTCTACATTGATATTAAAAAGAGAAAATGTTTGTTTATTTGTACCTATGTTATCGATAAACTCAGAAACTCCTGGACCAATCTTTACCCATAGACAACTACAAAATCCCTGAGTAACATAATCGTATTAGTCTTTGTGCTGGCAAGCACGAAAAAGGTAAAAATCGGAGGTACCAATAGTAGCTTTCAAAAACGGCGGCCAATCAATTCAAGAGATACACTAAACTTATTTCATTAGGTAAGTACTTTTTTAACACAAGCTTTTGATGTGAACAAATAGTTTTAGTTACATCGGAGAGAGACATAGACTATCTTTTGTCAGCATTTGAGGGTGTGGTGTACTTGATGTAAACCACTAGAAGCTTATCTAAACTATAAGCGATACAAAAATGTCAGTAAAAACTGTTCAGCATGATGAGTCGCTTCTGCTGGCAAATGGACATGGAGTAGCAGAGGGTCTGGAGTACCAGATGTAGACCACAAGGATCCCAGCTAAACTATTAGAGATACGGAAATGGATAGCCAAAGTTGTTGAGCATGATGAGCCGCTTCTCTTTCACATGCAAAAACATCGAGGGTCTGGACTAAAGTGGAATTTCAAGATCTCGGCTAAACTTACCAATAGGTATATAGAAATATCTCCATCGGAATGTTCAACACGATGAGCAGCTTTAAGAAGTAGGTAATCAATTTTATACTACGGGCAAAGATCCGATTACAATAAGTTGAAAACGGGTAAGGAATTAGCAAGCGAGTGAAACCGCAGGGCGGGCCACTACTAATACATACTAAAGTAAAGACCCGCATGGATTTGATACTAATTAACTGAAAGAGATGGCAATAGAATCGCAATATTTTATTACCGCTGTCTTTAGAGGTTTTCCATTGTTAGTAGGTAATGATGAATTTTGGCAATAGTTATTTGTTCAACAAGAAAGCAAAATTGATTTTTGCTGCGAGTGCTAATTTTGAAACCCGAGGTAGCGAAGGATACTAAAATTGAATCACGAGCGTAGCGAGTGATTCAAAAGTAGTATCCTGAGCTCAATGAGGGATTCAAAAGCACGAGTTGTAAATTTGTTTGCTTTCGTGTGGTACACACAACTTTTCACCTCTACCAGTAAGAAAATTATGTTTTTAAGGTTTTGTTCTTTATGGCTAGGCGAAGGGTGTGACTATAGGTACTGCCTAGAATTTAGTCTATAAATAATCCCGCCAAACAAATTTTCAAAGATGCGTTCAGAAATTTTACAAAATGTTAATATTTAGAAGTTTTCGTTCTGAAATCGCCGCCTTAATTACGACTAGTTTTTGAAATCTTTAGTGTTAAATTAGATGTTCAAAATTCAAATTACTTTTCTCCACTGCTTTTCTCAACAAGTTGAGAAATGTGATTTGAATTTCGAACGATGGTTAAAGACGACCTTTGCCGACTAAATTTTCGCAGCCAAATAGTTCTTTTCAAGCTGGTGAGGTGAAAATATATTTATACTACACCTGCATAGTAATTTGCCTATAGCTTAACACTCTATAGGGGGGAACGTTAGTCATTGTTCAACGTACAAATTAGCGGGAGGGAATTAACCATACAAATCACTTTCCTCCCGTGGGAATTTTTACAGACTTTAGTACAGTTGAACAGGTAGGTGACCACAAGTTGATCAGTTTTAAAGTTGTCATTAAAAAGTTGTCCAGTTTCATAAGTTGTACAGTTTTTAAAGTTGTTCAGGTGTAAAAGTTGTTCAGTTTCAAAAGTTGTTCAGTCTCAAAAGTTGTTCAGTTTTGAAAAGATGTTCAGTTTTTAAAATTGCTCAGTATTAAAAAGTTGTTGAGTTTCACAAGTTGTTCAGTTTTGTTAGTTGTTCAGTTTTGTAAAGTTGTTCAGTTTTGTAAGTTGTTAAGTTTTGTAAGTTGTTCAGTTTTGTAAGTTGTTCAGTTTTGTAAGTTGTTCAGTTTTGTAAGTTGTTCAGTTTTGTAAGTTGTTCAGTTTTGTCAGTTGTTCAGTTTTGTTAAGTTGTTAAGTTTTGTAAGTTGTTCAGTTTTGTAAGTTGTTCAGTTTTGTCAGTTGTTCAGTTATATAAGTTGTAAAGTTATTGAATTGAAAAATTGCGCTGCCGTATGCATGTGAGAGTTTGGAAATGTGTACCTGGGTAGGTAGTTTATTTTTTTCCGGATGCTTCAATTCACCCCGTGGCTGTTACAACTGACCCCGCAGGTGTAGTATAAAGCACTATGTATTACTCGGATGAAAGTCCGACTACAAACTCGTGTGTATTGAGGCCCTCAGCTGCGCTTCGGGCCTCAAACTACACCCTCGTTAGTAATCGGTTTCTTTCTCCCCGCGTATAAAATGTACTATTATATACGCTCAAATGGAGATACACGGGAAAAACACTGAGATAAACAGCACAATATATGAGTTTTACGGCGGTGGTGTACTCGTACGTACGTGCTCTTGAATTGCATCTGAACAACTTTCCATGAAGAACAATAGGGAGGAAGGCCCTAATGCAAAAATAAACATTTTAGGCCTCCGATATAATTTGTGCTCGTTAGGCCAGCCTTACATTGTCACCTTGTCTAAAATTACACCCACCCCATGGCCAAAACCCATGAACATTAAAACCATTCATTCAGATGACCACCTTTTGTGATGTTTTGTGATTTGTGTATGACAATGATGAGTTGCCCTTTGACTGGATATTTGGGTTGAAGCAATTTTTTATTAGTAGGTGCATATTTTATTGTACCTGAAAATTGGTGCTTTAGTTACCAAATTGCAGGTTTGGAACACAGATATAGGCAGATAAATATAATGCAGGGTAGGTATTCATTTAACGGATCATATCTAGTATAGGTAGGTACATCACATTTTTAAGTCATGTCACCATTACCACCTACTGGATGAAAAATAAGATTCTGAGACCAGGGTTTATCGGGTCCAACACGATATCAGGATTATGATTTTTTTATTATTTTGACTTTTTTTAATATGGTCTCTAGTTCTCTACCCTATAATGCATAACTGTTCTAGATGCGTAGTTTAGGAGACATTACCCTACATGGGTTTTATTTGATCAAGGAAATGTGTTTTTAAATTGCATACCTATCTATACATATAAACGGTTGACGTATTACTTATGACGAATCTGACAAATGGTATACGCCTCCTCTGGAGCGGGTGGGTACAAGGACTGATTGATTCCATTCACATTAATTGTCCGTATAGCAACGCGACGCGGCATACAAAGAGAGTTGATAGAAAGGCATTCTGATGAATTGACATAGGCATATTTGTAGTCATACTACTTGCATCAGATGAAAAGCTCTGGTTTCTTATCTTTTATGTTTGTGGTCGTCGCTTATAGTATGTTGGAGGCGGGTTTGACAACAGATGTAACCGCTTGCAAATGCGTCTGCCTGCTACGCAGAGGTCCCGGGTTTGATTGCTAACATGGACACATATTTGATTGATTTAAATATGTGTTATCGGGTCTGGGTGGTCCCTGTGTCAGTTTCTGTGTATGTCCATGACACCATGTTGCAGATAATTTGAGTGTGCAATCATACTGAAATTCAAATTACGCTGACGTAGTAGTCCACAAGGAGTCAACCGGAACCAAAAGACATTTTGTTTATTTCGGAACATGTACCTATTTAACTCAAATACTTATCATATCAGGTATCCGGCTGGTTTAGTGTAGGTAGCGAAGAGGCACAAGTAAGTACTGCTTGCTTGCAAATATTTATGTACTACGTCAAGTGCGATGATCATCATTTTGTGTTTTATTGCTAATACGCTGTTTAGCACTAGGTTTCCGTTTTGAATGTTTATCTCGGTTGAGTTTACCTTGTGTGGCCAGTATAAGCTGATACCTTTTGTTCGTTTTGTGTGAAGAGAACATAATTTTTATCTACCCATATAACATACATTATGCACACAATTGGTACTTATTATCGCTATGCCGGCGAGTCAGACACAGTAAATTACCAGTCTGACCGATAAATTCTGAATCAGTGTACATTTCTGCAAAAATAAATAAAATATATCATTTTTTTTAACAAGAATGAAGATATAATTAGGTAATAAGCTGGATATCATTTTGTGTATCAAAATTACGCCTAGGTAATGGTTTTTAAGGGGAAAACCTGTTGCATATAAATGTGCTGTGATGTAGTTTTTTAAGGAAGCTATTATGTCCGTAATTCATAAGCATAGGCGATACAACAATGTACGTACCTGGTATTAATAAGCAGAATGCCAATAATGTCAGAAGAAAGAAGGGTAGGCCGGTATTTTTCATTACATAGTGTAAACCGTAAATTCAACCACTGTTTCTTTACTTATTTACGTGTGTAAACAATAAAAACTACGCGACTAGGTTAAGGTGGACAAGCCACACATTACATCCGTTAGTCATGTCCATAACCAGATGATTGGGTTCGCACTATACATTGTTTATCTATCGCATGTATGTATGTAGTTCTATGTACGAACGCGCACGCGCCGCCATTGGTGTCGATTCTGGTGACCGCATGTCTCGGGAAATTTTGTAGAAGTCTTAAATAGAAAAAGAAGATATTTGACATTATAAGTACAGTTATTATTATGCTTGTTACGTGTACGCCTTGTCTTTGTGTTCAAAGGAGACGCTACTGCCCATTGTGCCCATACCCTGGATTCCCTAAGTCGAATTGAACGACATCCACGGCATGGAGGAATTTATAAGTAGAAATGGTATGATGCTGTTTTAGGTCAGTACCATTTATGTAAGCGCATTGATTACAGAAGTATCCGAAAAAGCAGATGTATTAAAAAAACAACATCCCGACTGCAGTAATTTCAAAGACAGATTTTGCTATAAAAATCCGGCATCTTGAATTTATGATTTTTTTATACAGTAATTTTTTAGTCAGTGTCACTCGCGCTGCTGAGACGAATCTAACGACACCTCATGTATCAAAATCCTCCCAGCTGTTTTGGCTGCTGTAGCCAGTGAAAACGATTTTCTGGATACATATCTACATACGAGTACACTCGAAAAACGTTACCCTCCTGAGGCAGTCGGGTAAATATAGCCAAATACTGCGTATGCCAGAATGAACAGCATCGCCTCTATTACTCCACCGCACTCCACATGCGACGAAGGTTATGAATGTGAACTTGTTATACTTGACTGTACCTGTTCTTAATCATCCTTTCTCATTTCTAGATGTGTTGCAAAATTATAATAAGTCTGTTTTTCTTGTAGTAATGAATGATTTACTACGAGAAGTTAAACATGGCAAAAATAATATTTATTATATTTAATCTTTTTTGGAATTTATTATAATTAAGAATTTTATTAAACACAACAAAATTAAACAATACTGTAGGCCAAAATGAGCTGTCATAAAATATCAATAAATTGATCGATTAGCGATTAACATTCGATAATTTTATAAACCATTCAATTTTCCAAAACATTAGATAAAGTTGACTATTATACTAAGAAATAAAAAATATACCTTTATATCATTTTCTATTGTCCCAACACAACTGACAGGGATCTTGCCAAGAATCAAAACCGGCATCTAATTTGTGAACGAAACGTCTGAACAAACAGACCACAGGGAAACATTGTGCTTGTGTTACCCTAGATAGCGTGTTATTAATTTATGGCGGGAAGCACTTTACGGGAATATGGGTAATTTAGACCGGCAGAATTAGGCAGTCTATTTTTATACCTAGACTCCAAACAAGAGTTCTCTAGTTCTGTTGTTTTGAAAAATTTCATATCACAGGATCAAAAAAAACTCTGCATTATGAATATACCTACCGCATTCTTTCATATCAACCTATTGTAACTATGTCCTTCAAAATGTAGGTGTCTTATCTTAAATTTTATTGTAGTTATGTACTTCAGAATTTTCTTCAATGTCGCAGAATAAATTAGCATCATTTAAAAACAAATCTTTGAAAGGCAACCGTAAATCGGCAAAAACGATCCGTAAGCCGGCATGAAAGTCATTACTGCGAACAGGTAGGCCTGATTCTTATCGGTGGGTCAAGGTTCGATATCTGTGTCATATGTCATGTTATGGTAATCGACCATTCGAACACTGAACTTGGGCGGGCAGACGAACTGCACCAGCTAAGCAAGGAAAAACGTCATCGAATGCTAATTATTAAAAAAAACTTCATACATTGAATATCGTTGTGTTCGATCCTAAACCAATAAAAAGTTAGTTTAGTTACGCCATATGAAATATCTTCGACTTCAAAGCGCGGTATTCTTCTTGGTAGTAAGTAACGGACCAAAGTCATCCATCATTTGTTTGGCTAACAAAGGAGACACGTAGGTATACTAAATTGGCCAAAAACGCTAACAATAAAAGATCATTGTGGAAGTCAGAGCACTAAAGAGGTGTATACGACTGTTGATAATGGCGCTAGTTTGACTGTAAATTAATGAAAATGCTTGTGAATGTAGTTTCTGAAGATGCAGTTAAGAAGCCGCTAGTCGAGGCCCTGCAGTTCGTGTGCAGTAGACAGACAGTAATCCGCAAAGATTGATACTACATGACAGTACTGTTAATCGTATGTGTTCAATCTACGTCTCGTTTGATCTGGAGCGGCGTTTCTAGAAACATTTCTAGTCTTGTCAAGTATAGGTTTAATTAATAAATGACACTGAAACCCTAGTGTACAGACCAACTTATAAACATAACGAAACTTTCAAGGGTAACAAAAGCTCATGATAACGATTTTCTCGATACCATTCTAGAAAAACACGCTTGTCGGCCTCTTATACAACAACAAAAAAAGCATCGTAAAATTAAGCTTTTTTCTCTTTTTGTAATTACACATAAGCAGTAAGAAAAATACTGTCACTAGCAAAGCAACAGAGACCAAAGTGACCTAAGTAAAACATTAATACATCATACTCATTCACTGTCTCGTAGAGTGAATAGATTTCTTGTGAGCGAGGAAAACGCCAGAAGGCAAACGTGCAAGTGAACCACGTAATGAGGATAATTTAATTTATATTTGTTGCACACATATACTTGAAACTCGACACGACGTCTAGAAAACACCTGTAGGTCTCACAAAAATTTTGAAATTACTACTGTTAGATGTATTGTGATAGTTAAGGGGCTGACACGAACCAAAAACGAGTCCCTTTTCGAACAGGCACGAATCCTGCCGCAAAGCGTTTTTTTTTTTCGTATTTTTCTTGATAACTTGGTCAAAAATAAGTTATTCGATAATAGGTAACAATAAGTTACTTGAATATTACAAAGCAATAACTATGGTAATGAACACTTAAGGATTGCGTACAAATATTGAATACGGGATCTTCGACACTGTTACAATTTTTATAAATTTTGTGCGAAAGCCGTTTCATCTTTGCCCTGTGGTGTGCAAATGTTTTCCCGCGGTAAAATGAACCCTAATTCTTCTCCAGGACACTCTTTGTACTCCAATTAACCCAATAAGTTACATCATTTGTACTTAACTTTACATATATATACAAGCTTTCGCACATAAAGGCAGACAGACAAACAGTAGAAGACAGAATAACGATAAAATTCGCAAGGCAGTATTAATTCCGACCTTTCTTACTTTGACCTATGTTCTTTAGGGAAAGTTGTTTGCTATCCTTATCATGCACATGCGTGCTCTTAAGTATTACAGGGCCGTTATGTTATGAGACACCTTGTACTAGGTAGGTACCTACCTAGCTGAAAGGTGGGCTTTAACCTATGTTTACATCAATAAAAAACAATGTAAAAATATACTGCTTTGGTTTCACCCTTCAAAAACAACTGCTTACTGCATCAGGAGAAAATATGCATTATGCACGAAAAAGGCCAGAAACAACGCAATTGCATAAAAGATTACCAATGCGGTAAAGTGAAGATGAAGCGATCTCGAATTTTCCATGAAAGAGGAATAAACAAAAGTCATCGGTCAAAAATAAGAATGCTTCTAAGAAGTGGTCCTGTAGCCATTGTACTGCGAACCAGTTTGGAGGCTCATCAGTGAACTACCATAGTTAGTTTCGAAGCTACTGATATAATATGGCCAAAAATATTACCAATTAACAGCTGAAATTACAAATCTAATAGCAAATTACTTGGGAAAACCCTCAGAAGTAGTTCTAACAAGCATGACGATAACAAACTACCCAATAACAACGCTTTTAAATGTAAACATTTACAAAAATAAGGAATGAAGATACAACCTAGCGAAGATTTTAGACACAAAGTCAATATAGGTAGCTATGTAATATTTTTGACACAGCCCGATTCAAACATTACCAAACACGCTCAAGTTATATCAAATTGTCAACACAATAATGCAGAGGACGCTTTATTATTATATCGCCTAATTTAGCTCGTTTAGACTGTTAACTACTCAGCCACAACGTATAAGGCGTATCACACACACAACACCCGATATAATATAGAATTAACCTTAAAAGCAACAGAAATAAGGCTGCAATTGATAACAACTACGCTATAAATGGTGTTAAATATCTCGATTTTTCATTGATTGCCTGACAATTGTTTGGTAACATGAAAATATATATTTTACTCAAGGTTCTCGATGTACGGAACGAATGATGAATTCTCCGGCGATACAATAAGCAATCCAATTGAAAACACACAACACGCACGTGGCCGGATTTCTGTCCGGCAGGACGACACGTACTTACGCGACGGCTGATCAAGTGACACTGACGCGACGCGCGATTCTACCGAAATTGCGCTCGCGCATCAAGTACAGGTAAATTACCAATGGAAATTGCATCTGATGCAATGCAACTGGTTGTCAGTTTTTTCCTTTAGATGTAACATTTTTAGTATTCTGCGGGTGTCAGCCGTCAGTTACATGGGAGGTCAACTGGTGATAGACTCGGAATGAAATGTGGAACTCTGGGCGGTTTGATGTTTACAAACTTTGAAGTCGTGCCAATGGGACGTCTCGTTCGCATAATAATTACCGCAAATTAGGTAATGGAGATGATGGAGTATAATTAAATTGTGGGAAATGGAATAAAATTATTGAGGAAGAATGAAGATGGTTAAGATTAGTGATTCATAAGATTACTGTCAAAATTATGTCAATAAGGAAAGGACACGTAGTAGGTTACAGTGGTAGATTATTTTTTACGGCAGTTGTGTAGGAACTATCATCGCTATTATCACGATCATAAACAGCACATGATGTAAGCTTAGCAGTGACAATTAGCTAGTTAAAATACTTAGTTAAAAAACTATCTTTTGCCTGTCAAACGTACGCAGTGGTTTTTCCAAACAACCACAACAAGAAGTTTTTATTAACTTCCCTGAATAAATCAACATATTATAACGTTTAAGACTAGTTCGATAAAGGAACCTGGCCGCTTCAATGTACCAAGGTAAGCTATTTTTAAGAACTCGTAAAATCCGATAGTACCTATCAGCAAATAGGTATATACTCGTAGTTCGATACTTTGTAAGGATCATTTTGAGCATCAGTACCTACTCAGTCAAATAAAATTTAACACCTACTCGTATCATGCATGGCTGTACAAGTCGAAATATCTACGCATGCCAGATTCAAATACGGTGAGCGCCTGAGGATTTATCTATCGCAAATCATGCTCAACTTAATTCCAGTGAAAATAGTGTCAGTTTTCAATCTTCTACTTCGCACATCTACGCAGCTCATCCTAAAAAATATCCAGCGTGTCTGTAAAATAAAGACAAATAGCACAAGTACAGGCGTGGTTGATCTCAAAGCCACTCCACATCATCCCAGCAACTACAAGATTAACGTTTTCAACAGCATCGTTCCTAATAACATCTATCTACCGACACGCGACGCTCCGCACGCGACACTCACACAGCTAATTAATCTTCTGGTACAACAAGAGAGTCCTAGTTATACTACTTCTTACATGACTGACTCCTAAAACGACATAGTACCCAAAAAATTATTTCATGAACCCTGAGTACCTACAACCGCAAAGAAAGTGTTATTAAACGACGACTAAAATAAAAACTAGAAATGCGTTTTCTCCTACCCCTTTGAATACACTCCATGCAGGAAAATATAAAATACAAAATCTAGAACCTGGTAAGTCCCTGCAGAAAAGATCGAAAAGAAAGTAGGTACTGGTTGAAACAATGGCGAAAGAATTCGTCATTCCATGCGAATATTTCGCTGTAACAGTTGTTATTTTATAAATCAGATCAATAGGTATACTATACCTAGCTGAAACAGCAGATTCATAGAGATGTAAAACATATCCTTGATTGGTGAAGAAATGAATCATGGTTCATTACAGGTCAATGAACTGAATAATGCATTGGATGCACAATGTGGCTATCATACGCAGATGCATCTACTTACCTACGTCAGTGCACGTCATTTGACTCGAATAGTAATACGATATACGAAGTCAAGGGTCCTGAATATATTTTTAACAATTACCTATTTTATCTAGAAGCAAAATATCACTTGTTCAAAATGTGTAGCTTATCTTTTTTTTTCTTTTAACGTTGAAGTAAAATCCTTAAAGCTAGACAGAGTAAGATACTTAAAGTTTTCACTATAAATGTCTTTTGTAGCAATATTTTTTAATCCCTAAAGAAAATACGACATGTTACTATTACAATTTTGCCCCTCTCAGGCTCGTATTTATTGTCGCTTTAAGGGCCAAAAATTTGTTATCAATAAACCCCGTCTTGGGTCGGCCGGAGCTGCTGCTAATTTTAAGTACTTAGCGAATACTTTTATATGCCACAAAAGAATTCGCTACTACTTCGTCATTATTTTGGAGTATTACATCATCGGTCAAAAATCATAGTAATTCGACGCTTGAACGCAGTGACTGCATGATACGTGGAAGCCGATATGTTTGGGTAAACTAAGGGTTGCAGCCAGGGAAATAGCGGATGAAACAAAAACGGAAAATACCAACAACATTCTTCGTCTTTGCGTGTATTCGAAAGGAACTTATTGGGCGTTGTGTAGAGGACCTACCACTATTATTAGATTAAAATAATTAGATTAAAAGGGTTACACTCTTGTCGATGGATTAATTTCCAATCTTTTCTCTTTTAACAACATTCTGTCTGACCCTATTGGATCAAGAATATATATGTGTTTCAGGTATCAAATATTTTCTGAATCTTTATATAAACTGGAGTAGATTGTAGTTAGAAGAGACAAGATTAGAAGTTACTCCACCGAGAAGAGTCCCTTTAATTTTGCAAATTAATCCCAGGGACTTCATTTAGGGTTTAGTTTTTTTTTAATCTAATGCATGTCAAAATGCCTATAGCTACCCTTATTAAAAGAGAAAATATTTAAAAAATATTGTATTTACAATTTTTTCATAAAGCACTTTTAGTTTTGATTGAAATCACTTCCTTCCGAAGACTGATTGCATGCTAAGACCACTTTTGTACACCTCCCTTTAATGAGATGGTTTTCAAGTTTGCTTTTCGCTTGGCATGCCACAAAGTGTTTACTTTTATTTAATATTTTTAGATATCCTGCAAACAGATTAGAAAGGAAAAAAAACTAAAAATTGTATATCAAACACGAGACGGTGGTGTGCAAAAGTGTTATTAAACCGAGAATTTATTTCCCGCTAAGTTCGTGGCCACAGTTTTCTGCGAAGTCTAATTAGATGCGCCATGTTAGTTTACTTTGTGACTAATAAGTGAGTTAGAAGTGTTAGAACTTAAGAGCGTCAATGATTTTCCCACCATTGTTCACACTTAATATTATAACATTAAATATACTAAGTATAGACGAGGATATAAGAAATCTTAAATATTTGAAGGACACGGTGGACATTTGAAAAATTAAATTATTGTTTTAAAATAATAGGCCGCAGCCTATTTTATGCGCCGCCATTCTATGTAGTCGGGTGTGTACACCGGTGAAAATCGGAAAATACGGCTGATGCTTATCACAAGATTTCTTCTCGAAAGGATTAGTCCTTAAGGCGCATGAAGCCATTTAAGAAGTGGGGCCACCTCAATTTTTGTTGTAATTTTTTTGAGAAAAATAGTCCAGTTTCTTTAGGGTTTCATACAAAATGTCATCCTCTATTTCACCCATTTAGGGGGCGAATTACAATAAATTAAAACACATGTATTTTATAGTTTGCGATGTATAATAACTGAACAAAATTTCAGCGACATTTATCAAAGGAATAAAAAGTTACCTACAAACTTTTATCTCCTGTTTTACCCCCTCTAGGGATGAGTTTTTATAAAAATTATTTCTTATAGCTCTTTCGCATTATTTTAACATCCTTTGCGCAATAGTTTAAGTTCCTAGGTTATCTGTGCGTTGATATTTTACTATCTTTTGATCACCAATTCTTGTTTTTTATTTAGATAAAAAATTGAATTTTAATATGTAATGACCCAAATTTTATTACGGAATTGACTTTTTGACATATGATTTAATCGAAAATGATACCAAACATGACTATAAACTAAATCGCTCAAAGAAAATATTAAAACTGAACTTTAAAACCCCCCCTCCCTCCACCTGCAGCAAAAAACCAGGTGGCCCCACTTCGAAAATCCATCTCAGTAACCTAAAGATTAATCGTGCCAAAGGAAATTTTATTATACCCTTCAGCCGTATAATTAGAGCTACACACGCCACTAATGTTATTTTTTCTTACGACAAAGGTATTTTGACACAAATTAGGGAGGCGGCGCACTGGGCACCTTTACAGATGGCTCATTCAGTAGCTACTATTTTGACGCTTACTGACTATAAGTGGAAATAACTGGAACCTCAGAGGAACTCAAGGTAACTATGAAGATGGTTGTCTCGTAAGTCATATTTTTTGGATTAAAATTGGCTCAAAATCATATAACGTTCTTGTATCAGATTTTGCTGTTTTGATATTCTTATACTTTGAGATTTTTGACACTAGCAACCCTAGCTATGTAACATCTGACATTCGCGGAAATCCTAAATAGAGTCGAGTGGTCCTTCTGTAAACTCTCTATTTTGTGGTTCTGATGTCACTCTTTCTTAGCATTACTACCTAGTGAATTTTTGGTTTCTGTATCTTGATATATGCTCAAAATCTTGTTCAGATTGGTAACGAAGAACGCCATTCACGGGTAGGTAATACGGGTACATATCTATATTTTTTTTAAAGGCTCGATTGCCGAAGAAATTGGTTGTATGTAGTATTACCAAATGGTTATTTTTATGAATTCTTAAAAATATAATTACTGATATTTCCCTGCCTAGGTATATCAAAAAATACGTCCAATTTATTTACCACAAAAGGTGCTTTCTACTTCTACGGCAGTAGACGATTGTTAGATACTCTAATCTAAACCTATTTTCACAACGATCTACATAATTATCTTAATTGCTCCATAAATATCTGTATAATCGTTTATTTAATTAGCTTTTCCTCGTCAAGATATAAGTGATATAGTATTTACGAAACGGTTTTTTCTCACCGTTTTAAAATATCACGATTTGGTACATACCTACGCACAGTTATAAAGTATAATAATGTACGTACGTATGCAGCTGCCTACCATTGCATCAGTAAAAACACATTCCATTGGGATTAGTTTAACAGATTTTTCTGTAATGCAAACTGTACATGCAATTAATTACGTCATTCTTATAACAAAAGATAAGTACAAAGATACTATTTTAGGCTTCTTAAAAATTCAGTGCCGGCTATACCTAGTACCTACACGTCTACATACATGCTCATACCTTTCTCAAAATTTTCTCCTAGGAACCCCAATCGATATATTCATAAAATAAATACCTATTTAATCTCCCATATATTCTTCTTAGTTACGAACTCCTTTACAATTTGACTGTTGCTCATTAACTCGAAGAAGGAGAATGGATAGATTAGAGTGCTACCAACGCACTCCAAAGAAGAATAAAATATGTAACTTTAATATTTTCCCGACTGCCAAAGAAAGAGGGTTATGTTTTTTGAGAGCATGTTTGTATGTATGTGAACAAGAAACATTTTTTAACGGGCTACAGCCTAAACGGCTGGTCGGATCTGGACTTATGAGGTGTAGTTAGATTTGTCTCGGCAGCGCGAGCAAAAATAAGGAGACGGCGCGCGGAGCACCTTTACAGATGGCTCACTCAGTACTAGAGACTATTTTGACGCTTACTGACATTTACTGGAAGGAACTGGAATTTCAGAGGAACTCAAGGTAACTAAGAAGATGGTTGCCACGATCGTCATATTTCTTGCATTAAAATTGGGGCAAGTGACGCTAGCTATATAAAAAATTCATAAATTTAAAATGGCGCATTTTAACGCAAACTATAACTTTGAAAATACCGCAGTTAGGTTTTTGTATTTTATTGCATCTGCTTTCTGCTTGTTCCTTTCATATTTCCTATTGACACTTACTTTGATGACCTTACGCAGATCTGCAAGGATGACCTTAACCTCAGATCAATATCTAAGACATGGCTGTGACACGTATTATGGAAACAATGATGGGAAAAAACTGAAGTCTACGTTTTATCACTAATATAGGTAAGTTTTTTTCTTTCTCTCTGATTTCTGTGTAACAAATAGTAGTATGAAGTTTTCAAGTAAAGTAATTGATTATGTATGATACCAGCTGGTAAAAGAATTATCAGAAGGGAGAAATACTCCTATTCTAAAATCAAAATTACCGATATTGATCAAATTGGTTCCAAGTCCTAAGAGTGACAACGAAAACAAAAGTGGCTGAGATATGGGTTGTTACCTATACCAAGAAAGATAACATTTTGGTTCTGTGACCAGAACTGAGTAACATACTGTTACACGAGCGCTCAGGTTCTAAGACAAGGCCTAAATGCTTGCTTAGTCGCAGGTCTTACCTTATAAGATATTTTTAAGGATTTTGTTAGGATCATAATTTATCTAATATATGGAAAAATCCTTTGACATCTTCCTTACACAATCGTAAAATGATATAATGTTGTTAAACTTACACACGCGTTATGTTATGATACCCTTTTTTGTTAGAGCACTGCACTTGTAAGACAATATAACACTTAGTTCGTTTTTCCATTCGAAATTCAAAATGTTTAACAGTCATGCATGGTAACTATAAATTCCGAGAAAAATGTTCCACAGACACAAGTTTGTGTACAATAGGTACTATCAACACTAGCCACAACAAACCGCACATAAAACAATAACAAAACCAACCACTACAGTTTACGGCACTCAAGTTATTCTCTTTTCAAACGACGAGGCGCGTACAGCCAAAACACTAGCCGTTACTAATTTACGATGCATTTTATACATATTAAACTTTGCTTTTAGTCGGTTTTGTGAAGCGGGCGCACTCTAAGCGCGCAAACCGAACGATGTACCAAAATAGCACATTCTAATTCGTCGCCAGACGCTCACAGACAGATAGGGCTGGCTAAAATTACTGCACAGTATCAAGATTTACATCTGGATGTGCAATTTCAAGGTTTAACATATTGCTAAAAGTGTGACAGCTGTTTGGTTTTACGCGGCCAATGTTTTGACCAGCGTGAGTAACGTCAGTATTTGTATTGTATGGTAAATTAAACAATAATATTTTCTGGTTTAGCATCAGAATATATGCGTTGGTTAACCGACAAAACGCTCAACTTCATGTATCAGTTTCTTTTCACCTAACGTTTTGTATTTTCAGCGGCTCCCTATTTCTAGAAACAACAACTAGCTACTGCCAATCACTACTAAATCCAAATTCTGGAAATAGTTAAATGACTATTTTTTTTTTACCTTCTCTGGAATGCTATTGCTAGTCTAGAACTGACATGTTTCAGGACGCCAAAAGCGGTCCCACAGTCACTCACTTTTGATCTAGGAACATTTTCAGATGCAAAGATACACAATTATTATGTACTTAACTTCTGAAACACGGAAAACGCTGTCTCAACTTGTCACCAGTTGTTGGTTAATGGTGGGTAATGAAGAGTCTACACTACAAGGTGTCGTTAAATCACGTTGTGTAACAAAATATGTGGCTATTGTCTCATTTGTACACTATTTGTTGCCAACTGAATAGAATATTCACGCTAGAGTTAAGCAAATTTTAAGACTTTTATTACGTACTTCCATTATGCTCTTCAATAATATAAAGTTCTTCAATAATAAAGATCTTTTCATAATGTGGCTTTTTCAGATCGTTATTTTTATAAGTTGATTACCTGCATTACCTTAATTTTTATGTTACCTACATTTATTATTGGCTTATACTGAAGCTGTTAAAACTATTGTTAGCTGCCAGCAATTTTCATATTAATTTTCCGTGTATCCTTTTCCGTATTTCCTTGCACATAACATAACTAGCAATTTTTCCATTTTCCATGCAAAATAGTCGATACGTAATAATGACAATCCGTTTAGTTGTCATGTCGTCCAAAGACGTAGTGCTATTGAAAAATGTACCCAATCTTGATAACTGTAAGGTCGAGGCAAGGATTTAGTGTAAACTATTTGTATGGGACTTCTTTGATAGCTGTTAATGGTCCTATCTGTACTCGTGCTAAGAACGCACGCTTAAGGTTAGATTAATGCTTTTCATTGGGAAGTTAATGAAATCTGTTGACTGTTGGCATAAATTACTTATAAATAAGACGTTGAAATCCTAATTAATATCGATTACTAATACAAATTGTTTATTGTTGATGATCTAGTTGTACCTCTACAGTGGCGCCATATCTATACTAATAATAATAATTATTGAAAAGAATAAGTTCAGGTAATCGTTAGACTCAAACTGGACCGGTTTCAGTAATTATTTAGTCGGACGGTCCAGTCTACGGAGTGTAAAGAACAGCTCTCCGAATACTGATAGGAGGTACATTCAGAAACTCAAACCATGAAATTAAACAAGTTCCCTCCATACGAAAATGTTTCAGGAGAATCAAAAATTTCTTTTGACTTCCCATAATCAGTGATCTGCAGTCAGCTAGTCGTCATGTGAGGTACAATGCAGTACTACATTATTTTTTTAAAGGATATAGGGTGTTGTGAAAAAGTACGAGTGAAGATATGGATCCGAGATATGTACCTATGCTATAGATATATACTAAGTCTATGCTATGCCCCATTCACGTGTCGTATAAACACAATTGTTATACTGTAGCGCGTGCTGCAGTACATGCCTATGTATCTACTCGCATCTATCTCGGTCGAGGATGAGTTTGTTATCCTTCCAAGAACTCTTTTTATGCCAGTTGATCTTGGTACACCATTTTAAGATTAATATAAGATAAGATTATATTTTTCCGGTTTTCCGTGTACCGGCTGCAGGGGACGATGTATCAAAAACTTTGAAGGTATGATCATCAGACCATCAGAATGAACAACTTATTCCTATAACGCCTGTGTTGAGAAGTGTACTTTTTGGGTTTCGTATTCTACTGGAAACCCATATAATTTCGTCAAGTCTGTCTGTCTGTCTGTATGCCGCGCCCTCATATCTTCGTCAGTTTTAGCGCTATCGACATGAAATTTGGTGCGAAGATAGACCGTGTTGACCCAAATATAGAAATGTTGAGAAAAAAATATATCTTTTTGGACCACTCCCGTACAAGTGAAAGAAGGGCAATTTTTTTTTCCTGTAATATTGAGTAGGATGTCGGTAATAGGTCTTTTAAAACTAAGGGGAGGTTTCTTTGAAACAAAGTCACTAAAATGTTTAAGTCTCGAGATATTTGCTTTTAAAGGGTGTGTTTTTGACCCAAAACTTGTTCCATCTGTCATTTCTAAAGTATAAACGCTAAAAACCTAAAAATGGAATATAGTTTACAATCTAACGTTACCATGAAAACTATAACGGATACTGTACCCCTAAAGATTTCAGAAAAAATAAAAGTTTTTCTACTTGCGGTTGGTAATCATGCAGCTGCAAACAAACCAGCAACAATATTAACTTTGTAACGCTGAAAAATGTGATATTTAAACGTAGACTACGAAACCCTATTTGTGGGCTTGTCTGACACGCTCTTGGCCGTTTTTTTAGGTGTTCCGTACCCTTCGCGGTCTGCCCGTCCGTCTGTCACCAGGCTATATCTCATAAATAGTAATAATTAAAGAGTTCAAATTTTCAGTGTTTTTACCGTATTTCTGTTGCTTATAACAACAAATACTGTGAGCGTCAGGATGGCCGGTGTACCTATACAGATTTGAATGAGACCTATACTGAAAAATAGTACCTAATTAGTACCAAATAGTACCTATAAAATAAAAATTAGTACCTCAATCCTTTAGCCGTAATATTAAAATTTTGGTACACCGGCGGTTCTGACGTCAGGATGGCCGGTGTACCGTTATATCTTCTTAATCGCTACTACTATCATTCTGAAACCTACACCAATAAATAGTACCTAAATAGTACCCCCTGAAACACACAATAAGTTGTAAAAATATCAACGGGTTTTGAGACAAATTGAAAAACAAATTTATGCTTACCAGTGCTGCCAGATTGCTCCGCCGTTTTCGTTTCTGACGGTTTTGACAATCTGGCAACACTGGTAGCTTCGAAACATTTTGTTTTTCAATTTGTCTCAAAACCCGTTGATATTTTTACAACTTATTGTGTGTTTTAGGGGGTACTATTTAGGTACTATTTATTGGTGTAGGTTTCAGAATGATAGTAGTAGCGATTAAGAAGATATAACGGTACACCGGCCATCCTGACGTCAGAACCGCCGGTGTACCAAAATTTTAATATTACGGCTAAAGGATTGAGGTACTAATTTTTATTTTATAGGTACTATTTGGTACTAATTAGGTACTATTTTTCAGTATAGGTCTCATTCAAATCTGTATAGGTACACCGGCCATCCTGACGCTCACCAAATTCTCCTACCCCAAACATGGTTTTGGGCTAAGTTTAACACAGTTACCAAACAAAATTAATCATAACATAACAAATTCTAGGTTATGGAGACGCCGGGGAATGCCTTAGCTTTGTCCAGTATTCCACGGCTTTTGATGATAAAGAAGGCTCACGGCATGTAACTTTTCGGCCCACAATAAAATATAGGACGCAACAAAAATATCATTAAAACATTTGGGGGCCTGATCTTCTCGGCCCCAAAGTATTTTATTTATGAGATACGTCTCAGCAGTTTTTCTCACGCTGATGAATCCGACATTAAAGCCAATATTTCGTGTTGTAATGACAATAATCACTACTAGTCATTATTGCCGCGAGCTATGTCGCCTGATTGTTACCAGTTTCAACTGGCTGCTCGTAATTGCTGTTTAAACTTCGAACGTTATGCTTTTAGTTTGTTCCTGCAGAAGCTATGGTTCAGCTACTAGGCTTTTAAGTTGATTTTTCTTTGCAATGTTCTTATCTTTAAGCTTATAAGATGATATTGTTACCAAACGACTAAAATCGATAAAATAATAAAAGAACTTTATTGTAAAAGAACGATATTTATTTATATTTATTAGTACAACCAACCAACCAACCAACTATACTTTATATCGAACTCCGAACATCAGATTTCAGGTTAAGTACGCGCTGAGAAATCTTCCCAAAAGAGACGTAATTACTTCATGTGGGATTGCCAGGAAATTCGCTACTCATTTAAGGGACCAACATAAACTGGCTGTTCTTAGTATTTGTATAAAAAAGAAGTACATGGGTAGGGTAGGTGGATTTGCTGGCGATAGTAGGTACGTAGGTACCTACGTTCAAAATAACCCGAAGATCTCGCATCTGGTTTTGAACTCGATTCTAAAACCGATTACCTGCTGCTTCTATTTATTTACGTTGCACAGAATTTTTGGCAAACGTCGATTGCAGGCTGAGTAAGCTCTTAGTAAATTTAGCCTACGTCTGCCGAGACTACGATGCTGGGCATAGACTTGTTTTTTATTTGTGGTCGCAGTCTAGAGGTGGGTAAAATGAATCACTAGCATTTCCGTGGCCAAGCAATGCACAAAAATAATTTAAATTGTTACCGTCGACTCGAAGAAGAAGAACTAGCAAGAAAGAAAGTATGATTATTATTATTATATCACTCTGTTGTATATTTGACTCGGTCGGAAAAGAGAGGGATGAGTAAACCGCATAAAATCTTTATATGTGACATAATCAATGGGTTTTTTTGGTACAAGACTTATACGAGGTGTAAAGGACGGTGTACCGAAAACTTTGCAGGCGTGATCAGACAATGAAACTGAATAACACTTACCTACTATGGATCCAATTGTAGGAAAGTAGAAATTTACCGACGACCTCTCATACAAAGTCAGTCAGCTGATCGCGAACTTCGTATAGGAGGTCGGAAGATTTTTCTCGTTTCCCACCACTGGCTCTGAATAGGTCCATCCCAAAGAATACTATACTCTCACTGGCGTGGAGAAGAACGCCATCTGTAAACAACGAAGGTGGACCCTTCATTTATACTACTAGCGCCACCGTATTTTCGAAGTGAATTATGAGCGAACTAAAAATTGGCGGGGTTTCGTAGCAAATTCAAATAATTACATTAAGTTTTTTTTTTTTACTTTACTGAACTAATCAAGTCACTATGCACATGTTTTTAATATAAATAAATGTTTGAAATACTGTTTCATAACTCGATTAATTCAGTAAAGATTTTAGATATTCTTTGTCGTGTTCTAGAAAATAAAATAATAAAATGAAGTTGAATGTATTTATTACAAATTTTCAATTTTTATTATACATATTATCTTGTCATGGTCGGGAATCACATGTTTCCTCGTTCCTGGAACTTCATATTTACTCAGTTTTTTCCTGGCTCTAACAAGGCAGCAGGAATCTTGGAAATGTCTGCCACACACAAGTTTACAACTTCTTTATAGAGCAATTAAGGAGTCCACTGAAGACCAATCCTCATCTTCTGGGTTATAAAATGTTGCCCAAGCTGTTGCTCTACAAATAGATAATAAATACAAAATGCATTAGATTAAATTGTTCTATAATAAAGTAAAATGTTTCCGAAATGATATTACAAGGTTTTTAGATATCTGAGTCAATTGGCTTGTCGACTTTTCTTCGAAGTTTGATGATTAAGGCTGCGAATCCACCAGAGCTGTGCGAGTTGGCTAAGCGGTGTACGAGGAAAAAAATCCACCAATAGAATCACTTCATTTTCCTAGCCTCGCTCAGCTCAGCTCTGGTGGAATAGGGTATAGCGAGGCGAGACCATTCTACAAACAAAACAAGCGAGAAATGTATGCGGAGGATGTGTTGCGACGAATGTGTAGCGAGAAATTTGCTGCTAGGAATAGGTTGCGAGGTTTCCA
Organism: Phthorimaea operculella; assembly: GCA_024500475.1. Lineage (NCBI taxonomy): Eukaryota > Metazoa > Arthropoda > Insecta > Lepidoptera > Gelechiidae > Phthorimaea > Phthorimaea operculella. Next base: position 5,515,937 of record JANFCV010000007.1, on the reverse strand, counting down.
CTGCATCGTATTCCCCCAAGCTCACACATTTCACAGCTTCGTAGCGCATCCTAGCACCGCACATTAATGCACATTTTGACAGCTCCGCTACACATCCTCGTATTAGACGTTTACCTCGCACAGCTCTGGTGGAAACCTCTACACATTTCCACAGCACAGCTACACATCCTCGTACGACACATTTTACTCGCACAGCTCTGGTGGATTCTCAGTCTAAGTATGTAAAATACCACCCATGAGTTATTTATGTCCAGCTGTGGACTGCTAGGACTGTTGATAAACATAAATACATTACCTACCTCAAAATATTAGTGGAGCCTGGTTTCGGGAACCGGTGAAAGGCTACCGACTTATCACTCATCTGATTTTGCCCACATATCGCACATTTTTGTAGACGTATGAAGACATTTCCATTCGGTTACTCAGCCTGGTGCAGGAGCAGGGATCACTCCCCGTTTCAAGAAAAAAATCCACAGTTTTCTTCAAAAATCTTTGAGAAAAATTTGTTTTATTGTTTTACTTCAAAATGAAACTTTCAAAGTCACACAGACAGCTACATGACAGTAAGTTTGATAGTGTTGCCAATATAAATAAAACGATCAGTGATTATGTGGCAATATTATCCACTTTCTATACACCGACATAGACTTTTGTAAGGAAACCTTGTATGTGAGAAAAGAGAACAGGCGTTGGTCCATCCTACATCACTGCACTGACTGTACTACTACTCTACTTGGAATAATACTTCTTGTATGCACTGGTAGAATGAACTTTATATTTGGACTGTAATGACAAACATGGATTCATTTGGTTCTTATATAGTATTGCCGTGAACAAAGTCATACCGTGTTCTAAAACGACGCTAACGACATCTATTGGACGCTAACGACGTTTACATACCGCCCACCAAGGACAAAGTGCCATTAGAAATGGTAATTTGTCCTTTTACAATATGATTTGAGAATAGTAACAAAAATAACACAAGAACATAAACTTCAAATGATTACCTTTACAAAACAAATTCCTGTTACCATACCTTTAACCCTGTTTACAAAATAATAAAACCTAAATAATAATTAAACAAATTTTGAACTCAAATGAATCAACCTGAACCTTAGTACATAAAACATGTTTCATAAAAACAAATTAAATATTAACAACTGAACAAATCAACAAAAAACTAAAAATTATCCTGGTTTGGGCGAACAGAAACAAAGTGGTTTGTTGCAATAATAAATATGAAAATGTGCCCAAGCCATACCCCTCCTTGCAACAAACCGCTTAAATCGCACTATGGTGGTGTTTCGGTCCTTTTGTATGACAGGATCATGCATTGCGCATTTACAGATTTCCTTGTGTGCGTGCGCATTTAGGTACTGTACTCTTTCCCAAAGTAAGTCAACCTCGTTGCTTCCTTCTGTATCCACTTCATTTCCAGTTAATAATTCCTCGGAGCTGTGCTGCTTCGGTGTCTCAGTATCAGTTTCAAGCTCCCAAATTGTGAGTTTGTTGTCATCCGTTTGACTTTCCTCTTGCACCACCTCTGGTGCTTCCAATAACGCCGTCGTCCCTTGTAAACTGTCTTCTAAAACTTTTTCCATAGAAACTGCAGCCGCAACTATCTCTGATTGCGCTGAAACCACACCAGCCAATGCTTCACTATTACCTTTTCTATCAGTGATGTCCATGGAAAGCAAGGTGTCGCAGTGATCGTAGCGTCTGTCAGGGTGACTTTCCTCTACATGTTCTGCTCCCTGTTTATTTACTGTGTGCCTGTCATCGTCAATTGTATCAACCAGTTCCGCTCTACACTCCAGATATATTTCTTCTGTGATGCTGTATTGATCTTCATTCATATAATCAAGGCTTTTTATAATCTTCCGTGGCGTGTTTTTCAGTAACTCCATATGCCCGTGCATAAAGCTCTTCCATAAACCTTCCAAATTATTTAAAAGTATTTTGTAATAAGTTTTTGTGCTAACATCAAGAGGAACCTTTTGCATCCTCTCCGAAATCCTTTTTATGCGATGAGATGTGTCCTCTTGAAAGTGTAGTAAGGTGTCATATTCCAGTTCCATTTCCAAAAATTTAAAAGATTATACAAAATAATAAAACTATAAAATTTCAAACGTTAAAAAGATAATGATTCAAAATGTCAAATGTCAAAACACCTATAAATTCACACTGACACTTAACTAGTTTGAGTTCCTGTCCTCTGAGGGCTCCCTCCGAGCCTCCTCAGTTTGTTCCTCTGAGGTTTTCTTCCTCAGCCTCTTCGTGCGTCCTCCGCACTCCTCTGAGGACCTCCTCAGGCGCCTCAGCCTCTTCTGCGCGCGGACCTCTGAGGACCACTCCTCAAGAGTCCAGCAGCGCCCTCCGCGGACCTCCGCGGTCTTCCTCCTCAGAGTACCACGCGCCCACGCGCGCGTCCTCCAAGGCCCTCCTCAGAGTCCCACGCGCCCGCGCGCGCGTCCTCTGAGGACCGACGACTCCAGCCTCCCGGCGCCGTCAGTGATAAGACAGGGGTCCTCCCCCGCCTTCCTCGGGTCCAGCTCCACAGCTGGCCCCGCTGTGCGGCCACCGCTGGCCACACAGAATCCTGCACCTGGCACGGTGCCCTTCGAATGCCTGCAACTAGCAGGTCATCCGACTCTAAGGACCATGAATAGGTCCATCCTACTGCACTTGACGTTGCACTATAGCTACTTAGAAATAATACATCACTGCACTGACTGTACTACTACTCTACTTGGAATAATACTTCTTGTATGCACTGGTAGAATGAACTTTATATTTGGACTGTAATGACAAACATGGATTCATTTGGTTCTTATATAGTATTGCCGTGAACAAAGTCATACCGTGTTCTAAAACGACGCTAACGACATCTATTGGACGCTAACGACGTTTACAGGCTCCATAGTAAAAGTTGTTCAGTTTCATGGTCTGATCACGCCTGCAAGGTTTTCGGTACACCGTCCCTTACACCCTGTTATTTACCATTTGGGAATATCAATAACTCGATACCGACAATAAGGTCCCTCTACGGCGGATAACGTCACATATGTTAGTTCATTTAGCTCAGAGGTGGTCAACTAGAAACCCTATATTACGTTACCATTTTGTGGCGACAAAGTGCGTACACATTTCCAGTATGAGCCGGTTAGCGACGTCACAACACGTCATAGGCATCGGCGTATGAGTGGGTGGTAAATCAGTTTTTTGGCATTCGTTTCGAAGCATAGTGGGATCATAGGACGCTTTTTTTATCGGGTATGACTACAATAAAAATGAATTTACACCTCCATTAAAATAAACCGGGAGTAACAGAAAGGCTATAAAAAGCCGAAAGGAGGTCAAGGTACTCATGAAACTGAACAACTTTCCCCATGGGAACATAGGTCGAAATGTGAAAAAACAATTTGCATCTCATATACAAAATCGCCGATCAGCTGATTGATTTACTATGAGAGGTCCAATTTTATTTTTCATATTTTTACTTTGTTCCATGGGGATAGTTGTTCAGTTTCATGAGTACCTTGACCTCCTTTTGGCTTGTTATACCCTTATTGTTACTCCCTGTATATAATAAATGTATGCAACTGGCTGAAGTACGAACCGAACTTTTTTTATGTACTCCTTTTCGTACCTAGAACAGCGGTAGGTGAGTACTTTGAAAGCAATTTACCACCTCTGTTAAAGAATTTAACTTTTACTGCTTACTTATGTCGTGAGTGACACGATAGAACGTTTGCACAGAAAAGTAATAGCGATTGTATATTCTCCTCACAAGTAGGTTATTTTATTTATTAATAAACGTAGGGTACGTATGTATTATTATTAAACAGAATACGCCTTTGTGCGTTGGCAGTCATAGTATATACGCAATTCCATCATTATCAGTCAGTGACGGTTGTAACACGTCATCGCTTGGTTTCAGTTACGCCGTCAGAGACGAGACGTACTCCAGAATTATAGTATTTGCTCGTGCATTCGAAAATAGCTGGAATTACCTACTTATCTGATTCCACAGACGAGTAATTTGACAAGGTCTGCTCGCTCTCAGTAGTCTGAACGAAAAATGCTACATCTTTTGTTTAAATAATGGACACTTCTTTACTACTTAGCAAGACACCATTGAAATTTAAGTTTATGAAAACTGCCTATCCGCCTACCGCGGCAAACAGATGTCTATCTATCATTCACAAAGGCGCAAGCTCCACAAAGGAGACGTGAGATGGACACGTAAGGCATGCGGCAACGCGACGCTTGAAACCGTTTACAAATCAAAACGCCCGACAATGCGGCGGCCAAGTTCCAAGCACTGGCACTATTTACCCGAACCGCTTCGAACCACTTTTAAACCCCCTGCATCTATCTATGTACAGAATATCTGAATAAAATTGGAAAATAAGTTAGAAAAATTCAAAATATACAAGTGCGAGTTGGGTTAAAGACATATTTATGTACAAAAATTATGGTGATGCTTTTCTTACACCTATAAATCTGAGATAACGTAACAAACGAGCTAGTCGTTCGTATAGCGCAAGGAAAAATTCGATAAATGAAAAATGGTCATGTGCGACTCAGGTTATAGACAGTGGCGACCTGAAAATCGATAATATAAAGAAAAAAATAGTTATCTTCATCGCAGTCCTTGCAAAAAGACATGAAATTCTTCAAAAACATAAATGAAAAAATGGAGTCCTGGTTCTTATGCGTATGCGTATGAAACAAGAGATAAAGCTCCACACGTGAGACGCGCGCCGCATCTATGACGTACGACAATCACTTGTCTGACAGATGTCATCTTATAAATTAAATAATGAGAAAATTGAAAAATTCATTAGCGACCGCCGGGACTTGAACCCGGGACTGTGGATTGCCGTTCCACCGCTCTACCAACTGAGCTACGGGCGCTCTACAGTCCCGGGTTCAAGTCCCGGCGGTCGCTAATGAAATTTTCAATTTTCTCATTATTTAATTTATGAGAATATTATAGCGCTGTGAGTGCATTAAAAATTCCAATACAGATGTCATCTTATGACTCACGTCTCCTCTGTGGAGCTTGCGCCAAACATACCTTTGTATCTCAATGTCAAGCTGTCAAAATAAGTTGGTTAGTTCCAATATAATCCGGATTTATCTAGTTTTAGTTATCATCTTTTATCGTGACATCTCAGTTATCGTGATCTGTGCCTATATTATCTTATTTTTTACAAGACTAGTTTACTATTTAGATAAAATATGTAATAAGTTTGCTCTATTCAGTTCCGCATGTCTATGAATGGATTTGTAATGTAATTATTATTTAACTAAAGATTACGCTTGTATTGACAAAGATGTTGCTCAATCGCGAAAATAAACTTGTACACTAATTGAAAATTAAAGTAAATATTTTATTTCTTTAATCTCAAAGACATTTTATTATAGACACGGTACCTCCATACTGCTTGTACAAAAAAGTTGTTCCGTGAAATTCGCTTGAACGGCTCATAGCCTGACCAAAGCCTGACTGACACAAGACTGTCACATGGTCTCACGGAGACCAATTTGAAGGAACAACTTTTTGCTCAGGTGGCATATCTACAACCTAGAACCCTACATATAATATCATTGTTTAATCTATTGCTTCAAGTACTATTGATTTCAATAAGGGCTCAAGTCGAAAAAAGACTCCAATAAATGTGGGTCAGTCAGAGTTCTTGAAGAGGTACTAGGCTTTTGTCAGTATATTAGACCTCTGTCATGGTTTGTTTTGTGTGGGTTGGGTTACAATCTGTAACTTACAGATCACTAACACTACTAAAACTGAAGGCCTACCGTCGCCCGGAAATAGGAATCATCTTACTTGAAATATGATCAGGTAAGTCGATACAAACCAAGAACAATGTTAATTGTCAAGTAAGTGCGGTAATCGATCTCTCGACCGACCTGCTACATATAGGACCCGTAAGGTAATAACTAAGTGAGATACATTTTACTTTCAAAACTTCAGCAGAACAAAGTTCTAGCTTAGTTTTGTGGCAGTTCTATGTAATTCACTCACTATTAACTTCATCTTCAACTATGAATAACATTCATTCATGATGGCCATCATAGTGCAATTTTACCTTCATATTCTCATAAGACAGCGTAATAGTAAAGCAGACACTATAACTCGCCACGTGTCAGACAGATGGCCATCGGTGATGTATTGCCAACTCTCATTTTCAGATTCAACTGGATAAACAAAATTCAAAAAAATCAGCTCATTCCTTTTAATAATAGACCAGAATCATTTCGTACGGGACATCCAAAATATCTCATATATTGAATGACGTTATTTAGGGGTTAAAAACATAGTTTAATGGGCTGGTTTACGATACCATAACTGCCACAACAGTCCACTGCTGAATATGGGCCTCCTTCTATTGCCATACTCACCACGCTTGGCAGGCGGATTGGCGAGCACAGTCCAAGATGTTGAATTTACAGGAAACGCTGCTGCCCATTCCTTGATTGTCCCTTAGTAGCTTTATACGACAGCCACCGGTAAAATAGGGTTGATGCTATTCTATTCCGCCTGAAATATTTTCACTTGTAAACTTTTTACTACTTGAACTTTTGCGGCTATCTTTTAACCATTCTTTGCAAGTCAAGCAAACTTGAAAATATGTAAATTTAATTTTTGTCTGTCCTCCATACACTGCCTACGGTGTCTGCGTAAACTACACTCATACTATAGTCCGGCAAGTTCGTGCGCGACCTTCCCTAGGGGTGACAGACGTTGGGAGGGGAGATGTCAGCGGGTAGCGGGAGGTGTAGCGGGGAAGGGAGACGCGCGCATCCGCGCTGCACGTCATATTAAAATGACGTGCTTCCTCGCCTCCCGACCGTCTGTACCCCGCAGGAAGGTCGCGCACCAAGTTGTCAAACTATACCTCTTTATTTTCCGGGAAAAGAGACAGACCTGCACAGAGTAAACGTTAAGGTAAATGCAATAATAATAAACTCAATCACAAAACAGATCAGAGCCAAAATGGTCCAAAGTAAGTTTTCTTCTGTCAAAAATGATTTTTTGTATTCTTCAAGTATTATCCAGTCGTCTATGACAGTGGCAACGATAGATAGAGAAAAATAAACATAATCGACACATTACTCCGAATCAGGAGGTGGCAGCACTAGATAACAAGGCAGGCACAGAAAGGCTAGATTACTTCAAGGTACGTGCGTTTACCGTCGCACCTCCATCACGACATGTGGAGTTCCAACTCACGCAATACTGTAATACCTACCATTCTAGTGCGAGTAGCTAGACCGTGTACCTACCTAATTACTGCCTACTTACTTAGATACCTTGAAATTGCACGTCATCGTATTTATAGGGATAAATAGCATCACACCAGTTTCTTACAGGGTGAGTTGATCAACCAGGGTGTAATAAAAATCATCTTTATCACGTACTCACACGTCTCACAACAAAAATACTTCCCGACAAGTTCTGGTCTGGAAAATATAGAGTAAACGAACGACCCAATAAAATGGGTGTCAGGTTTTACAAACGAACCTACTTAGCCCATACTCTACCGCAAAGAGTTTACAGACTCGACCCTAATTAGGATTTTCGCGATTGTCACTTGTTATTGTTACATAGACAGCGTTTCTACTGACAAAAATCTCAAAGAAGAAGAACATACAACGCAACGTAATACCTATAATACTGACCTAATTTTAATCTAAGAAACCATCGGTTGACTCTACTACTACGGACGAATGAGGGAGTAGAACGACCCCCTACTATATTTCACTGCGAGTACCGCTGGCGTGGTTAGTCTTTACAATGTGACAATTTTGGACCGCCCATACTAATCGTGTATTTTGCAGGACGTCCTAAATTATTGTTTACTTATATGTGTACTTGATATGAGGGAAAGTTATTCAGTATCATGTGATTATAATTTTGTTTCATGTTACTTTAGACTTCCTATTAGATTTTGTGTAGGCTAGCAGGGAAAATATAGAGAATATTTTTAAAAACCCAGAAATCACAAAACAATGCTATTAAAACACTGCTTAAAAGAAATCTTCGAAATAAGTTGATAGAATTGTCAATAAAATTGATTTAACCAAAATAAAACAAAACATAAATCAGCCTTACCATTTTCCGGTTTTGTAAAGATTGATTAATTTCGCTGTAACACCGATTTCCTTGGACACAATTTATGGAACGGGGAACTTACCTGAAATAAAATAATGCACTATGAACAATTACTCTGAAACTTTTATCAGACGTGGTGTAAATGATGTGTTTTGTACAGCCGTTTACGCGCTGCCTACCCCGCAAGGGATGTAGGCGTGATATATGTATGTATGTATGTAGAAAGGAAAATAAAAACATACAAAATTTATACCGGACCGGAAACTAGAAACGCAAATCAAATTGGAGAAATTGTTTAGGTATCGTACTGATAAATTTTCTCTGAAAGCCCAATGATGAAAAACGTACTCAAAATTTACAATCAGCTGACTGACAAAATTGTCTAGTTTTTGAGTGTTGGTCCCATTGCGAAAGTTGTTCGGTACGATGCCCTAAATAACGTGTCCAATTTAATGCATTTCCTTCGGAACACGGCGTATGGGAGTTAACATTTACAACCTGTCAGAGGCCTGCTACTAACCATGTCAGAGGCCTGCTACTTGCAGTAGGCGGTTGAAAAACTCTGACACCAGGGTTCATCGGGTCGTTGAACGACTCGGTGCCCCACACGAAAAAAAAAGAGACCTGTTTTTTTTCTACAAACTGTCGAAAATCATATAAGAACCCATCATCATAAGATGTTATGGTAGGTACATACGACTACGTTAGTCTTTTAGCAAAACGACAGTGATTGAATCAAAGAGGCCGCTTGTTTTAGTTGATCTAACATTTGTGTGTCGGAGGATTAAGGACAGTCTCTGATAGGATTATGTATGTTGATGTGTCAGTTTAGTACTGCTATAAATTTTTAAGTGGTTATATCATTCAAGTGTTTTAAAAAGGTACCTACTAAGAGAGATCCCTCTTGATCACATTTAACGTACGGTTATTGACCCATTTCAGAAATCTACTTGTACTATTACAAGAGCCGCAACTATGCACTGATGAACATGGGAATATACTTGCCTATTGGCCATACTCATCCATCGCGCATGTTTTAATGAATGGCAAAGTGTTGCTACCATAGACAACGCCGCTGCCCTTTTCCTGGATTCCCTTTTTCCTTACGCTTTTTGCGACGGGACGACTTTATCCTACGGGTAGATTGATGCTTTTCTTAGCCAGTTCCTCACCTCTACATGGACTAGTATTCGTAATAAAAAGAACAAATATGGGAGACCAGACTGTATGACCTGCTGGTAGTACCCGAGTACGGTTTGTATTGACGCATGTGTGACCCGATTGTGCGTCCTTAACCGTGCGCGTAACGTGCATTCTAGACCAACTTCTTTATTATTAGATAAGTAATTTGATCGATAAGTATTTAATTATTTTTGTGCACGCATAGGCACATATTTATCTCATGTATAGAATATCATAATTTTAATGTAACACATTAAATCTCTCGAAGTTTGCTTAGAGCTTTTAGTTTTTTTTTATACACGGATGCAGGTTGTAATTTAATAAAATAAAATAAGGTACTTCTTATCGGCTTAATATAATAGTAACTTAAAGGTGCTTAAAGCACCCAAAACTGATGATGGTATTTCTATTTTCACCCCCCTTTGCTTGGCAGGTGGTGCGATTTATGTCAACCTTAAAGCTTACTAGGTTTTACTAACATACATAATTTTACTATATAAATGCTTTAAGTACTTTGTTAAATTTTAAACAAAAAGTTATAAACAAATACAGTTGCCGCCTTGTTGACGCTTTTTTATGCCACTACTAACGCCATCTACTGATAAGTCACTGAACCTCCAAGGCTAGCCGAGATAAAGCAAGTAGATCAATAAAAACACTAGCTAGTTTACGTGATGATGCCGATGTTCACCTAAAGATAGAGCTACTGGTCATGTTTCTGAACTAACTATACATTAGGGGGATATTTTTACAATCCCGACACGTTTCAGTGTATTTATCGATACAAAAGATGAAAAGAAACTAATTATCATTTATCTACTTGGTTAGGTACGTAAGACATGTATTCGTATTTTCCTGTATAAACAAATCACATCCTCCGGCATGTAAAACAGGCATAAGGTGTTACCTCTTTGTTTCTGCTAATATCTAATTCATAAATAGTTCTGGGTATGACGACCTTTAATTCAGCTAAGTACTGTTTACAAGCAAAGACTTCGGGCGGTGAATGAATTGCACTATGCAACTTTGTAGAGAGGATTATGATGTATTGTAGTACCTACCTATACCTACATAAATACATATATCACGCCTATATCCCCTGCGGGGTAGGCAGAGCGTAAACTGCCGTAAGAAATAAGAGCTATTTTCACCACGTCTGAGTAAAGTCTGAGAATTATTCAGAACAGAAGACTGTGTATCACCATAGTGACGGGTTATCAGCCAATCAAAAAAATTGCAATACGCATCAACTCTCAATGTCTTAGTCGCTTATTTTATTATGACATCCACGGGAAAGATATAGGGTGATGCTATTCTAAGCCGGCACGACACGGCCGTCTGTATAGTAGGAGTGTAAAAATCTACAAGAACATAGGAGTTATATTGGTCGGCAGAATAAGATAAGAACAACAAAACATTACTATCATCGTGACTATAAAGACTTGTTGTATTGATAATTAATACATAATATCTTTACGTGGTCTTATTACGGTTTCAATAAGAGTAAAGTTCATTTATCATATTTTTAAGTCATCAAATGTGTCGGTAATTTGCAGGGCCTAGGTACAAATAAATAGACGCGCGTTTCACTTTTTTGTGCACCTGAGACACCAGTCGGTTTAATTTATTTAACTTTTTTCTTCTCATCACGCTTGTATTACATACCTGTTGCCAATATCTCGAAATTTTTACCCGACTGCCTCAGACGGAGGGTTAAGTTTTTCGAGAGTATGTATGTAAGTATTTATGTATGTGGACAAGAAATACTTTTCCTCGGGCTATAGCCGAAACGGCTAGCCGGATCTTGACTGTCGGGATTTTGTTTGCATCAAGCATCTGCTTGTTAATGTAGTTAATCTGACTGTGGGGTTTTCTTAACTGATTGGACAAGGACGAGTATCAAACATTCTGGTTTTCTATTGTAACTAACTGATTTGAGACTGGCACAAAAACAAAAATTATATGACTTTCTAACCCTGGAATTTCCACAGAACTTAAGTTCTTTGCTACGGTATCAAATATCTGGAAAATATAAATTAAAATCCATTGACCCCTTAGGTTGACCCTAACTCCACTCTCTACGCTGATTGGTCATTGACTCTTTAGTTTATCAGCGCGCGCCAATCAATTGCGATATTTTGATTGTTTGCAATTCGAACACTACAAAATAGATTTGTTATTGTGTTATGTCATACTTGTCACGTTTTTTTAGTTACGCCCTCAAAACGTGATACTACAAATCTTATTTATTTAAGTTTCGCTATCAATTTGTTCAGTACAGAGTTCCCACATCTACATTCTACGTATACCTACATACGTACTATGACATTAAAAACAATAATATCCAGTATACACCTGAACTTTTAACAAAATAGGAAAATCACGTATAGCAAAAATTACAAGAATTCATGTAAAATTTTTGTAATGTTTGTAATACGCCATTATATCGTCGCCCATCTGACTAATAGACGTATCTGACATTTTTGGCGTAAATGAGTTATTCAAATGTTATTCAGCGTATCATATTCCATTTTCGAAGACGAATCGATCGGTCTAAGAGACGTATCTGTATCATCACGCGTTTGGCCAAAAACACATTTTGGCAGGAAGACGTAACTGGAATAATATACAAATAAGATTCTTACTAAGCGACGTAAGTGCATTACGCCTTTTAGTCAGATTTTAAAACTAAGAAATTATTGTAAGAATTGCGACGTATCTGAATACGTCTTTTAGTGAGAACCCTAATACGGGAAAAATACTTATAAGTTCAGTTACGTCTAACCTTGATTCCTTCGAGGATGACACGGGAGTGCGGGTTGAGGGTTGAGGAGCGGCATATATTTAGGGATCGGTAGGTGCAATACCGAAAGTGATCACCGACTAGTAAGAGGCACCCTAAATATCAACTTTAAGCTAGAAACAAAAACCGCTTGGTGAAGCAAGTTCTCTCCCAATCTGCCCCAAGCCGGACATGAGGAGTTCCAACTTGAACTGAAAAATCGATTCGCTGCCCTGCAGACCCCGACAACGACAATGACGTCGGCTGTTCGCGAAGTGGGGACGAAGCATTTTCGTAAAAGGCGAACAGATAAGAAATCCAAACTTTTAAGCGATGCCATGGAACTGATGCGAATTAGAAGGGAAACACCAGAGGATGCATTGCCAGATCCCCAGTCACTTAACAATAAGATCCGAAGTATGGTAAGACGCTGACGCGACCTCCGAAGCTATAACATTCGACTCGTAAAGAAGGCGATTGAGAAAAACCGAGGGTCGAAAGTTTTTACCAAGACACTGTGAAGGAGTCATCTGGCAAAGTTAACTACCTCGAATGGTGTAACTGTCACATCGGTTCCAGAGATTCTCGCTGAAATTGAGCACTTCTATGGAAATCTGTATGCCTCGCATGCGAAATGCCTCTACCTGATGCGACCCTGGACCCAAGAGCTCCTCTCTCCCGCCACTTTACAGAAGATCTCCCGGACATAGATATATAAGAAATCGGGGCGGCTCTCAGACAGCTTAAGAAAGGAAGGCTCCAAGAAATGACGGAGTGGCCTCTGAGCTACTTAAGGCCGGTGGAAAACTTATCCTCGAGAAGCTGAAAAGGCTTTTCAACTCTTTAATAGCCAATGGGACAACCCCGAAAGCGTGGAGCAGAGGTGTAGTGGCATTGTTTTTCAAAAAAGGAGACAAAACGTTTCTCAAAAACTATAGGCCGATCACACTTCTGAGCCACGTCTATAAGCTGTTCTCGAGAGTCGTCACGAATCGTCTGTCATCAAGATTTGACGCCTTTCAGCCACCGGAACAGGCCGGGTTTCGTAAGGGCTTCAGTACCGTGGACCACATCCATACTGTAAGGCAGGTTATACAGAAGACAGAGGAGTATAACCAACCACTGTCTATGACAGCCGATGTGGCGCAGTGGTTAGTATGACTGCCTGCCACGCAGAAGGTTCCGGGTTCAATTCCCGGAGGGATCACTCACAAAGTTGATATTAATCACTTTGTGAATGTAATCCCAGTCTGGTTAGGACATTGCAGGATGAACCATCTGATTGTCCGAAAATAATTAGATGGATCCGTGCTTCGGATGGGCACGTTAAGCCGTCGGTCCCGGTTGCTGTCTATGATGGCGGTCGTTACACAACCATGTCAGAGGCCTGCTACTTGTAGAAGGCGGTTGAAAAAACTCTAACACCAGGCTCATCTGGTCGTTGAACGACTCGGTGTCCCACACGAAGAGAGACCACTGTGTATGGCTTTTGTGGACTACGAAAAAACTTTCGACTCTATCGAAACCTGGGCTGTTTTGGAGTCCTAGCAGCGGTGTCAAGTCGACTGGCGGTATGTGGAGGTGCTGAGAAGCCTTTATCAAATGGCTACGATGTCTGTTCAAGTACAAAACCATAATACAAGACCCATCCAACTGCTCCGTGGTGTAAGACAGGGTGACGTTATATCCCCGAAACTCTTCACCTACGCATTGGAGGATGTCTTCAAAACTCTACAGATTGATGGACTGGGCATCAACGTCAACGGCGAAAATCTCACGCATCTCCGCTTTGCCGACGACATAGTCATAATGGCCGAATCGCTGCAGGACCTGCAAAAATGCTATCTAGTCTTAACTCTGCCTCGAGACGTGTTGGACTTGGGGTCAAATTGGATAAGACGAAGGTTATGTTCAATCAACACATAATCCCCGAGCCGGTCTCCGTCGAAGGTGTAGCTCTTGAAGTTGTCCAGAAATATGTGTACCTTGGGCAAACTTTCAAACAGATAGGAAGAGACAACTTCGAGGTTGAAATCACCAGAAGAGTACAGCTTGGCTGGGTAGCATTTGGAAAGCTGCGTGCGTCACATCCTCGAATCATCTTTGCCACAATGCCTCAAGACCAAGGTGTTCGATCAATGCGTCCTACTAGTCATGCATGACCTACGGAGCCGAGACCATAGCTGAGACGTGGAACTTGACAGTAAAACTGGCCCACCGGCTACATATCACTTAGAGAGCTATGGAAAGGTCTTTGCTCGGTATCTCTATAATGGATAAAGTCCGGAATGAGGCCATCCGAAAAAAGACCAAAGAGGCGGACATAGTCTGGAAGTGTAGCAAGCTGTAGTGGCAGTGGGCTGGCCACATTTGTCGTAGAACCGACGGACGGTGGAGTAAGCGAGGTCTCGAGTGGAGGCCACGCCTCGGCAAGAGTAGCGTTGGACGCTCTCCGGCCAGATGGACCGATGACTTAAAAAAGGCGGTTGGTAGCGACTGGATGGCAAAAACAGGAGATCGTGCCTTATGGGGTCCCCTGGGGGAGGCCTACATCCAGTAGTGGACTGCAATAGGCTGAAATAGAATATAAATAAATTTTGATTTAATTTTAGATACTTAGAAGTGATTCTTTCATAAATAAGTACATATTCGTATGTTTTTTTAATAAACACCAGTTGATTTTTATGTTTTTGTTTTATTTACAGGCTATTTTCATACAGACGTATCTGAAAATACAAAGGATTTTTTTTTACAAAGTTCTCACAAAAGTGACGTATCTGGTTTACGTCCATATATTTAAATAACTAAATATTATTATTTAAATATATCTATATATTTGGACATAGGAACCACACATTAATATAACTCATTTAAACTTATTCTCATATATCACTTATTATAAGAATTATAGCTTTACATTCCTAACGCTCAACCGAAAAAAGCTTGCCCTGAACAATTGCCTCGCTGCTAGTTACGTCTATTAGTAAGATGGGCGACGATATTATGTACCTAATATGTTTTCAGAAAGGCCTTAAGATTTTTTTAAATGAGGCGTCTAATTTCAAAACCCGCTTAAGACGAGTTCTCATAAAATGTCGGTATTCAAAAAAAAACGTTCGACAGCGTATTTTCTGCTTTTAGGTATGAAAATGCTGCTAAATGTATAGTTCTCATCTAATGATATTTAGTAAATGCTTTAAATTCCTTTAAATCTACTGATTTTTGGAGAAATAACAACAAAAAATTTCATTTTGGCGGCTTTTGCTGTGAATTTTTTGTTTTAGCGGGTTTTGCAAAACACATGTTGTACCTATTTTAGCGGCTTTTGATAAGAACATATTTTTGACATATTTCAAGAAGTGGATGGTACTCAACAATAAAACTTATTGTTGTGTTTGTAATTTATTCCATTGTTGTGAACCGTTAATGTAAACACCACAATATTTATTAGTAAGAAAAAAGAGGCTTCTTTTACGAGAATATGTTTTTAATTTTTATTATATTTTCACTGGGATAAAAGTAATCCAGTTTTTTGGCGTAGCCCTGGCACCTTAAATGCTATAACCGACTGTACATGAACAAAATAATTATTACACTCCTTTTTTTGGTTAGGCAGCCATGTAACAAACAAAACTTTGACCATGTGGCATAACACCTTCATATACTGTTTATCAAGTAATTTGTCCCGAAGTTTCTCTCACCGTTTTTCACGCTCCTTCGTGCACTTATAGAAAGCTTCATTGCCGGGTCTTTTCCGCACGTCTTTGGGACTGTACTTATTCACAAATTGGGAGAAATCCTCCATAATTTTGTATTATAAAACAGTAAACTGCTCCAACTTATTAGCAGTTTTGAACAAATTGCCATACTATTTTGAAAGTCACGTGATCGGAATACTGCGCTGTCATTGGTCGAATTCATTTTAGTGGATTTTGAAACGTAAAGGGAGCGTTTTAGCGGATATTGCAACGCAAGTCCGACTTTGGAAGAGAGTTGTGTAGTAATGTACCGGGTTTGCTCAAGAATGATCGTAAGACTTGAAAGCCTGTAAAAGCAGCATCATTTTGAGATCAAATACCAGCATTTCACAAAAGTACATTTTAGCGGGTTTTGAAATTAGACGCCTCAAATATGGAATCCAATTTCATTGAGCAATAGGATAAGACCACGCATGAGCTATCTATAACTCAAAAAGTAAGTATAAAACCTTTCTTTATCGGACGAAATTGAGATTTGAAATATCAACAGAGAGCGCGGTTTTTGCGCAGATAGAGTACCTATCTGAAATTCATACGCTAAATAACGTAGTCAGTCCAATCGTGGATCGTTATTTAGCATCGTTTACGTCACAACTTATCTACATGATGTTGGCAATAGAATTACCTACTTAGATGCTGGGTATGTAAATTTTGTATCTGCAGAATTACTTATCTAAATAAACTGTTGCGCTGTTGCCATGTATTACACCAATCTTTGAAAATGTTCCGCTGCACTTCTTGAGGGCTGGCTACAGAGGGCATACAAATAGGTATAACTAAGGGGAGGTTTCTTCAAAACAAAGTCTCTAAAGTGTTTCTGTATATTTGCTTTTAAAAGGGGCGTTTTTGAGCTATAATTTGTTCCAGCTGTAACTTCTAAAGTATGCTTGCTAAAAATTTGAAAAAAAAAATGGAATATAGTTCTTAATATGAAGTAACCATGAAAACAATAACGAATACTGTACCACTTAAGATTAAGAAAATATTAAACATACAGCTGCAAACAAACCAGCAACAAAATTAACTTTGTAACGCTGAAAAACCTGATATTTAAACGTTGACTACGAATTTGTGGGCGTGTCTGACACGCTCTTGAACAGTTTTTTTTTAAAACTGGCTTGTTGGTAGTGCGTAAAGTTAGCTATCCCTGGCAGGCAGATAGTTTTGGATGAATATTTTTGTCCGTGTCCATGACTCTCTTACCTATGGCCATGTGTGTGATCATGTTTTGTGGTTCCATACATTTATTATGAGCGTATTTCAATGCCAAGACTATGACGTTCACCACTTATATTGCCTACTACAATACCGAGAGCATAAATTACTATAGAGGTAATTAAATGAAACAAAAGGAGTGGTCACCAACAAAAGCGTGGAGACAAACAACTGACTGGCATAATTGCGTGAAATTTTGTCACTGACAAAAGAATAACTACCTACCTAACAACTTTCGGAATGGGATGATAAAGAATATATGTAAAGAATATTCTGAAACTACCACCACCTTGTACTACGAATCTTGGAACACTAAACCGCCTACTAGGCCAATCCTAAGCCAATGAACTGGCTGTGTAACGACCGCCTTAGCATATACGGCAGGACCTCGAATAGCTCTACTCTAGCATACAATGACCTAACCTATCTAACCTGAAAATGGGGATAGTCGTAAAAATTGGCATAATTGTTTATTTTTTTGTTTCAGGAATGGATTCAGGGAAAGTCCTAGCAGGACCGGATCAACGCTGGTTCACGGAATTACGAGTATATCATCATCTACCTGCCCTTATCCCAAATCAATTGGGGTCTTCGCAACATGTTTTGTTAAAGCACAAAGTCATGTAGATTTGGCAATGTTTTATGACTGGCCGCCTGCCTGACATCAACCCTCTTTGGGTGTGCTATTGTAGGGGATATCCCCGCCTCCATTCGGTTGACCATAATCGAAAGATATTCAGGTCGAGGTCAAAAACTCTTACGTCGCCTTTTACGAAGCACTCTGACTGTATTGGGGGTGGCAGTATTCTTAGTCGCTTCCACACGGAGTAACGAGTATATCATACATTCATTATTCTAAATCTTTTTTAGATACCCATCGCCATCTTCCGGAAGTGCTGCGTCAAAGAATGCCGCAGTGGAATGCTTGTTTAGCAGCTTCATTCACATTCACACTGCGAATGCGAGTTAGAGTTTTGGCAGCGGCCGACTGTTTGTTATTCCTAGTTCTATTTGCGTGTGCGCAAGTTCAAGGGCTACTTCGAATAGTTTGGTGACTGTTGTTGGTACTGTAAGTGAAACTACATAATTGCAAATTAAAATTGGGAATTCTTTGTGACTTTGCATATTCGAATTCGAATTTTACCTACATAGAAAGCCATTTGAAACACAAAACCTATACCTATAGGTAATAAGTAAAAAAAAGTCTCAGACCATACTCTTTACCTTCAACAAAGATTTTTCAAAAACTAGCGACTGCGGTTACTTTTAGATGGTAGAGCAATATTTAAAATAGAATTCTACGGCTCCTGGTTCGAAACCGGTATATATTATCAGATTATGAATATTTGCTCTTGATTATGAATATTTTATTTTTGTGTCCTTTTTAAAAAGCGCAGTAGTTCTAAGCAGAAAATTTTAATGATTGGTAATTATAAAAATTCTCTGCTATTTTCTGGTGCGTTTAAAGAGACCTTAAAAATAAGAAATTTCGGATTCTTGCAATAACGATCATGACAAATCATAAACTTTGTGGAAACCCCCCGGAATCGAACCAGGGCTCCCAGATCTTGGTCTTTCACAGTCGGATATCTCGAAGCTTTGTGTAAATTGATAATCATTAATGTAATGTTCAAAATGTTCAGATACTACTAATTCCTACTAATCACAACAGAATGTATAAAATCTTTACGGCTGCTAAAATAGCGCGGTTCAACGAAATCATTTTATGGTTTGTGTGTTTTGCTATGGTTGGCGCATGTTTGTTATACGCGATAAAACTGCGGATTTAATTTTACAGTGCTTTTATTTAACTTCATTCATTTTATTGTGTTATAAGTAATTTTTAACCGATATTACAAGTTCTGATTTTCAGTGTGTGTACAACATAGATATGTCTAGGCCGATCTAGGCTCAAGCTAATGCTATTTTCTGAAGCGTAGTGATTTAACAATTTAAGGGCGTTTATGCACTACAAGGAATTTTATTTTATGGCACGCCATTAATCTAAATACTAGCTTGTGCACTATTCGTAATTTTGCTATCCGACATTTGTATAAGCCAATTCGTTGGATTTTTCATGCCACACTGGACCGTAAAAAATCGGAATGCCGGACAGTAAAATTCCTTGTAGTGCACAAACGCCCTAAGGCCTCTTCTACCCTTGAACAGCGCGTGTACCAGGGATTTTGTATCTTACAACCCCAATGTTCCAAAGTTCAAAACCTATCATAAAATGATGGGTACACTAGGGGAGATGAGTTTAGACAGAGTTTTATAAAGATTAGTTTCTGCTGTACCTACGTGTCTTTCTGGCTGTATCCTCAACGTGTGCGTGTTAGTCCTAGAAATAACTACGGCGTCTAGACTGATCTATACTGGGTGTTACAAAACAACTAATAAAGCTGAAAGGAGGTCAAGGTACTCGTGAAACTGAACAACTTTCCCCATGGAACATGAACCAAAATATGAAAAAAAAATGTGGACCTCGCATACAAAATGAACTCATTTGTATGGGAGTTTTTATGGGTTGTTTTGTAACACGTTGTATACCTAGGGCAGTGCTTTATTTAAGGGTTTTAGTCAGTTATTGTTGTCCATCCATAGCTCCTAGAAACATGCACGGAAATGAGTGAGTATATTCCGAAATTGGTAAGAAAATACATCCCGTTGTCTCCAAATTGCCTCATTTGATAGGATTCACGACGAGTCACCTGACTTTATCTTACAGACCTATTGACATTCATAGAATAAGGCAATATCGTGGATATTCCTGAATCATAACCAATATCATTAGGAAAATTATTGCATGATGAGTTAATTAATATCTAACCAAGATACTCGTATCTTTTATTGCAGAGGCCCTGAACGCAGGATCTACCGGAATATACATTGCATTTTATTATCTAATATCATGACACAGCAGTCGCGGAACCGAACGGGATCATTAGATCGGACGGGTTGACCCTAATCCCTTGGAGCCAGGGGAAGTGCCTAGTGTGGGATGCCCCGTGGGTCGACACACTGGAACCTGCCTACATCCAAGGTACTTCAAATACTCCAGGGGCCGCGCTGCTGTATCGGCGGAGCTAGCAAAAAATAGGAAATATGCAGACTCGGGAGACAGTTACGTTTTCCTAGCTTTCGGGGTAGAGACGATGGGTACATGGGGTCCAGGGCGCGTAGTTTTCTTAAAAGTATTTCAGTGCGCCTCACCGAGGCAACGGCAGACCAGAGGGCAGGTTTCTTCTTCGCACAGCGCATAAGTCTCTGCAACGAAGGAATGAGGCTAGACTACTGGGGTTGTTGCTTCGATGCGGAGCTAGTTTTTATTTGTAATTAGCTTTCAAGTGATTTTAGATTTTTATTTTTGTGTTTGTGTATTGTCTCAAAATTGTTTTTGTTTAGTAATTTATTTACCATCTGATAAAAAATAAGATCTCTGGAGAGCTCAAATAATGTACAATCTACTCATGATCTAAGATTGGGCACAAAAATATGTACCTTTTGTGGCCTGGACAAACGTTTACACCTGTTATGATAAAAAGCGGTTTGTCATGTCAAGATTCTGATAAGTATGTAGCTTTTCAACCTAGAAACATGCTTGTAGCAGGCATGAGGTTCATAAGTTTCATGTTGATATCCAAGTGGCCGTGCGTGTGGAAATACCAATTGCTTGCTTATTGATCATTTGGACACCAATTCGCCGAACGATCCTATTAATCCTATTGTCTAACTTTTGTATTAAGGTGGTATTCCGAACACTGCAGCCAACAGCCGACAGCCAACAGCATATGCTGCAACGGCAGTTGCAGCCGTTGCAGCACTACTGGTTTGTATGGAGTTCTATGGAAAGCTATCCGAAGGCTGCAGCCGACAGCACATGCTGTCGACCGCTGCAGCATATGCCGCAACTGCCGTGACTGCAGATCAGTATTGCTGCAACGGCACTGCGATACGCACGTATCTATTTTTGCTATTTTGCTATAAAACGTAAAATGTGTGGTTCAGAAATAATTATGAAGTAATTAACTATCATATTTATTAAAAAACGAAACCACACAGCGGTAATTTCAAAGGTACCTCCCTATTATACCTACCTAGGTTCGAGTTGCGGTACACTGAATTGTACCAACTAAGTACTTACAGTTCGTGCGTGAGTTACCTGTAGGTACCTATTATAGCTACCTATGTACCTACCTGCTACTCTGCCGTGTGATGCTGGCTTAGAATAACATCACCCCGTTTTTTCCCGTGGGTGTCGTAAGCAGCGACTATGGGTCTCGAAGGTAACATGAGTATTGCAATTTTAGGCGACTAGCTGACAACCTGTCACTATAGTGATACACGACAATAGCTAAAACGGCCCTCAAATAATTTGTTAGACGTTGCAATAACGAACGTATTTTTACGGCCGTTGAAGCCCTGCCTACCCCGCAAGGGTTTAAGGCGTGATTTATGTATGTATGTAGGTACCTATTACATGTAGGTACCTATAATATCTACCTAAGTCTACATGCAACTATCGGCAGTCACGGCATGTGCCGTCGGCAGTCGGCTGTCGGCCGGTGCCTTCGGAATCGCATGTGCTGCAACTGCCAACAGCATGTGCTGCAACTGCCAATAGCTGCAGCCGTTGCAGCATATGCTGTCGGCTGTCGGCTGTTGGCTGCAGTGTTCGGAATAGCAGCTTTACCACCTCACCTACTACGAAGATTTTTGACATGGTTTTGCAACGACCGACATCAAAGTGAACATAGGCAGGACTCGAACCAAACATCTTATAGACAATCAGTAGCTTTAAGTTTGACAACATGACGACTATGTTCTGCCTACCAAGCTCGTGGAATCCAGGGATAGTCTATTAGTCACGTATTATTTATATTCACAGTCGCAATCGCATTTTCATTCGCTTTGGCGTTCATATTTACATTCGCCAACATACGTACATAATATATAATTTCTATTCGCATATCGCATTCGCAAAACTTTGTTCGAATGTAAACCGTAGCGTACCTATTCATTCAACTACCCGTAGATTTTTTCGAGCCACTATACACAACTCCCAGCTGTCCCTCCTCCTGCAAATTTTGATAGTAGATAATAATTGGTGTGGACTTGCAAATGGTCCAGTGGTACATTTCATAGTCAGTCGTTCGTTTTGGAGCTCCGAACTAAAGTCGATACCTAATAAAGTCTTTTTGTTTTACGTAATTGGTCACCCTTACGCATCTGAGTCACAGTTTACAAACCTCATTAAATTGTTACATTAATTACCTACATAGTTATTTACTGTAGCAAACAGCGGAGAACTTTGGATCAAATTGTCAAACACATATCAAGATTTCACGAGATAAATGATTACACACACTGCGGCGATCACGATGTGGGCATATGATTGTTAAGATCAAAACATACTCGTAAGGACCACTAGCGTCATTCGTTCCACTTATCTTTTGATATTTGATAATGTTGGCTTGAAGGAGAGTACATACTTATATGCAATACTAGAAAAAATTGTGGTTCTGCTCGGTGGTTCTAGTGGTCCTAGCTAGAGGGATTTTTAACATCTGATAGATTAGCGATGCCATGATAATAGGTAATTTACATTATTTTTATAACCTAGGTATTTCGGAGGAGCCGTTATAGTTTACGCTGTGTCCACCAGAGAGGCACGACATGTGTCCATAGATTACGTTCAAGGGAAAAGTTAGCTAAGAAGAAGTTATGTGTTATAAAATTATAATATTAGATAGTAAGGTACACAAGGGTACATTGAATGGCGTACGATGGATAAAAGGAAAAAAATAAAGAATCAAATCTCCAGAAACATTCTCTACGACGCGCCGTTCACGCTCTTTCCATTGAATTCTAAGGAAGACTGCATTGTAATGTCAACATTCGTCATGTAGCGCATAGCTCAATCAATGCTTCCATTCATAGTTCCTCTTCACACGACCGCATGGTATGGATTTGTTCAATTTTGAAACGCACCATTAGGTATCGCTATCAATATCTAGATGCCCAAGGAATCCTAGTACGTTGATCGATAATAAAGAGCGTCACACACGGCCTCCGTATCGTGCGCGTCATTATATATTACGCGCGTACCGGTTGTAATGTATGGGATTGTAATGTTGGCAGCACACTGCCTGCGTATGCGTGCGCGTTATCACGCGCGTACCGCAGTGTGTCGTGTCTCATACGGTCCAATACAATACAACGTTATAACTACGCGCGTGATGCCGTGCATTTCACGCGAATGGAGGCGGTGTGTGGCGCCTTTAAATAAGTTCACAATTAACGATATTCGTTTTTGATAGGTTTTGGTGTTTTGTACGGATTTTTGAACATATTTATTCGATTATCACGATGTATAAGAACGTGTTTATTTATACATAATTGATAAAATGTTTTAAATTCTGCTCTATTTACTCGGTTGTATAGTTTCCTCAGTACCTAGTTTCAACACCAAAATGCCAAGATCATGAAAGCACGATTTGTGAACAAAGAAAGAGCCATATTTACTCGGTATATTATAGGTTCTTGAAACAATAGGTAAGTATATGTGTGTTTAACGTGCTCACAAATGTTAAATGTAATTCTTACAATATAATAAATGCCCGCTGCTAATAACTTGTTTTTCTGTGCTATTTTATTTATCTCTACTAACTACCCAACAAGTCAAACAACCGTGACTGTCAGTCAGAAACCGGAGACCGAGAACAGTGGCGCAAAATAGGGATGCCTTTTAGTCTAAACTCCCATTGACAAAGTCTTACCTCATAAGTCTACCGATTGAAAGTATGCTATAACGATAGATCATGTTTAGGAGGTCATAACATTGTATGGGTGGCCACCCGAAAACCTGGCAGGTTTTTTTTTATCCGACTTAAAAAACTTTCTTTTTATTTCCAAAATTTACATCACACAGCTTTACCGTTCGAAACGTATACCCTTCTAAAGAGACATCTTTGGCGGTGAGAACCCGCTTAGGTTGCCAGCTCCAACATTGGCAGTTTCCATGGTCAGCCACTTTTTACAGGCTAAAAAATGAACTCGCTTATCTCATCTGGCTACCCATTGAAATTAATATAGGTCGATAGCCCCAGGGATGTCATTGATGTTTATATAAGTTTGCCTGTTATCAGCCTGGCAGTATCTTTGAAAATCTCATTTAAAAATTTTGAGGCGGCTTATCAGAGATACCGTTGTGATGATAACAGGCAACCCTATATATTCATCAATGGCATTCCTAGGGCTATCGATCTGTATTAATTTCATTTCGTAATAAGTGACTTTATTTTTTGGCCTCTAAAATGTGGCTGACCACGGAAACTGCTGGTGTTGGAGATGGCAACCCTAGCGGGTTCTCATCGCCAAAGGTGTCTCTTTAGACGGGTATACGTTTCGAACGGTAAAGCGATGTGATGTAAATTTTGAAAATAAAATAAGTTTTTTAATTCGGATAAAAAAAAATCTGCCAGGATTTCGGATGGCCACTTGGCCACCCATACAATGTTATGACCTCCTAAACATGATCTATCGTTATAGCATACTTTCAATCGGTAGACTTATGAGGTAAGACTTTGTCAATGGGAGCTTAGTCTATTTGCCCAGGAGTGAGACACATAGCAAGCTACATTAAAAACTACATTTATCAAAAGGAAGGTATTCGTAATATGGTGACACTAAACAGCAGCATAGGTAGGTAAGTATCGGGAGTAACGGAAAGGGTATAACAAGCCGAAAGGACGTCAAGGTACTCATGAAACTGAACAACTTTCCCCATGGAACATGGGGCGAAATACGAAAAAAAAATTGGACCTCCCATAGTAAATCAACTAGCTGATCGGCGATTTTGTATGGGAGGTCCAAATTTTTCTTTCTGATTTCGACCCATGTTCCTTGGGGAAAGTTGTTCAGTTTCATGAGTACCTTGACCTCCTTTCGGCTTGTTATACCCTTTCTGTTACTCCCGGTATAAGTAGGTAAATGACCTGACTTGAAATTGTGGAGTTTAAGTATGTGATTATTACAAAAATTTCTGCATTCCGGTCTTTTCCAAAAGTTCTTAAATAGGGGCCTGAAAATGCTTCGAAATGGTTCCAGTAAAGGATGGTACGACAGTGTTTGCTTTGCACTCGACTTGGCGGGGGCACTGACGTGCCCCCACATTCTTCAGACGTCTTAACCTGAAAAACAGCTAGTAAGGAGAGGTGAGGTAAAGACAGCATGTGCTTACTGTCTCTCGCATTCATATGGAAAACCATATCAGCTTGGAGCAAAAGCACCACCCTGATTTTCAAGCAGCTTGCTCTTCTGTCTGCAGGTGTTACAGATCGTACAAACCATCGGCTAGCCCTGATTCACAAGTATTATTCTGGAAAGACCCAAGGTCTGATCATCATTTTCGGTAATAATCCTGCTAGTCTTTTACTATATTTGGAAATGTTCTTTGATTGAATCTCACTTTGACGCCTCTCTTAGAAGAGTAGAAGAGAGTCAGCGCTCTTCTTAACAGCAGGTTTATAGAAACCAGAAAGGCAGCACGACACTGCTCTGCACTGAACAGAATTATCGTGTTTCTTCCCCATAATTCTTCGCTTTATGTCAGACGTCCATTGTGTTGTATAGTCTCTCTCTCTCTCTCTTCGTGTGGGACACCGAGTCGTTCAACGACCCGATGAACCCTGGTGTCAGAGTTTTTCAACCGCCTACTGCAAGTAGCAGGCCTCTGACATGGTTGTGTAACGACCGCCATCATAGACAGCAACCGAGACCGACGGCTTAACGTGCCCATCCGAAGCACGGAACCATCTTACTTGCGGACAATCAGGTGGTTCAGCCTGCAATGTCCTAACCAGACTGGGAAAAAATTCACAAAGTGATAAAATATCAACTTTGTGAGTGACCCTACCGGGAATTGATCCCGGAAGCTTCTGCGTGGCAGGCAGTCATACTAACCACTGCGCCACATCGGCTGTCGTTGTGTTGTGTCGTTAGGTCTGGACAATGTCTGGAGTTTGGCATGCTCATCTGTCATCATCTGACAGTCTGGGCGTTTCTGATAAAAATTTACCATATCCTACGGTTTATTTTTTAACGATACTTAAATACTAACTTCATATCGCATTCTTAAGAAGCAGATCCATTGAGTAACCTTGAAGTCTGTTAATTGAGTTAGTCTGTCAGGTATTTTCGGCAGGCAGTTGCGGACTAATGCGAAGTGAAAGATAACTGCATATTCGTGATTATAAAGATTAGGAAGGTCCAAGGAACGATTTAGCAGTTGTCGCATTTTGGTAGGAAGGAATGTATTTAAGAATAATTGACGCACCTAAGTTTTGGGTACTGTAAATGAAAATTTTACAACTTTCGGAGCAGTCTTTTAAAACTTCTAGCAAGGTGAGAGGAGAATTCTCATTAATGACCGGTCAACTTCTTGTTTCTTCGGCAGTCGGAAAGAACGCGCCACGTTTTGAACGTCTTTAATGGTACGTATCGATTGACACATTTCGGTAACATTTGTCCCGCAACATTGCATATCAACAACTTCACGCGTGTATCGTGGCAACTTCATGAGTTTTGCTGGCGACGATTTTTTATACGTATACGTATCTGTAACATGGGAACTAGTGTGGCCTTTACGCTAGTAACATAGGTTTAACATCATTGGCGTGGTCGGTGTCAGCTTCAGAGTTCAGATATAACATTAAGAAACATGTATCTGTAAACACTACAGTGGTGCTATTATTAAGTCACAGTAGCGGTGTCGACAAGCGAGCCTTGACTAATTTTATTAATTCTTGTGCCACCCTAAATGTCCGTAACTGTATTATAGGCACATTACCTTATATTAAGGGACAAGTTGAATATAATAGTAGAATATTTAATTTTAATACTATGTTATATAAATTGACATGTAGTCATAGTGACAACTTATATACAGTTGACATTAATCTATTTGATAATTTTATATTGACAAACAGTACAATGTACTTATCTCTTTATTACCGCAAACTTTTAGCTAATTTGTTAGCTATGAACATTTCTGACCCGGTTACACATTGTACACCAGATCATTCTAGACTTAGGCCTCTTGCATCCAGGAACAATAAATCTCAACATTTAAACTAAACAATGAGACAAAGGAAAGCCGCTTAGTATTATTCATCAGAATATTCAGGGCTTTCCTGGCAAGGAGCTTGAGATTGAGTTGTTCCTGGAGTCAAGAAATGTGATATTTTATGCGTTTCGGAACACTGGTTGAAGGACTATGAGATGCTCATAAATTACGAAAATTATGAAATAGTCAGTGCCTTCAATCGAAAGTCCACTATTCGCGGAGGCACTTTTATTCTTGTTAATAAAAATATCAAAGCTAAAGAGCGAAAAGATATTGTTGGACTTTCGGTTGAATGTGTGTGTGAACTGTCATGCATTGAGTTGGAGAAACATATTATAGTGTGCGTATACAGACCCCCTAAAAATAGTAACTATGAGAGTTTTGAACTAATTATGGAAGATGTTTTAAAGATATTATTAAAATCAAAGAATAAATTTCATATTGTGTGTGGAGATTTCAATATAAATTTATTAGAAAATGTTGCTTTTAGAAGTCGATTTATCAGTTTGTTTAAGTCATTTAACCTAAACAACATATTTAAAGAACCTACTGAATAACTGCAACCACAGCATCTTGTTTAGACAATATCTACTGTGATTGTGACTATTCAGACCAAGAAATAGTAAATTGTTGTAAATCAGACCACAATGGACAATCTGTGCTTTTTCCATGTCGTCCTAAAGTTGAAAAGATTGTTATTAGTAAAAGAATTATAAGCTCCAACCAAGTAGACAAACTCCATACTGCACTATCAGAAAAACTACCAGTTCTAGACTATGATACTAACAATCCAAATAACTTTTATTCAAAGCTTTTATAACGATACGTGATGAATTTGAAGACAAATTCAAGGTAAAGAAATTAACAATTAATCCTAAATTTAAATTCAGCGACTGGGCAACTGTAGGGATTCGAACAAGTAGGAATAAGTTATTTGAGCTGTATGACGAAAAGTCTTATAATCATAGTGTAACTTTTGTTGAACATGTTAAAAATATTCTAAGATATTCAAAAATGTTTGCATACAAGCTAAAGCAATTTTCACCAAAAATAAAATATACTCTGCTGAAAATGTTATTAAAACTGTTTGGAAAGTTGTCAATTCAGAGACTGGTCGAAACAAACCAATTGAAAAATCTCATTCTTTGATGACTGGTCAGGGCATTGTTACTGCAGACGCTGATGTAGCTAATGAGTTTGAAACTTTTTTCAGTAACATCCCATTCAAAACTACTGAGTCACTTAACTCTTCGCCAATCATCGCGTCAAATCTTCTTAAAAACAATGTTCAGACTTGTGTTAATATATTTGAGTTTAGGCACATTAATGCGAACGTAATATTAAAAACTTTTAAAGATATAAAAGTAAAAACTACAGAGGATTTATGGGGCATGTCAGTAAGACTATGTAGTTCTTTAATTGATACATTAGCACCATACTTAGCCTGTATATTTAATGCTTGCATTGATCATGGCGTATTTCCTGATCTCATGAAGCACAGTAAAGTAATACCTCTTTTTAAAGCAGGAGATAAAACGGATCCCAGTAACTTTAGGCCAGTATCTGTACTACCAGTTTTGAGTAAAGTTTTGAGAAAATTGTACTTAATCAAATGCTCCTACATTTCAACTTAAATAAATTACTACATGATCAACAATTCGGTTTTACGAAAGGGCGCTCGACAACCGACGCTGCTGTTAACCTCCTACAACTTATTTACGGTGCTTGGGAGGAGTCGCAGGATGTCATAGGGGTGTTCTGCGATTTGTCCAAGGCATTTGATTGCGTTGATCATGAGACACTGTTGCTGAAACTGGACCATTATGGTATAAGAGGATAAGCGCTTGATTTAGTTCAATCTTATCTCGGAGATAGGACGCAGACAGTGCAGATAAATGGTGTGAAGTCGATAGGATCTGCCGTCAGAATTGGTGTACCGCAAGGATCAATTTTGGGGCCGTTTCTATTTTTAGTATACATAAACGACTTGCCGTTCATGGTACAGAATCTAGCCAAGATAGTGCTTTTGCTGATGATACTTCTTTAATATTTAAAGTGGATAGAAAAGCTGTAAATATTGACGAAGTAAATGGCGCACTTGATCAGGTTCATAAATGGTTTACGTCAAACAATTTAGTGCTGAATTCTAAAAAAACTAAATGTATTAAATTCTCTTTGCCTAATGTAAAAAGTATTAAACACGATGTTGTTCTAAATAATGAAAAGCTTAATTATGTAACTGAAACAGTTTTCTTAGGGATTACACTCGACGCAACCGTTCAATGGGATCCACATATACTAGCACTGGCTAGTAAACTTAGCTCAGCGGCATACGCTGTTCGAAAAATTCGACAATTGACCGATGTTGCTACAGCCAGGCTTGTGTATTTTAGTTACTTTCACAGCATAATGTCCTACGGATTATTGTTATGGGGGCAAGCCGCTAACATTGAAACTATCTTTGTGTTACAAAAAAGGGCTATAAGAGCAATATATAAACTGCGAAGTCATGAATCCCTACGAGAATTGTTTAAGGAAATTGGCATTCTTACGCTTCCTTCGCAGTACATATTTGACAATATAATGTATGTACGTAAGAATTCCAGTTCCTATTTAAGAAACTCTGATATTCATTGTCGTAATACAAGAAATAAAAATAAAATTGTACCGCCACAAACTAGATTAAGTAAGATCAGTAAATCATATATGGGTAACTGTGTACGCTACTATAATAAAATTCCAGAGGAAATTTTAAAGTTAAATGATAGGCAATTTAAAATTAAAATAAAGAATACTTTATGTTTGAAAGCGTATTACAAGACTGAACATTATCTGAAAGACAAAGATGTCTGGTTAGTAGCAACAGTTGCTCCAACACAATGCAAGAGATAGGCATTATTTAAAAATAAACATGACATTATATTTTAGTGGTTAAACTTTTATGATATGTAAATTGACATGTATAGTGGTTAAATTTGACATTTCATACTTATTATTCTTAAATTTTTGACATGTATTTTTTACATTTACTGTAAATTTACTTTTTTGTTATGTTATTTTATTGCTCGTATATTTAAAGTACCTTTATTTTAAAGACGAAACAGTTAGAATAATCTACTGTAATATTATTTTTATTTTGTTGAGCCGTTTTGGCTATTACTATTATACTATTAATTTATTTTCTAGCTTAGATAGGGTAGCATAGGGCCTAAAATATTGTCAACTTTAGAATAGGTGCACTTCTGGGCAGGTTTTTGGGGGGTTTTCCTGTCCAGGGGGTCCGGCTAACTATACGTATGGAACACCTTTTTAAAATATTGACAGAATGTAATTCCATTTACTTGTCAATCACTGAGGCATAAAGTTACATGCTGTGTGGTTAGCCTGGCCAGCCCCGAGGCAGTGCCTTTATTTTTATTTTTTTTATCCCGCCCGTGCCGCGTTTAGAGTAGGAACACAAATTGTTATAAAAAATAGAAAATTTTGCATTAGAAATTTTCTCTTTTTTAAGTTTGAATTAGAATGTGACTTTCTTAAAGAGAATCTTGTAAATTCCTACTAAGAAATAAATTATTGAATTTGAATTTGAATTTGAATTTGTGACATTTCGTGGGGACCTTTGTTTTGTCAGCTATCTTTTGTATACAAAGGTATCTAGGATTTTACTAACATGTTGCGCCGACCCCAACCAATTCGGGATAATGGCAGGCCGACGATTTTTTTTAGTTAACTCCTGCGTCCGACCGCGTGAGTAGACTCGCTCGGACACCGCATCGCGCGACATGCGTTGCACTGCAGCGCGCGGTCGGTGTGGACATGCCTTATCCGAGACACGTGGTCGGTGTGGACTTGTCTAGCCCGGGCCCGAGTCAAGGCATGCTTAATATGCGAAAGGCGAGTAATCATTGGAAACAAAATCCCAGAAACTTTGTTTCTTAGACAATGTTCCGGGATAATGCCTCGCCCGAGACAGCGCCTACTCAATGGCGGTATGCGAAAGGTAGAATTCATTGGAAACGAAATCCCATGAACTTTGTTTCTTATACATCGTTCCCGTAAAGTTCTCAATAAAGACGCATCCTCGTCCGAAACATTCTTTAAAATGTGTCTTGAATGGGGCACTTTTGTATTTATGCAATGTTTCGGAACTTTGTCCCCGAAATGTTCCCAATGAATACTCGCCTTAGGGCGAACGCGCGCACGACCAACCAACCGTTGCCGGCGTTGTTGCAAAAGTTGACGTTCTTAAAATATTTCATCAGGGTTCCTTTATCTATAGGTACTGAACCTACGCTCTATGGCACGCATTGAAACTAACACCCTGGATCTACCTACAAAAGTTACGGGACAAAGTTTTTCGTTACATAGATGTGACACAAAGTACCTAAGTATTGGCTGTGGATGTGATGAGTGGAGATAAAGATTGGTGTTTATTTCAAAGCTCTGGATGAAATCTCCTGGTAATGCTAGTGATGATGATCGATGACGATGGTCCCCTAGATGATCATTGTAGACATACAATACTTATGTTGGGATGGGGATGTTTCTTACGTGCGGGCCGTGCGGCAGCCAGCATTGCAGCGCATGCAAGCAATGGCGGCGGCAAAAAGGCGGGAAATATAATTTTCGTAGAGTAAACATCCACCCTCAGTATAAAATACAAATTTATCATACCAAATGATAAATGAGGCTGAGAAATAAAGATGGGATGGGTTTGTTGTGTATAACGGTGATAACCGGTTAAAACTGGTATAATAGCCGACCAAAGGAGATATAACAAATTATCGAATAAGACGACCAAAAGAGATTATGGTACATATAAAAACATGTTTGTGTAGAACTGGGGTTTTTGCCAAGTCCAGCATCAAATCAAGGCCAACTCATACTTCGGTGAAATTGTTCCTCGTACGTCGAATGTGCTAAAAATAATGGCCAAAAACAATACAGCGCGCAGGGGCAAAACTTTTGAAAGTAACTTTACAGATCTTACGAATTTTAGACTGACCTTTCTGGCAATGGTACCGCTTTTGACTTCAACTCGTAGAACATAAATTCCTGATGCTGTTGAGCCGCTGTCATCTCATCCAAAAGCTTCTGGTCAACGTTGAAATCGTTCGTCAGAAGACTGGCGAGATCGTAGCCCACATCAATCCCGGACTCATCCATTTTTGGAGTGAAAACACAAACACTAACTTAGCACAACTAAAGTTCAAGCTTGTTACGTTACATAAATATACTAAACCATCTTTTGAAACAACAAACGTGGCTGTTTACTAGAGAATTGGATGAAATTCGCGATAACATCCAATTCTCCCAGCTGTCGACTTGTTGCTATAAAATATTTTCGTATGTAGAGAGAGATCTTGATATGAGAAATATAACCTTATCCGAACAAATATCACACATTTTCCTTTGACAGATACAAGATGAACGACCTTCTGAATTCGATGGCATAAAATGAAATATTGTACACGTATATTTTGAAAACATAAATTGTATAGAAATGACTAAAATAAAAATTGTATACGCCATCAAATATTTACATAACAATTTAAATGAATTATTTCGTAAAGAAAAAGTCATTTTTGTCATAGTTTAATTATAAAAGTATGTAAACTTTATTTGTGAAATATTCATTTTACAAAAATGGCAACACAAAAAGCACCTGAAAGTTGGTGCGTTCAAAAAATACATATGAAAAATGCTTCAAGTTTATTTTCTCGTGAAATACTTATTTTGGGCACACAATATCAACCTTTATTAATACAACTCCTGTGTATGCATATTCGTATGTATTTCCTTTTTTAAAAAATAATATCCATCTCGTAATGCAGCTTGCATTTTTTTCTACCTCGGGGCTTGTTATAACAGAGGGCATAAGATCTTTTCATAATCAGCATTTTGAACGCGCCTTACTACAGGTGATACCAGGATTAATAAATGTATCAGATTTAGCAAAAAAAATGTAAGAATAGTCTGTAATTGTTTATCAAAATCAACCAACGAGTGTGTGTGAAATGTGTGATAGCTAAATGATTGAGCATTAACAAATCTAATGTTAAATTTATTAAACGTGGTTCGGTGAAAGCAAGGTGGAAGAAAGACCATATTTCCTTCCTTCCTAATCCCCACGCCAAGAAAGGCAAAAAGTCAAGAACATAAAAAAAAGTATAAACGTCAAATCAAACAAAACACGGAAGATTCTTTGGCGGGAATTTGAATCAAGAGGGTGAAAATTTTTCAAAGAAAATTTTAAAATTGCTTTTTGCAGAATAAATTGATAATTTCTTAGTAAATTTAATTACTAGTAACTTATATTCTAATAGTGCAATAAAAAAGCAACACAGCTTTGCTGCCCAGCCATGGGTCGCAAAGGCAAACGTAAAAAGGGAAACGATGGCGGAGAGGTAAGCGAAGGAGAGGACCCCGCTATGAGCGATGATGCGGGCGACGACGATGTAGACAAATACAAGCCATACAAAACGGAAAACTACATTCGTCAGTATCCGGAGGATGGCGGTGAGTTTGAATATATAGTAATTTACGAGAGCGCGGACGACAAGACGCCGATAGGTGAGAGAGACTTGATGGGCTTGGGAAGCGCATTGAAGCTTAGTAACAAAGGTATCAAGCAATTGAAAAGAATCAATCGTTACAAAATAGCGGTTATATTTGAGCGACCAGGGTTAGCAAATGCAGCTCTTAATAATCTCAAGTCTCAAAAAGAGCTAAAGTTGAGGGCGACTATTCCAGCAAGATTAACGGAAGTGACAGGGGTAATAACAAACGTTCCAACATACATGAGCAACAAAAAAATATATGATGGAATTTCTAGTTGCAGAAATGTTGTATCTGTACGCCGATTCATGCGACGTTCCAAAGACGACGAAGGTAACTCCTGCTTGGTACCAACACAAGCGGTATCGATAACTTTCGCTAGTGCAGTACTTCCTGATTATGTGGATATTAACAGCTGGTATTTCGAAGTAAGGCCATACACGCCTCCTGTGAGCCAATGCCTGCGATGCCTGCGCTTTGGGCATATTGGTAAATTCTGTAAAAACGCCCAGAGGTGCTCAATCTGCGGTGATTCCCACAATTATAAAGATTGCGTAAAACGGCCAGAAGAAGCAGTCTGTGTTCACTGCAAAGGAAAACATGTTGCAATTGCCAAATCATGCCCAGTGAAAATTCAAAAAGCAGAGGAGATAAAAGTTCAGATGCGCAGGGCCTCGTATTCTGAAGTTTTTAATAACAAAACTTCCCCACTAAAAAGTAAAGTAGACCCAGTTCAACAATTGTTTAAATCGGAACAATTCATGAATCTTCTGATTTCTTCAATTATAAAAATTATTTCCGCTAGTAAAGATGCTGAAAATCCCATCCCAATCTCTACTCAAAGTATAAAAGCGCTTTACTTGATTCATTCAGTATCAATAAAACCACAGACCATAAAACTAAGTAAATTCTAATTTATGGATCAGTTAAATATTGTTCAATGGAATGCTCAAAGTTTGTCTAGTAATTTACATGCTTTTACTTATTTTTATATAATAATAATATTCATGTAGCACTTATTTCTGAAACCTGGTTAAAACCAGGAAAAAATTAAAATTAAAGGTTTTAACATCGAAAGATTAGATATAGGTACTAAACACAATGGTGTTGCTATATTAATACAAAATAATTTGCGTTACAATTTGTTAAACACACATTCTGATAACTCATTACAAAATTTGGCAGTTCAGTTACATTTCAACAATGAAATTATTACAATAATTAGTTTCTATAGTCCCACGTTGGCTTCTCCTTCCAACTTTACTTATTCCAGTCTTGATAGTTTGATTAAATCTGTACCGGGGCCTCTTATTATGGCTGGGGATTTCAATGCACACAGTACTTCGTGGGGTTGCACGTCAACTGATGCGCGTGGTATAATTTTGCAAGATGTGATTGATGATAATAATTTATGCCTCCTTAATGACGGCCAAGCAACTACTGTGGGTTCACATGTGTGGAAACCAAATGCATTGGATCTTACTCTCGTTTCTTCCTCATTATCATTACGTTGTAGCTGGTCAGTTCATGATGATCCAATGGGGAGTTATCATCTTCCCACTGTTACTAGTATCCTTGGTTCTGTAAATAGAATTAACAATTCCAATTTAAATCAAGGAAATTACACCCGTCCAAATTTTTCAAATGTCGATTGGAAAAAAATTTAAAAATGACCCAACATTAGAAAATTATATCTATTTTAAAAACAACAAGCTATTAAAAACTTACCATTAAAAGGGAAAGAGAAGCTTCATGGATGGCTTTGTGTGAAACATTTAACCGGCAAACACCTCTGTCTGTAATATGGAAAACAATGCGCATGTTTAATAAATCTTTTCTGAATGTAATGTGATACGGTCTTCTAACACAGATTGGATACCAGCATTTTTAAATAAGTACACAACCGTTTCTCCAAATATTGTCACTACTACTGTTAACTCTCCAGTCACTGGTGGTAATGATTATTTAATTACACCTTTTACTTTAAATGAATTTATTAGTGCACTTAACTCTAGAAGAGATACTGTTTTTGGTTTAGATCATATTCCATATAAGTTATTAAAAATCTTTCATTGTCAAGTAAAAATGATTTTGGACATATTTAACTTTCTTTGGTCTAATGACATAATTCCCACTGAATGGAAGGTTGATTGTTTAATTCCAGTTTTGAAACCTGGTAAAGATGCGGATAATTGTAATTTTATCGACCTATAGCATTAACATCCTGTATAGGTAAAGTTTTTGAACAAATACTAAAACAAAGACTGGAAATTTTTATTGAATCTAATAAGTTATTACCTCCAAATCAGTTTGGTTTTAGACGTGGTCACTCTGCAATCGAAAGTTTGAATAATCTCTTTCTTGACATTCATCATTCCTTCTCATTTAATAAATTTGTTGTTTGTGTCTTCTTTGATATTGTTGGAGCCTTCAATAATGTTAATCACCATGTGCTTGCTGCGGAGTTACAGTTGTTAGGTTTACCTGGAAAATTAATTAGTTGGATATTCAACTTTTTAAATGGTAGGCAAGTATATGTCAAGTTTAAAAATAATTTATATGGACCACAATCGTCATATTTAGGTGTTTGTCAAGGTGGAATTTTAAGTCCTTTGCTGTTCATCTTGTATATTAATAAATTAAATAGTATACTGGGTACCGAAGTAAGAAATTTACAATTTGCTGATGATTTAGCTATATATTGTATTGGGTCTAACATGCAAGCAACAGAAATCAAATTAAATTTAGCATTAGAAAGATTAAAAACATACTTTGATTATTTACATTTAAGTGTTAGTCTAGAGAAAACTAAAGTTGTGATCTTTAGTAGATCTAGACTTTTAATATCTCATATATATTATGATGGTAGCTTATTGCCAGTAGAAGATGAAGCAAAATTTCTTGGAGTAATTTTTACTAGAAATTTATCATGGAATAAGCATGTAAGTTATGTGTCAGATAGAGCTTCTAGAGCTTTTAATATTCTTAAATCCCTCGCTAGAACATCATGGGGGGCTGATCCTAAAGTTTTACTTATCTACACTAATATAATAAAGAGGAAAACTTTGTTTGTTTTTTTGTTTGTTTTTTTGTATGTATGTAATCGATAAACTCCGAAACTACTGGACCGATTTCGAAAATTCTTTCACCATTAGAAAGCTACAACATTCCTGAGTAACATAGGCT
The DNA here is from genome assembly GCA_024500475.1 of Phthorimaea operculella. Taxonomy (NCBI): domain Eukaryota; kingdom Metazoa; phylum Arthropoda; class Insecta; order Lepidoptera; family Gelechiidae; genus Phthorimaea; species Phthorimaea operculella. The sequence goes on along the minus strand of JANFCV010000007.1, from coordinate 5,478,990 downwards.
ACTTTTTACCACGGGAAAATTCCTCATTTCCACGGGAAAACGGTTAGCAGCAGGAAAAGCGGGAAATACAGCGGATATTACCCAAATAAGCCAAACCGCTTTACCGACCTTCGCGAAATTTGGCACTGATATTACTATCATAGTAAAGATGGACATGGACTACTTTTTGTCAGCCGAGTACGAGTACCTGATGAAGACCACCAGCATCCCATCTAAACTATAAAAGATACAGTCATGGCTTCATAGAAAAAGTTGTTCACCATGACGGGCCGCTTCTGCTGGCACATGGTCATCGAGGATCTGGAGTACCTGATGAAGACCACCAGCATCCCATCTTAACTATAAGAGATACGGCCATGGCTTCATAGAAAAAGTTGTGCATCATGACGGGCCGCTTCTGCTGGCACATGGTCATCGAGGATCTGGAGTACCTGATGAACATCACCAGCATCCCATCTAAACTATAAGAGATACGGTAATGGTTTACTCAGCATGGCAGGCCGCTTCTGCTGGCACATGGCCATCGAGGATCTGGAGTACCCGATGTAGACCTCCAGCATCCCATATAAACTATAAGAGATACGATAATGGCTTCAAAGTAAAAGTTATTCAGCATGACGGGCCGCTTCTGCTGGCACATGGTCACGAGGGTCTGGAGTACCTGATGTAGACCACCAGCATCCCATATAAACTATAAGAGATACGGTAAAAGCCTCAAAGTAAAAGTTATTCAGCATGACGGGCCGCTTCTGCTGGCACATGGTCACGAGGGTCTGGAGTACCTGATGTAGCCCATAGCATCCCATATAAACAATAAGAGATACGGTAATGACTTCAAAGTAAAAGTTATTCAGCATGACGGGCCGCTTCTGCTCGCACATTTACCTCTGCTGGATCGGAGTAATGGACTTTTTACTACGGGCAAAGATCCAATTTCTACGGGAAAACAGAGAAGTAGCAGCGGGTGAAACCGCTGGGCGGGCTGCTAGTGTTATATAAGTCTGTGGTACGTTCCCACTTTGAATATAGTTTTCTTTGTTATGCTTCCAATCCTATTTTGGTTAAAAAGTTAGAAACTTTACAGAATAAAAATTTACGTTTAATAACAGGTGCAATGAAAACAACACCTATTGTCTCTATGCAAGTTGAATGCAATATACCTCCATTGATGTTAAGATTTAAATATCTCAAATTTAGATTTCTACTGAAATTATTTTCCTTTACTCACCATTCCTTATTAGAGAAAATCGCTGAAAATCAAACTTTGGCCTCTGCATCTACTTCAATTAAATTCCCCTTTATTCTGCTTGATTATTCTGAAATAAAAGTTTATAATGAAAGGCATAACATTCACAAATCTGACAAGTTGGCATGTTACGAAGGAGCTTTTGAAAGCAAATTTTGCAATATGAATATAGTTATAGATAACTCCATTAGAACTAGAGAAGAGCTATATGAGAAACTATCATTATGGCCACAATACCAGCATATTTACACTGATGGCTCGAAAACTGATACTGGTGTCTCTCTTGCATACTATCACAGTGCCTTGAAGACAGGAAATGGATATAAACTACCAAAACCTGCAGTATATTTACGGCAGAAGCTGCAGCAATTCTAGCCGCTTTAGAATATATAAACAATTCAAATCACTCATTCCTAAATGGCTTATTATTAGTGACAGTATGTCAGTTTTATCAGCTTTAAAGAATAACACTCTGAGTACAAATTATATTATTTATAAAATTAAACAGCTGTGGCAAACACTATACAACGCCAATGTTTCAATTGAATTTTATGGTCTCCAGCACATAAAGGTGTATCAGGTAATGAAACAGCTGACTACCTTGCCAGAACAATAAACAATAGCTTAATTGGACAACCCAGAAGAATGTCAGTTCCATGGAGAGATTTAATCCCATTGATTCAAGAGGAAATTAGACAAAGCTGGATAAATCAACATCAAATTATAATACAAGAAAAAGGTGCATGGTATGCTGCAATCAATAAGAATCTTGGAGAGAAACCCTGGTTCGCTAAGAATAATACCTTTATAAAAAGAAGATTCTTCACACAAATATGCAGGTTACGATTTGGTCATTGTAAATTTAAAGCCCATCTACACCGCATGAAAATTATTAACTCACCTTTATGTACAGATTGCTCTCTAAATGAAAATCAAACGCTGGAACATATATTTTTCAACTGTCCCGCTTTAAATAGAGTCTGGCCAGCGAGTCTTTGGACACGGAAATGGCGCCAATTTTAAAAATCTTTCACATGTTAACACTGAAAAACTACAATAAAACAATTTTGATACTTACTATTTTTTCTTTTCTGCTATTCAGTTTGTGTTTACCTTGCCTACCGGTATGTATGTATGATGTATCTACCGGGAGTAACAGAAAGGGTATAACAAGCCGAAAGGAGGTCAAGGTACTCATGAAACTGAACAACTTTCCCCATGAAACATGGGTCGATATATGAAAAAAATATTTGGACCTCCCATACAAAATCGCAGATCAGCTGATTGATTTACTCTGAGAGGTCCAAATTTTTTTTCATATTTCGTCCCATGTTCCATGGGAAAGTTGTTCAGTTTCATGAGTACCTTGACCTCCTTTCGGCTTGTTTATTTCTGTTACTCCCGGTAGATACATCATACATTACATACCGGTAGGCAAGGTAAACACAAACTAAAGAGCAGAAAACAAAAAAATAGTAAGTATCAAAATTGTTTTATTGTAGTTTTTCAGTTTTAACATGTTGCCATTTGAAATATTTGAATTATTTGACGTCCAAAGACTCGCTGGCCAGACTCTATTAACCGAATTTTATTAATTGACAAGCTGCAAGATATTTACAAAGACAGTATCCCGCCATCGCTTCAAGAACTTCTATCGAACCCTGCCACTTTTAATCCAATATTTGACTTTATTATCTCCACGGTTGGAGAGCTTTGACATGGATTTAACCCGGACATGGAATTTTATGAACCTGAAAATTACACAAGAATATATAGAAGAAATGGCATTTTTGCCTTGTTTTTATTGGAAATAAGAAATGAACTATAGAAGAATTGGCATTTAATGCCTTATTTTCGAAAAGATAACAGAAAGAACTAATAAAAGACTAGGCTGTATGGCTAGTACCATTGCCTATCCTGATGGATGAATTTTTAAAACAAACAAACAAACAAAACACGGAACCACAGGCAGGATTTTCGCATTTTCGCAATACTTCGCGGTAGTTTACCAAATTCTAGAAAATATTAGTGTATAAAAGCATTTCTAACTAACAATGTCGAAGGCACATCCCCCAGAACTCAAAAAGTAAGTTATACATTGTAATAAAACAATATTTTCTCAGAGCATCATGTTTGTCAACCGCCATTTCTAACCTACAAAAGCGTCGGTAACGCCGCAGTCATATTACTTGTTTTCGTTATATTTATTGTAGTACGTATATTTTAGGTTCATGGACAAGAAGCTGTCCATCAAGCTGAACGCCGGTCGGTTGGTGACGGGGGTGCTGCGTGGCTTCGACCCGTTCATGAACCTTGTGCTCGACGAGTCGGTTGAGGAGACAAAGGATGGCAACCGCAACAACGTTGGCATGGTGGTATGTACCTATCCAGTCCAGAAATATCTTATGATTGAAGCTTGTTCAAGCTAGTACCTATATTTAGCAAGCTACAGAGTGAGCCTTACTAGTTGTGAACGGTTAACAGAAGTATGAATGCAACTGTTCGTCAGCAGCAAAACAACAGTGACAACACATTTGAATATCTATAGAACATTTTGCTTTTGTTCGACACAATGGTCCGGAGCGATACACACACTCTTTAGCTTGCTAATTTTATAATAATAGTTTGCTTGTATACTCTAAGGTTAAAGTGTGCATTTAGGGGGACTTGAATTTTTTTTCTTTTTAGTTTATGATTTTGTTGGTTGGGTAAGATCTGAGCCATAAGTGTCTGTCTATTGTTGTAATTTTCATCTTCTTTGCCTAGGACACTTGTTGAGTTTGCAAATGGGTGATCAGCTCCTTTTGTTGAGACTATTTCATCATAAAATCATCATAACATTGTCAAACGAATTATAACAAAGATTGGTACTTTTACCAGTTTACTTGTTCTTCACTTGTTACTGGTGATGAAGATAAAAACTTCTCAATGTATTAGTTTTGTTCACTGCTCCCTAAGTGGATCACTACCGGCCTAATATGAGTGTAGTGAAGTAGATAAGACTATTAAAGCCAACTTTTCCTTTTTTTTATTTAACCGATAATTAATTTCTAGCATGGTATAACTTTATTCAAACCTTTTGCTGCCAACTCTCAAAGTGCACCTTGCCAATCATGTGTGACCATTCATACCTTCAGATGTTTGTTTCTAAACTGAATCATTGATGGTTAAAATGTACTGATAATACTAGTGGAATAATATTAAAAAACAAAAACTTAACTGTAGTAATTTCAAACTTATAATTTGCGTTTAAAATTCGCCATTTGTAATTTATGAAATTGGATTACATAGTATATTTTTAACAAGGGGCATTTTGTTTCAGGTTATCCGTGGAAATAGTATTGTAATGCTTGAATCACTCGATAGACTCTAGTTATTCACTTTAATATTGCTAAGATAAAATAAGTTTTGCTTTTAAGTGACTGAAAAAATGTAACATTTTTAAAACCATTCCTTGTGAATTTATGTTTTTAATTTGTATGGAACAATCGGATTGGTGAAAAAAATTGTAAAATTAGGTTTTCAATACTTTGCAGTTTATCCAAATTGCTCTGTTGTCTCATCCAAGTGTTTCAACTTCAATAAAAGAAATTATTTGAGTTCTACAACTAGTTTTTCTAATACTAGCTAGTGCCAGTCATGCATGGTAGTACAGAAAGCATTTTTATAACCAACCAATCAGAACTTATTATGTATTTGGAATCTGTGGAACCATTTTGTGATACTTATCTACCAACCATAATAGTCCACTGCTAACTATTACCTAGAAGCTCAAAGTACTTATAAATTCGCACATTACCTACACTCTACCTACACTGATAATTTTCGCTAATCTGCAGCTCATTTGGTTAATATGCAGTTAGGTAACATAATTCCACACGCCAATGCTTAGCCACTACCTATGCATTAGTAGGTAGGCACAGATAAGAGATAATTTACGCTGTCGCAAAAAAACTATCCTTACATATGGCTTTATCACTGAGAAATAATTTCCGAAGAAAATTGGACCATACAATGCAAATGTATAACTTGCGCAGATAAAGAAAAGAATGGATCCCGAATTGGCAACGTTATTTGTTGCCTTTCTATCTATCATACTTTATGATTATGACATAAAATGCAGAATGTCAACAACAATGTTGCTAATTCGGGATCCATTCTTTACCCGTGCAAGATATACTCTCTCTTTTCGTGTGGGACACCGAGTCGTTCAACAACCCGATGAACCCTGGTGTCGAGAGTTTTTCAACCGCCTACTGCAAGTAGCAGGCCTCTGACATGGTTGTGTAACGACCGCCATCATAGACAGCAACCGGTACCGACGGCTTAACGTGCCTATCCGAAGCACGGAACCATCTTACTTGCGGACAATCAGGTGGTTTAGCCTGCAATGTCCTAACCAGACTGGAAACAAATTCACAAAGTGATAAATATCAACTTTGTGAATGACCCCACCGGGAATTAAACCCGGAACCTTTGCGTGGCAGGCAGGCATGCCTACTATACCGGGAGTAACGGAAAGGGTATAACAAGCCGAAAGGAGGTAAAGGTACTCATAAAACTGAACAACTTTCCCCATGGAACATGGGTCGAAATATGAAAAAAAAATTTGGACCTCCCATAGTAAATCAATTAGCTGATCGGCGATTTTGTATGGGAGGTCCAAATTTTTTTTTCATATTTCGGCCCATGTTCCATGGGGAAAGTTGTTCAGTTTCATGAGTACCTTGACCTCCTTTCGGCTTGTTATACCCTTTCCGTTACTCCCTGTATAACCACTGCGCCACATCGGCTGTCAGATAGAAGATATACTAGCCGCGCGATTCATTTTGTATGGGACTGTAGGAGTAATACATTTTTCTTTCATATTTCTACCAATGTCCCTAGTAGAAATTTATTCAGTTTCATGAGCTGGTTTACCCTTTAAAATATTTGCAGTTATTTTTTTAACACCTTATACAGGGTCTTTGGAAAAGCGCGTTGGAACTAGGATTCTTCTTCTTATCGTGTCAATGTTATTTTTCCCAACTAGGGTTGAACATATTCATAAGAGTTAAAAATATACTTTACATTTTTTATAAAATGTTAGAACATGCTTAACTGCTGCTAATGCAGTTTGAAGAAACGCACTACTTTTCCTAACAGCCTGTATTAAGTAGTAAGTATGAGTTGTAATGTTGCAATATTTCATGGGTTAGATAAAGGTCCAAATTCACGATTTTTCATTAATTTACTTTAACAAAGTACAGCATAACTACAATAGCTAGCACATGTAAGCTATTACCTGAGCTACTTACCATGTTGCGTAGTATAAATTATTTTCAATGTTCAGCACAAAACACTACCTACTTTACACATGTGACGCTACATTAGCTATTTCTGCCCTACACACATCGCCACCCATTGCTGCCTTATCAGGAAACCTTGCTACTTCAATACTAAAAAAGATGGCGATGGATACAAATATCGTCGTCACGAAGTTACGCGCCTACAAGCTGGCTGTGCGCCAATGGTCATTCAGTCATGTGCACTACACTCAGCCGATTCTTAGTTATCATTTTACTTCATAATATTTATCGGCAACACAAATCCACTTGAGATTTCATTGAAAACTTGATATGCACAAAAGTATTATGTATGTAGCTGTACTGTTTAGTTCCGTAGTGCGTGTTGTGGCAAGATGATCAGATTTTGATTAAATCTATCGAGTGTTTCTGTTCAGTATGTCTGGCAATAAGGGAAGTTCCGTGTTCAGCATCACGCCATTCAAGAAACAAGTAAGTAAAGTTTTTTCTTAACTTTCTATTGCATTAATCAGATTTTTCCTGTGTTTATACGTACAATCAGAATTTATCAACGAGATTCAGCAACGCAAGATAACGACCGTTTATTACGGTCGTTTAAGCCTGCTTAGCCCGCAAAGTCTACAGGCCTGATGTGCGAATACATCTCATAATCGTTCCATTTATATTAAAAAAAATGCGGTAAACGTATTGAAGTACCTAAGTTTAGTACTAAGTGTACCTAAATTCATCTCTAAGATCGAAATTATCAACTACAAAAAACAAGCTAGTATATTGTAGAAATATAGGTACCCTTGACTTCTGACTACGCTAACCGCATTTTCAACAAGGAACGGTGCAGGTGTCATCATTCCAAAACGGAAAATAAAGGTAACAGAACTTACTATAGATGCAAACTGAAGGGTGTTCACTGGTCTGGTCCTAGTGTCGTTACTCCAATACATTCAACACCGTACGTACGTGCTCCTACCATTTATTTAGCACTAATTGTGTACTTTTTTGCGACGTGTTCAACGGGACAAATCTCGCATAACTACAATGCATTTTAATGGTAAGATATGAATTTATTACAAGGCCTTGATGTTTTATTGGAATTATTGCTTACCAAGTAGCCTATTTGGCATTGGATTTATCAGCGCGATCTAAAGTCCTAGAGATACGTCTTTCATTATATGATGCTTTAGATATTTCTTATGATAATATAAGATTAGCCTAAGAAATCTACTCGAAAGTGTCTACATATTTTTAAAGTGCCGAAGTAGTCGACGCTCTTTCTTTCCCATAAGGAAATCGTGTGTCAGACTGATGTTGTCGCTCCCTCCCTCATGTTTAACAAACAAAGTCTGTTTCGGCGTGAATGGCAACCCAATGCAGATAGTGTGAATGGGCTTGGCTGACTCGGCGACTTAGCAAGGCAAGGTGGATGGCCTAGGGCGACGACGACGGTAGAGGGTGCGTGTAGCCGTGTAGTTACTGTCGACCAGACACTGCATCCGACCACCTCTTCTTTAGGCGTAGCAGTTCTCCATTCCACTGAATCAGGGAGGGGGAGGACTAAGTGTGTTTTTGCGAACCATAATACCTATATGCTGCGCATCGGCGCCGCCGACTTGATTAAGAGTAGAAGTGATCGCCATGGCTGAAATCGGTCGGAGAGATCATCATCTCCCTGTCTGGATCCGAAAGCATGGTTTCAAAGCTAAGTATTACGTACGGCCAAAATCAAGGACGCGCAATAATTGTTCGCGCCACGTTTATTACGAGCTATTAAAGTAAAAAACAGGTAGAAATATTGCCTCAAACCATGACAAGTGATAAAACACTGCTTCCCCCATGTTTTCAGTGTTTCTGCGTGCTGGGCGTGTGTCTGAATATGGCGGCTCATGGCCTGGTGATGGGGTTTGCCGCAATACTGCTACCTCAGCTGAGAAAACCAGGCTCTCCTATACCTATTGATGATTCTTCAGGATCGTGGATTGGTTAGTATTGTCTAATAATAAGGTTCCTTTATCACATATCTATAATTTAGCTAAACTATTTCTATAGTACCTATCTGTAACCTAGCGATTTGTCTAGCTGGTTCTTCTTTTTATTCCTGACGACATGAGTTTTCAAGATTTTCAGTCAGCTCATATTATTGGTATCAGGGGGCACTTTTCTTTGTGTGGGACACCGAGTCGTCCAACGACAAACCCTGGTGTCGGACCCCTTCTGCTGGTTCATTCTCAGAAATCGTATACCTACTTACAATATGTATGAAATGTTAATAAAATAAAAATGCTGCCATGCTAAATAATTTGTTACCCTCTTGAAAATCCGCACATGTACATCTATTAAATATTTACCTAAGTAAGAATGATCGTCTGCTTATCTGGACTCAATTTGCAACATTGGTGACAAAGGTTGAAGTCTAAATAAATAAACAATTCGTGTACTTTGCACAATAATTAATTAATTACGCAAGACGTAACATTTTTTGTTGGAACAAATGACTTGACTACGAGCTTGTAAGAATAACTATCAAAGCAATAGGTAACGTAGTTAATGACTAGTTATCTACCTAGCGTGTACCTAACTAATATTTTTAACCTAATTCAGGAAAAAACGAAGCCTTGGCCCTTTTTTGTGAAAATATGTTTAATTGTTGATTACCCAACAATACCTAAACTAAATCGGCAAATTTGGTTTCGGACGTTCCAAATGTGTCCCTCCCTATTGTTTAAATTATTACCCTAAGAGCAATCTTAACCCGTTGTATGGGCATTAAACATTAATCTATATAAGTAATAATTTCTGGCTATTACTTAGATAAGTTACTGTTCATTTGAATTTATAAAGAATCGGCCAATATTTATGACCGCGACAGTCAATAATAATAGTAATAAATACATTTTATTCCCGTAAAAACACAACGAAAATGTTATAAATATTGTTACTTTGCAACATTTCATCTTAATATTATTTCCGACCGTCCAAACATATAATCTTTTTATTTTTATTAATGCAACATATCCACGCCAAAAAATATGCTTACGTAAATAAAAAAAAAATGTTAAGCTCTTGGTAAAAAATGGTTTCAGCTGAATTTTAAATTTGCTGTAGTCAATTTTAATCTCTTAACATACTTCTTATGAAATCGGCTTCGAAGAAATAGTGATTGTGATAAAAGAAAATTAAGTAACTACTATCCCGAAGCAAACAATGTGGGATTATAAATAAAACAAAAATAAATGTATGTTTCTTTTCTAATTACATAGACAGAATTCTTCTACTATTATTTTCTTGGATAGGATTTCAAGATTAATGAAGAAGGTATTATTATTTTTTATGTACCTGTTAGATATTTTTTTAGATTTTGGTTGAAATACTTTTAGTTAATGCAAATAAATACATTTTCACCAAAAAATTACTTATACCTCCTTTGCTGTAGAATTCCATTGTTTTTGGGTGCATTTTTTTTCCTTAACTTCCGGTCCGCTTTTGCGGAAGATTCGAGAATATAGGTTCTTAGATTTGCATAAAATGATCATTCCCAAAAATTTGGGCTTATATCGATTTTTTTCCAAAAAACGAGGATTGCTCTCAGGGTATATGTACAATATGTAAGTAAGTAAAAACCTTAGTAAAAACACTTTATTGCACATAAATAAACTTATTAGGTAACAAGTTACAAGAGCATCTTAAGCTGAAGTGCGCAAAGGCGGCCTTACCGCTAAAAGCGATCTCTTAGTCACCTTTGGGTAGAGAAATTAGAAAAAGAAATAAGTGTTGTAGAGTCTGGCCAGCGAGTCTTTGGACGTCAAATAATTCAAATATTTCAAATGGCAACATGTTAAAACTGAAAAACTACAATAAAACAATTTTGATACTTACTATTTTTTTGTTTTCTGCTCTTTAGTTTGTGTTTACCTTCTTGCCTACCGGTATGTATGTATGATGTATCTACCGGGAGTAACAGAAAAGGTATAACAAGCCAAAAGGAGGTCAAGGTACTCATGAAACTGAACAACTTTCCCCATGGAACATGAGACGAAATATGAAAAAACCTCTCAGAGTAAATCAATCAGCTGATCTGCGATTTTGTATGGGAGGTCCAAATATTTTTTTCATATTATTATATCGACCCATGTTTCATGGGGAAAGTTGTTCAGTTTCATGAGTACCTTGACCTCCTTTCGGCTTGTTATACCCTTTCTGTTACTCCCGGTAGATACATCATACATACATACCGGTAGGCAAGGTAAACACAAACTAAAGAGCAAAAAACAAAAAAATAGTAAGTATCTAATTTGTTTTATTGTAGTTTTTCAGACTATGGGCAAAACCCCCCATGGACAGGACGAGAAAAAACCGGCCCCTAGTTCCCGGCCGCCTTACTACCCCGGGCTACGGTAGCGGCCCGGGTAATGGTAGGGCAGGGGGTGCGAAGAATCCCCGGGCTACGGACTACGGCTGCCATAGACTGACCCTGGCGACGTATAACGGACGCAGTCTGCGGCTGGACGAAAGTCTCCAAATCCTTGAGGTGGAATTAGATAAGATACGGTGGCATGTTCTGGGATTGTCAGAAATCCGAAGAGAGGGGGAGGACACGATAACCCTAGAATCAGGTCACCTATTCTACTTCAGGGAAGGGAGCGCACAATCCCAGGGTGGCGTAGGGTTCCTTGTCAATAAAGCTCTCTGTGACAACGTGGAGGAGATCAGCAGCGTCTCGAACAGGGTAGCGTACCTCGTACTGAAGTTGACCGAGAGGTACTCTCTTAAGGTCGTACAGGTATATGCGCCGACTTCGAGCAGCTCAGATGAAGAGGTGGAGGCCCTATACGACGACGTGTCGAAAGCCATACACCAAACCACTAAGACCCACTTCACTGTTGTCATGGGGGACTTCAACGCTAAAGTGGGACAGGAGCACGGCGAATCAAGCTTGGGACCACATGGCTACGGGAGCAGAAACCAGAGGGCCAAATGCTAGTCAACTTTCTTAGCAGGCAGGGGCTGTTCTGTATGAACACCTTTTATCAGAAAAAGCCCCAACGGAAGTGGACCTGGAAGAGCCCTGACGGCAGGACGAAGAACGAGATCGACTTCATCATGACGGATAAACGGCATATATTTAGGGATGTCTCAGTGATCAGTAGGTTCAATACCGGAAGTGATCACCGACTAGTAAGAGGCACCCTAAATATCAACTTCAAGCTAGAAAGAAACCGCATGGTGAAGCAAGTTCTCCGTCCCAATCTGCCCCAAGCCGGACATGAGGAGTTCCAACTTGAACTGAAAAATCGATTCGCTGCCCTGGAGACCCCGGCAAACGTTGACGAGGACCTAGAGAGCATAGTCGGGGCTATTCGCGAAGTGGGGACGAAGCATTTTCGTAAAAGGCGAACAGACAAGAAGTCCAAACTTTCAAGCGAGGCCCTGGAACTGATGCGAATTAGACGGGAAACACCAGAGGATGCATTGCCAGATCCCCAGTCACTTAACAAAAAGATCCGAAGTATGGTAAGACGCGACCTCCGAAGCTATAACACTCGACTCGTAAAGGAGGCGATTGAGAAAAACCGAGGGTCGAACGAAAGTTTTTACCAAGACACTGGGAAGGAGTCATCTGGCAAAGCTAACTACCTCGAATGGTGTAACTGTCACATCGGTTCCAGAGATTCTCGCTGAAATTGAGGACTTCTATGGAAATCTGTATGCCTCACATAGTACTAGACATTATGAAAAAAAAGCTGCATTTTTGTCTAAAAGCAAACCGCTTGGTACAGTTATAGTAGGGACCAAAATAAGCAATTTCAGTCGCAGCAGTCGAAGTTTGCTCCATTGGGAACAGAGATGGCGCCACTTTTACATAAAAAGCTTTAAAAAATTCTACAAGTCCAACGGGTTAACCGATTTTGATGTTTAGTATGTCAAATGAAAGCTAATTACATGAAGCAATATAAAAAAATATAAGAGTTACGAAAAATTATTACAAATGTGCACAAATTCGATTTTTTATTATATATTTTTAACTTTTTTTAAGTTTTTGCTGAAAAATAATGATAAATCATATGGAAAGGGTATGTTTTTCAGATATAAAAATATAAAAAGTTTGACAACGCGTTTTATAAAAAAAATTGTAAGTCAATATCTTTATTACTTTCCGAAATATATAACTTTAAAGATGGCGGCGGACGTAAGATTAATGAGTGGCACTTGTAAGATATTTTTCTGAAACCTAACGTGTGGGGTATCAAATTAAAGAGCTCCGCACGACGGTTTCAAAAATATACTGCTTTACACTTTTTTGTCCACATATTAAAAAATTAATGAGGAAAAGAGATGGCACCACTCTTATTTAATTTTTTAAAAAGATTTAAAAGTAAAAATTTAACCACACAACCACAGATTTTAACATTATTATTTAATTAATAACACAATTGATATGAAAAGTCGGCCAAGAGCGAGTCGGACTCGCGCGTACGTTATCAATACAAACGTACATACTAAACACATTTATTGTATGGGAGCCCGCTCTTAATTTTAATTCTATTCTGTATTTAGGTTTTATCGTTGTAGTAGAAATAGTATAATGCCTTCTATCATATAAAAAAATAACTATCTAACTTAATAGTTAGATAGTTGAAATAAGCAGTAAATTTAACTTTATTTTCACAGAACGGTATACAGCTGCTTAAAGATAGCAAAATTTATGAGATTACATGACAAAACTCGACAAGCAGAGCAACAGCTTTACCTCGACTCCCCCTAGCCACCGAGCTGGACGAGCACCTGTCGCGTGATGAAGACCAGACCGCCAGCATAATAAGCGAGTGGTTGGCATTGATCTTATACCAGATGAAACACTTAAATATGGCGGTGCGGAGCTGCACTTGTTGGTATGGAAACTTTTTGTTCGAATATGGAAGGAGGAGCGAGTCCCGGATGATTTTAAAGTGTCTCTCATTAGTGCCCTCTACAAGAACAAAGGCGAACGTTCTTACTATAACTCATACCGCGGTATGTTATTATCGGTCCCCGGAAAGGCCTTTGCAAGAGTCCTATTAAACCGCTTGAAGGACTTATCAGGAAAGATTCTGCTCGAAACCCAGTTTGGCTTTCAACCTGACACAGTCACTTGTGAAGCTATTTTCTCGGTACGTCTACTGCAGGAAAAAGCTGAGAACAAGGTCGTCAGTTGTAACTCTGCTTTGTTGACCTAGAGAAAGCGTTCGGCAGTCTACCTCGTGAAGCTCTCTGGATGGTCCTAGGAAAACTAGGGTACACGGAGAAGTATGTGCGCCTCCTGAGACTCCTGCATGACAAGCATTTTCAGTGCTGCATCTAACGATGATCAGTCTGGTTTCTTCCCCGTCACCTGTGGAGTGAAACAAGGGTGCGTTTTAGCACCCAAACTGTTCACGTTACACAGTCTCCGAAGGAGTCCGCATGTTTTCAATTTGGCTAGATTTAAGGCGCGTATCAAAGTCTCGCATGCACTTATTACCGAAGCTATGTATGCCGATGACCTGTGCTTCTTTGCAGAATCCCCAAAAGGCCTGCAACAACTGACGACCGTTTTTCACCATGCATGCTGCATATTCCGCCTAGAAATCAGTGTTAAAAGACGTAAATACACCAGATCGTGGGACACTGACAATTAAGCTTGGTAAAGCTATGTTGAAACAGGTTGACAAGTTTCGATATCTGGGGAACACTATAACAGCTAAGTGTGACCTTGAAGCTGATATCAAATACACAATCAGTGCTGCAGCATTTGGGAAGCTACATTCCAAGGTTTTCTGCTCGCTCGACTTTAAACTAGCAACAAAAATATCCGTATATATGGCGATTGTGCTGCCAAACCCTCTGTACTCTTCCGAAACCTGGTGTGTGTATCGTCACCACATACGCACGTTGGATCTTCCAACTTAAATGCCTTCGCACCATCATGAAGATTAGATGGTCCCACCGAGTTTGCAACACTGAAGTTCTAAGACGAGCCAATATTGGTGGCATTGAAGCCTACTTAATGCGTCGATAGCTTCAGTGATGCGGTCACTTATCCCGGATGGCAGATAAGCGAGTGGCGAAGGCATCTTCTATTCTGAGCTAGAGGAGGGCAAGCGAAAGCATGGCGGTCAACTCCTTAGATTTAAAGATGTTCAGATGGGACACATGAAAAGATGCAACATCGAGCCCTCTCAATTTGAGTTTTTGGCAGCAAAACGGGCAGAATGGCGCGGTCTTGTAAAGAGGTAACTCCGCGACTATGAGGAGCAGCGTAAAGCGTTGATCCTAATTGCGATGCATTGAAGGCCCGTACTGCCGCCTCCATCAAAAACAATTATATCAATGGCAATCTCACGAAATACCATAATGAAATGAAACTTTCATGAAATACCGTTCTCTACTATTTAGGGCTTCTATACAATAAACGTGTTTTGTATGTACGTTTGTATTGATAACGTACGCGTGAGTCCGACTCGCTCTTGGCCAATTTTTCATATAAATTGTGTTATTAATTAAATAATAATGTTAAAATCTGTGGTTGTGTGGTTAAATTTTTACTATTAAATCTTTTTAAAAAATTAAATAAGAGTGGTGCCATCTCTTTTCCTCATGTTTTTTTTTATAATATGTGGCCAAAAAAGTGTAAAGCGGTATATTTTTGAAACCATCGCGTGGAGCTCTTTAATTTGATACTCCACACGTTAGGTTTCAGAAAAATATCTTACAAGTGCCACTCATTAATCTTACGTCCGCCGCCATCTTTAAAGTTATATATTTCGGAAAGTAATAAAGATATTGACTTACAATTTTTTTTATAAAACGCGTTGTCAAACCTTTTATATTTTTATATCTGAAAAACATACCCTTTCCATATGATTTATCATTATTTTTCAGCAAAATCTTAAAAAAAGTTAAAAATATATAATAAAAAATCGAATTTGTGCACATTTGTAATAATTTTTCGTAACTCTTATATTTTTTTATATTGCTTCATGTAATTAGCTTTCATTTGACATACTAAACATCAAAATCGGTTAACCCGTTGGACTTGTAGAATTTTTTAAAGCTTTTTATGTAAAAGTGGCGCCATCTCTGTTCCCAATGGAGCAAACTTCGACTGCTGCGACTGAAATTGCTTATTTTGGTCCCTACTATAACTGTACCAAGCGGTTTGCTTTTAGACAAAAATGCAGCTTTTTGGCCAAATATCGCCATAAGGCCTAAGGCTAACATGCGAAAAAGCCTCCACCTGATGCGACCCCAGACCCAAGAGCTCCTCTCTCCCGCCACTTTACAGAAGATCTCCCGGACGTAGATATAGACGAAATCGCGGCGGCTCTCAGACAGCTTAAGAATGGGAAGGCTCCCGGGGAAGACGGAGTGGCCTCTGAGCTACTTAAGGCCGGTGGAAAACCTGTCCTCGAGGAGCTGAAAAGGCTTTTCAACTCTGTAATAGCCAATGGGACAACCCCGAAGGCGTGGAGCAGAGGTGTAGTGGCATTGTTTTTCAAAAAAGGAGACAAAACGCTTCTCAAAAACTATAGGCCGATCACACTTCTGAGCCACGTCTATAAGCTGTTCTCGAGAGTCGTCACGAATCGTCTGGCATCAAGATTTGACGCCTTTCAGCCACCGGAACAGGCCGGGTTTCGTAAGGGCTTCAGTACCGTGGACCACATCCATACTGTAAGGCAGGTTATACAGAAGACAGAGGAGTATAACCAACCACTGTGTATGGCTTTGTGGACTACGAAAAAGCCTTCGACTCTATCGAAACCTGGGCTGTTTTGGAGTCCTTGCAGCGGTGCCAAGTCGACTGGCGGTATGTGGAGGTGCTGAGAAGCCTTTATCAAATGGCTACGATGTCTGTTCAAGTACAAAACCATAATACAAGACCCATCCAACTGCTCCGTGGTGTAAGACAGGACAGGGTGACGTTAAGTATATCCCCGAAACTCTTCACCAACGCATTGGAGGATGTCTTCAAAACTCTACAGTGGGATGGACTGGGCATCAACGTCAACGGCGAAAGTCTCACGCATCTCCGCTTTGCCGACGACATAGTCATAATGGCCGAATCGCTGCAGGACCTGCAAAAAATGCTATCTAGTCTTAACTCTGCCTCGAGACGTGTTGGACTTGGGATGAACTTGGATAAGACGAAGGTCATGTTCAATCAACACATAATCCCCGAGCCGGTCTCCGTCGAAGGTGTAGTCCTTGAAGTTGTCCAGAAATACGTGTACCTTGGGCAAACTTTGCAGATGGGAAGAGACAACTTTGAGGCTGAAATCACCAGAAGAGTGCAGCTTGGTTGGGTAGCATTTGGAAAGCTGCGTCACATCCTCGAATCATCTTTGCCACAATGCCTTAAGACCAAGGTGTTCGATCAATGCGTCCTACCAGTCATGACCTACGGAGCCGAGACGTGGAACTTGACAGTAAAACTGGCCCACCGGCTACATGTCACTCAGAGAGCTATATGGAAAGGTCTATGCTTGGTATCTCTATAATGGATAAAGTCCGGAATGAGGCCATCCGAAAAAAGACCAAAGTGACGGACATAGTCTGGAAGTGTAGCAAGCTGAAGTGGCAGTGGGCTGGCCACATCTGTCGTAGAACCGACGGACGGTGGAGTAAGCGGGTTCTCGAGTGGAGGCCACGCCTCGGCAAGCGTAGCGTTGGACGCCCTCCGGCCAGATGGACCGATGACTTGAAAAAGGCGGCTGGTAGCGACTGGATGGCAAAAACGGGAGATCGTGCCTTATGGCGTTCCCTGGGGGAGGCCTACGTCCAGCAGTGGACTGCAATAGGCTGAAATAGAATAGAAATAGATAGAAATAGTTTTTCAGTGTTAACATGTGAAAGATTTTTAAAATTGGCGCCATTTCCGTGTCCAAAGACTCGCTGGCCAGACTCTATTTGTACTTTTTCAAAATGCTTAAATATCTGATTTTACGAATAAAAAAATGTACTTATTTCAATATAACGCAGCAGAAACAGCCTACCTATTCTAGGTTTTCATTTGCCCTTAGGTATAATGTCCAAGGAGGTATTCGAGATCTGAGCCAGAGATACTGTCACTATAGTTTAGTGAACAAACATGAATGATGATCTTGTAAGATGAGACGATTTAAGCTTAAAAGGACGGCAGGCCTCGATTCTGACAAGACAATTCCTTAGCAATTTATTATTAAGAAAACTGGAATTCGATAGCTTAGCTGTCGTTTGTTTCCTTAATATCAGCATAAAACGTTTATTTATTTATCCTAGTATAGGTAATACTGTTATAAGTTTCCTGTCTGTATACGATCATCATTTATGAAAAAAAGGTTTTTGAATTCCAGTTTCCCTGTACAAGGAATTCAAGCAAGCAACCTTTGCGCGGTCGCAAATCCAACTCTTCTTCTTACCTGTTTAACGATATTGATGGGAAAAAAGGAATGCAAAACAATCAGTCTGACATTCACTATGTTAACATCTACTGCGACAATATTATTGAAGCATTTAATTCAAAATTTAATACTCGTATCAGCTGTCGTTCTAAGTGAAGCTAATGTAATGCATGCTAAAGATCAATCGACGCGCAAGGTTACGTACGTGACGAGTTGCGATTATCATTGGGTATTGTGCTGTTATGTAACCGGCATCATGATCTAGTCCAGACTGGATAAGTTTGCAGAAGGCAACTTAAATATCCAAGATAGTACAGATCCTTTAGGACTAGAAAGTTTCAGATCGTTACGTCTTGCCGTTCGTTTGGTATGTCCTACACATACAGCACTAGATCCATTTAGGTACCTTCATAATTATTTACATGTTAAACAAACCAAGCCACAATAACGCCTGAAATTTTAGAATACCCACCTACATAAGAATTTGCACTAATTGCGCTAGATCAACCTAATTATTATTTTCTTCTTACAGCATCAATCCTCGGCTTCGCACTTGTGGCGGGAAACTTCATCGTGCCTACAATCATGGCGAAATATGGCAGGAAGACCGCAAACCTGATATCCATCATACCCTTGCTCATCGGCTGGTTCTGCATACTACTTGCTACTAATATTACTTCACTCTTAATAGCAAGGTTTCTACAAGGAACAGCCATGGGCATGAGCGCTTCGCTCGGCCCCGTTCTGATTGGAGAATATACGAGTCCAAATAATCGTGGGGCGTTCCTTACTATGATATCTTTAACCATAGCTACAGGGGTTTTAACTGTGCATACCATGGGACTGTACCTGACTTGGCAAGTGACTGCTTTAGTCTGTGCTTGTATAGGGTTCGTAGATTTACTCATTGTGATATATTCCCCTGAATCGCCGAGTTTTTTGGCGGATCAAGGCAGGTACGACGATTGTAAGAAAGTATTCAGATGGCTAAGAGGTGACAAAGAAGAAGAGGAGTTGCAAAGAATGATTGATGCTGCTGTGATAGTAAGAGAAGCCAAAATGGATGCTAATATAGACGAAACGTTTGTGAAGAAAATTCGTTCTTACTTGGTATACTTCAAAACGACCATTCGTAAAAGAGAGTTTTACTGGCCTATCTTTATTATGATACATATTTATACACTAGGCCAGTGGGCTGGAGCGAATATATTAGCAGCGTACACGGTGGATATTTTCCAACATGTCATTGGAAACGATTTTAATTTGACTCTGATGATCATTACAATGGATTGCCAAAGGATTATTTCGAATGCTTGTGCTGTGTATGTGATAAAGAAAGTTAAAAGACGCAAAATGTTACTAATTACAGTAATGTTAAATCTTTTCGCCTTTTTGGCTACAGCTGCGTATACATATTTGAAAGCTCAAGGAAAGTTACCTTTTGATCATCCAGCTATTGGCGTTCTTTTAATACATATTCACATGTTCTCAATAGCTACAGGAACTGTACCTCTACCGTTTATTATAGCTGGCGAACTATTCCCTCTAGAATATCGAGCTTTGGCGGGCGGTATAAGCGTTCTATTTCTGTCGTCAAATCTCTTCATAACCGTCAAAACGGTACCATTATTATTCAGTACAATAGGAATTTACGGTGCTTACGTTTTCTATTCGGTAGTTGTATTATACTGTCTTATTATCTCGATGAAATTCCTACCAGAGACGAAGGATAGAACGTTGCAAGATATCGAGGATGAATTCAGAGGTAGACCTCTATCGCCTGAAGAGCTGAAATCAGTCGAATCGCTGGCTTCCTGGAAACTACAGCATAATCATGATAGGAGATGCAGTAGTCCTGTAATATAAATTTTTAATTAAGTTCTTGTTGGTAGGATATAGGTAGGTAGATAGTTCCATTCCATGGCCCACCAACACCCATTCATTTCATTCATTTTGAGTCTGTTTCAAACCTGATTATCCTTTGAGTTACGTTTTTACTCAGGGTTTTTATTTGGTTTCACACAATGATTCCAAAGTATTCAGAATCACTAAAGCTTTGCGTTAAAGGATCACCGTCTTCATTCATATACAGGAACCATCTAACTAGAAATAAATATGTACCTAGGTAGTTACATAAATACACTTAAAAAGCATACTTAATTACTGTACAAATAAAAGTGATATTAATAGAATAAGAACGTTTAAGAATAAGTTACTAAGTAATTTTCACTATTCAATTATTGTGTTCCATCAGTATTTTAGGTGGTAAGAAGACATTATACTTACGATTTAACTATGTTATATTTGCATATAGTCCGTCCAGTTCGTGCGCGACCTTCCCTAGGGGTACAGACGGTGGGAGGGCGAGGAAGCACGTCATTTTATTATGACGTGCGGCGCGGATGCACGCGTCACCCCTTCCCCGCTACACCTCCCGCTACCCGCTGACATCTCCCCCCCGACGTCTGTCACCCCTAGGGAAGGTCGCGCACGAACTGGACGGACATTTTTCAGTGACTTAGGTACTTGAAATAAATTAGCGTAAGTATTTATTATGATTTAGTTTTGACCTTGTAAAAACCATAACAGGTTGGAATCACAAAACTGTATTTATTTTGTAAATAAATATATTTTAACACATACTTGCAAATTATTTTCTGAAGGAAACCTCATGAACAAGAGCCAGACGAAGATAATGTTATGATTGAATTGAATTGAATTTTGATATTTTTTTCCTTTATGTGCATAATGTCCATTTTGCAAAATGTCCAGTGGTGAAAAAATGACCAGTTTGCATAATGACCAGTTTGCAAAATGTCCAGTTTGTTAAATGTCCAATTTGCAAAATGTCCAGTTCGCAAAAGTCCCAGTTTATATGAAATACTGGGTCACGGACCCATGCGTTTTGGGGAAAGTTGTTCGGTTTTATGGTCTGAACACCCTTAATTTCGCTAATATGTGTTTTTGCAAACTGGACATTTTTCAAATTAGATTATCTTCAAACTGGACATTTTGCTATTGGACATTTTGCAAACTGGACATTTTACAAACTGGACATTTTGCAAACTGATCATTATGCAAACTGGACATTTTTTCACCACTGGACATTTTGACCTTTTCAGTTACTAGCTCGAGCATTTTGTGATCGATCACTGATGATCAGCATCCTGCAGGCGCAAAGCAAGGTCTTTCTGTTCAGCTGATAAAAAGTCTGTGGTACGATTCCGAATCTAAATATCTATAATACCATTACGGCAAAACTAGGAGAATGGTCCATGAATGGCGAATGAATGGAACTGGGTGGGATCGAACCAGGCTATGATTGGCCTACGACAGTAACGTAGGTGTAGGGTCGTCCGAAATAAAACACAACATTTGCATGTACGTCTAGAAAACCCTTTCTTCGCCAAAACATTACATTCATCATCAATATTAATTAATCCATAATTTACAATATAATCTGTTATCTATCCATTCGCTCGTTGCGCGCTCGTACGTTACATTTTCAGTTTTACTTAAACACTCGTACTAAGAGTACGGCTGTTATTTTTAAAATTGAAAAGGTAACTTGCCATACAAACAACATTTTAGATTTCAACAAACAGAAATAAGAAAGTATAATAATTAAATTTGAATTATTCAAGTCCACACCTATGAAATCGCCATTTCTTACAAAAAAGTTTAACGCGTTCTTTTTCCCTATTTTTTTACTTTTTGATAACGCCTTACCAATAAACAAATAACCTATTAAAGTTTTCATTTTCGAACATATAGCTGGCCATGCATAAATTACATCACTACTTTGAAGTAGGTAGGTATGATAAACGGCAAATTCATAGGTGGGGACCGAGTACTTCATATAACAGTCCTGCAAATACTTATTTAATTTTGAATTAACAAGAGGTGATTAACTAACTATTCAAAATATTTCTTTTTTATTCCTGAAATCCATTCGACGATGAAGAACTATAATCGCCTATCTTACATGTTAATCACATGAAGTTAGGAGATTATAGTTTTTCATCGTCGCATTATGATTAACATATAGACTTAAGACTTTAGCAAAAGGCGCTTGTTAGCAACGTTTACATCTACACATAGTGCATCTAGATTTATATATTTTAATAAATAATTATTTCCATCAAATATTTATACATTTCTCGGCTTCGATATGATATTTACATATATTTTAGGCGTACGCTGTGTCACACGTATGCCAGGGCAGTAAATCTGGCATATGAGTGACACAGCTTTGGCTTCGGTTAACAATTGATCAAAAAGTTGAGGCATTGTATACATAATAATATTTTATTATAGTTCTTCATATTCAGTCTTTGCTTATCCTTACTCAGATATCAGAGTTTTAAAATCGGCATATAGCTCCAGCTGTGTTATAACTTGAAATGTACAAATATTCGAAATTTACTGAATTGTAATTTACCCTTGTTAAGAGTTAGCGAAACCAATTAACCCAAGTAAGTTAATTTAAATATAAATCTAAGAAAATTCTTAACATCTGATCTGACACTATGCATTCAACATTTGCATTATTTTACGTGCAACAATTTATAATAAGACATCCTTAAATTTTCACGCTGATCTTGACAATATGTATTTTCCCTTTCCAACGTAATGTTATCCGTTGTCCGCATTGATTTGTCATACTTGACTACGTGAAAAGTTACCCAGTATCTTACTATACAAAACATTTAATAAAAGCTCAAATTCGTTATTTCCACTTCATTTCATGTACATTCAAATATTCATTTCACCACTTACACAAAATGATAACAAAAAAACACTAAGTTTACTAAAAAGTACCTAATAACTTAATTTTGTGATTTTTCGTTTGGAAAATTCACCCTGTTCGCATTTAGTTAGACCTAGGTGAATGGAGGTTACATTGTGATTATCGTGTTTCGATAAGAGCACTGAATAATACTTTTACCATACAATAGGTCTAAAGTACAAAACACCTCACCCTGTTATCGAGATAAAGTCATACTATGGACACAGCACTATTATAATAAATGTATTAGTAATATTATAAAATGATAATTGATTGATAACAATTTGTAGTTCGACAAGTTCGTGTGCGACGTTCGCTAGGGGTGACTGACGGTGGGCGGACGAGGTACTCAAATGTCAGAGGGTAGCGGTTGGAGCACCGGGGAAGAGAAACGCGTGCAAGGATACAAGGATACACATTTCTGCGGATCCGTGCCGTGCCGTGCGTCATATTAGAACGACGTGCTACCTCGTTCCCTCCACCTTCTGTACCCCGCGGGACGCCAGCGCACGAAGTTGTCGAACTATAATATGTACAGAAAATGTTTTTATTCATGATTCTTACTGATAGCAAAAACAAGTCAAGATATTTTGATAATTTATGGTCCAAAGTTTAATATTTGTAGTAGTTCTAAAAGGAGGAGATCATAATCATTTTGTAGATAAATCACAATGAACTGAAATATAAATGAAAACATTACAAATATGTTCAAAAAGGTATGAGATGCGGACGTCAAACAGATTATATTTTAAGCACCGTCTCACATGAAAACTTACTTAGCCATGTGTAAAAATATAATTCATAATAATATTTTCAGCATCTCATACTTTTTTAAGATTAGAAAAACACAAAGGCATTTAGATATATACTTATAATCATTATTATAACAAGTAGATGTGTAAAAAACTAAAACCCGACTGCGGTGTTTCAATATTATATTTTGCGTTTAAAATCCACTATTTGGAATTTAAGAGATGGTAGTAGGGCCAATGTCACTCACGCTCCGAGACGAATCTAACGACGCCTTATATGTACATATGTCCGCCCAGCCGTTTAGCAGCAGCTCGTGAAAAGTATTTCTTCTACATATACATTTTATGTAGGTACACAAATACTCTCGAAAAACATAACCCTCCTTCTGAGTAAGTACTCTGCTTTTTAAATGCTTCTAATGACTATTACACAACCCTGCTACACATGACGAAAGTCGCAGGTTCAAATCCTGCCTGCGAAAATGTATGGCAAATCGAGTCTCGGTGCAAGATAAGTGAAATAGCTACTTTAATTGAATTTTGATATTACTAAAAGTGAAAATATAATGTGATACTTTATTATTAAAGTACGGAAAATGTAAATGCCTCTGTATTTTACTAATTATTTTACTCTAAAATTCATAGTGCATACTAAGATTGATTTGCAAAATTATGTGACAATACTTTTAATTACTTTAGACAAATATAAAAAAAATAACAATCAAGACGCTTAGAACTATTATCACTAAAACGTAACGAAACTGATTATTTTACTGAAGCTATAAAGCATTATATATTTTTTCTATTTACATAAGTGATGGTCAAGGTGGGTTAAATTTTGTAAGTTGGATGTCTTTTATTCATAATATTTAACATGTTTAATTAATCTGTCAAAAATAACTACATACAATAACTTTTATGTATGTAATAATAATAATTATTAAAAATCAGATCTTTTAACCAAAAAGGAAAAGAAAAATTACAACTTTAATTCATTAAAGAATAATACAAAATCATTCAAAATATTTATTAAAGTCAATGATAATCTACTTCAAGAAGAAATGCTTAATTCATTTCACTGGATTTTGTAAGTGTGACATTGTGCAAGTAAACAGGGTTCAGACGCATAATGTACGTATCTCGAAATGTCTACTCGTCGCAAAATACCTCTTATTCAGAATGTCGCTTTCGCAAAAGGAAATCTGATGACGAGACATTTTGCGATGAGTAGACATTCTGAGAAAAGTACATTACGCGTTTGATAGGTATAATGACAACTGTGAGTTTAATTTTAGATTGTTTAGTGTACCTATTTTATAATTTTTATTGTTTCTAGAATTTTATAGCGATGCCACTTTGAATTGGCTATTATTGGCTTCATCTCCAAAAAAACAATTTTATTTTAATATATGATCAAGAAATAAATAAATTTGAAAAAATAAATATATTATGCTTGAACTACGCAAAGGTAGAAATAAAAATGCATCCCTAGAGGAAAATCCTAGCGATAGATAGCCAATGAAAACTGCCATCACTACAGCTAAGCGTATTGAAACTGCGTCACGCGTATATTTAAAATACAACATATGTAAGATTGGTACAGCAAATGAATAGCGTTGTGTGACGCGCTTCCCGTATGGATAAAGTAGTCGCCTTGCACCAATAAGCACGAGCCGCCTACTCAATTTGGACGGGTTGTAAGGCCTAGCACGCACGGGCTTCACGCGTGACCCAGCTTACGCCCTAAACAAAAACATATTGGTCCTTGCTAATTGTAAATATATAAAATATTCATGTCATATCGTCTGTTTGTCTATTGTTTACATTACATCTATCTATTCTACAATTTAATATATCATCTTGTGTATTTTGAGGATCTTTCCCAGACGCTGTTTCGCGGTCTTCATACCCTTTTTCAGTCTTGAATCTGCGGGAAAAGTTTACATTATAGAAACACATGATCAGTGCTAGGTGCAATCTGCATAAACTTTCGTGTCGGGAACAGGAACATTATGTTACTATACGACGTAAAAAAGTGACTGCATTTAATAAGGGTGACAAAAAAAACGGTTTCTGTCTTATGGGTCGTTGTTCAGATAATGCATTTTATGAGTATTTAAGCACCTGTCCCATGAATGCACCCTGTCGGTATTCGATTTTCCCTTACACGCTGTATATATAAATAATGTGTACTCACTCTTATTACTAGCCGCGGGCTGCGCGGGCGGCGGCGGTCGCCGGCTCTTCGTCGCTAGCACTGCGCGCTTTGCATTCTGTAACAAAGTACGATTTGCAATATACATGAATATTTTCTTTTTGAAGGACAAAAGTTGTTCAATGTCACGATCTGATAGACCACACGTGTTTGAAAATGTATTATTGTGATAATTTATTGAAATAGTATAGCTCTTTATATTTATTTTGATACCCCATACGATTGTCTCCACAAGAATTATTTTTAGTGCCACACAAAAAATAATTCCGCCATCTTGAAATGTAGCGGATGGAATCTTTATTTCCTCGGATGGAATTCTTCTTAATTTTTCTTGTGTGAAAGCGCCATACGACCGCCATACGGCCTAGTACCACTGAGCAATGCGACTCAAACTCACATCAGTAACGGTCAGTCACACCACGTCTGACAAAAGGTTGAGGGATACACATCAACTCTCAAATCCCTTAATCACTTCTAACAACATTAACGGGAAGGGTATAGGGTCATGCTATTCTATGCCGGTACCACACTGCAATCTAAGCCGGCATCATACGGCAGTACGTATGTGATGTATTATACGTTACCTGTGGCTGGTGCGGCTGCAGCGGCTGCGGCGCGGGCTTCTCCGCGGGCTTGGCGGCGGCAGCGTGCAGCGCCGCGCGCACGCACTCGCGCCGCACGCCCGCGCGCGCTGGCCCGCGCAACCGCGGCACCAGCCGGCCGAGACGCGCGCGCGGCGACCACGACGAGTCCCTGAGTGCAAATGTCGAATGTCATTAAGGTGAATAAAACATAAATAATGTTCTGTAGCTAAGGGAAACGGTCCTTATTTATTTACTTTATTATCTGGCAATAATGACTATTTTAAAGCGATTTTTAACGTAATTTCATGGATGAGATTTGTTACCAAAAATTATGTAATAAAGAATACATACTTTTTGGTGCTGTGACCAAGATTACGATTTTGATTAACAGACGAACTTAATCAAAAACGTAATCCTGGTCACAGCACCAAAAAGTATGTGTTGTACTTTCTTGCACACCAAACTACATTTTTATTGTAGACTTTGAGAATTGCATGCTATGTTAAATTGATAATTTATCGAAATAAAACCAATACACCAGACTAAATGGGTGAATCAACTATTTCTTGTAACGCCGTATTTTTGGAAAAACTCTTATGTTTGTCAATATTTGTAAGTGTAGTTAAGTTTCTTTCTTTGTTAGTTAAACAGTCCATACAAATTAAGTAGAAAAAATTGCATTTTTAAAATATTTATTAGCATAAAGTCGGTTACCCAGGAGACAATACCATATTTTCATACAAATCTGGGGACACCATGTGTCCCCTGGCAAACCGCTACAAAAATGGTAAAAACAGAAAAAAATATAAAGTTCCTTTAGCACAAAAGTAACTATACAGGGTGTAACGGAAGGGGTATTACAAGCCAAAAGGGGCAGAACGTACTGGTGATATTAAACCTTTAGCGAGGACTGTAATCGCCAATTCAATCATTTTAAAAAGTAACATGATCAAAAAAAAGGGTAACAGTTCCCGATACGAGTTACTTGCCCATCACTAAAGTGGGTCCTCCTAAACCTCACCTTCAAAGAGTGCTATCAAGTCATACCACCTCCTGACAGATATGCTTCCTCGGCGATGCATTACATTGAAGTTTATCAAAAGCATTGGCAACAAACGCAACACTAAAAAGTAGCAATGTACACAGTCTTACCACTCTTTGTTCATGTTTTCCTGGTATTCTCCCACTATGAAATGGCAATGTAAATGACGTCAACAACGATTTTTTTGTTTTTTAAGTACTTTTTACCATTTTACAAGCTCTTATTCTAAGTAAAAATCTAAGGTAAAATAGCATAGCATACATTTTCAATGGATTCAACAACAGATCTACGAGTATGTTTGACTTTACACAACATGACAAACGTTGTCAAACAGCTATCTTCTTCTTATCAAACCAAAAAGAAAACAGTTATGTCATGTCATATCAGAGTCTACGTAGATTGGCAGTCAAACTAAAAAGATCCAAGGTCTTTTTGACCTAATGTTGAATGCCTCCTTGGGATTTATGCTTTCCTATTCCATATTCCATCTTATCTTTAGGTGTGTTTTCTACGATATTAGTCGGAAACAAAGTTGGCAACAAACCGTGAAAATGTACTAGGATTCCATATTCTTAAAAAGTTCAGCCAAAGTTCCTTTTCAGCAAAAAGTATGGATGATGTATGCCAATTTTAGCAAAGAGATGACAGCTGAGAATAAAAATAAACAATACCCATTGATAGGTAATTGTCACTGCGACGTTTGACGTTTTTGTAAAACTTATGAAAACTAATAAGTAATAACAAAACGAGAAATTGAACTTAATTAATTTATTTCGCTGAAGACTACAATTGTTTTATCTAAAATGACCATTAAAAAACTAATACAGTATGTGGTAGTCAAATAAGTATCTACGTGCAATAACATTTGACTAGGACAAAAATAGTCAACAATAAGTAGGTCATCGGGTCGTTGAACGACTTGGTGTCCCACACGAAAAGAAGAAGTAGGTACCTAGGACAAGAACTAATTCAGCTGCTTTTTCTGGACCAAGACAGGGCACGCAAAAATTGAAGAGATCACCATTGATTTTTGCAGAAGAATAAGCTGCTTTGTCTTGTGGTTTTTTCCACACAAGAAGAAAATCAAGACTTCGAAAAACAAAGAAGTATGGCGAAACTGTTCTGAAGGTCTGACTGTGCATTTTTTAAAATCCCTGGACATGGACAGTGTAGTGCAGTGACGTCGAAGGCATCTAAAGGAGGCAGCTCTGTGAACTTAAATTTTGAATAAAATATTAAGGTTCATAGCTTATTTTTTTCATTTACTTAAAATTTGTAGGAATAACTGTGCTTTCTTGTGTAGTTAAGGTGCAAGTTCGTTCATCGCGACTGATCACGGTCGACGACATACGACAAACACGCGCTTTTGATGCGACAATAAGTCGTAATCTCTGATTTCATACTTCCTGTGCACGTTAGACGTTTGTCGTCGGCGGCAATGAACTGTGGCATCAAACAAACTTTCACCCTAAAGGTTGTTGTTTGTTCATCCCGCACTGTCACATAGCCTTGCACGAGCCTTGCACACAGCACATCTCTGAATTGCCACGAACTTCGACCACGCGAGTTTTTCGCATGTTGTCGACCACTTGCGGTGATAGGCTGCAATGAACGAATCTGTACCTTAAGTACGACAAACAATGCGCGGCATCGGAGATTTATTTTTTGACAGTTTGTGTTGAGACCTACCAGGTTAGCATAAAATGAAGAAAACTTGTAAACATTTTGTTTGATGGTTTTGAGGACGACATCGTGAGGGCCTCGGAGCTTTGTTTATTGACAGTTTGTGTTGCGACCTACCAGGTTAGCATAAAATGAAAAAAGCTCATCTAAAAATTTTGTTTGAGGGCTTTGAGGACATCGTGAGGGCCTCAATTTCGTTAGTGATGGGAACGATGAAATTTGTACTACCTTAACATACTAGGTTACAAATGTTATTTTTTCATTTCCAAAAATTTGCGTTTTCCGGTGTGATACTTCACACAAATGTTCCATACCACCAGTACGTTTTGCCACTTTCGGCTTGTAAGGGTCTTTCCGTTACACGCTGTAGATATCTAATTTATTTATGTATCTATGTTATAATATGTAGATTTATTGTGAGGCTCAGAAACAAGTTTTAATTAGTCGGAAATCGCGTTACAAAAAAAAGTTGATTCACCCAAATATTAAAAGCTTCATCTTTAAACATACTTGTCGGACTTTGACTTGGAATCGTGTCGGCTTCTTGAATTCCGCCGTCTGGACGTCGTCCATTCTTCATCTTCGTCCGAACTCATTTCTAAAGATGGGTACACTGTGGGCAAAACACATCAATATTAATATCAATCAATAGATAGTATAAAATGAAGTTTCTAATAAAAGTTGCTCAGTTTAACTTAACCTTATATAAGGTGTAAAAAAATCAACTGCAAATATTTTAAGGGGTGAATCAGCCCGTGAAACTGAACAACTTTTCCCAAGGAACATAGGTCGAAATATGAAAAAAAAAATTGGACCTCTCATACAAAATGTACCAGCCGGTTGAGTCAATTTGTATGGGAGGCCCAAATTTTTTTTCATATTTCGACCTATGTTCCTTGGGGAAAGTTGTTCAGTTTCATGGGCTGATTCACCCCTTAAAATATTTGCAGTTGATTTTTTTACATCCTGTATATAGGGTGAAATTTTACTAGTGACCGATAGCGAAAACTCAGAACCGGCTAGTGATAAGGAACAACTTTCGCCAAGAAACGTAGGTCGAAATCCGAAAAAAAATTAGGACCTCCCATAGTAACTGAAATCAGCTGATCGGCATGTTTGTATGGGAGGTCCAAAAAAATTTTTCGTATGTCGACCTATGTTCCTAGGGGAAAGTTGTTCCTTATAACCAGCTGGTTCTGAGTTATCGCTATCGGTCACTAGTAAAACTTCACTCTATATACTTTTGACCGCGACATTATTATAGCTAGTAGGCTCACCATACTCGTCGTCACGATGGACCTCTTTGATGACGTCTTCATCTTCGGACATCTCTTCGTCCGCACTGCTCGCCGCCACGGCCTTCCGAGACCGCGCTCTACTGCTCCCTGGCGTACTGCTACTTGGGAAATTAAACGGTATTTTTTATTGCACAGTCATTTAGCACAATTGATAAGATAATTATTTAAAGTAAGCTGTAAAAATATAACCAATTTCATAGTGGAGAAACCTTAGATATATAAACAAGCTGTCAAAGACAGTTTTTGTTGGCATTTTATAGATGTCGCTGTTAGTTATCTAGAACGCGCTATCGAGTTGTTCTTGTGAAAACTATATAAAGACCTATACAATAAAGCCTCGTTAGTTCCTCATACAAGCAAAATGTAGTATTATTTATAAGTGGTAGTTGGTCAGTTCAGGGCCTTTTCATGGTCCTCATCAAGCCGGATCAGCGCAAAGTGGAAGAGCGCAAAATCCGCCGCGAGTAAGTCTTCCGAAACGCTGGAAGCTGGCCTGAAGTCAGAAGGCCATCGACGTTTTTGCCCAGCCGCGCCGCCATGCCGACGGATGCCATGCGACGCGGATTTTTGGACGCGCTGCCATGCGACGACGTTTGACCGCGCCGCCTTCATGCCGCCGCAGATGCTTCGCTGCGCCGCCGCGCTGCGAAGCCACCGCCGATGGCTAGACGAAGAGCCTGCGCTGGGATTTGATTCGTGGCAGTGAATCAAGAAATCGGTCACCGCCGCCTTGTGATATCAAGAAAAAAATATTTCGAACACGAAGACTACCGAGTTCGAAGGTGGGCGGAGACCAAGATCACAAGAGTATTCACAAGAACACAAGAGTTTTAGACACATAAGGTCGCGCTAGCAAAATGGCACAACTGTAAAAAGATAAAGAGCGCACTGCACCGTACAAATAAAAAAAAAGAATTCAAAGAATGTTAGTTGCTCTTTGGGTAATTCTATTTCCTAAGATGGACACAATATCGTGGTGTGCATGTATACTGGTGGTGGCTATACTGTCACATCAGGTGTCGGCTATATATTTGCTGCATATCGGGGTGGATATTAGTCGCAAATGGACAAAAAGAGTCCCGAAGGCATTGAAACCCACACATCGCACCACAATCTTTCAAAGGATCCATTCTAGAATGTCACATGAATTAGCGCAACAGAAAGTAAGAGCAACACATACAATACAACGGGAGCAATGCACAAAACAAAGAAAGAACTGCTTGTAGAAACATCAGTCAATCGCAGCAAACCTTTTAAGATATAAAATATTCTGGATTTGGAAGACACTCGTTTTTTTCAAGATGCCACTGGACTGAACGCAGAACTACTTTACTAACTTACTTACCACTTCTGAGAACTCACAATACCAAGCTGACTAGCCAAGCTGGCAGTCGCATACACTGTCAAATTTCAAATTAATCAAAAAAGAAATTCGAACATCAGAGAGTTCGAAGGTGGGCGGAGTCAGGCTGCTGTAAAGAAATATTTATGGACCTCAAGGTTTCGTCAATTACAAATAGAAGTTCCGGAGAACTTCATACAACGGAATGATGAAATGGAAAGAAATTGAAGGAAAGACAGATGAGAACTGTTCAAACACGTAAAGAAGAAAAGCAATAGAATGAACCAAAGAAGGAACGTTTTGATAAGCAATATTTAGAGAGGAAAGACAGAAAAAGAACTGTACAAATTCGTAAAGATCGGAACAGTACTTGCAGAATGGTAAAGAAAATGACAAAACAACCTTGAAGGTACAATACAGCACAGACCATTCGTCGCCTTGACAAAAGCGTCTTGAAATTTTGACATATCTTTGTTGAACCCAAGAGAATACTGAAAAGAATATGCAAACCTACATAAGAAAACATTTGTCCTAAATCAAATCAATATGCAGTCCACTTAAATTCGAAGATGACAAAATGTAACGGAGCATATGAAAAAAGAAAGACTTTTGGAGTGATTTACAATGTACCTGAAGAAGAATTTTCATTTGAGGATAAAAACATTATCCTATAGAAGAACAAGTGAACTGATTTCTTCAGAACTTTTGTATTATTTACTCTTTGAAGTGTGTATTTTTTAGAAAGTTTTAATTTGTTATTCGTTTACTAAGAACGAAAATAACGTTCTTGGCGGGCGGAATGTCAAAGACAGTTTTTGTTGGCATTTTATAGATGTCGCTGTTAGTTATCTAGAACGCGCTATCGAGTTGTTCTTGTGAAAACTATATAAAGACCTATACAATAAAGCCTCGTTAGTTCCTCATACAAGCAAAATGTAGTATTATTTATAAGTGGTAGTTGGTCAGTTCAGGGCCTTTTCACAAGCTATAGAGTGCACCTAAAAAGTTAGAACGGGTGGCCGTAGTAAGAACACAACCTCTCTGTCGATCTGTAGCAAAACGTCATTGACCTATTGAATGATTATGTATAAATTCTCATACAGGACACAGCTGCTTACGCTTTGACAGTACGGCGGCGAGGGAACTTACGCGCTCTCTATAGCTTGCTTATTTATACTCTAAGCAACAGCCACTAGAGTCCTTAATGAAAAGATGTGATACCTTTCTGCAACAGGTGATTCTTCTGTTTGCGGTAGTCCGAAAGTCCTCGGTTGTGATGATGAATGACTAAACCGTTGCTCGCCGATACTCAGCATTCCCGCTACCGCCGCGTCCTCGCTGCGTGATAAATTAATATTAATAAGTCAGTCTATTTCTATTTCAGCCTATTGCAGTCCACTGCTGGACGTAGGCCTCCCCCAGGGAACGCCATAAGGCACGATCTCCCATTTTTGCCATCCAGTCGCTACCAGCCTCCTTTTTTAAGTCATCGGTCCATCTGGTCCTGAATCAGTCAGTAAAAAGAATGAATTATTTTTACACACGTCTAAGACAGCGGCAATTTTCTATCTGCCACACCGACTGTCATTCATTGATCATAGAGAAGAGAAATTATAGTCCGACAGGTTCGTGCGCGACCTTCCTGCGGGGTACAGACGGTGGGGGGGCGAGTAAGCACGTTATTTTAATATGACGCGCGTGCTCGTTTCTCTTCCCTGCTACACCTCCCGCTACCCGCTGACATCACCCCTCCCAACGTCTGTCACTCCTAGGGAGGGTCGCGCACGAACTTGCCGGACTATAGTTATGTTACCCTGGAAGGGCGGCGGCATAAAAACATTTTAAAAATTAAGAAAGGAAAAATAGAAACCGTAGAGCGTAGACATAAATGTTCGGAAAAAGAAGCGAGCTGTTCTTCTGTAAATTCTTTATTTTGTGACTACAGTTGTCGCAGGCGGAGTGCCGCTCGTCTGTATGCAAAGTTTCGCTGGTCTGTGGGAGCCCTTAATAAAAGACCAAATGCTATTTATTTTGCTGAAGCTAATGGAACTTACGGTTCATCAGGTGGTTGAACCTCTGCCAGTACCGATGCCTGTATGAGTGACTCTATCCCATTGGTTGGAGCGGGTCGCGCCGCCGACGGCCGGTACGCGGGTTGATTACCCGCTGCAATAAACAAACACATATTAGTTATATTACATATCATCACATGTGGTAGCCGCTAGGTATACTGCCACACCTAGTCCACTCAGGGTGTTTCGTAAAAGCCGACGTAGAGTTTTGACATCGGCTGAATATCTGCCGACTATGGTCAACAGCTGTAATAGCATTCTCACAGAGGGTTGACGTCAGGCAGGCGGTTGGTCATAAAACACAGCCAAATCCTTTTGCTACGTTATTTCGTGTTCTAAAAAACATGTTGCGCCGACCCTAAATGATTTGGGACAAGGACAGGAAGATGATGATGACATATCATCACAATCAGCTAATTATTTTTGTATGGCTGGTGCAACTTTATTAACCACTAGCAGCCCGCCCAGCGGTTTCACCCGCTGCTACTTACCTGTTTTCCCGTAGAAATTGGATCTTTGCCCGTAGTAAAAAGTCCATTACTCCGATCCAGCAGAGGTAAATGTGCGAGCAGAAGCGGCCCGTCATGCTGAATAACTTTTACTTTGAAGCCATGGCCGTATCTCTTATAGTTTAGATGGGATGCTGGTGGTCTTCATCAGGTACTCCAGATCCTCGATGACCATGTGCCAGAAGAAGCGGCCCGTCATGGTGAACAACTGGGATGCTGGTGGTCTTCATCAGGTGCTCCAGATCCTCGATGATCATGTGTCAGCAAAAGCGGCCCGTCATGGTTAACAACTTTGTCTATGAAGCCATTGCCGTATCTCTTATAGTTTATATGGGATGCTGGTGGTCTACATAAAGTACTCCAGACCCTCGTGACCATTTGCCAGCAGAAGCGGCCCGTCATGCTGAATAACTTTTACTTTGAAGCCATTACCGTATCTCTTATAGTTTATATGGGATGCTGGTGGTCTTCATCAGGTGCTCCAGATCCTCGATGACCATGTGCCAGCAGAAGCGGCCCGTCATGATGCACAACTTTTTCTATGAAGCCATGGCTGTATCTCTTATAGTTTAGATGGGATGCTGGTGGTCTTCATCAGGTACTCCAGATCCTCGATGACCATGTGTCAGCAGAAGCAGCCCGTCATGGTGAACAACTTTTTCTATGAAGCCATGACCGTATCTTTTATAGTTTAGATGGGATGCTGGTGGTCCTCATCAGGTACTCCAGATCCTCGAGGGCTGACAAAAAGTAATCCATGTCCTTCTTTACTATGCTAGTAATATCAGTGCTAAATTTCGCGAAGATCGGTAAAGCGGTCTGGCTTATTTGGGTAATATCCGCTGTATTTCCCGCTTTTCCTGCTGCTTACCGTTTTCCCGTGGAAATGAGGAATTTTCCCGTGGTAATAAGTAGCCTTTGTTACTCAGGAATGTTGTAGCTTTCTAATGGTGAAAGAATTTTCGAAATCGGTCCAATAGTTTCGGAGTTTATCGATTACATACATACAAAAAAACAAACAAACAAACAAAAAAACAAACAAAGTTTTCCTCTTTATTATATTAGTGTAGATAGTGTAGATTGGTTCTTAGGGAAAGTTGTTCAGTTCGGTTCGACCTGTTGAACTAAACGTTTTTGGGGAAGTCGGTAGTTTGTTACCATTCTGTAATAGCAGCAAGGTATTATGACATGCGAACTTGGCTTACTGTTTGTTTTTTCGCTTACCTGACTTAGCTTTATGTTTCGCTTGTTTCGGCCTTCGCCTGGGGGCGGGCGTTTCGTCTATGAACAGGTCTGCGTCTTCATAATCGTACGTGTTCGATACTCTTCTTCTGACCGGCCTTTCTGAACGACGCACGGGGGTGACTGGCGGCTTCTGTTCTTCTATTACCTGTATACAAATACACAGTCTCCTGAATGACTCTCGAACTTTTGTCAGACGTGGTGTAGGTAAATAGCCAACCCCGCAAGGGATATATGCGTGATTTATGTATGTATGCAGAAACAAGTATTAAATCAGCACAGTACCATCGATTGGGAACATTGTGTCGCAACATTATGAACGCGTATCACGCGTGTATCTTGGCAATTTGATGTGTGTCGCGGGCGGCGTTTTCTGTTTCAAACACATTGCATCTGCAGCATGGGAACTAGTGAAGACGGCGTTTGTTTTAGATACAATGTTACTGGAACATGTATCAGAGACAGTTCGTGGGGAACTTCTGTATTTACAATGTTGCGGAACAAATGTTCCCAATAAATACGCACACCTTTCGTTACACGAATATACTTCTGGGGTTTTTAGTGGAGAGCTCCAAAATTAAATAAAAGCTCTTCTGGCTGAATATGTTATTTATCTCAAACGTAACACTTACATAATTTGTAGTGACAGGGGTGGTCGCATACTGCTGTGCGATTGCTGCGTCGTATGAGGGTAGCTGGTTGTGATGATAGGCGCCGTTCAGGGGTTCTGACACAGGCACGTCACTGTAGGCTGCCGACTGAAAAATAAAAGTAAAATATTGTCCAGTCATGACAGCTAGCCATCTTCTGTTAGTTGACACAACTTACTTGCGACTAAGTCACTGTACTGCCTGATTCTCAGAAACAAGAAAATATAAATGGCGTTTTCTCGCTTGCACTTCTTCTTTTCGAGTGGGAGACCGAATCGTCCAAACACCCAATGACATGCACTAAGCTTACATACACCGGGGGTTAATGCTTTTTTCCTCCTTTTAATAATGGAACCACCGCCATTTGATATATTCCCTTTTTTCTTGAATTAGGTAGTAGTCAACTTTATGTAAAAGTTTCATAGAATGTAACGGTGGAATGAGTCACCCCTTAAAATACTTGCAGTTATATTTTAAATACTGTACTAACGCATACCTGATGTGGTGCTTCCATTTCATACTGATAGTTAGTGTAGGACGCGTCAGGCCCGCTCTGGTACCCATAGTCGGGCTGGTAGGCAGGTTTAGCAGCGGAGTAAGAATAGTCGGCCTGTATGTCCTCGGCTGAGTACATGCCTGGAACAATAAATAAGCGTTCATCGGCTCGTTCTGTGCCCCAGTCACAAAATAGAGAGTAAACAGAAGATTCACTTTCACATAGTTCGAGAGCCCAGGGGGTAAGTGGCTATCTCATAAGGTACCACGATAGGCTAGGTTTGGATCGTTAACCAAGACTTAAACAAGTCGTATGACCCAGGTCTGCCAGAGCCAATCCTGCCGAAACATAAAAATAATCGATATTTTTCAGAGTCATTTTTTCGTAAAAAATATGTCATAAGGTACCACAATGAAAGTGCTGGCATCAGTTAACCATTGAAAAATTATGTAAAAAAAGCTTGGTCTGCCACTGCGCACCCTGCCGGAAGTGCTTGCCAGACCTCTCCAAAGATGCCCTTCCGACACCCCTAAACTATCTCATCGGGTACCACGACGCGACCACCACAACATAATAGCCAAGATCACTCTGACAATAGATCACAAGGTCTGCCAGGCCTAAACTTGCCGCATCCTAGTGTTTCAGACATTTGAAGTTGTAGGTCCAGTGTATGAAAAATGACCTATATCTTTTTCCCCCCGTGTTTGATTTTGATGGTGCCTTAATACGAAATGCTCTCCATAATGAGGAGCTTCGAGTCATATAGGACAGTTGGGTGGAGGGTTTCAGTATTGAACGCAATCCTGTCAAAAAGTTTGAAATGGAGGTTTGGTCTATGAAAACTGGCCTATATCTTATTCCCCCACGCGCCTTAATATGAAATGCTCTCCATAACTAGTAGCTTTGAGTCATATAGGTCAGTGAGGAGGAGGGTCTCTGTATTGTACACAATCCTGTCAAAAAGTGTGAAATTGTAGGTAAAGTGTATGAAAACTGGCCTATATCTTTTCCCCCACTGGTTTGATTTTGATGGTGTCTTGGTATGAAATGCTCGTAATGATTAGGAGATTCGATTTGTATAGGTCAATTGGATAGAAGGTCTCTGTTCTGTGCACAATCCTCCTAAATATGAAAATATTCGATAACTTCTGCAGATTTTATCAGTTAAAATTGTCATATCATAAGGAACTCGAATAAAAGTGCTTGCATCAGCTTACCATTGACAAACTATGTTAAAAAAACTTGGTCTGCCACTGCGCACTCTGCCGGAAGTCCTTAGATGAGATAGGTTAGGGGTGTCGGAAGGGTATATTTGGAGGGTCTCCCAAGGACTTCTGGCAGAGTGCGCAATGGCAGACCAAGTTTTCTTAACATAATTTATCAATGGTAAGCTGATGCCGGCACTTTTATTCGGGTACCTTATGATATGACAATATTAACGGCAAAAATCTGCAGAACATATCGAATATTTTCATGTTTAGCAGGATTGAGATTTTTTCCGTTAACATTGTCATTTCATAAGGTACCCGAATGACAGTGCCAGCATCAGCTTACCATTGATAAATTGAGTTAAGAAAACTTGGTCTGCCATTGCGCTCTCTGCCAGAAGTCCTTGGGAGACCCCTCCAAATATACCCTTCCGACACCCCTAACCTATCTCATCTAAGGACTTACGGCAGAGTGCGCAGTGGCAGACCAAGTTTTTTTAACATAATTTGTCAATGGTAAGCTGATGCAAGCACTTTTATTCGAGTTCCTTATAATATGACAATTTTAACTGATAAAATCTGCAGAAGTTATCGAATATTTTCATATTTAGGAGGATTGTGCACAGAACAGAGACCTTCTATCCAATTGACCTATACAAATCGAATCTCCTAATCATTACGAGCATTTCATACCAAGACACCATCAAAATCAAACCAGTGGGGGAAAAGATATAGGCCAGTTTTCATACACTTTACCTACAATTTCACAATTTTTGACAGGATTGTGTACAATACAGAGACCCTCCTCCTCACTGACCTATATGACTCAAAGCTCCTAGTTATGGAGAGCATTTCATATTAAGGCGCCATCAAAATCAAACCTGGGAAATAAGATATAGGCCAGTTTTCATAGACCAAACCTCCATTTCAAACTTTTGACAGGATTGCGTTCAATACTGAAACCCTCCACCCAACTGTCCTATATGACTCGAAGCTCCTCATTATGGAGAGCATTTCGTATTAAGGCACCATCAAAATCAAACACGGGGGGAAAAAGATATAGGTCATTTTTCATACACTGGACCTACAACTTCAAATGTCTGAAACACTAGGATGCGGCAAGTTTAGGCCTGGCAGACCTTGTGATCTATTGTCAGAGTGATCTTGGCTATTATGTTGTGGTGGTCGCGTCGTGGTACCCGATGAGATAGTTTAGGGGTGTCGGAAGGGCATCTTTGGAGAGGTCTGGCAAGCACTTCCGGCAGGGTGCGCAGTGGCAGACCAAGCTTTTTTTACATAATTTTTCAATGGTTAACTGATGCCAGCACTTTCATTGTGGTACCTTATGACATATTTTTTACGAAAAAATGACTCTGAAAAATATCGATTATTTTTATGTTTCGGCAGGATTGGCTCTGGCAGACCTGGGTCATACGACTTGTTTAAGTCTTGGTTAACGATCCAAACCTAGCCTATCGTGGTACCTTATGAGATAGCCACTTACCCCCTGGGCTCTCTAACTAACAGGACCCTGTTCAGAATTATTGCGACTGTCAATTGTTACAATTGTCAGCCAGGGTAGCTACTGTCAAAAATCTCAACATAGAAGAATATCAAAACAGCAAACGATATCCGTTAGCCTGCCCTCGTCAGCCGTTATCGATAGGATGCTTGTCTCGCGTGTTTAGCTTTGTTTTTTCTATTTGTTACATTTTATATGGAAACGGTTTCAAGTTCTGACGATGACTTGTTTGACATACTCCATCTTATGTCTCACGTCTACTCTGCGGAGTTTGAAAGAAAAGAACAAAAGAGAAAATATTCTGAAATTGTTAAATTCTACAATTTGACTCACCAGCCCCGTAAGCGATCTCCCTAGGCAGCTGGTCGTTGGTGTACAGTATCTGTTGCTCCTGGCAGTCCACGCCATCCTGTTTGGAGATGGTCCACTGCTGGGCAGGCTTGAGGCTGCGCAGCGGCGTGGTCAGTTGGGACTTCAGTATCGAGTGCTGCTCCGCAGGGTACGGAGGCGGAGGCTGGGCGCGCGATGATGACGGCGAGCTACTGTGATATAAACATATCGATCATTTAAATGTATTACATAATAGTAGTTTTACATAATTATATGCAGTTGCATACACTATTTTATCTACACTCTACAAGAAAAACTATGAAAAATAATTCAAACCTCCGCACTGCACTATGGCGATTGCAAGTCTATCTACTGAACCACCAACTGAACGACTTTTGTACATAAGTAACTTTTTAACTAAACGTTAAAATGGAGGCTCATAAAAACTGAACAAGTTTTAAAATTAAAAAGCATTTATCGGTGAATTTTAATTCGAAAAATGATTGAAGCAAAGATTTAATAATAAATAAGTCCTCATAATTTCAAGTGTCGTCCCGCCCGGGTGACACTTGTTTTTTTTTTTTTCATTTGACTTACTGTTGGCCAGTGTTAAATTTGAACAGATTACAATTTGGGTACGCGGGTCAATTCGTTTTTTTTTTCAAATACTAGAAATCGAGTTACTTTGTAGCTGCCAGTAGTATCAAAGTTTTTTTTTAAAGGCTGTATATTCGTAATGCAGTTGATTACGTTCGTACTTTCGATTCTGTAAAACGAATATTACGAAATGAGTGTAGATAATAGTAGTTTATGCAATTGCCTTATAACAAGAGGCTTTAGGATGTGAGTGTCTGTTTATCACACGAGGCGCAGCCGAGTGTGATAATCGTTTGACACGAGCATTCTAAAGCCTAATTATATTGCAATTGCATACACTATTTTATCTACACTTTACAAGAAAAACTATGAAAAATAATTCATACACCCGCACTTCACTATGGCGATTGCAAGCATATCTACTGAACCAACAACTGAACGACTTTTATACATAAGTAACTTTTTAACTAAACGTTAAAATGGAAGCTCATAAAAACGGAACAACTTTTAAAATTAAAAAGCATTAATCGGTAAATTTTAATTCGGAAAATGATTTGAAACAAAGATTTAATAATAAATAAGTCCTCATAATTTCAAGTGTCGTCCCATTCTTGGATTGTGTCGTGACATTTGTTTTTTTTTATTATCTTACTGCTAAATGTCGATATCATAAAGTAAGAAAAAAGTACTTTATGACATCGACATTTTACTTTATGATATCGACATTTTTTTTAAGGCTGAATGGCTGTAAAGCAGTTGCTTATACATTTGCTCTCGAATTTGTAATAGGAACATTATGTATGAAGTGTAGATAAATACATATATCTTGCCTATATCCCTTGCGGGGTAGGCAGAGCGTGAACGGCTATAAAAATGGGCCCTTTACTTACACCATGTCTAAAAAAAGTTTGAAACTCATTCAGAAAACTGTGTATCACCATAGTGACAAGTTATTACGGGAAAGATATGGGGTGATGCTATTCTAAGCCGGCACGACAAGGCAAATGCATTGATATAAAGAAACCACTCAATACATAACTTTGCCATTAAGATTGCATCATTTGTTCTATCGCACAGAATCCCCTTTTTACCCGACTGCCTCAGAAGGAGTTTTTCG
The DNA here is from genome assembly GCA_024500475.1 of Phthorimaea operculella. Taxonomy (NCBI): domain Eukaryota; kingdom Metazoa; phylum Arthropoda; class Insecta; order Lepidoptera; family Gelechiidae; genus Phthorimaea; species Phthorimaea operculella. The sequence continues at coordinate 5,437,597 of JANFCV010000007.1, read as the reverse complement.
AGTGTATGTATGTGGACAAGAAGATTCTTTTTAACGGGCTACAGCCCAAACGGAGATTTGGAATGAGGTGTCGTTAGATTCTTCTCAACAGCGCAAGTGACACTGGCTATATTAAAAAATCTTAAATTCAAAATAGCGCATTTTTATTGTAAAAACAACTTTGAAATTATCACTGTCGGCTTTTTGTTTTTTTTTTTATATATCTGCTTGTTCTAGAGTTAACTTTTATACTCACTTCAATTTGATCCTAAGTATATTCTTCCTTTCGTCTGTTTCGACGTAATTCCGAAAATCCGGCGCAGCGTCTGGCACTTGAAAGTTCTGATAGTGAAGCACGTCTTTTGTTGCCGTTTGGAGCCCGTTTAGTAATTTGTTAGTCTGTTCGTCGATCGTCGCGAATGCACTGTCATATAAAACCTGTGGAGAAGAAAAAGTTCTTTGAATTTATAAATCGGCACTTTCTTTGTTCTATCTTTCTTTTTCTGTTTATTGAGGCATTCCTCGACTCGCTTTTTCGAACCTTAAGAAAACGTTTCTTACCTCCTTATTATCGATGAAAAGCTTATCCGCATATATTTTTTCTTCAGCAAATTCTCCGTTTTGTCCACCTGGGACATTGTGCATGATCGGTTTAGGCAGGGTCAACTTTAGTGATTTCTTCGGTTGTGCCAGTTTTGCATGGCTTTTTTTGGGCGGTGTGGTTTTTATCTTGAAATCCTGGAACAGATGGATGCGTGAAATCATATACGAAATGAAGTCGTGTGGTCTAGAAACTGAAAATTCAGACCTATAGTTCCAAAGTGAGATTTTTGAAACTGTAGAAGCAATACGATTTCGCATGCGACAGATTCTACTATTCAAGACTAATGAATTCGTTTATTTACGGACACTGCTATAATAAAAATATTCTCGTTTAAAGTAGTTACATTTCTCACCTTATCTTTGTTCTGAGCTTTTCGTTTATCGATCGTTCTTAGTTCTTTACAGAGCTCTCTAACCAATTGGCCCGAGTTGAGGCACTTGGGTACATTATCCCTTTTCGCGCTGTCCGTGCTTTTGAGAGCATGCCACTCTTTCAGCGCGTTGGTGAGGATCTTTATCCCGCGGAGGAGTAAGGGGGGAATCTGTTGCGGAGGGAGCTGGATGTTGTAGTCGCTTAGGGTGAAGTCTTCGTCCTGGGGGAAAAGAATTACCTTTTTAAAACTGCTTAGAAAGGCATCAATGGCATACAGCTTTCACGACAAGAAGAAAAATAATCCAGTATTCTTCAATATACAAAATGAATGAAGCCACTTTTTACGTTTCTGTATTCTGTCTGTCATGGACACCACCAGTAAATGACAAGTTACCTGTCCTTGTAAATCAGGCAACGGATTTTAAACAGAGTAATTCATGAAGAAAGATTTATATGCACAGTGCATGTTGGGAAAACGTCTTAATCCCACGGGAAATGCGATTGTGGGACAGGCCGTTTTCAAATATTTAAGCATTTTTGACACATTTTAACATATTTAACACAAACCTGCGTTTCTTCATTATGTCTTCTCAGCATAGTAAGCAAGTGAGCGCCCGCGTACCAATGCATCGCTTCAAACAACGGATAACGGAATGCGGTTGGAGTTTCTACACGACGCTCGATCTCGTAGATTCTGCAATATTTAAATTTTTTATGTACTGAATACCAAATTTTTACTTCCCGTTTTAGTTAAACAATTTTTGGAAATCTTACAAAACTTTGTACCGCTGGCTATATTTGATCCAGCGATCTTTGCAGTCAGCAGCGACATTTTAAAGACCTTTTAAGACATTCCTCAAATAAGTGACCAGATTTACTGGTATGCACTACAGATCACACGTCACATTTCAATGAGTGATTAGATTGTTGACACTTTGTAACATCTACTTACTGCAGTTGCATCTCAATGGCATAAGAATGTAGCAGGTTTCCTCCAAAGACCAGCGAGTCGCGAGGGGTGAGTACGGCATGTATCCAGCCTGTGGGTATGAACATTGTCTGTCCAGCTGTTAGTTCCGCGGTGCCGTACCATTCCACCTGGAAAAGGGACTCTCATAAAGACAGGCGAAGACGAATCCTGTTGTAAATTATAAGCTTTATAAGTTTGCATTAAAAAGGGAAATCGCAGAATAGACTCAAAATATTCGCAAGAACATAAAGTTATAATAAGTGAACTATAAGATATTACCTGATCGCCGAAAAATCGTTCATTTTGATTGTTTGAGGCGCTCCATTGTTGGTAAAGAGCCAGGTTTGTGGTCGTCGGAGGAATCAGGTAAAATATCTGAAGACAGAAGAATATTCTAAAAACATGACGTCAGTACAATGGCAGAATAGTCGGCTAGTTCTATCTTACTCGTGTGAAAATGTAGTTCACAAAATTTTCTTATGGGGTCAATGAAGGCTTGCATTAATAATAGTTGACAGAGAGACTTTTTCACAATGCATTACGAATTTCGCTAGCAGCAGCGAGACATGACTTTGGAGCAAGAGGATGTCACTATCAATCTCATTACTTCAGCCTTATAGCCCTAGAAAAGTTATGATCAATCATCAATGGAACAAGAGATATTCCTACTACTTACTCATTTATTTATTTTATTACATACGAGGACGAACTGCTGTTTTACATAAGTTCGAACTTAAGACGAACAGCTGCCTATACTTTTTACACTTCTTATTTATAACTATATCCAGCTCCTTTCTAGATACTACTAGAACGCCACAGACAAATGAAACCTTTTTCGCGCAGCGCTACTAGACACGCCTTTTGTCAAAATTTCATACAAGACAAGCCTGTCATTTTTGAATGTTTTTGAACGAGTTTGTCATTTGAGGCAATTTGAGGTGATAGCTCATTTAACCGTTCCGTACGCGTCATATTTTGAAATATTGTATGAAATTCTATGCCACTTAGGGTGCTGTGCGTACGGTTCGGAACAGAGTGCGTTCACCCTAAAGTGTTGCCACAACCGTCTTTTCAAAATACACATATCCGTCGCCAAAACCTAAATTTGGAGTGTATGAGATTGAATAAAAAAAAGGGACTGAAAATGGCCCCTTCATCCCCGTGGTCCACCTCCTGGTCCACCTGGTGGACGTTATTTTTTCCCTGTGATCCAGGACAGGTGTCAGCTGTCACACAAAAAAGTGGTTTATATCGGAAACTATGCATGCTAGACTATTAGTTTCTTTGGAAAAGTTGTAGGCCTTAACAAGATCTACATGACAGGTGTCAGCTGTCATACTAAAAAGTCGTTTAAATCAGAAACTATGCGTGCTAGACTATTAGTTTCTTTAGGAAAGTTGTATGCCTTAACGAGATCTACATGACAGGTGTCAGCTGTCAAACTAAAAAGTCGTTTATATCGGAAACTATGCGTGCTAGACTATTCGTTTCTTTGGGAAAGTTGTAGGCTTTAACAAGATCTACATGACAAGTGTCAGCTGTCAAACTAAAAAGTCGTTTGTTCGGAAACTATGCGTGCTAGACTATTAGTTTCTTCGGAAAAGTTTTAGGCTATAACAAGATCTACATGACAGGTGTCAGCTGTCATACTAAAAAGTCGTTTATATAGGGTGTATTTTTATTAGTGGCGGATCCGTTAAGGGTGTGTTCTGTCAATGAAACTGAACAACTTTCCCCAAGGAACATAGGTCGAAATATGAAAAAAATTTTGGTCGTCCCATAATAAGTGTGTTGGCCGGCCGGGTCAATTTGCATGGGAGGGCCATTTTTTTTTCATATTTCGACCTATGTTCCTTGGAGTAAGTTGTTCAGTTTCATTGACAGAAGACACCCTTAACGGATCCGCCACTAATAAAAATACACCCTATATAAGAAACTATGCGTGCTAGACTATTAGTTTCTTTGGGAAAGTTGTAGGCCTTAACGAGATCTACATGACAGGTGTCAGCTGTCACACTAAAAAGTGGTTTAAATCAGAAACTATGCGTGCTAAACTATTAGTTTCTTTGGGAAAGTTGTAGGCCTTAACGAGATCTACATGACAGGTGTCAGCTGTCACACTAAAAAGTCGTTTAAATCAGAAACTATGCGTGCTAGACTATTAGTTTCTTTGGGAAAGTTGTAGGCCTTAACGAGATCTACATGACAGGTGTCAGCTGTCACACTAAAAAGTGGTTTATATTGGAAACTATGCGTGCTAAACTATTAGTTTCTTTGGGAAAGTTGTAGGCCTTAACGAGATCTACATGACAGGTGTCAGCTGTCACACTAAAAAGTCGTTTAAATCAGAAACTATGCGTGCTAAACTTAAATCGTTTTTCATAGTTAATAGTAGTTTATGCAATTGCCTTATAATGAGAGGCTTTAGGATGTGAGTGTCTGTTTATGAGATGTGAGTGTTTGTTGACACGAGCATTCTAAAGCCTAATTATATGCAGTTGCATACACTATTTTATCTACACTTTTCAAGAAAAACTATGAAAATAATTCAAACCTCCGCACTGTGGCGATTGCAAGCCTATCTACTGAACCACCAACTGAACGACTTTTGTACATAAGTAACTTTTTAACTAAACGTTAAAATGGAGGCTCATAAAAACTGAACAACTTTTAAAATTAAAAAGCATTTATCGGTAAATTTAAATTCGAAAAATGATTTGAAGCAAAGATTTAATAATAAATAAGTCCTCATTATTTCAAGTGTCGTCCCGCCCGGGTGAAATTTGTTTTATTTTTATTTAACTTACTGTAGGCCAGTGTTGGCTCAGGAAATAAAAAAGCGGAATATTCGTTTAGTTTTTTTTGTAATACTAGACATCACGTTCCATTACGATTCAAATTTTAGTATGGAAATTATATTTTAAGGCTGCATACTTCTTAATGCAGTTCATTACGTTGGTGCTTTCGATTCTGTAAAACGAATATTACAAAATGAGTGTAGATAAAATTATTTACCTACCAGCTTTCTATTACCTACATAAAATGGTTTTATAATGGTAAAAGAACTGAGTAGCAGGCGAGGCTTAGAGATTTAATATGTTAATGTTTTTGATTGGATCAAGTTTATTGGGTGTTGCACTCGTTTTCCAAAAAGGATCGCAAATCAATCACACCAAGCCCTACAACTTACGTAAAGAATTATTATAATATTAGTGTAAACATTTATTCAAAGTTGCTTTCAGAAATAAGGTGAACCGGGTGAACCATTAGTAAAACCCTGCCCTTGAGTCCACCTATAGCAGGTGGACTAGGGTGCCACGGGGAAAAAGAAATACCCGTGGTCCACGTAGGCATTTTCACCTTTTCTTGTGGACTCGTACTGATAGATGACTGAATGTCAGTGTTCTAGAAACTGACATCCTCTGATATTATAAAAGATTAAGTACGTGTCAGCCAGAAAAAAAATCAATGAGTTGAATGAGACAACTTTTGTCTGTCGTGTTTATTTTTAGAATTAGGTACATAGATAGGAAGATAACAGCTACGTAAAAAAAATATTCTCATTTTTTGTTTAAGTAGTTTTTTCACCAAATCACAACAAAGATCCAGATAATAAATAGGTATATTGCCGAGTAATGTTGGCGTTGAATAGCATCACCCCATCTATCTACCCTTGAGTGTTAAAAACCAATTAAGTCGTTCCAGAGAATGGGCAGCAAAATTCTCTGTGAATACATCACCTTGAACTGCGCTTGCCAATCCGCCTGCCAAGCGTAGTGAGTATGGCAAATACCCCCCTAATAAGGGAAGGCCTATGTCTAGCAGTGGACTGTTGCGGCTGTTATAGTACAGCATGTTTTATTGTATCATAAGTATTAGAGTAAGGGCGATTTACAATAGTCCTAGCGGTAGTTCAAAACATGCTGCACCTGAGAGAAGAGTTCTGAAATTTGGTACACTTAATCTTTAGGGTAAATGAATCGATTTGACTCGTAGTACACAATTTAAAAAAAATCCTGTGAGGAGTAATGACGTCATCTTTTTTTTGTATGGGAAAAAAAATTTTTTTGTTCCAAAACCTATCGTGTGTGGTATCAAATGAAAGGCCTTGGTAAGCCGATTCTAAAAATATATGACATTATTATACTTAAGTCACTTGTATAAAATTAAATAGGAAATAATTCTCGAAACATGCCACGTTTGGGCTTCTCCAGGAATGATACGGTTGAATCATTACTTATGAAATATACGTAATATAATGTGTAATATCCTCATCTCTAACCTCAAGAAAGGTACTACGGATTTTTTGTCTCTTAGTAATTTTTTTTGAATTTTAAAGTTACAGAAATTTATGAAAACACACTTAGTTGAAATTTGGCATCGAAAGTTCAATTTTGGACACCGAGAATGATAAAAATATAGCCAGATGAGATTCCAATCATATTATTATGTACATCACATCATATTCGTTTTGCAAAAAGAATGTTATGTGCTTCGGAGGGCACGGTTAACCGTCGGCCCCATAGCAGTCGCTCTCTATGAATAATAAGACGGCGGCGGTCCGTCAGGGTCGTCAGTTAGGGTCTGAATAGTAACCATGGTTCATCGGGTCGTTCGTAGACTCGGTGTCTCAGTTTTCAAAACAAGATTTATTAATTATAGGATACAAATGCGAGAGAAGTTTTCGATTGATGGTTATATTGATCATTTCTCTATACACACATTAAACACACACCGGCAAAATTAACGGAATCTATACATAATAATAAAGTTGTAGAGGGTCGAAAGCCTGTACATAAAAGATATTGGAAAACAAATCGTCAGCAAATTCTTGAAATTGATAACAAAACACGTTTCAAAAGTATTTACATATTTTTTCCGTTTAGATGTTTGTATGTGACAGCATCCTGAAAAACTACTGAACGGATTTTTTAAAGTTTGGTACAAAGATTGCTATCGCATTGAAGAAGGTAAAGGCAACTTTTTTTCTCCACTTGAGGGACTGGATATAAATCAAAGGTTTGGAGAACTACAGGAGATACATATACGGCCCCGAAGTAAAAATAATTCAGCTTGATTGGGCCCTCCTGCTAGCAATTAGAAATCAAAGGTTTTGAAAACCTGATGTAGACCATCAGGTGTACCAAAAATAGCCCAGCTTAAATAGGTACATGAGATATACATATGGCCTCAAGAAAAAGAATATTTAGCATGGCGGGACATTTCTGCTGGCAAATAGCTAATGAAGGTGATGGATACCCTGGGAATAAATGTAAGTATGCTGGTGTAGAAATAATGTGTGTATAGACAAACGAAAATTATAAAGATGAACCAAAACTCCTCTCGCATCTGTATTTATCATCTTATAATTAATAAATCTTGTTCTGTCAAGTGGGACACTGAGTCTACGAACGACCCGATGAACCATGGTTACTATTCGGCCCCTAACTATCGACCCTGACCGACCGCCGCCGTCTAATTATTCATAGAGAGCGACTGCTATGGGGCCGACGGTTAACCGTGCCCTCCGAAGCACATAACATTCTTTTTGCAAAACGAATATGATGTACATATGACTAAAATCTCATCTGGCTTTATTTTTATCACCCTCGGTAACCAAAATTGAACTTTTGATGCCAAGTTTCAACTAAGTGTGTTTTCATAAATTTTTGTAATTTTAAAATTAAAAAAAAAATACTTAGAGACAAAAAATCCGTAGTACTTTTCTTGAGGTTAGAGATGAGGATATTACACATTATATTACGTATATTTCATAAGTAATGATTCAACCGTATCATACCTGGAGAAGCCCAAACGTGGCATGTTTCGAGAATTATTTCCTATTTAATTTTATACAAGTGACTTAAATATAATAATGTCATATATTTTTAGAATCGGCTTAGCAAGGACTTTCATTTGATACCACACACGATAGGTTTTGGAACAAAAAATTTTTTTTTCCCATACAAAAAAAAGATGATTTCATTACTACTCATAGGATTTTTTTAAAATTGTGTACTACGGTTCAAATCGATTCATTTACCCTAAAGATTAAGTGTACCAAATTTCAGAACTCTTCTCTCAGGTGCAGCATGTTCCATACATTCGGCCAGCGAGCCGCTAAGGCTACAAACAAAATGGTAAAATTACAAATAACACGTGGGAGTCAAAAAAGGACGGCAAGTTCGAGAAATATAAGCTGGTGGCAACACTGGGAATGGCAATTCGGTAAACCAAATTGGCAGGCTATATTGCTCAAAGGGCGTCTCTATCGGGGACCGCGAATGACGTTTTGGTTCTCTGTGTAGAACGCCCTTTATCTGCGCACACGTATTTTCGTGTTCTAGAATAAATTGAATTCAATTCTTTTTCAAACGTGCACATTATACTTTACAATGTGGCGTGTGCGCAGAAATAGGTCGAATCGCGACATTAACAGTTTTGCTCCTGCTTGCGCTATAAAACTAGAGACATGACTGATTTGATTAATGTATCTCTTAGTCGCTTTTTATGATGCCGACTTCTTTTCTTCTATATTATTATATTAATGTAGTTAGTTATGTCAATATATGAAACAACACAAGCCTAAAATGCTCTCGTAAATTTTACGATTAGGGTGTAATTGTGAAGCTGTAAAAGAAAACATTATTTTCCTGTACAGGAAAAACTTACGAATATCGAGATTTTCATTAATCAAATCAATGAGGTTTTTTACTTTGCGCTAGTACCAATCGTGGAACCTCGAGATCTTGAAAATTGTGGTTAGGTACTTCACTTTTCTTATTAGGACCACAAGCGAACTTTAGATAAAAATGCCTGATAACAATGATACTGATGATAAGGTGTTTTAACTTTATAAAATCATTCGCAAGCGCAGCAGAAAAAGTACGAACCGTAAGTTTTACACTATCAGGATTTTACACTTGGTACCGGTGGTGCTTTAACTAAACTATCATGAGTTCTTCGAAATTGACGGTATCTGCGTCAATACGCGACGTTACCACTATCTACTAGAATCATACTATAGTTGAGAAGACCACTCGCTACATTCGCCGCCGTATGGCGGTCATATAGCGCTCCCTTTCCCTTTCCCGTAAACTCAAGTGAGAAATTGAGCGCCATACTACGGCCGCGAATGCAGCGAGTAGTCTTCTCGACTATGGCACTGATTTTCCCCTGCAAGTGGGTAATTTTTAGACTCTCAGTTCCTGTGTTCTTGTCCAATGGGCGCGTCCACACCAAGCGAGGCCAAAAAATTACGTGGCTCACCTGAGGCAACACATGCTCGTACTCGGGCAAACGCGCGCGTGCCGAGTCAAAATCAACGCGCCTAACTCACAAATATAACATTCGCTATCGCATATTATGTTGAACGCCAGCAGTTTTAGTGTAACACATGATCTAATTTGGAAGTGGACGACACGAAGCATCAGCATAATGACGTTTCCGTGCGGCAGAAAGACTGTATTGTTACTTTTGGATGCCATTTATTTGCCGCCATCGATGTGTCGGCCACAGCTAATAAACGCTACATTGTATTTGATAGAAATCTATTGAGAATTCCGATGCCGTCTTTTCTACTGCTCATGTCATAAAATGTTTCTTATATTTTCAAAAGCATAGCACCCAAAAAAAAGGAAGAATAACTTAACATTGCTTTGAAATTAAACGTTATATCTATCGAACCATAATACAATCAGACACATTAAACCTGCCACAAATCTCGAATGGTATATCACGTGTTGATATAAATATTAATAATATTTAACAATATTCTAGAGAATCAAGTGTAATCCATTATGATGCAGATGGCCAATTAAATGTGCATGTGAGCACATAAGATTAGTCAACATTATTGCTCATATATAAAAAGAATATCACAAAAAAGGTACTAGAACTAGACACTCTTATTGCTATGATAACAACCACAAGTTAGGGTAATATTTTTACCATTGTAAAATAGTCCATAGTATCTCTCTTACCTTTTTGCCATGCAGCACATGGTACCAAACGCTGGTGCCGCCGAAGTCGACGTGGAAGTCCGTGTAGGAGCCCTGCGCCGACATGAGGCAGTACTTCTGGACGGCGGGGCGCGGCGGCCGCTCCTCGGCAGCCGGCCACACGGTCTCGGCCCAGTCCAGACGCTTCAGGATCGCCGGGGGATCCACTAGTGAGGCCATACTGGATCGAATAATTCATCCATTAGTAGCTCCTTTAGGATAGGAAGCAAACCCAAAGCTCATTTCTAAATATGTGTATGTAATAGACGATCTATGTAACTAGTAGTAACTACTGAACTATTTTGAAAACTATTATCCAATAAAGGTCAATACAATTTTCTAGTACAACAGTCCATTTAAGTGAGAAATATACTAACTTGGTGTCACTGAACTCCAAAGACAGTACATTTAGAACTTTCTCATCCCGGTGCTCTGGGGGAGTTTCAAAATAGTCAACAAAATCTATGAGTGGCATCCGAATAGTTGCTTGCTTGCGAACATCTATCACCTCCACCTGAAAATTAATTAATAACACTAAATGTAAAGAAAATATCACAGAGTGGCGCAAACACCGAAATTTATTGATAAAAGCCTAATGTTTTTGCCTTAAGAACTGTTATTTTATTAAATATGCAAGTCATTGGATCAACAAGTAATCAATGTAAACAATTGTAAGCAAAGCAGTTTAAATGCCTTGTGGATAATAATATGGAGCATCTTTGTTTCATATGATCCCTAATAGGTTACAGGTAAAAGCAATGTGATACATACATACATAAATCATGCCTATATCCCTTGCAGGGTAGGCAGAGCATAAGCGGCTGTAAAAACATGTAAAAACTTTAATGTAGGTTAAATATTAATTTTACCTCCATTTGTGCCCCACAGAATCTTAACACAGATCTGACAGTAAAAGTAGCAGGATTAGGAGTCTTCATCTCCAATCCTTCTGAAGTGGCAAACAGTATAGGCCTGTTGAAACCTAAAATCAAAAAACTCATTTTGTAAAGTAAAATAAGCATTTGTAAAACTTGGCAAAACAGTCAACAAAACAGACAACAATCATATAGATAGGTGTATTTTAAAAATACAAGACAAAAATCACAATAATATAATGTATTTTAAGATTGGGTCTGGATAATTTTTCCATCTAATACAGGTCAAAATAAGCAGAAAATTGTTTAAAAAATGGTCCATCCTTCAAAATATTACTAGTAATTTCTTTTTATAGATACACATGTACAAATAGGCAGCTTTTTTCCCAAACAACAGTTTTCTTCTAAGCAGACTACATAAAAAGAATATCAGCAGAGCAGTGCGCTCATTTTTTAAATTCATCAGTTAAAAAACATCTTATTAAAATAAATCAGTGCATAACATAATAATAAAATTTCATAAATTACCATTGTCTCTAACAAACTCCTCAGTGAATTGAAGGGCAGACATTCTATTTAACGCAGCAGAAGTAGGCCGCATAGGCCTGGCTGCAAGTGCTCTCACCCAAGCCGGGCTGCCCACCTGCGACGAACGCATTTCTGCCCCAAGCTCATAGCGGTCCGAACGATGGTTGTTTGTTGGAATTTTCACTGGAAGTTACACTCATTGTGAATATTATTTCCAACTTTACACTTAGACATCTAATTGTAAGTAACTTATGTTGTGAATCACATGCAGAGAACTTTTTGTAGAATCATAAAAAATCACTTGACTAACTAGGAACCTTGAATAAAGTTAAACATTGACTAGGCAATAAAATTAATAAGAGGTAATAAAATAGCTTACAAACTGAAGGTCCATAAGTCTGGGCGCATTTAGGACAATGGTACTTGTCGATATCATCGGAATGGTAAATCTTCACGTCCACACAGCTGAAATGAAATATGCAGTGAGTAAACCACATGTACAAAAGAAAACTTAGGAAATAGCTGCAACATAGTTTTGTAGATGTGCACAGGAGTATTATCGGCCCTAAAAGGTATTCATTGCATAGAACCAGTTAGAAAACAGATAAACAGAGAGTAGGTGTTAGGAAATTGTTTATTTATACACAAAGAAAAGCCATCGAACGCATTTTGGAAGACCCTTGGTGACGACATTGTACACTAAAAACAATGCCATAAAATTCTATTAATTGGGGCGAAATGTCTAACATAGAACAGATAACAGCGGTTATAAGTGAAATAGGAAGCTCTCAATGAAAATGTAATGAAATATTTAGTAAAACATTCAGTCGGAAAAATGATGGCCGAACGGCAAGTGGCTGTCAAACTCAACACATTTTTTTTAACACACAAGGGGCACGTATCACAATAACTTTTATTTTTTCCACTTTACCTGCCATGGAACCACTCACGGCAGCAATCACATTCTATCATAAATTGTCCAATATTATATGGTTGACCACACAAACAATAGGTTTCCTTCGATGACGCCATTTTGATGGCGAGCAGTGTTGCCGGCACTCGAACATCAAAAGATACGAAATCTAGTCCGGCAGGATCCGATTGGATCCGATTTTACCCAGAAGGGTCGCTTATAATTCTGCGATTTTTGCCGTGTTTTTGTGAACCATTTTCCTACTTACTTACAAATATGAGCTGTATTTTTTCCTAATTTGCTTCTTTTTACCTTGTGTAGTGTCGTATGTAGTTTAATTGCAACGCACCTGATCATGGACGTAGGTAAATGAAACATGCTACATCATATGCGTCGCGCGTGCACACCACGCAACACAACGATAAGTTATATTTGGTCTGACATAGGTAATTCTTACTCCTCCATACGTTACCACTGGAGAAAATATGCACGTACGTACGTACGCACGCACGTATTAATCATGTAGACGTCAACGCGTGTGAGTTATTCACGTAGACGTACACGCCACGCACCGAATTCAGTCTGTGCTACCATGTGAATCACGTAGACGTGCACGCCACGCGGCGCATCCGGACTGAGCTAGCCTGTTACGAAAACATGCACGCCACGCGGTGCAACCGGACTGAGCTAGCCTGTTACGAAGACGTGCACGCCACGCGCTGATTCCAGTCTGAGCTAGCCTGTTACGAAGACATGCACGCCACGCGGTGCAACCGGATTGAGCTAGCCTGTTACGAAGACGTGCAAGCCACGCGGCGTATCCGGACTGAGCTAGCCTGTTACGAAGACGTGCAAGCCACGCGGCGCATCCGGACTGAGCTAGCCTGTTACGAAGACGTGCATGCCACACGGCGCATCCGGACTGAGCTAGCCTGTTACAAAGACGTGCATGCCACACGGCGCATCCGGACTGAGCTAGCCTGTTACGAAGACGTGCACGCCACGCGCCGGAACCAGTCTGTGCTAGCATGTGACTCATGTAGACATGCACGCCACGCGGCGCATCCGGACGGACTGAGCTAGCCTGTTACTGAAGTGAACGTACACGCCACGCAGCGCATCTCGTCTGTGCTAGCCTGTTACTGATGTAGATGTACAGGCCTCTGCTATCCTATCGTTAAAGACAAAACAAACGGTGTTTTTTTTTTGCGGTTAGATCTGTTAAACGCTCGTGCTTTTCTTCCACTGAAGGTACGTCTGGACTTAAAAATAAATACGCGTATCTACAAGGTTTTGCCTACTTTTTCAAAATTATCTTCAAATTATCCGAAATTATCCGCTGGAAGTAACGATCCGCCGAGGATCCGATTAGACCCGAAAAGATCCGAAATCGCATCCAAAGATCCGCGCCGGCAACGCTGATGGCGAGTCGCTCAAGTCAATGCTCGAGTACAGACATGTTTTTTTTTATAAGTTGTAAATTTGGAATCTAGACTTTTGAGCCGCACTATAAAGCTGGGCGCACACGTCCGAAATGCTAGCCCAGATTCCGGGCCCGGTTTCCCCATCCGGAATTTCGGGCGCCAAGCGCAGACGAACGTTTTTTCTCGGCGGAATTTTTTCCGCCATTTCTCTGAATGGCTCTGAGTGACGCGGATGTCCAAAGCACGTTATCATGGAGTTTATGGAGGATGACGAATTACTTGTAATTGCATTGCCACTGGCGCTGAACAAGAAAAAAAGTGCTGCGCTGGCACGATTCCGGTGAAAAAATTCCGGGCGTGTGCGGACTGCAGCGATTTGAACAAAATCGATGTACCTATTCGCTATGACGTCATCCGGTTTTGAATCCACCCGGTTTGACAGCGCCGCCGGTTTGATTCAGCTCCAAGCCACCGTTTTCCTTTCCGACCAGAATGCGACCGGACGTGTGCGGCAGTTAGAACATTTTGTATGAAAATATAGCATTCCGGCACCCGGTTGAGGAAACCGGGCCCAGAATTCGGGCTAGCATTCCGGACGTGTGCGGCCAGCCTTAAGGTGAACGTACACTTGCTAGAGCCCACTTAGTAGGTCTGTGCTAGTGCTAGAGCCACACGCGCCGGCTGAAGTGCTGATGGTGTGACGATAGCAAAATTTATTATAATCCGATCAAATTGCTTATAAACCTGCAAAAATCCGGAATTAATATAATATATATTCACTTAAAAGGCCACTCCGTCAGCATGCCGGCTAGTCTGGGGGCCTGGGGCGTAGGTAGGTACCTACGCCTTGACAGATGTACCTTTAGTCTAGAGTCTAGGAAGGCGTCTTTATTGCTGCGTTACAGGTGAAAGTCCCTTTCTCTCCCGTCGGTTAGAGAGGGAAAGCCTACAGAACAATGTATTTTAAGTGAACAACTAAAACTGAGCACCTTTAACTGAACAACCAAAAACCTAGTATTTAATGTAAAATCTGAACAAATGACAGACATAAACTGAAAAGATAAAGCAAAGAACTTCACAACATCAGATCCCTGAACAAACTTTCACAGCAATTTTTGATGTTTCTATGTAGGTAATGAAGAAATACGGCCATATGCCAGGCCTGGCGCACTCCGCTGCGTAGGTATAGATTTACAAGTACGTGCGGCGACACCCGCGGGGAGGTTAATCACTGGGTTGCCGCACGCCGCTCGTTCCGCACGCGCTCTTACGTTGCCGCTCTTAATTCTTTCTTTGTACTAAATTAACGTAAATTACGCGAAAATGAGAATAAGAAAATACTGCATTGCTTTTAAATGCTTGAATAATTCTAGTGATTAAAAGCCTCAAGTTCCACAAGTTACCGCGTGACATCGAAAGGTAAGAAAATAGGTACCTACAAAGATTCTAGCTATGTAATAAAATTATTATTTATCATCTAGGTACCTACTACTACAACGACCTGATGAACCCTGATGTCAGAGTTTTTGAACCTATCTGCCTTCCTCCTTTAAAATTCGAAAGTGACATCCCCACTGAGCGCGCTGACTGTGACCTTCAGGACGCGCCAGCGGCAGAAGAACTTTCGCGCGCAGCCATTCGGCTCATTTTTGCTTGCGCGCGCGATTAGTAGGCTAATATAAAAGTAGGTATCCAAAGCCGGCGCGAAGGAAATTGTACTTTATTATCGCGCGTAAAGATTTATATTTGTTGAATCGCTATGGCGGAGTGCGTCTTCTGTACCTGTACTATTATGTATTCTGTGCATATGCTGTATTTTAGTACTAATTAAATTACTAGCAATCTTTTGTACGTCTCGTCGATGCCCTGCGTGGGGTAATTTTGTATGGACGATCTAGACACACGGCAGTGTGTCCGCCAAGTTCGAGCAAAGAACCGACACACCGGTCGTGGGTTATATACACGAACCATTTCGGGCCAAGTTCGACCCACCTATAACTCAAAATCTATTTTATCTACGCATATGAAATTTCTAGTATCTGTCGAGATCTACTTACTTATCTTAAATACAAAATTTCATTAATGTACCTATTGTAGGTCTTGAGATATTAACGTCAGAAAATCGCTATTTTTACTATACACTCACTGACTGACTCACTCACTCACTCATCAAAAACCTAGACCACTTCCAGTGGTCGTATTGACTTGAAATTTGGCATGGAGGTAGGTCTTTAGGTCAAGGTAAAGGAAAAAATCTGAAAATGGCCAAGTGTGAGTCGGTTTTAAAAATAATGAAGGTGTAAATTCATACCCCTAAGGAACTAAAACAAAAAATTTATTTATATCTTCCAATGGTCGTACCGACCTAAAATTCGTTACGAAGGTTTGTAATTTAGCCAAAGTAAAGTAAAAATTGAATATGCTACGTACATTATACCGCCCTGACTTGGCAAGCTTATCAGTAAATAGAAAACGTGTAAAAAAAAAACAAGATATTGAATGGGCAATGCGCTCTAGCGTGTCAGTCGTACAAGACAGCATACAAAATGACAAAAAACAAAAAAGTTTCCTTTGCCACGCAAACATAGAAAAATTTAATAAAAAAAACTAGTCCATTTCTTTGTAAGAAGCATAGTCCATATTCAAAAATCTGAAAATTAGTATAAATGAGACATTTCCTTAACTAACTTAATCATAAGAAAAAAAGAAAATAAACCTTACAAAAATAAATGAAATCCCACCCAAAACATAAATGTGAAAGGCTGCCAAGTTCGATAATATTGTAATGCTTCGCCTATAAAAGAAGTGAGATCTAAATAAGTACCAAGTTCCATACACAGACCTGAGTTAAAAATTGTTACAGGAATGCACACTTGATTTTCCGCAGTTTGGAAAGTAGATTCTGAATAAATATCATATTAAATACCTAAAATTCTAATACTTACAAAAACGCAAACCTGTTTTTTCAGCAGTTTCCTTATAACATTTTTTTTTTCTGTACTTTTTAATGATATAACTTGGCAAGTTTTAATAGAAAATTATATACTTGACTCATTGCGTTCAGTAGGTTTATAACAAAGTGTGTGAAAACTTGCCAAGTCATATTATTAAAAAGTACAGAAAAAAATAAATAAAAAATGTTATAAGGAAACTGCTGAAAAAACAGGTTTGCGTTTTTGTAAGTATTAGAATTTTAGGTATTTAATATGATATTTATTCAGAATCTACTTTCCAAACTGCGGAAAATCAAGTGTGCATTCCTGTAACAATTTTTAACTCAGGTCTGTGTATGGAACTTGGTACTTATTTAGATCTCACTTCTTTTATAGGCGAAGCATTACAATATTATCGAACTTGGCAGCCTTTCACATTTATGTTTTGGGTGGGATAATATATTCTTTACCTAATTTTCTCCTTATAAGTTCAGAGTTCAGAGCCATCTATGATTTGGTCAACGAACAGCCGCAATCACAGTGTATGTGTGTTAACCTTTACAACTGGTTGGTCTCAAATGACTTGATTCTATTCCGATAATATTAAAAGGTAAAGATGTCAAAATTTGACATCAAATTACCACTCAAATTACTTTGTCGATATTCGGCTGTACTTTGTTTTCGTATTTTTGTGATTGTGTAGGCTTTTATAGCCGAAAACTTTAATTCAAAACATGGAAGAAGATACAAACATACCGCCTGCAAGTCGCTGTTACAGCTGCTTGTGTTCAACCACCGAAAAACGTCTGCTACGATACTCTGTGCAGACTTCGACTTTGCGAGCTGTTTTACAGGTATCCAATATTATTTTCCTTTCATTTATTTCTTCTGTACATAGATAATTACCTAAACATTTTCATTTCCACAACCTTTGCTTGTTTTGTCTAATGGAAAAGTATTCTATCAAATATCTAAATTGAAGCCAAGATCTTGCTACTGTTTTGTCTTGTGTTGATAATCTTTTCACAAAATTTTCACTTCAGCATTCCCAGTACGCTTTAAAATGAACTTATTTATGGTCAATTGCACATTGCCATTAATAATTTACTCTTATTATTGCTACAAATTAAGGTCAGTTCAAAGTCCAAAGTTTTATTATACTTTTGTAGATGACTGTACACATCACTAGAACTGGCAACATTGTTGTTTGCCTCTCTATCATATTATATGACATATGAGAAGGATGTTAACAATAATGTTGCCAATTTGGGACTATTCTTTATTGAAACTTTATTTACTTTCAATAATAAAATTACATTTCAGATGGACCAGCTTATTTTGTGCTTCATTTGTAGAAGAGTGGCCCACCAGAGCGAGCAGTTTATTTACAATGTACAAAGCAATCAGATGATGATGCAAGATTTGAGCACAGTGAGTATTGATCACCTCAATCCACCAGAGACAGTCAGTCTTCACATTCCTTCTTTTATTTTGATACTGTCGAACTGGTCTATTTACAAAACTGATAAATGTATGAGGTTTAAAAAAATTAACTCTAAATATTTTAACGGCTGTGCCAGTCAATAACATTAAACAACTTTTGCCCATGAAACATAGGTCGTAACAAAAAACAAATGTTCGGCCTCCAATACAAAATTTACCAGCCAACCAAAAAGTTTTTTATGGGAGATTTATATGCAGTAAATTTTTTACATCCTGAAACATACTCAAGCATGAGTTGGCTACCAGATCCACCTAAAAAGACACTGACTTGACTATGTAATGTACTTTTCTTAAGTAATACATTTTTATATCATGTATAATATTTACTTATTATCAGAAAACCTGATCAACCCATAACAAAATTAAGAGTGTTTTAGCAAAGGCACCCAGAATTGTAAAAGATCATTTTTCTTTCTTCCAGATTACACATGATGAATATCAACATATCACAGCAAATATGACCCATTTGGTGAAACTAACTACCTTACTCCCAAAACCTGAGGATGTCATCTCGCTCAGTGGCTGGGATGAAGGCAAGCCAAACAAAACAGTCGAACTTGAAATTGAATACACACCTGGTATGTAGAAATGTTGTAAATAATTTCCTTTGTTGAGTGAATGTTTATGCAAATGTTTTATAATACTATAAAAGAAGAATGTTCTAAAATCACGCTTGGATCCGAAATAGAAAAGATGCATTTTTGAGCAAATTCAAATGCAGATTTTTAAAATTTTAATGTTGCCAATTAAATCTAGTTCGAATAATCAATAGTTGGTATGTACTGTTGCAGTGTTGAAGCATAATCATGTCTGCCAATAAATGAACTTAGTTGGATCCAAAAAATATAAAAAAATAACTAGGTGCGTCCACACCAACCGAGGCTCCTCGCTGCCTCGCGAGGCATACACTCGTGCGCAGACAAGCCAAGTTCGGCCCAATTTGGATGCCTAAGTAAATTATAGGCAAACTTCTGAGGCGCGTAGATTTTGGCGCGCGTTCGAGTATGCGTTGCCTCGGATGAGGCACGTAGTTTTTTGGTCGTTTGCCTCGCGAGGCAGAGAGGCAGCGAAGCTGCTTGCTTGGTGTGGACGCGCCTACTGAATATAAAAAATCAGTCTACTACTAATTATTTATTTAATGTACAGTCCAATGCTATTGCAAAGGCGAGTGCTATAACTTGCGCGGATAAAGAACGGACTCGAATTGGCAACATTATTGTTACAGTCCTGCTCATACGTCATATAAGGTTACAATTAATTAAGTATAAATATTTTAAGTACGAAAATGCTAAAAATGTGTGTCACCATGGAAGATCAAAATTTTTATTTCGTGTTTTGAAGAAATGTTTCAAATAAAAGTTGTTCTGTTTGTAAGTAAAACACACCCTTAAAATGTAACCCTATATAATATTATAGAGAGGCAAATGATCATGTTGCCAATTTGGGTTCATTCTTTACCGTCACAAGTTATAAAGACGTATACTAAACTATGCGAGTAGTTGCGTATGCGAATGTGAATTATAAACTGAAGTATCAAATAATTGTTTTTGCAATACTGCACGACGACTTGGTGTCCCACTAGAAGAAGAAAAATACCGCAATACATAACATGTGTATTTTTTTTATGCTTGACTGCCTCAGAAGTAGAGTTATGTTTTTCTAAAGTTTGTGCCAACCAGCGATGTACACATATTAATACAGTTTCATAGGCATATGGAGCGTCAGTAATACAGGCTCTACATAATATGACATGTGAGGGGAAAGAATATTTTTTTTGAAATAATGTTCATTCTTCACTTTTTGTTTATGCCCGAATATGTGCTTTTTTATTTAGCTCAGCTACATCTACCTGCGTAATGTTGAAATCTATTGATATTTCCATGTAAAATATTTTGCGTAGAAAAACTAGGAACTAAATGGCGCCACGAAGCGCGTCCATATAATGCGAGCAGCCTCGCGAGCGTCCGAGGCATGCGTCTGAACATTCGGCTGCCTCTAGCGGGCGAGGCACGTCCACCCCAACCGCGCGGAGCGATGCATGCCTCGCGAGGCAGTGAGCACGCGAGGCTGCTCGCCCTATTTGGACGATTCAGACTTAAGCTTTTTATTATGAAATTAAAGCCTAGAAGATGATTTATTTTGATTGTTAAACATTTACATTCAGTTACGAAGAGGCTAGCTTATGCGATTTTTGTGGTTGAGAAACATTCGCGCCTGGTGCCATCTGCAATACGTGTTCGGATTTTTTCTTAATTTGTTCATGGTTTTTCCCAAGAAAGACAGTTAAGACGATTTCCGAGCGGCGTTTTTCATACAAACTTATTCCCCTGGTTTCTTCCCGAATAATGCATGTAGAGCTATGTCTTTTTAATATATTAAAGCCTGCCATAGGTACACCACTATTTTATTTTATTTTCAATAAATAATTACTGGTAGAAAATATGCAAATTTTTTCAATTTCTATACAAAATTAAAAATGCTCATGTTTTCTCCCCGTAATCAAATAAAAAAATAAATATATCTAATTTTAGTAGGCCTTAAGGTAAAAAAAGAATTATAGCTCTACATTTATTTTTCGGGATGAAAACAGGGGAATACGTTTGTATGAAAAGGCAAAATAAAGCATTGCTTGGATATCCTTTTAATAATATAGCTTCTGGATTATGTTATTCGAAGTTGTTGCATGTATAAACAGACAGACCATTAAAATATAAAACAATTATATAAAAATCACCATAATTTATTACTGTATTTTCAATCTCCAGCTACAGCATTGAAAATAAAGAAGGAAAAACAGGAGGAACAAGAAAAGCAGAAAGGAAATGATACAGATAGTCTGGATGGTTACGAGGAAGTAGTCTCCAGCGATGTTTCGGAGTCTGAACCAGAAGATGTTAAAAAAATCATCAAGAAAGAGAAGAGATTTCGGAACGAAAGAAAGTATATCAGAGGTAACAACAGAATCTCAATTTAGAGCTAACAGGACGTCAATTGCTTTTTTTATGATTCCGTGTTGTATTGAGATAATTTCACTTTTGTCCTTGTATTGTGATAATGATAAATAATAATGAATAATATTTTAAATAATAATGAATAATATTACGGATTCATAATTTGCACAGATTGATAATAAATGTATCCCGGTTTGGCAACATTATTGTTTGCCTCTAGCTGGATATCAACAATAATGTTGACAATTCGAAATCCATTCTATTTCTTTTTTTCCTGCCCAATTTATATTTGTTTGATAGCCGCATAATACAAGGCGTCAAGAAAAGCATTGAGTCTTGGCATTGAGTTTCTTTTTAAGTTTTCATGTAACTGAACGTATTTTCCAGATTGACAATGAAAAATGAATAATCTGCCATACAATCAAGGGTTAATATTGTATGTGAGGGGCAAACTTTTCAATATAGGGCATTTTCCCTTGGTAAAAGTAATTCTACCGCTTATAGTGGCGCTAATGTTCAACGCAATGTATTTTTTAGGTATAAACATAAAGACAATAACAATGCCCAAATCACAAGTAATGGAAGAGCGAGCGGAGGCAGCAAAAGACCCGAAATACGTGGAGGCGATGTACAAATGCACAGATTGTATAAAATGGTTTGTCGTCAAGGGCAGTTTTGACAAGCACATGGAACTGCATCAGCCAGTAAGTTGAGAACCATTCTATGTTTAGGAATGCTGCGTGATTTGACGTATTTACGTAATAAATAATAATATTTAGACCAAAAATATTTACACCGACCATAAAAGCATGGCTGATACAAGATTAAACAACTAGCACACAATGCCAATTTGTCGTGTCACATCTTCCTTAAATCACATTACTCAAAAATGTTCATATTTTATTTGACTACATATATATCTATAATTTTGGTGCCTCAATGACATAGTAGAATCTATTTTACACGTTTAGCACATTATTGTTCTTAATTTTACAGAGCAGCGGTAGATATGAATGTGATATTTGCCATCAGCGAATGTCTACAAAAGATCGGCTGAAGTCGCACTATTCACGGCATATCAAGTAAGTTTCGTAAAATACAGGGTGTTAGCAAAAGTTCTGCGTTTCTTTCGACCCGTAAACCAGCCTACGAAACTGAATTCGAAAGGGGTCGAAAGAACAATGTCGCGCAAATGATTGTCCGAATTGGATTCGATTTCATTGCCAAACACAAATTGTATGGAAAATCCAAACTTATGTCATGTCAATGTTAGTTCTTTGGATAAATATTCTGTTTTAAGGGCTGAAGGACCATAAAAATGAACAACAGTTGTAGTTATACTGTCTAT
Organism: Phthorimaea operculella; assembly: GCA_024500475.1. Taxonomy (NCBI): domain Eukaryota; kingdom Metazoa; phylum Arthropoda; class Insecta; order Lepidoptera; family Gelechiidae; genus Phthorimaea; species Phthorimaea operculella. Next base: position 5,415,197 of record JANFCV010000007.1, on the reverse strand, counting down.
TTTCTGTTGCTTCTTTAAAACTAACTTAGAATTAGCATAGGAGATTTTGCCTTGAATTGGAAGCTCTATTACTTATAGGGTGCCCTAAAAGGTTGGGTGCACTAAAAGGTTATAAGGGCATTTATGAGAAAAACAATGCTTTACTAAATAAAGTTGTATAAGAAACTGCAAATATTTTAAGAAGCGAACCATTTATAGAAACTGAACAGCTTTCCTTGACCTCGCATAGAAAAGGTGCTGGCCGGCCGGGTCAGATTCTACGGGAAGGCCGTTATTTTCATATTTTAAAATGTTCATCGGGTAAAGTAGTTCAGTTTAATGGACTGGTTCAAGACTGGTTCGCTCCTTAATGGTGCTAAACATTTTGGCTTGATGTGATGTTATGTATATTTTTCTAGGCGGTACAAGTGCGGCAAATGCGGGCACACGCGGCGCTGCCAGCCCGTGGTGAAAGCGCACTACCTGCGGTTGCACATGGGAGGCAGGAAGGAGTTCTTCTGCCATTTCTGCGGGAAGGGTTACGGGTATGTTCAGTTAAATTGACTTGTCTTTTGTCTTTAAATACCATATTCATCATCACCGTCATCATATTTAAATATCGTAGTTTCGAACATAGTTATTAGTAGAACATATTTCCCTTCTTCCCAGAACAATAATCGTAAGCCCCATAGACTTAGTAAGCCCAGTCTCGCCTCAAGGGCGTGATTGAGCTGGTGGTTTAAACAACCATAACAATATTTCCGGGTGAGCCCTCGTTCCCCACCAAGCCGACCAGCGTAGTTTTGAAGGCCCCGGGGTCGTAATCATTGGACCGTCACTAGAAAATCGTGATTTTGAGAAATACTAACTAGATCATTTTTGAGTGGCAAAGTGGCAACACTGGCGAGCGTGTGTAAAATTAATTATAAGTCATTAATTTTACAATATGCATTACACCGTCGTAGCTAACTTTTTTTAGGTATAAAATAAGAATAATGCTAAAATACCTTACTTTTCAGAAACAAGACATCGTTGTACAGACACAGGCAGATCAAACATATGCACACGGAGCGAGTCAAGTGCGAGTATTGCGACAAGAAGTACATCGATAAAACTACGCTGTGGCATCATTTGATCACGTAAGAATCACATAATATACTGGGTGAAATTTTACTAGTGACAGATAGCAAAACCTCAGAACCGGCTGGTAAAACGGAACAAGAAACATTGATCGAAAATTATTTTTTATATACTTCGTTTTTTTTACATATTTCGATCTATGCTGATTGTCCGTAAGAGATGTTTCCATGCTTCGGAGCACGCTTTAAACCGTCGGTTCCGGTTGCTCTCTATGTCATGTCAGAGGACAGCAACCTAAAATTGTCCTGATGTTTGTTTCCAGGCATCACGCGGACAAAGTGTCAGCCGACGTGAAGAAAGTGAAACATTCCTGCCCCGAGTGCGGACGCAACTTCGTGAGCCGCGCGACGCTCAAACACCACGACTGCGCGAACAAGCCTAAAGACAAGAAGTATTATTGCGTTGAGTGTGACAGGTAGGCTAGCTAACTTTAAATAAAGAGCTTATGCTCTAGGGTGCGTTGTGTATTCATTGGGAACATTTGTCCCTAGTGCCTCAAGCAATGTTTGTTACATGAATAATTCAGATTGATAATTGACTATTTAGCTTGATATTCAGCTACTCAGCATAATATTCAACAATTTAGCTTGGTATGCAACTATTCAGCTTGATATTGAACTATTTAGCTTGATATTCAACTATTCAGCTTGATATTCAACTACTCAGCTTGATATTCATCTATTCAGCTTGATATTCAACTACTCAGCTTGATATTCAACTACTTAGCTTGATATCCAACTACTCTGCTTGATTTTCAACTACTCAGCTTGATATTCATCAACTCAGGTTGATATTCAACTACTCATCTTGATATTCAACTACTCAGCTTGATATTCATCTATTCAGCTTGATATTCAACAACTCAGCTTGATATTCAACTACTCAGCTTAATATTCAACTACTCTGCTTAATTTTCAACTACTCAGCTTGATATTCAACTACTCAGCTTGATATTCAACTACTTAGCTTGATATTCGACTACTCTGCTTGACTTTCAAATACTCAGCTTGATATTTAACTACTCAGCTTGATATTCAACTGCTCAGCCTGATATTCAACTACACAGTCTGATATTCAACTACTCAGCTTGATATTCAACAAATCAGCTTAATTTTCAACTATTCAGCTTGATTTTCAACTACCCAGCTTGATATTCAACTACTCAGCTTGAGATTCAACTACTCAGCTTGATATTCAACTACACAGCTTGATATTCAACAGATCAGCTTGATATTCAGCTCCTCAGCTTGACTTTCAACTACTCAGTATGATATTCAACTACTCAGCATGATATTTAACTACTCAGCTTGATATTCAACTACTCAGCTTGATATTCAACTATTCAGCTTGATATTCAACTACTCAGCTGATATTCAATTACTTAGCTTGATATTCGACTACTCAGCTTGATATTCAACTACTCAGATTGATATTCAACTACTCATCTTGATATTTAACTATTCAGCTTTATATTCAACTACTCAGTTTGATTTTTGACTATTCATGTTGAAATTCAACTATTCAGCTTGATATTCAACTATTTAGCTGTATTCAGTAGTTTAGCTTGAAATTATCTAACTATACAGGTCACTCGACATTGTATTAATTTTGCTATTGAATTATTTAGCCTGAGATTAGCAATTGATTATAGCGCAAATAATTTTGAGATTACATTGAGACAAGCATGATTAATTAGATTGAGCATGCGATATGATTTATTCAGCTTAAAACACAAACAAATCAGCTTCACAAACTATTCGGCTTAGGCCATTGAACGTTGCTATAGACATTGCATTTCAGCTTGAGATACAAATAGCTTGATATGTAAATCAACAATTATTCTGCTTTAGAAAATAATTTCTATAGAATAAACAGTGCCAAACGGCTTGTCATCAACAACACAGTCATACGAAACGAAATAAGCTAGTTCATAGTTCAGGTATAAAATACAGCTTAGGACGCGAACAAGTCTTGATTTGTTCTAATAGAAACCTGCAACCAATAAAACCGAAATATATTTAAGAGTTTTGCTAATATATTTTAATCGATACCGGTCAAAGTAGATTGACTACGTACTTGCTAAGAGTTTATTTAGGCTGCTTTTACTAGGACGTCACTTTATATTATTGTCTGTTTCTCAGGAGCTACGCGTCTAAGTACAAACTCCAAAATCATCTGAACCGCACGGGCATACACATGACGTATGAAAACATGCGGTGAGTACAAAATATAACACACATAACTTTAGTACATTTACTTACACGTTTAAAAAGTTTGGAATAATGTAATGATATCAGGCACTGAGTTGGTAAACAATCTTAGGTGTGTAAAAATAATCTAACTAACTGCAGACAGCAACCGAGTATATGACTCTCCAATTCATGGAGCCAACTTTCTCTTCTCCCCGATACCAAAGTGATGAAGCCTGAAATGGTCTAGATAAGTAATCATACAAGTGGTAAACTGACCAATATCTACCCCAAACCGAGAAACGAACCAAGAACCTCCACGCCTATACCATTAAATGATCGCGGATAGGCAGCTTAAATTGGGAGGCAAATTTAAAGCGTGTTGCAGAAGGCAGCAGGCGCGAATGTGCCTAAGCCCACCAATAAGAAGTAACTAAACTTCGACATAGGCTCATTTTGAGATGAGAAAAGGCACAGTCGAGAGTGGCGCCATTAATCCCCCAGCTAACTACCTAATTGATTGCAGATGAATGTTTTGTAACGTAATGTCGGGGTCAAAAGAGCATGCCTATGACCGCCTCAAATGGTTCAAAAATGTTTTTTTTTATTGAATACCAAATTTTTAAAACACTTCCCGTGTTAGATATACAAATTATTTAGACTAGGAAATAAAAATAAAAAGATTTGCAAGTTTTCCTAAATCGTTTTATTCCCACTAGCTGCATAGATAACAAAAGAAATAAATTACTCCATAAATGTAGTTGAAAAGATATTTTAAACCATTTGAGGCGGTAGTCCTGTCCTAGGTAAGCGCTTTTGACCCTGACTGTACTATATTTCAGTCACGAGTGTCCATACTGCGTGCGTCGCTTCGTGAACCGGCGCGACGTGGAGCGGCACGTCAACGGAGTGCATCTGCACATCAAGAGCTTCAAGTGTGAGACTTGCCAAAAGGTAATAACACTTTTTATCCATCCAAAATCATAGTGTCAAGACCCCCGCTTAGGCCCCAGATCACTTATATATATGTCCCTAAAGGGACAGATAGGAGACGCTCAATATAAAGGTGCCACCATATAGAATCCCAGGATTTTTTTTAATTAAAAACTACCAGTGAAGATAACATAAACAGACTCTTAGAGATTACTACGTTCGTTTAGAAAAAAAACCGTTCAGAAATATGATAGGTATATTATGTACCCCTTGGTTATACCTCTGTTTGTAGTACGGTCACTCGATATAAGGCCATATTGGACAGCTGTTAAATATGGCCTATTCGAATGACAGTACTATAGTACCTTACTGTACCGCAATACATTTTTTCTTAGTTTCGATTAAATCAAAAGAAAATAAACATACCCATTTTTATCATAATTTTAATCATTCTTCAAAACATCTTCAAAACAAATGTATAAAATTTTCGAATTAACAAACAATATTTACAAAATAAGCATGAATTGGTGGTAAAGGAAGTATCTAACACTAAGCTCACGTTATCATCATGAACATATTTATGAGTACCTAAAGGCAACTGAACCCCAGAGGTTTATTATAGCGTGCAATACAAATCTTAAGTAACTGGAGAATACACTGTTCTTACGTAATTCACTGGTTTGTAGTGTTCCCGTGCGTGCATGCAAACAGGTCTATCTTAGGTGCCCGATTTGCTGGTCGTGGCTCGCGGGCAGCGATGTGGTGCTGCTGTCCCCAACTTTCACATGCCACAACACCTTTTCAGTGGATAAAGTGGCTAACATATTGTAACAAACACTGCCTGTACAACAAAATATTGCTGTGCTCTTTGCTTTATCCGTGGCAATTCTGTCCGTTGAAATCACGAAGAACTCACTTGATACAACTTTCCGAATAACTTGTTTGCTTAGAACTGAAGTTAAATATAATAAAACTTGAGATTAATAATAAAAAGAATAAAATTATGGAATAAAACAATAAATTAAATAACTGACGCTTTGACTTGACGTTGACAAAGACAACTGGCGTGATAGTCCACAAACTAGAAAAATAAGTTTGTACATAAATAGGTTTGTTTGATTTGTTTTATATTTTGATCAAAAACTTCTTGAAAAGTAGTAAAGTTTTCTTTTTTTAAAAGATAAGAAATGGCCGTCGTAAAAATCATCTGTTTGATAGCTGTTATCTGTGGTTTAATCTATGGGTTTAATAAGGAATATGTCATCATATTGGCGTTTCCATAGTGTGGCTTAGGCTGGTCTCTTACAAAGCTGGTCTTGTCATTTTTATGGACTAAACTTGACGGATAAATTCAAAGGATAAATTGCACAAAAAGTTAATCAATTTCTTGTTTTGTGGCGTTTTCATTGTGATTTCGCCAATGTCTAGTTTTAGATGACTAATGATAAATATTTGATATTCTTGGATGCGTTCCAGAAGACGAGAAAATACCTTCTTGGAAAATACTGAAATCAAGTCCTCTGTCTTTCAAAAAAAGACAATGACATTTCTGTAAGTTATCTATCATATTTTAGAGAAGATGAAAAATATGTAAAAACAAGAAATTGAAAATCCTTCCGGAACATAACCTAGCTTCCGAAAGTTATTTATTGAGTTCCTGAAAATGATTACTTTGAGAATAATCATATCGTAATATTACAATACTACACAGTTGGTAACATTTCTATTTGTAGCGATTCGCCGACAAGCGAAGGTTGGACTTCCACACGCGCAAAGTCCACGAGGGCTACATCGTGCCCAAAAACTTCTGCTGTCCCATATGCAACAAACTGTTTCAAGTAAGTACATTACCTCCCCAAGGATTTCCTGTACTAATTATTATCATAGCTTCAGTTGGTTACTTTTAAAAACGATATTATACGATCAATACATTCTAAGAATCCTGCATAAGCCATTGCCACATTATTAGAATAAATCAAGAGGCTGTCAAAAGCAAAGTGCAGGCATACTTTAAAACAATAATGGTGTTTGCCATACATGGCAAGATGATATTATAAAACATACATTATTTAAAAACTACTTCTTTCTGTTGCTTATTGGTTGCTTACAACAATGTGCGCCAAAAAGACAATATAACTCACATTAAAAACTTAATACCCTTACACAGGAAAAGAAATCGCTGGTCGCCCACCAGCGCACGCATACGGGCGAGAAACCGTTCCAATGCAGCCAGTGCGCCGCGCAGTTCACCCATAGCGGCACCCTGCACAACCACGTGAAACTCGTGCACCTGAACATGACCAGGTAACATCAAACCACTTTCCTCTTCTCTGTCCATTTTATTTTCTCCTCGTAATTATTATTTGAAAATATATTAATATTATAGCTCTACTTGCATTACTCGAAAAGAAAGTGGTATCATACGTTTGTATGAAAATACTGAGACTGGAGGTCTCTTTGTCACATGCCATGATCTGGCTGGCCCCCAGTACTTCCAATCGAGTTCCAACCTGTCGTGACTGCCAATTAGGAATTGCCATTATCACATTTTTCGTAATGTATAAAGATGCATGCGACTATAGTAATTAATTACTCATTTTCAGGAACAGGAAAAAGAAACAAAACGCACAAGTAAATGCGCCTGAAGCGCCCGTTGTCCCCAACCCCAGCCAGCCGCTGCCACTCATGCCGCAAAGGCCCCAAATGCCGGCTATGCCGCAGATGCTGCCCATGCAGATCCCGCAGATAAGTATGGTCACTAGCGCTGCCAGCAGTCTACACAGCCAGAGCAGCCAACACAGCATACACAGCCAACACAGCCAGCATAGCCAACATTCTATGTAGAGAAAAGACAAAACAAAAATTAAACAATTGTCCATTATCTCAAATCATCACGGCTATCACATAGTTATTAGTAAGTAAAGTAAATAAGATTTAAAAAATCTTCATTTTTTAAACTAACGGCTAAAACATTTACAACTTAAAACAAAAATTATGACATGTTTGTAGTGTTAATATCTACAAACATGTCTTAATTTTTGTTTCAAGTTTAATTTGAAGACATATTTTGCAAATTTATGAATGAAGAGAATGTATGGAGAGGAGAGGTAGAACCGGTTCAGTAAAATCTGGGTTTGGTAAATGAAGTAGGAATGGATGAGGTAAAAAGGGCGGTCGGAAGTATGAAAAATGGAAATGTAGGACCGGATGGAATACCAGCAGAATTATGGAAGTTGTTGAGTGCAGGCCCATCTATAAAAATAACGGTGATGTACAGGACTGTAACAACTATTGAGGAATAATGCTCATGTCACATACGTTTAAAGTATGGGAGAAGGTGATAGAGAGACGATTGTGAGGGGAGTGTGAAATTACGCAAAATCAGTTCGGGTTTATGCCGGGCCGGGGAACAACGAAACCATTTTTGCACTGCGCCAACTGTGCGAACAATCGTGCCAAAAAAATCGTGCACATGGTGTCATGGTGTACGTTTATCTTGAAAAGGTGTGTATCTATCTAGCGGGGTCCCCAGAGGTATAATGATGAAATATATAAAAATGAACAGGCATTTCAATGTACTTTACGACTTTGATAATGAAATCCAATGTACCTCATTCCTTTTTGGAAAAAAGCCAAAAAACTACGTGATCTGGCTAGCGGGGTACTTTTTCATTTCAAAACAAATATAAATTATAATTATACAGTTTGATTCGCCTTCCAATGTACCCCCCAAAACAGGTTTTAAATCTTAAAAAAGTTTGTTATTTTATGCGAAATACCACAACAAAAGATTTCTCTATCCAGCGGGCTACTTTTTATATTTACCACGTACAGACTTGAGAAATATACCATTTGGTTGCATTTTCAATGTACCCCTCAGTTTTGCTAAGTTTTATTTATAAAAGCATTGAATAATTGTAAAATATCTAAAAACAGATCTGTAAGATCAGCAAAAAACATTCAATGTTTATTTATTCATTTATTATTTTATAATATCGACTTTTACCCATCTTGGGTAATTCTGCCAGTGTCAGTAATCAACGTATTACAAAACAACCAATGAATGTCTCATACAAAATGGAGTTAATTTTGTATGGGAGGTCCAATATTTTTTTCATATTTCGACCCATATTCCATGGGGAAAGTTGTTCAGTTTTACGAGTACCTTGACCTACTTTAAGCTTTATTGGTTGTTTTGTGTGTGATGCCGGCTTAGAATAGCATCACCCCAATTCTACCCGTGGGTGTCGTAAAAAAGCGACTAAGGGATAATTATCCAGGGGAATGGGCAGCAGCGTTCCCTGTGAATTAAACATCTTGCACTGCGCTCGCCAATCCGCCTGCCAAGCGTGGTGAGTATGGCAATACTCCCCCGATAGGGGGAGGCCCATGTCCAGCAGTGGACTGTTGTGGCTGTTAAGGTAAGGTAAGGTTGTTTTTCTCAAACATGCTAGGAAATATGACAATTTCTTTCAAGAAAACAATCCAGAAAGTTTGACATTGTCTGTGATTTTGTAATTTCTGAACGATTTCTTTTTTACACACCAGCAATGGATTCCAATACAACTTTTCTGGCGCGATATCGAAATCGTTCAGAAATTACAAAATAAAAAAAGAATAACTCCTAATCCACATCATGACTTAGTAATTACTAAAACAACTTTTTACATCAAATTACTATAAAATAAATTAAAATCTTTATAATTTCCTCGCATTTTTTTGAGAAAAGCACTATGTAAGCCTCGGGGAAAATGACTTTGCCAGACTCGTATTTTTAAAGTCCTCGCCTGCGGCTCGGACTTCAAACTTTACTCGTCGGTCAAAGTCTTATTTCCCGTCCTCGTCAACAACCTACTATTGTAACACGCAGTATAAGATTCCAGCGCTGCTGCGCCGGACGAGTGATGGCTCCAGCAGGGAGATAATAGTGTCTTCTGCAGGCGCTAGGAACATCCTCTTGACCTATCCGGAAATGTCTTGTTAACTCTTTAATTGAAATTCTTAATTCAATGTTTACACTTAGAGTCCAGCAAAAAAGAGTAGAAATTACATAAAATGGAACTACAAAATTTTCATACTAAATATTGTTACCATTCATAGCCAATGTTGCCATTTAATTTTTAAATTTCATACATAGTGGCGCCCTCATTTTTTGTCTACTCTTTTTTGCTGCACTGTAGGGTAGGTACTTCACTGCTTTTAATACAATTTAAGTTAATCATTGAATATCCGAGTAAAAATAAAATAAACAATTTGATTTGAAAATACGTCTGCCATTGACGGATAAAAGAAAATGTTTATGAGAAGTAAAAGAAAAATACCAGTGCAATGGTTAGAGTTGCCACTTTTTTTTCATGGTGGTCCATTCAGGACAGGCGACGATGAAAGACTATACTGCCTTGCCTAGCTTTACAAAAACTTTTGTTAAACATAAAACGGAAGAAATTATAAAAAAACTGTAAAAGATGAAGGAAGTCTAGGTCAAAGCGCAGAGATTAGACTTAAATCTGAAACTGAGCATCGACATAGATGTTAGCATTAAAGTTAGGGATAAAATCAGAAAATAGTTAAGTGTTATTATAAAAATACTAGCTTTTTACCCATGGCTTCACCCGCGTGCTCGTAGGGGATTAACAAAGTATTTTGTTTGAGCAGCAAGTGTACCAGCTGCATTGTGATGTATTTCTCTCTCCCTCTACCTACGTCTTATTCCGACGTTATCCCAGGGCGTCCAACGACTCCAGAGTATACGACGCTATCCCGCTCCCTCAAGGTCATCCGTTACCTCCAGGGCGTACGACGCTACACTAGGGCATCCACCTAGTCCCCCCTGCCCCACCTAGCTTTTTTGTTAACTATGTCAGCTCATTTATTTATTCGGTTAGTTAGTAGTAGTAACAGTTTTAGGGTCAACCGACCTAATAATATTTTCGTTTGAACCCTTGTAACCTCTAACTTGGACATTGGCAAAATTGTCCTTTCCTGACAGAGGCCACTTTTAACAACAACACTGCAACTTTTTTGCAAGCCATACCGACATGCCTCAGAGTTTTTTAGTACAGGGGGTTACATCTACAAGCATGATAAAAAATATTGTAAATCAGGTAGTAAATCAGTAAGGTGATCATTGATATGGTAAATTTGTGTGAAAGTCAACTATGTTTCTCACTTTCATTTCAAATTCCTTGCTAAAATTGGTTGACATTTGAACACACACATAACCATAATGGAGTTTTACGTTTGTGCAGCATCCTGTATAAGGCATTATCGTTTTTTCAAAATATTTTTGCATTAGGATATTATCTCACATCAAACTTAGCAAAACTGAGGGGTACATTGAAAATGCAACCAAATGGTATATTTCTCAAGTCTGTACGTGGTAAATATAAAAAGTAGCCCGCTGGATAGAGAAATCTTTTGTTGTCGTATTTCGCATAAAATAACAAACTTTTTTAAGATTTAAAACCTGTTTTGGGGTTACATTGGAAGGCGAATCAAACTGTATAATTATAATTTATATTTGTTTTGAAATGAAAAAGTAGCCCGCTAGCCAGATCACGTAGTTTTTTGAGTTTTTTTCAAAAAGGAGTGAGGTACATTGGATTTCATTATCAAATTCGTGAAGTACATTGAAAAGCCTATTCATTTTCATATATTTCATCATTATACCTATGGGGACCCCGCTAGATAGATACATACCTTGAAAAGGCATACGATCGTGTACCTCAATAGACTAAGCTCCCACTGACAAAGTCTTACCTCATATGTCTACCGATTGGAAGTATAGATTATGTTTAGGAGGTCATAACATTGTATGGGTGGCCATCCGAAATCCTGGCAGATTTTTTTATCCGACTTGTAAAACTTATTTTATTTCCAAAATTTACATCATACAGCTTTACCGTTCGAAACGTATACCCATCTAAAGAGACTCCTTTGGCGATGAAAACCCGCTTAGGTTGCTAGTGGTAGTTTCCATGGTCAGCCACTTTTTACAGGCCAAAAAATGAACCACCTGGACCAATGGACCTGTCATGTATGGATCTGAGTGTTGCTCTACAAAGGTGACAGATGAAAGACGATTACATGAATCTGAAATGAGAATGTTGAGATGGATGTGTGGTGTGACAAGAATGGATAAAATAACAATAAGGTATTATATTAGAGGAAAATAAAAAGTTGTACCAGTAACAGAAAAGATGAGACCTAGCCGTTTATCATGGTATGGACATGTTATGAGGAGGGATGAAAATCATGTGACGAAAAAAGTTATGAATATGAATGTGGATGGACGCAGAAAAAGAGGAAGGCCTAAAAAAGTTTGGATGGATTGTTTAAAATATGATATGAATCCAAAAGATGTAAACGAAGATTTGACGGCTGATAGAGATGAATGGAAGAGAATAACATGTTGCGCCGACCCCAAATAAGTTGGGCTAAGGGCAGGCTGATGATAATGATTGTATTAATAATATCTGTAAAACAAAGTCATGATCATGACTCAAACCTATTATCAAAAACTAAACTTATCAATTATCATGACTTAAACTTAGATGTCTTTTATAAAACATAAATCTTTTTTATTATTAATTGTTTTATATTATTCAAAACTAAGACAAGTTAGTTGTTAGTAGTTAAATAAAACGTTAAGATTGATCATTGTTATGGTTAATTGTTGGTCCATAGCCCGATATGTTTTTAAAGACAGCACCCTCGCTTATTATTTATTTATTGGTACACTTACAAAGCAAAAACACAAAAAATAAACAGTACACGATACATGTACACTTTTCACGGTATTTAATTTATTCTGTACGTTGAATGCAGGAAAAGCAAAACACTTGCTAAATAAAATTAACTTGGCAAAAAAATTTATTGAAATCTGCGAAATAGTAATATAAGTGGCGTATGTCGCTACCTATGTTGTTTTCAAAGTTATGCTTAGATAAGGTTATAAAAAGTATTCTTACTTCGTTAATCTATAGCTAATGAATGATAACATAGAATAATTATTAGATAAAATAAAGTGAAGTTTCTTTAGAAATAATAGAAATAAATCTGTTAATTTAATTACAATTGAAATAGTTTATTATTTTATTTTTCAATATACCTAGTTGTTAATAATTGTGGTATTGTAAAAGTTATTATGTTAAACCAGATATTAATTTAAAATAAATAAATATTTCTATCGACTTAACATTTTTCATTAAATTATATCCTTAAAACTCAAAATTTAACTTTCAAGTACACGTAAATTACGTAGGTATCTACAAAAAATTATAAATCCATCACCTTAACGTCAGTCTAAGCTAAGATCAGCCCACTCCACTCTACTCACTCACTGTGATGTGCTATATTTTATACAAGAAAACCCAAAAAATGAAAATAGCATCCTCTTGAGGCTATACTAGAGTCTGGCCAGCGAGTCTTTGGACACGGAAATGGCGCCAATTTTAAAAATCTTTCACATGTTAACACTGAAAAACTACAATAAAACAATTTTGATACTTACTATTTTTTGTTTTCTGCTCTTTAGTTTGTGTTTACGTTGCCTACCGGTATGTATGTATGATGTATCTACCGGGAGTAACAGAAAGGGTATAACAAGCCGAAAGGAGGTCAAGGTACTCATGAAACTGAACAACTTTCCCCATGAAACATGCATGGGTCGATATATGAAAAAAATATTTGGACCTCCCATAAAAAATCACAGATCAGCTGATTGATTTACTCTGAGAAGTCCAAATTTTTTTTCATATTTCGTCCCATGTTCCATGGGGAAAGTTGTTCAGTTTCATGAGTACCTTGACCTCCTTTCGGCTTGTTATACCCTTTCTGTTACTCCCGGTAGATACATCATACATACATACATACCGCTAGGCAAGGTAAACACAAACTAAAGAGCAGAAAACAAAAAAATAGTAAGTATCAAAATTGTTATATTGTAGTTCTTGCCATTTGAAATATTTGAATTATTTGACGTCCAAAGACTCGCTAGCCAGACTCTACTCGTACGTACCCCATATAACCAAAATTTTACGGCACCAGCGTGGTGTGTATGGCAATTCCCCCCTAACAGGGGGAGGCCCATGCTCAGCAGTGGACTAAATTATGGCTGTTATAGTAGTAGTAGTAGTGATGATACTATTCTTACCCATCACAATGCGGGACGGTTATCATCCATCACTTATAATATAACCGAGAGACTTGGTTATTTCTAATAAAACGACACTGTTTGTTTTCATTGCTCCAGAAAGCACGTACTGATTCCGACCCCGAAAGGCGGAAGCCGGCAGATACAATTCTAGAAATTAGTCTAATTGCTTACACGAAAAATAAGTCTATTTCCTAAAACGATTGACGAATTCTGGTAACACCCATGACTCATAATTGGTGAATAATTGCCATGGAGCTTTTTTATGGCAATGAATGATAAGAATTGATTAGTATTATTGTAAATTCCAAAGCTCGTGGTATGTTGATAATATTATGAGAAATATCAGTGGAAAGTCCGGTTCCTTTGATAGCGCATCCCGTCCCATATGGCATAGATTATGGGGATGTAGATGCGCCACGTTTGGACACGTGTAAGCCGTATGCTATATCATGTGGGGAAATTAGACAGAGAACCGATGTATAATTCAGGAATCAACACAATAGTAAGTAATATTTTAATTACATCAGATTTGATATGAAAAAGTATTTAACTATTTTAAATTATATTGTTTTACTACGCAAGAGAAAATTTAAAAACAAAACGAATCTCTTTGATATACAAATACGAGTGGCCCTCGTTAATTAAAGCCGTTATAACCCTGATTGTGTTTAAGGTTTTTCAGGTAACCAATACGTAGCAGAAGAGTAGAGAATTGATGGCTTAGATTTCGAACGGCAAAACTGATTCAAAATCCAACTACCTAATATTGAATAACCAAACTATCCGCCGGGCGGGATAGACGTAGGAGGTACGTACATTTTATTTACCCACTGTCATATCTGTCACGCTTTATTCTGTGTCCTTTGCAACAAATATGCGACATAAATTGTTTTAGTTGGCATAATTCAAAATGGTAGTCACAGTTCTGTGACCAGTGCTCTCCTAAATTAGGCATATTTATTTAAAAATATTATTTTTTTGTATTCCAACTTTATTATTGGTGAAAATGTTTTGGAGAAGTTTATTGATGTTATTTGTTTTGAGTGATATTGAAGGACGTAAGTGTATAAAATATTTTTGCAATTTAATATTATAAAGTTATATTCAAAAGTGATGAATGTACCGCCAATATTAAATATTATGTATAGTTGCAACTCCTTGTGCATACCAGTTTGAGAGTAGGGCACTTGACGTGGTTAAACAATCGGTAATATATATCACTTTGTGCGATTGTTCCCAGTTTGCTTAGAGTACTGGTTTAATCACAAAGTAAGATGATTGTGTGCTTCTGACAGTACGTTTGGTTTTGGTCTTTTCTAAAACCTGAGGATTGAATCGGCAAATTTAGATTGGTCGGCAAAGTCTTTAGGGTAAACTTAGGTACGAATCAAAATAAGAACCACCTCTTATGATAAAAAAACTCAGAATAAATAAATTGCGTTGCGATTGTTAGTGCCTTGCGAAATTCATGCATATTTCATATACCGACATCGTTTGAATTCAAAACAGTTAGTTCAAAAAATTGGCCGCGATTCTAACAGGACAACTCCATGGGTAATTTTTTGCTATGCCTGCCAGCCAGCTGTCAGTTTTGAAATAAAAAAATATGATGCGAGAACCAGCTCCTGTCTTTTGCACCTGGGTTAATTATTTCTATTATGCATTGTTTTTATCAAACATCACTTCAGCAGACTTAGTCAAATATTGATCTATAGTTGAGATGGATGGTAAACTCAAGTGAGAGAGCGCCATACACCTGTCATATGGCGGCGAATGCAACGAGTGGCCATTTCAACTATTGCTACTCGCTGCATTCGCTCGCTATTTTTAATGCAGTTATGTATTTGTTTGTGGGATTAACATAAAACTGGCTGATGAACTAGAACCTACTGTACGGAGGTACAATACCAACAAGCTGCTATTAATTTACTTTATGTAATGTAATGGATGCTACAATCGAAACGCTGTCCGACACTGCCCGTCCGTAACAATGCGGTTAACCAGAGTATATTATGTCTCTCTTCGTATGGGACACTGCGTCGTCCAACGACTTGATGAACTCTAGTGTCAGAGTTTTTAAAGCCCCTACTACTGCTAGTAGGCCTCTGACATGGTTGTGTAACGATCGCCATCTAAGTAATCATAGAAGCAACCGGGACCGACGGCTTAACGTGCTTTCAGAAGCACGGAACCATCGTCTGTAACCAGTATTGTGAATACGATCAGTCGATTTCCAAAATTGCTCTACCCTAGAAATAGGGGTAGCAGTATTCTCAGTTGCCATAATTTTCTAAATAAATAAAAAGTAGTATAATATCTTTTACAAAGTTTAGGCTTTAGAGTCCTCAGTTAGGGTCTTGTTAGGGTCATACCCACGCAGCCACAACTGAAACCGTAAAATAGTAGGTTGTTGACGAGGACGGAAAATAAGACTTTGTATTGACGAGTGCAGGCGAGGACTTTAATTATACGAGTCTAGCAAAGTCATTTTCCCCGAGGCTTACATAGTGCTTTTCTCAAAAAAATGCTAGGAAATTATAAAGATATTAATTTATTTTATAGTAATTTGATATAAAAAGTTGTTTTACTGATTACTACGTCAAGATGTGGATTTGGAGTTATTCTTTTTTTATTTCGTAATTTCTGAACGATTTCGATATCGCGCCAGAAAAGTTGTATTGGAATCCATTGCAGGTGTGTAAAAAAGAAATCGTTCAGAAATTACAAAATCACAGACAATGTCAAACTTTCTGGATTGTTTTTTTGAAAGAAATTGTCATATTTCCTAGCATGTTTGAGAAAAATACATTTCTCCCATAGTTGATCCTGTATACATTTATGCAATGTTCTGGTTTTATGGGTCAAACCCACGCTACGTTGTCTCCAACTGTATGGTTATGCAAAAACTCTGTATAGTTTTTTGTGAAGTTTCAGTTTCATATCCAGGCATCCACAACGGAAGCAATGGATGGCTTTCACTCCAATGTGGTTTTAAAAAGACCCTGTATGGTTTTCTGCAAAGTTTAGGTTATCTTAACGGAAGCTGTAGGAAAACATTTTTCCAATTAGGTTATAAAAAGACCCTGTATACATACTTATTTCTAAAATGAAAGGAGTATAAGCGGCTACTACAGAAGCCGTGGAAATCCCTTTCTCCGATCTAATGTGCTTATAAAAAGACCCTGTATAGTTTTCTGCAAAGCTCAGGTCATTCAAGGGTCCTGCCCACGCGGCCGCACCGGAAGCGTGTGAGAATAACCGCCAAGAGCGCGCATCCGTTTGATAAAGTTATTTGTTTCATATTTACAAAGTTGAAGCGGATTTTTATACATACCTACCATTATTTGCATTAGATACACAACTGGGTATCATAATATGGTGACATGTATTTCGGATAGGGAACTTCCAAAACACCTTGTATGTAGGTAAAGTTTGAGATGTATGTATACTAGGTTTTTGTAAAATGCTGATTAGATCCACGAACCAAACTGATAAACAGATGTGTTAGGAAGTAACTAACAGCCTAACAGGTCTCTGCTAAGGTAACGGATCACGGTCTTAATTACTCTCCGTAGCACTAAAGTACGATCATTTTATCTGGCGCACGATCATCTTACTAGCAATCAGCAGCACGTCTGGTTACACTAGTTATTCTTATTAAACTTATCTCTCTTTATTGGATAACTAGAGATGCTGCTGTGGTGAATAGCTTAGGAACAAAATCACTTTGGAGATAGGCTCTGTGTAGGCGTTATTCAGATAGCTAGATATTTCTCACGTTATTTTCCGATTCTTCTAAATTTTTATATATTTTTAGTGTCATCAGAACTGGGCCTAGGTCGTCCGACATGCCTGCCCCACATAGACCACGGCCGTTACAAAGTGCGAATCAGACAGAGGGGCAAGCTGTTCAAGTTCCAGTGCTTCCCAACGTATCGGCTGGTGGGCAGTAGATACGTCACGTGCAGAGACGATTCCTGGGACGCGCCGCTCCCTGTGTGCGTGAGTGAGTATCGCAAAATACACTACCTACAGTACGGCCGTACAAACAGGCCATATTTGACAGCTGTAAAAATCATATCATATGCTGAGTTAGGACCTTTTCACTGACACTTGCAGTGCTTAGCACGACAAGGTTATCCCCTTAATGTATTTTTGTCATTTAAACATTTACTATTGTTAAGCCAGGCCTGGCGCACTCCGCGGCGTAGGTATAGAGTTGCAAGTACGTGCGGCGACACCCCCGGGAAGGTTAGTCAGTTGGTTGCCGCGCGCCGCACGTTACGCGCGCGCTCCGATGCCGTTCGCATTTCTTCGAGATTTATTTTATTTTATCAATTCTGTATTAAGTAACTCAGCTTCCTACCTCATTCGTTAATTCTGTATGATAATGCAATTTTCATATTTTTTCTAATATTTGTGCTTTGATTTTCTTTTAATATCCTACGTTTAACAAAACATTTTATTTTTGTTTTACTTGGGTGTAGAAATGTACTCCAGTACACTTTTCGTAGGTACCTATTTTCATATAAATCTCGAAATTCGCATCCCTACAAAGCGTGCCGGCTGTGACCTTCAGAGGCGGTCTGCGGCAAAGAACTTTCGCGCGCAGCAATTCGGCTCATTTTTGCTTGCGCGCGCGATCAGTAGGCTAATATAAAAGTAGGTATTCAAAGCCGGCGCGAAGAAAATTGTACTTTATTATCGCGCATAAAGATTTATATTTGTTGAATTGCTATGGCGGAGTGCGTCTTCTGTACCTGTACTATTATGTATTCTGTGGTTAAGCGCTTCATAATGTGTATCGTACCTATACTTTTACCTGCCATGTACTGTTTCTTTCCGCCGTGTGGTGCCGGCAGACTAGAATAGCACCACCCCTTCTCTTCCCGTGGGGGTCGTAAGAGCCGACCGAGGGATTCATTCCGACCCAAGTGGATCAGGGTCCTGGAGAAGGAAAACTCCACACTTAAACCCGGAATGGGGTCTCCGTCAGGTGCGATTAAGTCATATATATCGTGCGGCAGACTCCTGCAGCCGACCTGGCTCCGCACGTATCGACTCGTCGTTCCTGTGGAGTCAGCCAGGAAGGCCGAGAGGGTGGCGCAGGTCCTGGGCAGCCCTGCGTTTTCCATAATTGCGTCCCAGGCAACGCAGTGTCTGTGGAGAGGAAACTTCACCCGCGTCTCGCGGATAACAACACGGGAAGTGGCAGTGACCGGTTATAAGTCTGCACGTATGGGCGTAAGTGCGGGCGCCAGGGGTCGCTTCCGTCAGTGGGAGGGTCCATCGTAGACCCACTGATCAGTTACCGCCCGCTCCAAGTTGGGCAGCCCCCGACCAATAAGGTACTGATCCGCCCCGGTGCTGGTTTGCTCTTTTAGGGTGTAGAGAGCACCAGCCTCAACTGGACAATCGGCGCCGTTACATTGTACACCTGCAACTAACAGGCATAAAAACATCACAAACCAACCCCGCTTATCCATGCGATTTGCAACATGGAATGTCCGTACTATGAGGACAGGCCTCCTGACACCTGTGGAGGTTCTTCTACTGACGCACAAGATCTGCGTAAAACTGCCGTAATCGACGCCGAACTACACAGACTGAACATTGCTGTTTGCGCTTTACAAGAGACCAGATTCCTGACGAGGTTCCTTGCGTGAGACACATTATACATTCTACTGGAAAGGAAAGGACAGCAGCGCTGTGCGCGAGTATGGTGTTGGCTTTGCCATACGCAACGACCTCTTAACATCTATAGAGGCTCCTTGCGGCATCTCGGAACGCATTATGTTGCTGCGATTAAATACGGACCATGGTTACGTATCACTGATTTCTGCTTACGCACCAACACTATCCTCAACAGATGAAGCCAAAACACAGTTTTATGACCAGCTCGACCAGACTCTACGTGGGTTAAAACCATCTGACCGCTTATATATTCTGGGCGACTTTAACGCTAGGGTCGGACAGGACAACATTGCTTGGCCAGATTGTATAGGTAACCACGGTATAGGAAGCTTAATGAAAACGGCCAACGTTTATTAGAGCTTTGCTCTAAACACCTACTGTGTGTTACCAATACCTACTTTAAAGGCAAATCAACTCGCAAAGTGTCCTGAAACATCCTCGTTCTGGACACTGGCATCAACTGGACCTTATCCTTACCAAAAGAAAAATCTCCGCGAGACCCTGCACACGCGATCATTTCACAGCGCTGATTGTGACACAGATCACTCCCTGGTGGCATCACAAGTTGCTATAGCTCACAAAAGAGCCACTCATCCAAATTGCCTGGTAGGAAGAAGCTCGATCTTCCAAAAACCAGAGACGATGAGGTGGTCCAAAAGTATGAAGAGCTGGTACGCGACGAAGTTGCCACCTGGGATGTAGACGCTCCGATAGAGGAGGAATGGGGCAAAGTAAAGAAGCTACTTACAGAAGTAGCCGGTACGGCTTTCGGTCATCAGAAAGCCAAAAACCAGGACTGGTTCGCTGAAAATCTCGAACACATTACACCTCTGCTCGAGTCCAAACGACAAGCTGCGCTAAAACATCGCCTTAACCCATCCGAAAAGACGCGTATCGACCTATCGAATGCAAAATCAGCTTTACAACGCACATCACGGTACTTCGCAAATGCATACTGGACCGAGCTTTGTCAAAGCATTCAATCATGCGCTGATATGGGAAACTTTGGTGGTGTTTACGCTGGGATTAAAAGGCCCTTGGTCCTTTTCCTAAAAAAACAGCCCCCCTTAAAGAAGCGGACGGCACTGTTATTACAGATGCTCAACGCCAACTCGAACGATGGGTAGAACATTATGTTGGTCTCTACTCAGAACCAGTGAACATAATGCCAGAAGCTGCAGATTGCATGCCAAAACTAGCTACCTGGACTGAGTTAGATGATCTTCCTACCATAAGGAGTACCACAAGGCTGTAAAGCAGCTTAAAATTGGAAAATCACCTGGAAACGATGGTACCCACGCCGAAATTATCAGGCTCAAGTGCATATTACCCATCCTGCACAATCTGTTGTGTAAATGTTGGGAAGCGGGATATATACCACAGGATATGCGCGATGCTAACATCATTACCCTATACAAAGGCAAAGGTGACCGCGGTGACTGTAACTGTTATCGTGGAATATCCCTTTTAAGTATAGTAGGTAAATTATTTGCTCGGTTAGTCTTAATAAGACTCCAGAAACTTGCTGATCGTGTATATCCCGAATCGCAATGTGGATTCCGCGCCCAACGTTCCACAACAGATATGATCTTTACACTTCGCCAACTGCAGGAAAAGTGTAGAGAGCAGAAAACACCTCTGTTTGTGGCGTTCGTCGACCTTAACAAAGCCTTCGACACCGTGAGCAGGAAGGACTCTATACTGCACTTTTAAACATCGGGTGCCCTCCAAAACTTCTAAGCCTCATTAAATCCTTCCACGAGGACATGAAAGGATCTGTTGTTTTTAACGGCAATACATCCGAGCCGTTCGAAATGCGTAGAGGTGTTCGCCAAGGCTGCGTGTTGGCTCCTACCCTGTTTGGTATTTTCTTCTCATTGCTTTTTAAAGTTGCTTTCGGCGATGACCAACAGGGTATACACCTGCACACTAGGGCTGACGGGAAGCTGTACAATATCTCGCTTCTTAAATCAAAGCGTAACCGCGATGACTTATTCGTCGATAGCCTTCTGTTCGCTGACGATGCAGCCTTCGTTGCTAATTCTCAAAGTGAGCTTCAAGACATTGTTGATAAGTTTTCCACGCGTGTTCTCTGTTCTCAATGTCCATTAATGCCAAAAACAGTAGTGCTAGCTCAAGGTGGAGAAACACCACGTATTTTGCTCGGTGGCGTTCCCTTGAACATAGTTGACAAGTTTTGCTACTTGGGGTCGACTGTGTCGAACAATCTCACCCTCGATGCTGAGATCAATACTCGTATCGGTAAAGCGGCGACCATGTTCGGCAGGCTCAGTACAAGAGTATGGAATAATAAACACCTGACCACAAAAACCAAGATAATTGTTTACCAAACTTGCGTTCTAAGCATACTCTTGTATGGAGCTGAAACCTGGACTTCGTACGCAAAACAAGAACGTCGACTCAACACATTTCATATGCGCTGCGTAAGAAACATCTTGCATATAACTTGGCAGGACAGAGTCACAAACGAGCGAGTTCTAGAAATTGCACAGCTGCCTAGCTTTACCGCTTTGCTTTAGCAAAGACGATTGCGGTGGCTAGGGCATGTGTACCGCATGGAACCTTCGCGTCTACCGCGGCGTGTCCTGCTTGGCGCCGTAGCTAACGCCAACAGAGGAGTTGGAAGACCGATGCTACGTTTCAAAGATTGCGCCAAACGGGACATGGCTGCGTTTGACATCGACCATCAAAGCTGGGAGAAGCTTGCTGAGAATAGGGATGTATGGAGAAAGCGTGTGTTTGATGGGCGTAAAGCTCACGACGATGCCTGGTTCGCTGGTCTCGCAAACAAAAGGCAAAAACGACATCTAAACATGCATGTGCCAGTCTCTAATTCCACCTTCGTTTGTAGAGCGTGCGGAAAGTCATGCCGCTCCCGTATCGGCTTATACAGCCATGAAAAATCTTGCCTCAGGCACTGAATAAATCGTCTGTCACAGACGTATGAGGCCAATGATGATGATGATGATGACTGTTTCTTTCAGTGAATAAATGATTTATCTATCTATCTATCTATCTATCTATATTAATGCTATGACTTTGGTCTATTTTGTTTTGTTGACATGTCTTCTATAGTTTGACAACTTCGTGCACGACCTTCCTGCGGGTTACAGACGGTCGGGGGGCGAGGAAGCACGTCATTTTAATATGACGTGCAGCGTGGATGCGCGCGTCACCCTTCCCCGCTACACCTCCCGCTACCCGCTGACATCTCCCCTTCCAACGTCTGTCACCCCTAGGGAAGGTCGCGCACGAACTAGCCGGACTATAGTATAGGCTTAACAGCTGTCAAATATGGCCGTACTTTAAACAGTGACGTCGTGGCGTAAAGTGTAATGTGATGATGAAAACGCATAAATAAATATCCGAAGCCTGGTCTGAATGATGTCTGAGCCGGAGTACACAGGCCCGAAAGATCGCTGGACGGTAAAACCATGGTCCGAATGTTCACAAACCGCAGAATGCTACAAACTTTAGAATGAAAACTTTAAATGGTCTATCTATCCACTACCTTACAATAAAAAGCTGGACACGCTATCAACGTGTGTCTAGCGTTTGTATTAGAGATATTATTCAAACACTAAATCAACCCACGCGCGTCTTTCTTCTTTGTGGTAAAGTAAAGCCCAAACTAAATTATGAATTGTTGTAGAATCCGGTTGCCCAGTGATCCCTCCCATCACCAACGGCCTCAAGATGCCGTCGCACAACGGCGCGTGGGTGGTGTTCTTCTGCTATCCGGGACACCAGCTTGTTGGATCGCCAGCGGTCTACTGTGACGGAAGGCAATGGAACGGCAGTATACCTGCTTGCGTTGGTAAGTAGGAAGACTGTTCTTTGCTACCCGGGTCACCAGCTCGTCGGCTCGCCAGCGGTCAACAGTGACGGCAGGTAGTGGAACCTGTTTATGTTTTATAAGTGCAAAGGTTAGAAAAAGCAGCAGTCAATAGGACTGAAATTAACGCCAATATTTCTTAAATTGAAATCTATGTTTATGTGATTCGATTGATAACAATAAAATGGGTTTCTACAGGAATGTTGTTTTCTGTGATGGACAAAATCCGGCTACTTCTGGCTGACTCTTATTTCATGACATGTTAGTGGAACACTAGGGCTACATTGAAACCGATTTCTTCCAGACTCCACCGAGGCTAGCCCGTTGTCTTGCGATTTCGAGGATCCCAATTTGTGTGGATGGACGCAAGATGAGCTGCACGACTTCGACTGGAGACGCCTGAACAAGAAGACTCCATCTGCATTCCTCTTCACCGGCCCGCCCTACGACCACACTTATGGAGGCGTTAGGAATGGTTAGTAATAAAAACAAAAGTCACTCGAAGATCTGGAATTCCCCACGGTTGTTTTGAATAACCGTATATGTAGATTGACCCCTTTATTGGATAACTAGCGGCCCGTTAGCAGTTTTACCCGCTGCAACTCATTTTCCCGAGAGCAAGGCACTTTCGCGACATGTGTTATGCATATAAACATTCATCTTGAATCTATATATCTATTACAAAAAACAGCATCAAAATCCGTTGCTTGGTTTGGGAGACAGAGTAAAAGCTACATCATTTTATACTATGTATTGATGGTTAAAAACTACTGTCAATAGTATATTTTAAAATGTCGATGGCTTCGAAAGTCTCTTTTGGTGGGCGTTCTAATATGTGAGTCATGTCTTGTTCAGTTTCAGGCTACTACATGTACATAGAAAGCACATCTCGTCTGGAAAACGACACGGCCCGTCTCATCTCCCCACTGTACAGATCCCATCTCACCAAGAATGGGTGCTTCAACTTCTATTACCACATGTTTGGCAAGTAAGTGCATTTGATGAGTGGTGTCCTAGTTAATTGCAGGCAAAACACTTTATGAGAAACTGCAAGACATGAAAGAATGGCACTTATAACACTACTTTATTTTAAAAATGTCGTTTCAGAACCACAGGTGGCCTCAGGGTATACCAGAAACCGTCGACCGTGCCCATGGAGAGTCTCCATGAGATGAATGACGACGGCGGCCAAAAGTATCTGTTGTTTGAAAAATGGGGAAACCAAGGCGATGTGTGGTACTCTGGGTATTCTCCGCTTGAGGACTCTGACGACGATTTTCAGGTAATTTTCATCGTAAAATGAAAGAAAAAGAGTAATACAAACTGTCTCAGAGAGGGTACCAGTAAATGTGAAGTCTCCACCTACATATACAAGTTTGACTGGGCATTTTTATTTTCGTTCTTGAGGAACTGGCACACGGAGGTCCAGGACAAAACTAGTTGGAAAGAGAAGAGGGAGGCCTTTGCCCAGGAGTGGGATGACATATGAGATTTTTACACCTTTCTTTGCATTTTTATACAAAGTTAGTTCCTAATTGTAGAGTCACATGTAGGCTCAAAAAGATGCCCTGAGTTATCCTTCAGTACTCACATGACTCTTATGTGAAACCAGATCGTGATCGAGGGTATCCGGGGCAAGAGCTTCACGAGTGACATAGCCATCGACGACGTGGCCATCCTGCAGGGGGAGAATTGCACCGCAGCCAGCGAGATGGCCACCACACCAGCTAATACCATGCGTAAGTAGGGGTGACCGATAGGATATAGACATAAATATACCGATACCGTGTTTGGAAGGAAGTTTACTAAGCTTCCGTTTCGTACCGTTCCGTTCCCCCCCGATCGAGGGTATCCGGGGCAAGAGCTTCACGAGTGACATAGCCATCGACGACGTGGCCATCCTGCAGGGGGAGAATTGCACCGCAGCCAGCGAGATGGCCACCACACCGGCTAATACCATGCGTAAGTAGGGGTGACAGACAGGACACGAATTCCACGACAGACAGAGACAAAAAGCGACTTCATTTTATACTATGTGAGCGTCGCACTGAATATTTTAAAAGCTGAAATAAAAATCGTCCTCCCGTACAAAGTTCATAATCTGAATGAATATATAAGCTGGACTGTTAATTTTCTTGAATTCTAGTATTGGTGGGACCAATGCTGGCAGTGTGTGTGGTCACAGAAAGCTGTTGACTGTACTTTCTTAGATTCATTCCTTAGATGCGTTTGTAGAGATCCGCTAATGCAAATGGGTTGAATCTCTGCTGAATCGGAACCACGTGGGTCTTTAACAGTTGTCTGCTTTCAGCGGATTCTTGCGCCGGCCGCTGCGACCTGCCCGCCACTCCCTCCAGGAGCGATCTGGAGTGCGGCTGCACCGCAGTGTGTGTCATCAACGAAAGCTGTTGTCCTGACTTCTTCGACGTGTGCGTTTTTGGTAAGTTCTGAACGTGGCTTTAAATGAAAATAAGGTCAATTTTGTACGCCATGTTTATTTACAGTACGTGCATGCTTAGGGGAAAATTGTTTAGTTTCATGGCCTGGTTCAACCATTTGAAATAGAACAGTGCTTTTTCAGTTATACTGTATTGAACCTTCAACTAATTCATTTACAGAAGTAACACCGTCTGCTGCGGAGCTGCCCCAAACACAGAAACTAGTTTTGACTACCGATAAATCTTCTCCTCCACCACCTACGATGACTAAACCTACCGTTCCCACATCCCCACCTACCACTACCATCAAAATCACGACTACCGCACAAACTACGATAAAAACAACAACTATTAAACCGACCACAGCTCCTACAACGCCTAAACCAACTACTTCTAAACGTACTACACCTGCCCCGGTCCCGACTACAAAACTAATCCCGACTACTAAGAAAATCCCACCACCGACTACAAAGAAAGTTTATACAAAACCAGTGGATAAACCAACTACGCCCAAACCGACTACACCGAAGGCAAGATATACTTCTACGAAACGAAGTACTGTAGGAAGTTTGGACATGGACACCGTTCAGCCAATCAAGGGTCCGACTAAATCTAACCCAGACCAAAAGAAGGCAGATAAAGAAAACAGTGGCAAGACGATGCTGTTGGCGAAAGAAGATCAAAAAAGTAAGTCACATCACATCAGCCCATAGCAGTCCATATTGCTGGTTGAAGACATCCCCCAGAGTAGGCCACACGATATACCTACAGTTTTCGCCATATATGCTACCCGTCGCTCTCTTTAAGTTAACGGTCAGTAATGCTACGTTTGCCGTGGCAAGTTATGCCCTTTTGTTCCTTTAGTTTTCGCCTCAACTGAATAATCTGAGTACGCAACCATTGTGAAGAAAATAGATTCGTCTGTTAGAAGTCGATAGGCGTGTGGCATTGATTCTCAATGCAACTTGTATTGTAGCAGTATTAAGGCAGTTCGCGCTGATATAGAAAAACGCGGAATATCACTTTGTTATTTAATAGCTTGAGTTGAGAGACCTACAAGAGCTTGGGTCCGAATTTACACCCTATCTCAAGCCTAGCGAAGCGTGAGGGCACTGCCTGCCTACCTTTTCTCGAAATGCTTCGCCGTTTTTTTGTACCCTTATTACTTTGTTTCCCGATGTACAAGATTAATTAAATTTTCCAAAGCTTCATTTGAACAGCTCTGATACTTTCGTGCTCACACACTGATGATCATCAAAATGTTTGGGTACTTCCTGAAGCGCTAGAAAGCTGTGGTATATGGACTGAGTTTAGTATTCAAGCAACGAAAAATCAAAATAAGTACTTTTTTATTTATACCAAGTAGGTAGAACAGATGTAGTTTGAATTAAACTATTAGGCTGCTCGCCCACGTCAGTCTTTTTGTCGGCCGACAGCGATTGACAACTAGAGCTGGTTTTGATCGAGTCACTATTTTTAGCATGCGTACTTTAGAAGTTTCAGCTGGAATAATTATGGCTAAAAACTTTTAAAAGCAAATATCTCAAGACACAAACATCTTAGAGACTTTGATAAAAGAAATCTCCCTTAATTTTAAAAACATATGCAACGATACCTATTCAATATTACCAGTGAAATTTTTTTGCTTTTTCATGGGAACAATCAAAATATTTTTTTAATCATTTCTAAATTGACTCGGTGGCGTAAATAGCGTCACAGAAAATTACGAGTGACTATCAAAAGCTCTATTCAAAACAACTGAACACCTTTATGAAAAACTTGATATTTTGGTATGTTGTAGTTGGGGCAAAAATACGTAAGGATTTTTACAAAATCATTTCTGACACTTACAAAATGTAGTGGGAGTTTGTAAGCGATTTCCTGTCTCCCTATTAGTGGAAGAGCTGAGGGGGTAAGTGCCTATGTCAAAAGGTACCACGATAGGCTAGATTTAGATCGTTAACCGAGACTTAAACAAGTCGTAAGACCCAGGTCTGCCAGAGCCAATCCTGCCGAAGCATAAAAATAATCAATATTTTTCAAAGTAAATTTTTCATAAAAATTATGTCAGAAGGTACCACAATGAAAGTGCTGGCATCAGTTAACCATTGAAAAATTATGTAAAAAATGCTTGGTCTGCCACTGCGCACCCTGCCGGAAGTGCTTGGCAGACCTCTCTAAAGATGCTTTTCCGGCACCCCTAAACTATCTCATCGAGTACCACGATGCGACCACCACTACATAATAGCCAAGATCACTCTGACAATAGATCACAAGGTCTGCCAGGCCTAAACTTGCCGCATCCTAGTGTTTCAGACATTTGAAGTTGTAGGTTCAGTGTATGAAAACTGACCTATATCTTTTTTTCCCCGTGTTTGATTTTGATGGAGCCTTAATACGAAATGCCCTCCATAATGAGGAGCTTCGAGTCATATAGGACAGTTGGGTGGAAGGTCGCAGTACTGTACGCAATCCTGTCAAAAAGTTTGAAATTCAGGTTTGGTGTATGAAAACTGGCCTATATCTTTTTCCCCCCGGGTTTGATTTTGATGGCGCCTTAAGAGCGCATTCAATTTTTTCTAGCAAATTTGCAAATATTGGCTTTATAAACATGCGAGTTTCTCGAAAACCGTTATGTAAAAATAATATGTTACTTGAACATTTAATCAAGCATATCTTCATCTAAAAAATGTACAATGTAAATATTAACATTTTAGTTTTAAACCTGTTACAAACAGCGATATCTAAAGCGACAAAACCAAAATTCAGGAAAAGACCTCAAATCAAGCGTGAGTTTTAGAGTTTTGGTTCACTGTAAAAAAATATCAATTATACAAAAAAATAGAGTATATATTTGAGAACAAAGTCTACACTCTACAGTGAACATTTTACAATTTTATTCAGAAATATAGAATAGTCCACGTTTTTATATATGATTTTTTGCAAAATAATGCGCTATTATAACGGCTTCTGTATGAAAAAATAACAGTAGTAAAGATTTAAAAAAAATATATGTTATTTAAGAAGATGTACTTAATCTAATTGCAGAAAAATATATTTATTTTTATTCATAATATCACTGTAAAATATATTCAATCATCCACATGTTTTTCGCAAAATTACGCTCCGAGAGGTCTGGCAAAATTGTATGGGCTTCGTGAATATAGTTATATTTATGCTCTCCATAAAGGAGCTTTGAGTCATATAGGTCAGTGAGTGGAGGGTCTCTCTCTGTATTGTACACAATCTGTCGAAAAGTGTGAAATTGTAGGTTAAGTGTATGAAAACTGGCCTATATTTTTCCGCCACTGGTTTGATTTGATGGTGCCTTGAAAATGCTAATGATCAGGAGATTCGATTTATATAGGTCAATTGCATAGAAGTCTCTGCCTGTGCACAATCCTGCTAAACATGAAAATAATCGATAACTTCTGCAGAATCAATTAAAATTGTCATATCATAAGGAACTCGAATAAAATGCTTGCATCAGCTTACCATTGACAAAATATGTTAAAAACTTGGTCTGCCACTGCGCACTCTGCCGGCAGTCCTTCCCCTCTAACATGGCCTTCTGACCTAACCTATCTCTCTAAGGACTTCCGGCAGTGTGCGCAGTGGCAGACCAAGTTTAACATAATTTTCCAGCCTTTGCACCGAGTTCCTTATGATGACAATTTTCGATAAAATCTGAAAACATAATTTTATGTTCAGTTTATATGACAGTTCTACAATTGACTTATCCAATCGAATTTATTGAATGACATTTCAATCAAGGCACCATCAAAGCATTTCATATCAAGGCACCATCATTTTCCACTTAAAATTTATAGGCAGGTTGTCATACACTTAACCTACACCTTTCTGACCTTCAAGACTCATTTTATACAGAGATCCATACTGACCTATATGACTCAAAGATCCTAGCCAGGAGAGCATTTCATATTAAGGCGCCATCTTTTGACAAACCCTTGCGTACAGATACTGGCCAGTTTCCCATACACTGTCCTGCATTTCAAACTTTCCTCAGGATTGCGTAGAGCACTGAGACGTTCCTCCCATCTGTCCTATATGACTCGAAGCTCCTCATTATGTAGAGCATTACACTCAAGGCTATCAAAATCAAACACGGGCGTGTTGAGTCAGTTTTCAGACTGAACCTCAACTTCAAATGTGAAACACTGGATGCGGCAAGTTAGGCCTGGCAGACCTTGTGATCTATTGTCATCTTTGATCTTGTCTGGCATGCACTTGGTGGTCGCAGTCGCGGTACTCGATGAGATACATAATTTTTCAATGGTTAAGATGGCATCTTTCATTGTGGTACCTTCCGGTATAATTTTACGACCATGTCTTTAAAATTTTTCAATGGCAGGAACTGATGCCAGCACTTTCATTGTGGACCTTGTTAATTTTGAAAAATGTCTTTCTAAACCTTATTTTATGTTCCTTATTTGAGATAGGCAGACCTGACTATATAAACGACTTGTTTAACTACTCATGTAATATGATCTCCTGCCTATCGTGGTACCTTATGAGATAGGCATTTACCACCTCGGCTCTTCCACTATATAAAAAACTACCAAAAACATACTCATGTAATATGACTCCAATATGATCCATGTCTTACCCTGTAAAAAAATCTGATCTCGAATAGAGCCGAGCTTTTCAATCTACACGCTCTACCAACCCAAATTTATTGGCGTCACATTACCTACATGACAATATTTTTGGTAGGATAAAACATATTCTGAAGGCCTATTCGACAGCGGTATCCACTCCGCCATACTTGGGTAGCGGTACCCAATCGCGTATCAATCAAGATACCGCTACCCTCGGCGGTAGCGGTTACCGATGCCATTTGAATGGGCCTTTAGCTCTGATTAATAATTTCTTGCCACCATCCGAAACTCTATCTTATTTTTAGCCACTTCATCAGGACTGAAGACGAAAATATAACATGGGCGCTACTGTGCATGCGTGTTTTATCCATGGTTCGTGGAGAGGGCCCCTAAGAACGGTCGCGAGACGAGGCTGCAGGACAAGTTCCTCATACAGTCAACTAGCACATAATCAGATGTTTAAATTAGAACTGGGTCCATAGCGTTTTACATTGTAATTACGTTGTTACCTCTCCCTACTTTCGCGATAAAGACGTCGCGGCTTTCATCACGGTCAAGCTACATGCCATCAGGTTAACCTAGACTGGCTTAGATTTATAAGGGTGTAATATGTCGTGTACGAAAATTTGGGGCGTGCTCAGACATTGAAACATAACAAATTTTCCATGGCATATGGTAAAACCGTCTCTTCACCCATCTATTTTACAATCTCGTTCGACCAGGGTTTTGGAAAGTCACTTTATTTAATACGTGTTTATCACCTTATCTCCATTGGGAAACTCTCTTTTACAAGACTAATCCACTTCGCAATGAACACGCTTTTCATAGGGTTTTACCCAAAGGTTTCAAAACCATTACTTTATAAACGCTGAAATTGTAATTTTGTTAACTTCGTATCCGTTTAACGAACTAATTTAATTTTGAGACGTTCTGACATCGCGGGTTTGAAAAGGTTAAACCATTCAAAATAAAGCTGCTTAGATTTTTCCGTTTGTCTGTCTTCCGTTAATAATGTCACGTGAGACATCGACATCGCGCGACATCTTGAAGCGTTTCCTCCAAAACAGAGAGACACCGCTGTCTATCATGCCATGTCACATCACGTGAGAGGCATCGCGTCGATGATGATCGTACGTCTGCGTCGGTATCTCCAGTTTATGCCTACAACTTTACAAACTTTGCCGTGCGATTATTCTGAGCGTAGGCGTATCAGGCATTTTCGGATAAGATTACGTGGTTTGAAAAAGGATTATAGATAATTTCAGGTAGCTATGGATACTGAAAGTATAATCAGTCTGCGCGGTATTTACTGGATAACGGTCTATATCCTCACCTGCCCTCATCGAACCGCGCGATCTTGGTGAGCGTGGCCTCCAGCACGGCGGACAGCCGCGTGGTCATGCCGGTCATCATCGCCTGCAGGCACGCCTCGATCTGAGCGTCCATCTTCGCGTGGTATTGGTACTGGAACATAATCATCAAGTCAGTACCTACTCTCGTACAGCCGGCTTAGAATAACATCACCCCATATCTTTAGCGTGGGTGTCGTAAATAACGACTCCCTTAGTCACTTTTTACGACATCTGAGAATCGATCTGTATTGCAATTTTAGGCGACGGGCTGACAACCTGTCGCGATGGTGATACACAGTCTACTGAGTGACTCCCAAACTTGTGTCATAAGTGGTGAAAATGGCTGTTTTTACTTACTTTGATTAGTCAATAATCATGGAAAAGGGGTTTTAAATATATTATTATGACTGCTTCTTGTAGTACCTAGTTAAAACTCTGACATCAGGGTTCATCGAGATTTTTGACCACTCGGTGTCCCACTAGAAAAGAGAGAAAATGACTCCAAAAACAACTAAACCTAGCCCTAGTTCTAGTCCATTCCAACAAACATACTGATGAAACTCACAATGTCAACCCCTTCGACTGCGCACAGCTTGAGCGCCTGGTTCTTGGCGTCGAGGGCCACGTTCACCATGGCGCAGGTCTCCGCCGGCAGGATGTAGTCCGTCGACATGAATGTCACGCTCTTCTTCAGCCACGACTGCAAATCAAAGAAAAACAGTCGTACAGTCACCTGCAGAGCTAATCTTTGCCGAGCATCAAAACATTTGTAACTCATTTAGGGAAGCCGTAGCAATCAGTGCCAGGTCAGGTGGACCAATAACATATAAGAGAGCGTTTGGTAGCGACTGCAATGGAAAAACGGGAGATCGTGCCTTGTGTTGCACCTTGTCCTTCAGTGGATTGCTATGGGCTGATGTGATGTGATGACGATCCATAAACGCACCTGAAAGGAAGCCTGAAGTCCTCTGAAGCACTTTTATCATAACAATGCCATGAACTTCAGCCGTATGTCCAAGTATGTAGCGGAACCTATTTAGGCATTCGGGCCAGTACTTGACTCTGAAAACACTGCAGCTGCGTCCAGCTTCCAGATACAACCTAATTAGCTCGTCGAACACGGAATTGCTAGGCAAGTAAAAAAACGGTAAAGCAAACAAATATACTGGGATATTGCTGAAAATCAGCATCGCCCTCTTTTGAGAATTGTTCTTCTCTTGTAATTTCTGTGTTCCTTCTGATTTTTTTAGCGTAGCGACCCGCCCTATAGCTAGATCCGTTGCTAACCGTTTAGTATGCACATTTTGTAAAAAATATACCAAATAATCTACCATCTCCCTAGTGACAAAATGATTTTTGAAATCGTCTCGTTAACCTTTTTTACTCGACAGTGACACCCCACCTGATAGTTTCAGTATGAAAACACCATTACGCCATCTTTGATTCCCCCCCGGAACACACGATTTCTTGACGACTCCAGATCTTGATTCAGGACATAACGAGGAATCCAACGATACCAAATATGGGTATGTAGCCGGGTGCCAGACGAAACTCAAGATTTAGAGGACTTTTTGTTCATAATGAACCGCACTAGTTTACCAGTAGAAAAGTGGCATTTTGTCAGCAGCATAAGTTATGCTGCTAACTAATGCCACGTACAAATGCCTCTGTTAACAATCAGAAATATAGTGGCTTTCTAAGTATGGTTCAGTAGTTCAGTTCAGTAGTTCCTGAGATGAAAATCTATCGTGATGTGTTTCACGATGAGGTGTCAGCGTTTGCTGTGATATCCTGTTCATTGATGACCATAGAATTCGCATCAGCTGGGCCTTATGCAGGCAGCTGCGTATCGATGTCGATGCCTTACCCCTTGATCTCCCACCGCTCCTTCTCGAACCCCTTGTGAAGCGACTGCGCGATCGAGGACTCCATCAGGTCCACGTACCGAACCACCAGCGGCGCGAACGTCTCCCTCAGGTGCTCGTGAAAACGACCACCTTTCAGATTTTCTAAAATTGTTTTTCAATGGTTAACAGAAGTGAAATACAAGGAGATTTAGATAAAAATGCACAAAAGCACACAATTTCTACATAATTAATTATAGAATAGGCAGCCTCAAATCTAAATGCAGCAATAATTTCTAAGCAATTAGGTGAACGTGATGGGAACGATTGCCGTGTAATGCCGGCTTAGAATTGCATTTATATCGCCTGCCAAGCGTGATGATGAGTATGGCAATATCCTCCAATCTGGAGAGGTCCATATCTAGCTGTGGACTGTTGTGTCTGTAGTAGTAGTAATCAGGTGAACCCATTTCCAAAATCGTTTATATTGTCTTTGCGAATGCAGCTTTTACCAGCGTAGGTAAGTCTGTAGGCATTATGTTTTTGATCATTTATTTGAAGTTACATTTCATTAGGTACCACAAATATTTTCAGGGTGTGATCTATTCATAAAACTGAACAACTTTCTTTTATATATGAAAAAAAACCGGCCAAATGCGAGTTGGACTCGCCCACCGAGGGTTCTGTACTAAGATTTGTTGTTATTCTGGTTGGTAAACCTATATTTCATATAATACTCCATTTGGACGACTAGCCAAGTATCTAAAATTTTGTTTTTTTCGGCCCCCATAAAAACTATAAATATAAATTAATGAAATTTAAAATTATTAGAGTTTTTCCTTAATTCGTACTTCAAAACGAAGCTACTTGCCAAATTTCATTGTTCTAGGTCTACGGGAAGTACCCTCTGAATTTTGATTCCCTTGAGAGGGTAAAAAACATGCGGCGCCCCTTGCGCCGTTATAGTATTTTTTGTATTCATACAGACTAATTATTTTAATAAAATAACGAGCTGAAATTATTTTTTGACCATCGATGGTCATTCAATTGCAATATTTTGAAAAAATGTTTCAAATAGGTAAACTGAACAACTTTTATCAGGTCTTAAAAGTTGTTCAGTTTTGTAAGTAGAACACACACTTAAAATATATGTTCTTAATTAAATGTAACCCTATTAAATATATTATTACCAACTTCCAGCAACGTTATCAAGCAAGCACAATTATAAGCCAATAATTACATGCTTCCACATATTGTAGACTCTTTTATGTCCATTAAAGTTAAATTATAAAAATCATAAGTAGGTACTTTATTAGATTATAAAAACAAAGATAGGAGTCGTGAAGAATACATTCTGAACCTACAAATAAACACACCAACTAGACATCGCTGACGTTGGAAACATGTAATACGATGTCACAAACCTTGTTCCCACTCACCGTCAATCCTCAAATAGTCGTTCAGTATCTGGAACAGCGGGAACGAGTCCCAGGTGTCTGGAGGCTGTTCAGCCAGGACCCGGTCCATGTCGACGCCGAACAGCGCCCAGAAGATCTCCGCGTGCTCCACTAACAGCTCAGAAAACCACGCGAAAGCCTGCATGGAAGTCAGTTTTAGGTTGGTCTTTTATGAAAAGAGAACGAAAGTTGTTGTGTGGGGCCTGGCGTAAATAATTAAATTACATGTCGTATAAATTTGTATCATAATTAAATTAAATATAATGAACGTACACCCATTATGTATTTAAACCCTAGTTATCTCTAAACCACCCAGCAACAACCAACATTGTGTAAACTTTACGGTGTAAAATTTTCATACAGTCAACAAAATTGATCCTTGGTATCCTTGACCCACATGGTTAATAATTTGTTTGAAAGTGTCGATATCTTAGGATAGATCCTTTCCAGGGTAATGATATCATGATTATAAACCAATCACTAAATACCATATTGTCGTAATATTGTTACGCGAATTTTGACCATAAATATCTTCTAGAAAATGAACTAAAGGTGGGTCGTAAAGTCTAATACCTTTAAACAACATAATTCGATTTTGTTGACTGTTTCAAATAACTTGTCGACTAAACTTTATCCAGCCACGGGATCCTGCTCCAGAAAAAAAAAGATTATGATATACTTTCTGAGATAAATTGTTACCATCTGTATTTTTTCTATTAATTGGCATCTATTTTCTAGGTGGGCATGAAATTAGATTTTGTTATATATATAAGTAGATAATTGTAGGTTTAGATAGGTTAAGACGCAGGTTAAATCAAACTCTTTTCAAAACTAGGAATTTGAATGATCAAGAAATGGTTGCCGGAATTTTAACAACGGTTGTGAGAGCTCCCATATACCTAAGTATACCAGGTTAAAATAAATATAAAGTGAAGTTGGTAGTGATATTGAGACCAGCGGGGCTTTAGGCCAGTCGTATGGTACGATTTCGATACTTTTTTTTCTAAATAATTGTTGTAACTAGTTTCACATCTAGAAACTAAAACAAACTCTACTAAGGATTACATGCAAATATTATAAAAAAGTAGGTACTATCTACGGAGAAAGCGACTTAGAAGCGATAGTAAAAAAGTTGTGTAGGTAAGGTGTGGTAAGTTAGAAGTCTGAAAGGTCAACAGCATTATTGACAACAATTTTGAAACAGAACGATGCGAAGTGAATATTTATGATATGCCAAATCTAAGTTCTAATTGCATTAATGCTTTGTTTTTTGAAATAATGCATTTGACGGAAAGCCTACAGTTTGTGTTTAGCAGAAATGTATTAAGTTGTATTATTTTCGTCCAATATACCTAGCTATCTGTATAAAAACACTATCGAATCAACCATGTAGATATTTTTAATTGTACCTCGTGTAAGTGCCCGATTATGTAAAGGTAGACAACTGTATCTAACGACTTACTTTAACTGTTGACTAATTTAACAGATCCAATTATACAAAAGATATTTTTAATAAAACAACCCTTGATTCTAATTCTATGTACATTCTTTCAGATGATAAAATATCTAGTGCGCTCGAATCTATTATTCAAACTTGTACGTACGTATGCCTAGCGGGAGGCTTACTTTGAGGCTACTGTAATCTAAGTGAAGCAAGCGTTTTCAGAATCGAGCATTCTACAAGCATAAATTGTTTGTGATGTTGTTTATTTTGTAAAACCTAATGTTATGTAGCTATTTATCGATAGTTGGTATTATTGTTGCTATGTTGTGAACTAATCCAGAGTAGACTGTCAGCAAATCAGTACACTTTTCATTTCAGACTTTAAAAAATCAAATCCCTGCCAATTTTTTGTACAAATAGCAATCTATAATGCTGACGTAAAAATTTTGATACAGTATTTCTCCGGAATGAAAAGTTCAAGTCCCAATGTATTGCGAGACTAAAACTATTTCGAAATTGAAACTCATGCAACGTTTGAATTCTATCGTAAACATCTAAGCCCAAGCGAGTGGTCGAACTATTTTGAGTCTACTCTTCTTTAACGTGATTGATCCAAAGTGAAGTATGATCGAAATCCAGTGAACGAACGGTTGACAAAAGTGATTTTTTTCAGCCGAGCAATTTATTATCAAATGAGTAGTTACATTTGGTTGACCGCTAGGATCCGATTTTGTGTTATAAACCTGCGGAGAAATAAAAGGTAAGACAGAAGTGGATTTAAAGTCATAATAGAGTACTTAACTTAGCGAACATCCAGGGTCATAAAATGAATTCATGTTGATCCATTAAAACTATAGAATTATACGTGACATACAAAAATATGGTAGTCTTAAAAATTCACCTTCACGGCAAGAACTAGGTAGACATGAATTCACTTGAGGACTGAGCCACATAAAATATATATGTAAATAATGTAGAAAATAAAAGTACTCCATTGTTTCTAATAATCTTTCTGTTTTTGTACAATAACAAACGATTGGTATCGTTTTGTCATGTACTAAATCAAGGTGAAAATACGTATTTAGTATCGAGATACTGTTAAGGAAAATTGCCTACCTGTCTTTGAGGTCTGTACAATGTATTTTCAGCTTGATTATTTGGAAAATAAATAATAACGCTGATCATTCTCCACACTAGCAGCGACAGGAGAAGGGTGCTATTATTCAGTGAACATTGACTTTTGATAAAACCTTTCGAAGATAATTTAACAAATATAATAATATGACCAAGTCAAGGTCATAGCCAAAGTTATAATAATATTCATCTAACTATAAAAATTCATTTAAATGTTACATTTGAAGTTAAATTATCTTGTAAGATTTTAAAATACAGAAATTACAACATTCAGGATGGACATATAAGTTTTTTTTTAATTTATATTAATACATTTTGGAGTACACGTTTATGTGCAAATAGTCATCATCAGTTTTTTTAATCACAATCCCAGTTTATTACTATTTATGTCATTAGTTGCTTCTATAAACAAGTACTCCAAGATATATTTATGACATTGTTTCTCCATAATCTCGATATTGTCAGAGAGTATGTTCTCTTCTTCTAATCTCGTCCTCCAAGAGTTTGGATTTTTTTTATTTCATCTGACAATATCCAGACATTATTATTCCAGATTTACATGCCAATTATATATTTTTGATGGCATATAGGTAGTTCAACTATATAGAACACCAACGAAATAAGTGGTATTGTATAGAGAGAAAACTTTACGTTTTGCTCGCTCGTTTTGCACATACATAACTGATTGATAACATACCTATTCAGCATAATTTCGCAGGTGTTTGTATATCATATATGCAACAATATATACTTCTTTATTGTTTGTGCCCTTTATGAGTTCTACATTACCTCGGCGTAATGTTCTTCGTTTTGCTGCAGTAGGTCTACACACAGCTCTGCCAAATGAATCAGGTCCTCTAGTTTCTTCGCAGGTGTTACCATTGTTTCGCCCCTCAAATCTTCTGTAATAAAGAGTATATTAGGGATTTTACAAAAAAGCATCCTTGCCTTAACTTAAGGTGTACTGATCGTGGCGGTAATTAAGTAACTGCAATGTTTATAACTTTGCTAAGTTCCTTTGCGAAAATCTAACTTCCGGATATATTCTTCTAGTTTAAATACTTAGTATTTCACGTACCTTCAATATTAGCCTTCTGACTGAGTTGCGTGTAGTTCAACAGCGCAGCGTTTTCGAGACTCGTCTGTATCATTCCTCTCACTTCTTCCGGTGCTACGGGCGTCACCACGTCTTTCATCAACACTCTTTCAAGGAGGGAGAGGGTAGCCTGAAAATCGTGTGCCCGATTAGGATATATTTATTTGAGTAAAAACTGTGTACATAAACTGGTACTATTAGCGGGATGCTCTTTAACCCAATGTAATGTGTCAATCAAGGGTATGCCATGTCATCAATTTTGTTTTGCAATTTTGTTAAGTGTGCAGCAACATATCGTGCGACAAGATAAATAAACAAAAGAGCCACCTTGAGTGCGCCCTCCGGTCTGCCGAACGGGAACGCGTATCTGAAGTTGGTGATCTGGTGCTGCAGCAGCGCCTTCAGCCGCTCCTTGATCTCGGCGAACTTCTCCTTCTCCTGCACCGTGATGCTGCCCACGCCGTCCGGCCTGCCAGGCAATGTCGCCGTACTGTAAACCACCTCCTCTATGGAGCTTACTCTAGTAGGACACAAGCAGGAAGGCGTGGCTGTGGAGTCGGTAGCGCAATTTGATACATTCACAACATTGTTTGTTAGCATCTCTTGATATTTTTTTCTGTACCAATGTTTATACAATTATTTATTAGATATGTTTAATTAAAAGAGAGAGATTTTACACATTACATTAAATATATGGCTTTAAATTATGTTGTAACCAATTATCAGACAAATTTATAAAATTTGCGTTGCCAACTCCACAACCACATACAGAAAGTATTAGTAAAGGAAAGCACCAGAGTTAGTAAGCACACATTTACAAGTCAGCTGGAGAGAGGGCGATTACCTACAGACTTGCCAGGAACGATGGCTTATATCTGTGCGTAGGTATATAATAGAATAAGTAATAGATTAAGATTCCCCGATCTCTTTTGTGTTAAGTTTTTAGCTTTAAGCTAGTTTTGTTTTTAAGCTAGACTGTTTGATCTCAATTTTTGTTTATAGTCATTATTTTATGTACTATTTTTCTTATGCAATCACCTCAGGCTTGCCTTGTAATGGTTGTATAAATGTTTTTTTAATAATTAATGAATACCTAAGCAGATCCATAAGTATTAGATTCGATGTATTCAAAATTCTATTCTATTCTATAAATTACGCGCACAGATTAAAAGTTTGTAGCAATTTTTCTATACTTAAACCATTAGATAGGGTATTCACAGTGTTGTATACCTATATTATATATACTTTTATATTATTTTATCTGCGATCAATCATTTTTTATCGTAGCTTTCGTTAACTCTCTACATTTTGTATATTGTAATTAAATTAAGTATATATAAATGCCGTCAGTTCCTGGTAGTCTTGGCAGTCACTTACGGGGCAGCAAATCCACATACACACTTATCTGTATATACGTAGGATCTATTGAAGGGGCCACCGAATCATTATACAAAGCTAGTTCACATCGAAGTGAGGCTAATATTTATATTGTGTTGTGGTGTATTCACACTAAGACAATCTTTCATGGTTTTTATAGATTGTGTTTGAAAAAGAAATATTTAATCGTCAAACTAAACTATTCAATCTAAGAATTTAATAAGTTTTCATTTAAGTTGGCAGCATATTATTTTTCAAACACAAACTTTATTCTAAGTAGATAAAATATTGATAAAAAATCTATTTCTAACATCCAATGTGTAGATAATAAATAGTAAAGGGCCTATTGTGCTTCCTAAAGGTACACCAATTTCTACTACATCAATGTTCTAGACACATCAATTTTGTCACACACCCACCTGATGATATGATATTTATTTTCAACACATGGTTGTATTAAACAGTCTGAGGTAAAGTACCTATACACAAGTTTGATAATCAATTTAGTTGACCTACTCAAAAGCATGTTTGAAGTCACTATTCAAAAGAGTTTAATCAAATTCTTACATAATAATAATTTATAGGATGATAATTTTTAAGAGCAAGGATTTCAAGTCCTTTTCCACAATAGTTTTTTGAACTTCAATTTTAATTAATTAATAATCAAAATGTATCGCACTCACCTGTTTCCATGCACATGACTGGCGCAAAACGCGAACGAGTAATGCATGAGGGTGGGGTCGACCGTCTGCTGGCCGCTCTCGGCGACGTCCAGCAGGTCGGAGAGGTAGCAGAGGTGGCGGTAGCAGCCCCGCACGCCGTACCTGGCGCAGTACTCGTCCAGCACGAACACTTGCCCGGGGGAGAACCAACCCTAAAAGAGAGGAGCTGATATTGTAATACTGTGTTAAATAAACTAAGAAGAAGGATTCACGAATATTTCAAGAGAGCAAATTATCTAAAGACATGGTTAATTATTGACCGTGGGAACCGCAGAGGAGTAGACCTCTACTCGAGTATCTATTGATCAATCTCTTGAATGAATCGTCAACGATTGCAAGATTTTGATTACTCTTGATGTGTAGATAGAATTATACTCACCAAGGAACAGTAAGGATCCTGGAGTCGATACTTTAGCGTCTGCGACTGGAGCATAGAAAACAGCTGATGATGGTCAAACTGACACGGATCCGCCTGGATGTAGTCCTCCATACCGTGCTTGCGAGCTTTGTCTGCGTCTACAATGAGAACAACGACGTGTGATCGACTTGTTTTTCTAAACAAATTGCTTATCAACATTTATAAGACTTCCTGTTTTAGAAATATATCTGACAAAAACACAGAAAAAGCAATTTCTTACCGAGTAGGTACATGCCACATTGAAAAAGGATAGGTACGTA
Source organism: Phthorimaea operculella (assembly GCA_024500475.1). Classification (NCBI taxonomy): domain Eukaryota; kingdom Metazoa; phylum Arthropoda; class Insecta; order Lepidoptera; family Gelechiidae; genus Phthorimaea; species Phthorimaea operculella. Next base: position 5,374,088 of record JANFCV010000007.1, on the reverse strand, counting down.
CTGTAGATACACCAATATAAAATAGCTAAGTACATAAAATACCTTGATAAGTTTTCATAATGGACGGTGCCAAGAGTTAAAACATTGTGCACAAACGTGAACAAATATAGTCATGCCGATATCAATACAAAAATACAGTACACAAATAATTATATAATAGTATATAGCACAATCGATATCTTGCTTGTCTCGTGTTGGATGCGGTGAGTGCAATATTTGACTTTAGGCTTCAGGGGAATACATGCTTAGGATACACATTGATCGACGCAGAGTTGGCTTGTATACAAATGATCGTGCGTTGCGAGAATACAGTGTCCACGATCACAAATCATGCCAAGAATCTGCTGGATCACATACCCTTACCTCCCATGATCTTGTGGTGCGTGTCGGAAGTAGTGGGAGGTGTAGGCTTGTGGCTTTGGCCAGTGGCTCTATAAAGTGCCATCACCCACAGATGACACTCGTTTTCATCAGACACACCCATTAGCACCGATTCTCCATCACGAACTGCATTCATGAAATACTTCGCACCTTCCAGCTCTGGAATTATCAGGATTTTATTTTTGTAAAACAAAATACTGTTTTGGTTTTACAAAAATATTTGCGCTCTTTTACTACCACTTACCTTGACCAACCATTAGTTGAGCTGTAACAGAAAAGATAAATAAGTAATGATTTTTATTTTGAAATAAGTATTACATATTCTACTATTTTGACCGTGCTTCTACGAGTTATATTGATTGATTGTTTGCTATTTTTTCTGCTCTATGATACAAAACGATTATGGGATCGAGTCTATATGAATGGAAAGAAAAACTGAAAACAATAAGTTGGCAGGAACACACTGGAGAAAACCCTCGAAAGCTTGTGAGAAGTCTGTCTATCACCATGTATATCTTAAAAAGCCGTTACCGCTAGCAAGCTCGATATAATCCACAGTGAAGCCGTCGAGCTGCATCATCTCGGTGGGCTCCGACTTCTTGTCCTTGTACGAGCACAGCGCGAACGTGTACTGCGAGACCTGCACCAGCACCATGTACCGCCGCTTCCACTTGCGCCACACCGCCTTCCCGATCATGTGCAGATACCTAGACGACATTCGCAGTTAGTTTCGATGGCCAAATCGATAGAACAGTTTCTTTTTGATTTATGTATGTGATGATTTCGAAACACTTACCCACAATGTTTCATATTCAAAGGTTTGTCCATTCTGCAAGCAATCTTGATTCTTAAATCTTGATCTGGGAGGTTCTTGGGGACAGTCATGCGATGCCATTCCGGTGCCTAATACATTAAACAAAGCAGATAATGCTTTAACAGACAAACGTGAAGGATATTAAAGGATTTAAATTATTAGAATTTCAGCTCCTCCTACCTTGCTTGAAAGTGGAGTAGGCCTCAACACAACTTTTCCCAATTCTTTATCTTCTAACGCCAGCATACCAGGATTTTCTGTGTATAGCTTCACTTTGACTGCTGGTAAAGGCTGGGTGATGCTAAAGTCTCCTTGGGTATCCCACCTGTAAAGGTTTCTCAGTATAATGATCAAAACATAAGCTATTTCAAAAAATATTTTAGCATAACTGTGTGTTTTTAAAGACTGCAACCCAACTTATTACATGGGTAAGTAATGGCTTTTACTACTTTAATCTCTATTAATACTCTATGCTTAAGATCATTCCAACTTACATAGGTTTGGAAGCCTCTGCCTGGTCTGTCTGCAGCTTGTCACCGCCTTCCACCTCCATGGTGCAGTAAACTATTCTATTCGGAGCCAGCGACTTCAGACCCTTGACCTCCATCACTACCACCTACATTTCAACACATGTCTATGAAGTTTAAAGATTTATTGCAAAACGAGTAATTAATTACTTGAACTTTATCAGAGTACAAAAAATTATAGATTGGTTATTTGGCATGCATATTTTCCATACATAACAAACAGTATACATATGAATAAAAAATGAAGAAAAACATGAACTTTACCATCTACCAAACTCTTTACCTCAATTTGGAATGTCAATACGACATCCATTTTGGTAAGTTGCGTATCGGCGTCGCCCTCTCCTTCCCCAGTCAACTTGTTGGCCAACGAGCCCTGGGATCTGAAACACAGCTGCTTACTCAGCCTTGGACTTGGATCTGGTCCCGCGTTTCTATATTTTTTATCCATCGCCATTGTTTAAACCACCACCAGTTCCAAAAATTTCGACACCAATATTTCAATTACAGCACCACCAATTTGTTAGCAAAAATATCAAATTCAATAATTGAAATTAAATTTATATTAGGAATTTTGGTTTCAATAACATTGATAAAATTATGACAAATGTTTCCATTATATGATTGTGATAGTAATAAGTACAGATTAGAAGATTACAAGGTCAATGAATCCAATTGAGGAGCATTATGTACATCCAAAATAGGGCCAGGGCAATATAGAAGGTTTCGATTTATAGGTAAAGGAATATGGAAGCCCACAACCAGTGACATGAGGTTACAAACATAGAAGCATGGTGGTATTAAAGGCATATTAATACAATAGGGTCCGTCACCAAGGCAAGAATGATTAAGCAAGACAAAGGAAACATTACAAAGTTATTGTTACATACAAATCTAAATCTAAACTAAGTGGTAACTGTGTTTTAAGGTGATAGAAAATGCTATGTCAATATACAAAACTAATAAAAATAGAAGTAAGTATTTATTTAGTCTGTTATTTGATAGATCTATCACTCACGATTAACTAATAGGTCATAGGTTGCTCCTTTACAGTTTTTGTATATTGACAAGAGCGCACTGCATTGTATAAGTTTGGTATACAGTATAATAATTTTGTACATAATGAAGCAAAGCCCTACTTTTGCAAAGCTTATAAACAATTTTCTTCGTAATTAGCGAAAATATTTTGTTCCTACACTTGATTGCTTTTATGTGAACTCAAAATTGAAGAAAAGATGAAAAATAATGAATAAAGCGAAGTGGACGATGTGATAGAGTATGGAAAAGCTGTGTCTAAAGCACTTTAGTTATCTTTTAAAATCTAGCAAGTTATCTGAATGTTTATTAAAATTCTAAATTAATTATATCAAATTCTATGGCGATGGCTAGATATATTATTTAGTGTTTCTAATGTTATCGCTACGTCATTAAATAGAGTAAATAAGCTGTTAAATTGGCAAAGTGTTTGTGGAAGCTGTATGTCCTATGTTGTCATTTGACATTTGTTTTAACATTAGCAATGTTTCGGCGTTACTATTTTGTACATCCTCAGTTTATCAAGCACTGTACTAATAAAAGTTTGCCTCAATAGTCCAATGGTTAGCTTATTATTACCTACTAAAGTATTTTTTATGCTTTAGTTCGGTAAATGGGATATATTTCCAGCTCTACAAAATGTAATGGTCATCATGTTACCGATACAGCAACATACCTAGTTATGTGCTTAAAAAAGGAGAAGAAAATGTTTTAGGTAGGTAAAGTCAACAAAATTATGACCCACCATAAGTCCAGTTTCTAACAGCTACTCATCAAATTTAATAAGGTCAAAATTTGCGTAACAATATTATGATAACAACATGGTAGTTTGTAACAATATGTTAGTAAGGTCTGGTTTATGATTATGTTACTCAATAGTATTACCCTGGAAATATACTTTTTGTTGTCACTATGTCTAGGACTTTGTATGATAGATATCGAAACCCTGGACACAAACTAGTTGTTATCTTAGACATAGATCTCAATGCACATGTTGATACAGTACTTTACTTACCGTTTGTTCAAAACGTACTGAATACCGTAAGTACTGAATACTTGATCAATAAATAAATTAACTTTGTAGTTTTGAAACCTTTTAAACAAATTATTAGCCATGTGGGCCAAGGATCAATTCTGTTGACTATACCTACTTTTCTAACTTCTCTACTAGGTTCATACGACATCTTCGTATTCGACATTAGTCTTAGTCGGACACGTTACAAGTTTACCTTTGTTATTTTGTGTGTGATCGAGATTACATTTTCTTATTACCCGACTGCCTATGTATTATGTGGGTAACGTACCTATATTCTTCTTGGGCTACAGCCCAAATGGCTGAACGGATCTTAACATAATTAGGTGTCATTACATTCGTCTCAGCAGCGCGAGTGATAATAAAATTTCATAATTTCCAGATGGCGGATTTTTATCGCAAAATACTACTTTGAAATTATCACAGTCGGTTTGTCGGCTTTGTAAGTATGGAAGTGAATGCAAGACCAAAAGACTATTGCGGCTTTTAAATAGGGTATATTAATGACCACGTTCTAAGGTTTTACTACATAGTTGTTTAATACTAAGCTTTCTATTCTATAGATTCTAGCATAGCCTCTTATTTATTCTCTGCCAATCATACTATGTCAATCTGAAAATATAGCATTTAAACTCAGTATCAAACGCAGTCCAAATTCCCTTTTTCAAATTGATAAGTAGAAGGGATTAAACCTGGGTGCAGAAAACCCATACAAAACTTTTGGAAAAGTGTGTCACTTAGTATGGGAGATCGAATTTTCTTTTCGACTTAAAGTTTCTAATGAAAGTTGTTCAATTTCGTGTGTAGAATACACCCTTAAAATATTTGTACATAATTAAATGTAACCATATGTATTTTTATACGATTATACTCTCAAGAATCCAAACAGAGAACAATAAGGTCGGCTATGAGTCTACAGTGGTCTCAATGACAACAGGGGGCTTGATTGTTAAACAAGACAGGCCAAGTGGAGACACGAGCCTGCTACGCATACACGTGCGTAAATGAACAATTCTGTACTCATTACTTGTACTTCCTTCTTTTCCGGAAAAGTGCCAGGGAGAAAAAACCAAAGAAGAGATGAACAGGATGAACGACTAGAGATAGAGTGGGTGTAGAAGATGATTGAGTACGTACAGATACAGATATGAATCAGAATAAGATCAACACAAAAGCAGACTATCAAGAAGAGTTATTCCAATTATTGCTTATAATTACAGACATTGTACTCAAACATATTCTGTTTAGAGACCTAGAGGTTCTATCGTAAATGTTTCCGGTGTTAAAATATGATTTTCACTCATACGACAATGAAACATGGGTACAAGAAGGGTACCTATACTTAATTCATCATTTTAATGAACTTAGGTATTTGTTTGATGTTTTAAGTTTAAGATATTGCAACAAGAATATAATAATGTAAAAAAACAATAAGTAGGTATTTGACCACTGACCGCTTTGATATAATTACAGACACCAAAACGAAATGAATTCACAACAAACAAATAAACAAAGTTATTACGCTTGATTTTAACAATCTTTTTTAAATACAATCAAGCAGACAATGGTCAAAGTTACGTAAACACCACATCAATTAAAATAAAATATAGGTACTTATGTTAGATTAACTTGTTAGGTAAAGATACATATAAAGCAACATCGACCTTAAAAATAATAAACAACTCATAAAATGTACCTACAAACAATATACACACATTGACAGTATTTTAAGTTTTGAAATTTTGTATCAATTACTTTATAAATTCATGAGACAAGTCTTCAATCAAACAATCAAAAATCATCTACCATCATTGAACCGTTATACAGCGTGTTACCGGTAAATGGGAATTTGTCCAAACTCGTGATTCTAAGCATCTATCTTTACAAACATCTTTAACCATGAGGCCACCTGCGAAATCATGAAAAATGAAACAGTTGTTCCATAAAAAACCTTATACTTACTGGAACATCAAATTTTATTCATTATTTCGCAGATGGCTTAATGGTAAAAGCTGTTCGTAAAAATGCTTAGAATCACCAGTTTGAACAAATGTCCGCTTGCCGGTAACACACTGCTTATTCAAATAAACAAGAAATGGTTGATATTGAACATTCTAAGGATTGAACTGACTGTCCAGAAAATTATAGCAGAAAACTCTTACTCGTATTATAATAAGCTTGAATATCAAGCTCTGTATATATATACATAGGTTAGGTATATGCAGAGCTTGTTATATATTTTTAAACTGACGACTGGTACCTATGCAAGACGGGTTCGATCGAAGGAAAGGGTAACTAACCACGTGTGCAAAACTTCAAAATTTTATGCATAATTGTTGTGTTCGCTTATGTTTTACTTCTTTTATACGCTTGTTTTACTTAGTTTTTGTATTTTTCTAGGTAATTATATCATCTGAACATCCATCTTGCACTTTTTAAAGACTTTATTACACTTTATGTTGATATACTTAAACCTAACAAGATACTCATAAGCAACTGACCTGTGATTATACCGCTTGATTTTGTGCAGGCCATATTTGGAGTCGGCCCCGCCCTTGGAAACGGGCAGCGACTCCAAGTTGGCCATCAGCAGGTTGATGGAACTCTTCAGCTCTTCGATATAGAGGGACTCCATCTCCTTGAGCACGAACTTCGGCATCAGTTTGCGGTTCTGAAAAGTACAAAAGTAGGTACTGTCTCATCATTTGTAATAGCCAACATAGCAAATTTCGCTTACAAAACAAAAGAAAAACGAAACGCTCTTTTACCTTCGGCTACTGTTTTATTGAGGTACATACCCTTTCCATCTCATTGACTTTCTGCATTCTTCCATCCAGCTCTCTTCTGATAGCTGCGGCTTGTTCGTCTGCGGAATCCAGCTGAAAATTCAACATATATTTTTCAAGAAATCTGGCATGCGAAATGAGAACTTTAAAAGAAATCTGCGGGAAGTTCTATCTTATTATATCTATTTTCGAGATCTCGGAAACGGCTCCAACGATTTTCACGAAATTTCGTAAATAGGGGTTTTCGGGGACGAAAAATCTAGATAGATCTTTTTCACCTGTTTTTTGAGAAATGTTTTAAAAAACTTATGTCGTTGTTAGTTTTACAAAACATCTATTGATTAACCGAAAAAACTCGGTCAGCCAGATACTGTTTGATTATACGAAAAATGCTGACCAGTAACGCGTTGAACAGCAACTGATGCTCGAACTTCTTCACGCCCAGTATCTGCTGGAACATGTCGTACAGCTGCTCCTTGCTCAGGATGCACTCCGCGTTGAGGCTCTGCTGCTGCGCCCGGGACGGCCTCTTCGTGTCATCGTCTCCTGGTATACCTATTTCAAGGTAAGGTTTCTGATTTTATTCTTCGGATTCCGAGATTAGATATTTCGGAATTTAATGATTTATTTGGCATTTTGAGGGGACAGGCTGATATTGCAAATTCATTGCAGTTGTAAAATAACGTAGGTCGTAAATAACGTCCAGTAGGAGATATCATTACATAAAATATACTTTCATAAGTATGTTACAAATACCTATAGGTAACTATGTGAAAGAAACATTACAATTATCGCAATTATCTGGACGTATTCAAAGATAGGTAGGTATATAACAAAAGCAGGTTTAATCGAAGCACGCTACTTACTCACCTTAATAAAAAACAATTGAGTAAACGATTTCATTACATTAATACAAACCATTTATACAACTGTGTTAGGTTAGGTTTAAGTACCATAAATGACATCCTTGACACAATGCATTCAACAATGTTTTACATGTCATTTATTAATAGTTTTGTAACTTTTTGTGTTATGTTATGGTCTTCTTCTTCAACAACTTTAAATTTTATTTGACCAGTATTTGGCAACGGTTACGCTATGTCATTAGCTTCGATAAGATCTGGAATCGAGCAATACCTAGAGCATTTGGTACAGGAAAGAAGGTGTTCGATTGTCTGCTCGACACAATGAACACCTTCTTTCCTGTACCAAATGCACAGATCGCACAAATAGAAGTTGGAGAAACCCCACCTCATCCGTTTATCTTGACACCTTCCAACGCCAGCCCGAAGTCTGTTATAAGTGACTTCCAGACTGACCAGGGAAGGTCGCCACCCAGTGGAAGTCTCTTCACTAGTGAAAGGCTAGGAGATATTGGCGGGAACACCTTTTCCCATTGCTTGAACATAATTTCATTTGCTTCGTTCGTTACTCTCCGGTATGGGTTGGTTTAAAAAGCTATTGCGGGTCTTTAAGCACAGTAGTGCCGGGTTTTGACCATACATACCTAGGATGCCTTATACTAAAATTTCATTTGCTTCGTTAGTTACTCTCCGGTATGGGTTGGTCTAAAAAGCTATTGCGGCTCTTTAAGCACAGTAGTGCCGGGTTTTGACCATACATAGGATGCCTTATACTAAGTACAGATAACTAAGTACAAAAGTTATGTAGGATGAAGATGTGGCAAATGAAATGATAGTCTTAATAAGTGTTTACTATACAGATAACCAGAAAATATCGAGTAAGAAGTTGAAGTCATAATAAATCTAGATAATTTGGACAAAAGAGCGTTTAATAGATTGAGGTTGCAAATATATCCTACAAGACTAACCTAGTGTTTGAATGAATAAAATAGTCGGTAAGTAGATACTTAGGTAATTAAATAGACTTCAAGATCTAATCCGATGTAAGGTAGGTGTTTACTTGCATTTAATAGCGATGATATTATTTAGTTACAGGAGACATTAATATGTATACAGACAAATACTCAAAAATAAGATACAAGGGAAGAAATAGTTACCACATAACTAGCCCATGTAAAAAAATAATCTCAAGCTTCGTAAATAGAGAAGCAATCGTACAGAACAAAAGCAGCAAATGGTACAGACATAGAAATAAAAAGGAGAGAACAAAATGAAAACAGTTCTCTTGTGATACCTGTTATTCCTGTGGGATGAGTGAGAGAGACATGTAGTGAAAGAAAGGGACAGAAACATAGACAGTGAGACAGATGCAGGCGACACACATTAAGTACATATAACATTAACTTCTGTGATAGAACCATGTTTGCTGTCAAATAAAAATGTTATATCCCCTGAAAAGTCACAAATAGTATCTATCTATCTATGAAGTACTCGTATAAAGAAGTTTATAAAATTTTGTGGTTACCTACAATAATCGAGCAAACTTAATTCTATAGCAGAATGTAGTTTATTTTTCACTTTTGGTAGGTACTAAGGTAGGTACTGGTACGATACATTTAACAAACAAGGTGATATTAAATGTTTACTAAAGTTTGATAAGTATGATTATTACTTGAGTTTCTTTTAAAGTTTTTAAATATATTTTCTAAATAAACATCGAAAATAGTCATAATTATCAAACTTATTGGCGGGTATCAATGTTTCTTCAAAGTGATATTGTCGCATTAAAAAAATCTTTCAGAGCATTGACCTACTATGTAATGTAACAGTAAATGAATTTTGTAACAATCTTAAAAATTATGATAAACGACACAATATCACTTTAACTATCTGGAATGTATACATTTAGCAATGACGATTTTCAGGCAATGATAGTTAATGTTAAATTTTGTTTAGATTTCATCCAATAGTTTCTGAAAGGTATAGGATGAAATTGTGTTTCACCCTATAAAGGCCATGGTATTGCGTTGCTAGTGATTGATTAGATTACCTACATCGATTTCAAACACAAACATTCAAATGCCTTGCAAGCGACACAGCCTCGACACACATTTCTGCAGCATGCTTTGTTGCCCTGCCTGCTTGTCTTGGCTTACAACAAATTGTTTATCACACTATCAAATTTTCTATGTACAAATGATACTATGGTAATTTCGGTCCCCGTTACTCACTATGTTAGTCTAATTTTCTGTTGTACCATTTTATGCAACACCATGTTATCTATAACCACTTCATATTTGATAGTGTGATGTCATTGAGCCTGAATTGTGATTAACCAAATATTTCCGATTTCAGTTCTTCGTTGTTCATAAATAATAAACCACCAATTTTCTCCCACTTACCTGTTCCTTTCATGATGCAGTCAAACTTTGCAAGCCAAGATGTTAAAACGGTTTCTTTACTTAATCCATCAATTTCTGGTAAAGACCTGTCAAGAAGATTAGGACCATTAGTTCATATTTTATTGATGCAGGAACTTAAAATAACATGAACTATTGTTATTTTATATAAAAAAAAAGCGCAGGAGGCAAATGCAGAGCTTAGAAAAATCTGTATCAAACCTGACTCTCTTCTCGATGTTGTTCCTGAACACCTCACGGAAGTCATGATGAGAGCACGCTCCGGATTTCACCATCTGCTCGACCCTTTCGGACTTGAGAAATACATCGTGATAGGATTGGACAGCATTTTGGAAAGCTTCATCTGCTAAGATCTGGGTTTCTCCTTTCAGGAAAGCCTGTAAAGTTTTCATAATAGTATGTTTATGTAGCAGCCTATACAATTTCTATAATTAAAGGCATTGAACCGTTTAAGAAACAATTTGTATCTGATCAAGAAAAGTGAACCAAGGATTACCCCTTGAGGCACTCCAATAATAAATTTTATTTATAAGGAGGTTATATTTCGTCCATAACAAAACATATTATTTGGGTCAGCGTGCACTATGAGCTAATGATTTTACCTGAAACCTGGCCTGTATGGTGTCGAGCTGGTGCGGCGTAAGCTTGGTGTGCCGCCTGGTCATGTCTGTCGGTTGCTTTGCGTTGAACGGGTGAGCAATACATCGCGACACGAACACGTACAGCTGCAGGCGGCGCTTCTTGTCCTCTTCTAACTTCTCGATCTTCTCCTGGGTAGTTACCTACATACAAATATGTTGATCCAGTTTTACTTGATTGTACTTAAACGCAGTTATATGTCATCCGAACAAATACACGAAATGGCCTGAATTGATTTGAAACGTTGTGTTTGGTTAAAAGATTTGTAATACAATGATGTGGTCTAGACAAGGAATAGGAAACTTCAAATTTAATGAAACATATACTATGTTTACCTGTGGGTCTTGGTCCTTATCAGAATGGCTGGCACCGGAAGGGCTGGGGGATGGCGCCGGCGCCTCGCCGGACGACGCGCTGCCGGTCGACGTCCTGCGCAAAAAAGATCTACACGATCTATAGTATTAAGTTGGTAATGTAAGTGAACATGGTCCACACAAACTGACTTTGAGAAATATAACTTGGCACCCTTGAATTACATAATATGTTTTGGTCATTGTATCAGTCAGTGTGTGTAAACTTATGGTAATGTAGTGATACTACAAAATTAGCAATTAAAGACTTTACCTATTTTCTACTATTAAGTGTTATTTATCAATTAATAACTTTTCAGCTAAAGTTAATAATAAAGGACGTCACAGTAGTGTGAACGGTTCCTCGACCACGCAAAAGCATTTGACAAGGTTTCTCGCACAACCCTCCTCAAAACTGACATATTAATGTAGTATTTTTTGGAGTATCGTCTTGCAGTATTTGAAAACTAAGACAATCTAAATAATTCTTCTGCATTTATATCGAAATATAAAATTCTTGATATTATAGCTGCGGAGTGCTACATGAAGGTAGTGTTTTTGGTCCAATATGTTTTCGTTTCAAAATAACAAATTTATTTATTTAAACGTTTATTGTACACAGTAAAAGACTGTAGAAATGACTAGTCTAAGCATTAACGTTTTTATTAACTTAAGCTGAAAAAATTTATTCTTTATATATTTGAAATTTCTAAACTACATTATAATATAAGCGTTTACTTCATTTTAAGCATTGCATGATTCTTAACAGGGTACGAAATTCCCTTATAAACTTATTGTTTCAATGTCCAAAATCTACTAAGCATAGCCTATCTAAAATGTTTCGTGAATTGAAATGGACGTGAAATATTAGTATACTTATTTTATAAAATTCATAAAGGCAACGGTTTAACATGTTTTTGTTTGCCTAGTAATCGTTTTAGCTTGGAGTGTTTTTAAATTATTATATTAAAGTTCTTGGTATAATATAATAATAAGTAAGTAAAGGTCAAAGGGAGATCTAGAAAGGAAAGTTCCGTTCCGAGCTAAAATTACTAAGTGACTCAAATGAACACCACAAATTAAGTCCCCTGGGTAAGGCCCAAATGACAAGGCTGTGTTTTAGAGTACGAAACGTTGTAGACATAGTCTGTAGGTATAATATCCTGTTACGTACGTTAAGATTTATTAATTCCTTAGGAAGTCTTATGGTAAAACTAAATAGTAGTTAGGTATCTGTGTAGCTAAGTACTATGTTCTATTACGGTAATTTTCTAGAAGACACATTTGTGGTGCGTCATAGGAGTCTAGGTCATTTTAGCTAATTCGTTTTGTATAAACATACAGGATTACTAGAAATTCGTCAGGAGGAGATAGAAGGGTCAGAAGGCGTGAAGCTGGTACTTACGCGTGCGGGGGTGGCGCTAGCGCACTCTGGGCAGCTTCAGCGCGCTGCCGCGTTGCTGGGTGCAGCGGCGCGGCCATCGGCGCCGCTGTCAAGTTCGGCGACGGACCTGTGTCGAAACACCCCCGTCTAAGTACACTCTACATCCCCGTAGTAAGAGCTAGCTGACATACCTAGATAGATATGGCATCGTAACAACAGTAGTTCGTACAGTAAAATTACACCAAGACTCAAACCTTACAACTCATATCAACCACATAGGTACCTACCTGAACTCTCATGCCGCTTTAGCTAAAACAAACATGGCGAAATTCGGCTAGTGCATCAAAAGAGATAATTGTGAACCGCATTTCATCGATAACTAGTAGATAAAGCAAACAACATGTAGATGAATGTCGGTATTGTATGAAGTATTTCATCAAATCCCAAGACAAAGTACGAGTAGGTATCATATAGTCCATGATGACTATTGACGACGACCATAAAAATACCTAATTTGACACTTATTTAAAAATGTTGGATGCGCTCGGTACGAGTGGATCGATCGCTATCACGTGGCAAAAATTGTATAATCCGTCTATTTGTAATGTGTACTTCAAACCAACTTCAAACTATGAATTTTGACAGTACGAGGTGCGTTTTTAAAATAATTGAGTAACAGTCAGATGTATAAAGATATGACGTATAGGTTTGATTGCGTCAGTTTTACAAGTACGCCGATTCAATCTACCGAGAGTAGCGAGGCAATCATTTATCAGAGGCTCGATGGTACAGTTTTACCACCTCATTCGTGTTATCAATAACACAGATCAGTAGTATGTTGTCGTACGGATGTGTTTTGATGTGTTTACCTGGTAGCCCCGCTGTGGAGCCGCGAGGGAGCTCCGGCTTGCCCCTGACCGACGGCCGCCCGCCAGCCAGCGATCCTGGCGGCGCCACTGTGAACCAAGCATTAGCTACTGATAAAGCACACGGCAAACAAATGTGAACAATCAAGCTTACTCCGCCTCCTACTATACTTAGCTCAGCTACTGTATACGATGTAGTATTATTATGATCTTACTCAAACGATGCTGCTTCAATTTTACTTTTAAAAGAATTACCTATGTCGACAATAGTTCTACTTTGCTATCTAATCCAAATGATAATTACAAATTATGTTACTTTACCTACTTATGTATTCCAAATACTTTTTGATGACTATATTATAAAATTATGTAAATGTGATGAAGAAAATGGGCTAACTAATCCAAAATATGGTAGGTAGATATTATACACCCTAATAATTTAAAATTACGATGGCATTAGGCCAAGAATTTTGCATAAGTATGATTGTGAAAACGAAAATGGAAACTTAATTAATAATTATCCAATTTAGGATAATTTTAAAGGGTTTTCAAATGTTTAAACTTAAATTAACTGGGTATCTAGTGTAAGTTATTATTTAAGTAAGAACTGCCACCTAGGTACTTAATTATGCTAATGAAATGATAATGTAACTGCATTTCTAGCAAAAAAAATATCTTTATAATTTAAATGAATGCTAGCTATATTGAACATAAATTCATAAACAGTACCTCCTTACTTTTAAGTAGGTACCTAACCACAAACTAAATTTACCTACTTAGGTACATATCTACATACTTACTACAAAATTATTGTTCATGATCATGACCAATAACAGCTACCTATAGTTTCCAGAGGACGCTACAGTTTATCTTACTCCTCTACCAAATCTAAGATCTATAAAGGTTTTATAATGGCCTTAAAAAGTCTACATGAATCAATCTACAGTACCAACTGTAAATGATCACTGAGCTTCTAAGGGTCTTAATAGCATTTTCGAAAAAGTATCACGCCCGATTGGCAGATCTCTAGCCATAGCATAGGCCGGTTCACATCACCTTGCTGTTTCATTGTCAAATCGAGCCTATTAGACTGGCCCGGGTATAGCTGTTGTGTAGTATACAGACCTGGCAGCTTGGCGGATGGCGCCGGACGATGCTTCTTGTGCTCGTCATCAGTGTCCTCTTCCGAGGAGCTGGGGTCAATCATGGTGCTGGTTCTGGAACAAATCAGAACTGAAGTCACAGCGTCATTGGTAGACGTAGGCATCGATATGTAGCCGTCTCTGACGCCCAAGGCCCAGAATAGGCAATAGTATGTAGTATAGTACTAACGTGGGTCTACCTTTGGTCTCCCTCCTGAACTCATACTAAGTACCTAAACAGGTTTCAATTCTACAGATTACGCGAAATTGCAAAGAAATACATAATTTAGATTTCTAGGTAACAGTTTTCAAATTACGCCACAACGAAGCTCCGTAAAATTAAAGGCTTATTTAGCAAAACTCTCAAAAACTTCCTCACAGGCCTCTAGCAAGGCACGTTTTACGATTCAGTACTACTAGTATTTTATGTTCAACTCATTTAGGTACCACAGCAGCGCCTGGAAACTCTGCCAAGTTACTATCGATTTGCCTGTCTTCGAAAAACACATTTACCTACCTACTAGTAGTATCTACATACATTGCTGAAAATCTGTAATATCTTGAGGTTTCTAGCTAAACCCCTAAATCCAAAGTTATACCTAGTAGTCTAAATAAGATCTCACATACAGTCGTGTGTTTTGTTCCAAGTAATAGTAAATTATAGGAATTTGGCTATTCAGGGTAAAACGGACAGCTCTCCGAATACTAAAAGGGTGAATTCAGACCATGAAACTGAACCACTTCCCATAAGAAAATATTTCAGCAGACATATAATTATTATTTTTTACGTCACCTGTAATAATCTGTTATGAAAAATTGTTCAGTTTCATGGTCTGAACGCATTCTATCAGTATTCGGAAAACTGTCCCTTACACCCCGTATATTACTCGTGTGTAATTTTTTTATCGAGGGATGTGTGTAACGTGTAAATAATTTTAATTTTGGTTTGACCATTTTGTATAAATCAAGTGTAAACTAGAGGCCAGGCACAAATCAGGTGTAAATAAGTACTTTTTTAAAGCATTGCTTGCCTTGTTTTATAGGCGTTAGCCATTGTTACTTGCAATAAGTATAAAGAATTGTATAAAATGAGGTCAGTATCGATCGAACTATTTACACATTTGGCAGCAATCCGAGATATTTTGGCGATTTCACTTTTGGCACCAACAAAGTGCTGTAATCCAGTTACAAACGGCTCCCTGGCCAAAACATAAGCTATCAACACTTATATTTACGGCTACAATATCCGGGAGTACCTATCTGGCCATTTAGGCCGTGACCTTTCTCATCTGAATGGTAAATATGTAATGTAACTAGATTTAAATACAGGATGTAAAAAAATCAAGCATGTATGTATAAAAATAAATAACCTTTAAATAAACAAATTACCTTCCTTCATCCTTTCCTATTAGATTACGGTGTGGAGAAATGGTGATTGATTTATTTACCCAGCTTAGGTTTTGGTACTGTACTTTACGACATTTACTTTCTTTCAGATGATTGAAAGCCTTTTATAGCATTTTAATTCAATTTAGGTATTACCAACCTACATTCCTAAAATTAAGCAATAATACAACCAAAGTTCATTCCAAATGAACAACATTTATCTAAGTCAGTGATCAATATTGTATGAGAACATCATACTTATCACGAGTGCTAACCAGCCTGTCGCCTAAAATTGCAATACACATCAACTCTCTAATTCCTTAGATGCTTCTTACGACACCCATGGGAAACATATAGGGTGATACTATTCTAAACAACACGACGGCGCTAAATACTAAAAAATACCTCTGTAAAGGTATGTATGGGTTTTACAAACAACATACTTTCAAATCGGTCTAGGTGACCTGAGTCACGCGAGCGACGGGCTTAAAAATTAATTCTCGAAATAGCTCTGTACCAGCATACTAACTGTTAGTGCATATTTCCACTAGATTACAAATGAAATTGCCTCGGTAATTTGTTTGTTTTTGTAAAACCTAACATTAGACTAACAATGTGTTTTATACAGTGGTTTCATAGGACAGTGTAAAAAATGCATCTTCACGTGGTTTCACGTAATTAAAGCATGCTTTTCAATCATTTTTCGGTATTAAGGTCCGTCCAGCGCACGTAAACTTTCCAAAAAATATGATTACAGCTTTTTCGTTTAAGCGTAGAATGTTAAACGAAGCGAAAGGTCCCAAAGCAAAAAATTAAAATCGCGGTTAAAATCCTTACTTCAGTATTACCTATAGTGTACAGCGAACTTTATTTTTGGATTCTAATTCACTTTGCTTATTTTTAAAGTAGAAAATGTTATAAATGGTAAAAAGAGATAATTATTATTTCCTTTGTAAACGTAATAACAAGAACCCTATAAACTGTCGACTCTAACACTGTAACTAGTGCAATTCCAGTCTCTATTTAAAAAGTTGCACCTTTTGCAGCTGTATAACTACCTTTGTTGCTGTACTCACCTATTGCGGTGTGGAAATGCTCTTTTTAATTAGTTCTGGAGCACTTTGCTAGAAGGGACATTTAGGCGGGTCTCACATCTGGCATCCATTTGTATATTGCATCCGATGTACTGACTGTAACAGAGACAGATGCGGGTCTCACATCTGGCATCCGTTTGTATATTGCATCCCATATACTGACTGTAACAGAGACAGATGCCAACGCAAGGATTTGCATTGCTCCTGCGTCAAAGTCGGTTTTCGTTTGGGGAATTCGAGAAAATACTGATTCGTACGTTAGCACTGCGCTATGAATGCGCCAAGTGAGGAAACTAACTGCCTTACCCGACTGAGCGAAGCAAAGTTTTCATCTCACCTCACAGCGAGCGTGCCAACTAGAGCTAGTGTAACTTAGCGTCGCCTAGGGAATTGAACGAGGCACCTGCCGAGAATACCTACTTGCATTTACCTTCGTCACGCCGACCGAGCTAACTGAGCCCGAAGTGAAACAAAACCGGGCAAGTTTAATTTGGGTCCGCGTATCGGATGTCATACATTTAATGCAGTATCCTTTTGATTTTATTTCCCTAGCTAGACATACACAGAATCATCAAAGAATTAAAGGTATCAAATATCCGTGTGATGCCGGATTAGAATAGCATCACCCCATATCTTTCACGTAAGTGCCGTAAGAAGCGGCTAAGGAATTTGAGAATTCATGTATATTGCAATTCAGGCGGCATGGCTGTACCTACCTGTTACTATGGTGTTACACAGTCTTCTGAATAACTCTAACTTTTGTCAGATGTGGTGTAAATAGCCGTTATTTTACAGCCGTTTACGCTCTGACTACCCCGCAAGTGATATAGGAGTGACAAATGTATGTATTGTATTAAAGTGCAAATATTTTCAGGGTGTGTTCTACTCGTGAAACAGAACTTTCTTTGTAATTTTTTTGCAAATATAAAAAAGAAACCTCCCATACAAAAATGTTTAACACATGTGTCACATTGTGTGAGAGGGCCAAATTTTTTTTTCATATTTCGAAATAAATTGAAAATTAGAAAATTGAAAAATTCACTAGCGACCGCCGGGACTTGAACCCGGGACTGTGGATCACCGATCCACCGCTCTACCGACTGAGCAACGAGCGCCTAGCGGACCCTGGTGAATTTTTCAACCTCATGATGCTCGTCTCGAATCGACGATCCAGCGACATCTGTAGAAAGTATTAAGAACTTAACTACGGTCCCGGCGGTCGCTAGTGAATTCTTCAATTTTCTCATTTTCAATTTATGAGAATAATATTGCGCTGTGAGTGCATTAAAAAATCCAATACATAAGTTAAGAAAAGTTAAAGGTAGTTTCACAAGTAGAACATTCCCGAAAATATTAGCAGTGATTTCAATAGGACTTTATATAAAATTCATCATACCGCCACCGGGATCAGAACACGGAACCTTTGCGTAGCATTCGAGCGCAATACCTACAAACAGAGAGCACAAAAGGCTAAGCTGAGGCCGATTATTTACACCATCAAAGTTATAATTGGCCACATACGCCAGCACGCAATAACCCGATTAAACACACAGCACTCATATAAAAAGGCATTTTTTACCGTTATTTATAATGCTTCGACAAGCCATAACTTAGCGGGGTATTTTTCGATCGACTTAGAAATAAGTAGGAAAAGGATCCATTTTTAAATGCATATACGTACTCCCACCGCCAATAAAAGCACTCTACGTTGGCCAGATTTTGCAATTTTTTACGGAATAAATGTGTCATATACTGTCTGATGATAAAACCCTAGTGCTTTTTTAATATCATCCATCTCCATCTTAATATCTTTCCTAATGCTTTATTCCTCGCGTCTGGGCAAAACGCATTGGCAATACGTTTACTTATTATAATTTTAGACAGAATCTTGTTCTATCCACGTCCTATTATATAAATACAAAATATGTTTCCCAAAATAAATCGCTAGATTCTGAAAAATTACTATTCAGACTGCATCTGTAGCAAATTGCTACAGCATCGTCTACGACAGAGTTCGTAGCAGACAGCTATATTATACTTCTGTATTCTTTGTTTCCGAGTTAGGATCCTACCTATACATTTTGATAAAATTGGCAATATGGCTCCTCTACTAAATCAAGAAGTAGGTATGCGTGTTTTTTATTTGTTTTGTTTTGTTATAAGGATTTCTAATCTGCTACGAAACGCTACGCCATAAAATGTAATATCAGTAGGTATATTTTCTAGGCTTTTATGTATGTTCTAAATTGTTTTTTCTGTGTAGTTTCATATATTTATTTTTAAGTAGATACCTACGGATGGCAGTAAGCATTATCATTCGTCTCGCTATCATCGTATGTGGGCCGAGGACAAAATAACATTAGCATAGTAAGTATATAGGTAGGTACATGTGTATAGCGCGGCCTCGGTTCTTGCCAGCATGCGTCTGGCATTCTCGACTAAAGAGGTTGCTCGCTCATTAACCTTTTATTATTGATCTAGGTAGAAATGACTACAACAATGGCTACAATGCAAATAACGAACAAGCTGTATTAAAAAACAAACACCCGACTGCGGTTATTTCGAAGTTGTATTTCGCGATAAAAATCTGCTATCTTGAATTTATGAATTTTTAGTATAGCCTGTGTCACTTGCGCTGCTGAAACGAATCTAACGACACCTCACATGTCAAAATCCGCCCAGTCGTTTGGGCTGTAGCCCGTGAAAACACATTTCGTGTTGACATACATACATACTCTTATAAAACATTACCCTCCTGAGGCAGTCGGATAAAAACACCTTGCACTGCGCTCGCTAACTCGCTTGCTAAGCGTGTTAAGTAGGGATGATACACTTTTATTCCGCACTGGGGAAGGGAAGGCCTTTGTGTAGCAGCTAGCAAAGGACTGTGATGGCTATAATTGTAATTGTAATGTATTGCGATGCGAAACACACGCAACAAAGTAAGGTAAAAAAAAAACAATATGAAGTAAGATATCCTTGTTTTCTTTGAACAACGCCTATTTGGCTAGGAAACTGCAAAAGGTTAGTTAAGCGATGCGCCAGTGACAGCCCTTAGGCGCAACCTACACAGAGTAGACGTGAGACGTGCGACATCGCGGCGCTTGAAACCGTTATCATAAAAAAAATAAAAAGTATTGACTAAGCTACACACGTGAGACGTCAACATGCGCCTTAGTCTTAACTCAACAGTTATTCAATTATTCAGTTGTTCAGTTTGCGATGACGCATTAGTTCAGTTTGCAAGTGATAACGGCTTGCGCACAAAGGTTCTAGGTGTGTGTCGACCCTTACCAACGATGCATTAGCCATTAGTTCAGTTTTCAAGTGGTCATTGCTCTTGCCAAAAGGCTTTAGGTTTGCACCGACCCACAGTATCAATGACGCATTCGTTCAATTTGCAAGTGATCATGACTCGTGCCAAACAGCTCTGGGTGTGCACCGACCCTTAGTGTTAACGACGCATTAGTTTAATTTGCAAGTGATCATGGCTCGTGCCGAACCGCTCTAGGTATGCGCCGACCCTTAGAATAAACAACGCAAATGTTTAGTTTACAAGTGAACATGGCTTGTGTCAAACAGCTCTAGGTGTGCACCGACCCTTAGTATCAACGATGCATTAGTCATTAGTTCAATTTGCAAATGATCATGGCTCGTGCCAAACAGCTCTAGGTGTGCTCCGACCCTTAGTATCAAAGACGCATTATTTCAATTTGCAAGTGATCATGACTCGTGCCATACAGCTCTAGGTGTGCGCCGACCCTTAGTATCAACGACGCATTAGTTCAGTTTGCAAGTGATCATGGCTCACTCATGCCATACTGGTCTAAGTGTGTATCGACCCTTAGTATCAACGACGCATTAGTTCAGTTTGCAAGTGATCATGGCTCATGCCATACTGGTCTAAGTGTGTATCGACCCTTAGTATCAACGACGCATTAGTTCAGTTTGCAAGTGATCATGGCTCACTCATGCCATACTGGTCTAAGTGTGTATCGACCCTTAGTATCAACGACGCATTCGTTCAGTTTGCAAGTGATCATGGCTCATGCCATACTGGTCTAAGTGTGTATCGACCCTTAGTATCAACGACGCATTACTTCAGTTTGCAAGTGATCATGGCTGTGCCAAACAGCTCTAGGTGTGCGCCGACCCTTAATATCAACGACGCATTAGTTCAGTTTGCAAGTGATCATGGCTGTGCCAAACAGCTCTAGGTGTGCGCCGACCCTTAGTATCAACGATGCATTCGTTCAGTTTGCATGTGATAACGGCTCGCACACAATACTTCTAGGTATGTGTCGACCTTTGGTATCAACGACGTATTAATTCAGTTTGCTAGTGATATTTGCTATTCAGTTGTTTAAACCTAGGTCACGTAAGTTAGCCATATTTGAAGTGGAGTGACTGTAATACATAAATACATACAGGGTGTTAGGGACGGTGTAACAAAAACTTTGCAGGCATGACCAGACCATCAAACTGACCTATGGAGCCAATGGTGGGAAACGAAATAATTTTTCCGACCTCCCATACAAAGTCAGTCAGCTGATCGTGAATTTTGTATGGGAGGTCGAAATTTTTTTTAGGTTTCCCACCATTGGCTCTATCCATAGTAAAAGTTGTTCAGTTTGATGGTCTGAGCACGCCTGCAAAGTTTTCTTTACACCGTCCCTAACACCCCGTATATCACGCAAAAAAATAGCCATTTACACCACGTTTGACAAAAGTATCAGTCATTCAGAAGACTGTGTATCACCATAGTGAAATATTGTCAGCCTGTCGCCTAAAATTGTTATACATATCGAATCTTAATCGCTTCTTACGTCACCCACGGGAAAGATATGGGGTGATGCTATTCGAAGCCGGCATCACACGGCAATGTGTGACTGTAATATGCTACTGAAAACGATTCTCGCCAAACAGCTCTAGGTGTCCGCCGGCCCTTACCTTGTCACATATAGAAGTACGACTTAACTATGCCTCGTGAATGCTCGCGAGTGGCAACACAAATCAATAAACTGCTACTTTTAGAACGGATACGACTGCAGTTATATTAATTAAGTGTAGTTTGTGTCGGTATGTGGGTACAAAGTAAAGAGTGTCACACACACGCGCACGCGGTGAATATTTAATCTTAGGGTGCAAGCTCGATAGAGTAGACGTGAGGCGTAAGATGACATCAGTCAGACAATTGATCGTCAGCCGTCATCAACTCATCAATGCGAGGCTCGTCTCACGTGTGTAGCTTCGACTCTTCTGTTTCCTACATTTTATATGGAAACGGATTCGAGCGTCGCGATGTACGACTCATTTCTCACGTCTTATGTGCAGAGCTAGAGCCTAACGAGCCCACTAGGTATACCATATTATACCTACTTAATATCTCGAGGTATCGGCTAACAAATAAATATAATATTATATGGACTTCCAAGATGAGTCCCATATCACCCTATACCCTATACCTGATACTATAAGATTAAATCTACATCTATACTAATCTACATCTACACTAATATAAGGTCCTATTAAATTCACTGCAAATATTTTAGGGGCAGATCAAATAAAATATAAGCATGTACTAGGCAAATTTTTAAAGAAATCTACACGCTAGTTTTCGAGAAAATTGCATTTAACTAAAAAAAAACATAACGAAAAAAGTGCACCCTGTTTGTCCTAGAAACACACACTTCGATGAATTTAAATTCTTCTTTCTCTTCTTCTTAAATTTAAGAGCTTGGCTCTTGTCGGTGGAGTAACTGCCATTCTTGTCTTCGTTCCGCCAGTGATTTGACCTGCTGATACGACACGACACGACACGAACCTTTTCTTTTATTTGTTCGAAATAATTTCGCCTTGGTCGGCCTCGTCTTCTCCTGCCTTCTACTTTTCCTTCCACGATGTTTTTCAGGAAATGGTCGTGTCGTATCAGGTGTCCTATCATCTTCCCACGTCTGTTCTCTATGGTTCTTAACAAGCTCCTTTTTTCGTTTACTCTCCTAAGAACCTCTTCATTTGTCCTCTTCTCAGTCCAGCTAATCTTCTCCATCCTTCTCCAACACCACATCTCAAATTATCGTATTTAAATTACGCGCCAAAAAATAGTTGCTGTGATTGGTTGGTTGTTAGTGTGCGTGCCGTGTAAGTGAATCCTGTCTACGTGGCGGAACGTCAGTCAGGTCAGTCAAAGGATGTTCACATAATTAATTAAAAAGTTTGTTTGAAAATGAAAAAAAACTAGTGTGTAGATTCTTTTTTAATGCCTTAGATGTTTTTCTTATACATATTTACGCATGCCCTTAAAATATTTGCAGTGAATTTAATAGGACCTTATATAATAAAGAGGAAAAAGGATCATGCCCACTCAAGTATGGATGTTTCTCCATTGCTTGCCTCACTACTTGCAGGCCTCGCATCAAAACCAAAGTTAAATAATTATAAAGTCTAATTATTGCTTAACATTTTGTAACTGGAAATAATTTAATTATGACAGGAGTTCTGAAGTGATTGAATGTTAAAGTTAGATCAGAAGAGACAAAAGTTCTGAAGTTCAGCTGTATATCGAGTATTTCGTTCTTAAATCGTTATCGTTAGCTTTACCGAAGTAAACAGTGCAAAAAAGGTTCACACCACAGTAAAATCTTTAGAACAAATACCTTTCCGTAAAAAGACCTTTAACAGTTAAGTTAGTTTCCCTGTTTTGTACAACAATTGCCATAGCTATTCTTCATTAGAAAGGGGATATATTACATATTTTTTCGTATGTTATCATTAGACTCCGAAACTACTGGACCGATTTCCAAAATTGTTTCACCATTAGAAAGCTACGACATTCCTGAGTAACATAGGCTACTTTTTGCCACGGGAAAATTCCTCATTCCCACGGGAAAGCAATTAGCAGTAGGAAAAGCGGGAATTACCCAAGTTAGCAACCGCGTTCCGATCTTCGCGAGATTTGGCACTGATATTGCTAGTATATTAAATTCGGACATGGACTACTTTTTGTCAGCACTTGAGAATCTGAAGTACCTGATGGAAGGCACCAGGAGAACAGCTAAACTATACGAGATCCGAAAATGGCTTCATAGCAAAAGTTGTTCAGTATGACGGACCGCTTTTGCTGGCACATGGTCATCGAGGATCTGGAGTACCTAATGCAGACCACCAGCATCCCATCTAGACTGGAATACGTAATGGCTTCAAAGTAAAAGTTGTTCAGCATGACAGGCCGCTTTTGCTGGCACATGGTCATTCATGATGAGTCACTTCTGCCAAAACGGAATAATCGACTTTTTACTACTGGCAAAGATCCAATTTTTACGGGAAAACAGGTTAGTAGCAGTGGGTGAAACCGCTGGGCGGGCCGCTAGTAATAAATATAATTTTCGAGTTTCGTCTTCGAATTACCATGCATGGGTAAGTTCCGTAATTTTTCTAGTTTCAGAGTTATCTATTAAACTTTAAAAGTTTTATTGGAAGCATTCAACTAGCAGGAGATTTTTGTAAATATGCTATTTACTCTGTGGTTATGATATAAAAATAATGAACACTAAGCTACAAAAACAAAGGTTTAGCATAGCAAGCAAAAATATCGTTACCATGGTGTGACGCCCTATAGTTACTGTTCTAACCATACCATCCACTTCTGGGCATGGGCCCTCCTTAGCTACTGTTTCAGATTTAGCATCACCCCATTTAAACCCGTGGGTGTCATAACATGCATACATATATATCGTCTATATCCCTTGCGGGGTAGGCAAAGCGTAAACGGCTGTAAAAAACAGCTATTTACACCACGTCGTCTGACAAAATTTTGAGAGTTATTTAGAAGACTGTGTATCACAATAGTGACAGGTTTTCAGCCTGTCGCCTAAAATTGCAAAACACATCCACTCCCAACCCAATAAGCATATTACTCCATTTAAGAGTACACATTACGTGTACAGGTGTACTTGAAGCAGTATTTCAGTTCACTCGCAATCTATAAGCTGCATTATTGGAATTGATTACACCTTTACCTATATAAGGGACTTTTAGGAGTGTAGATTTGTACTTATTTACGACAATCGGTGTTATAATAGTCTAAGAACGATCCCTTAGTCAGTCTTCTGACTAAGAGCATTATAGGGGGGTAAGAGTTACGGCAACAGCTGTTTAACGGGCTACTTGTGGGATTTTATAGAGCTAGCATATGACAGTTGGTGTTATAATAGTCTAAAAACGACCCCTTAGTCAGCCACCTGACTAAGAGCATTATGGGTAGAGTTATGGCAACAGCTGTTTAACGGGCTACTTGTGGGATGTTATAGAGCTAGCATTTAATAGAACACATGTGGACTGTTATACAGCTAAAGGCTTTTATGTTTACCCATTTTGGACTGTTATACAGCTATTACCTGTAGTAGGAAGTGTTTGTGTACATTAAAATAACCTTTTTTTGACTTCTGCATAGAAGTGTACAATTAAACCTGAAGTACATCTTAAAGCTGTACAAAGGTTCACATCAGAATTAATGTATAGACCTTGGCTCCGTAGTGGTACAGATGTGGGACTACACACAGGCAACGGCATTCTAACGGAACACATGTGAACCCTTATACAGCTCAATGCGTTATATCGGAATTACAACAGTTCACTTAGCCGTATTTCATTTCCACCATTTTGTTCTACTAACATGAAATATTTACCAAAGAAATTTCCAAAATTATCATGTAGATTTAACGCAAAAAACGCAAATTGACTGGTTGAGTTTTGATTTTATGTTATTACTAATTAGCCCCGTCAATATCGACATAAAATAAGTCTGTAGGTAAACGCGCCTCTCTCCACGACTTGTTAATATACTGCTTACTAAGGTCCCTTGCTTTCTTTTAATACCCAAGTTTGCAGTTGGCACTTGCAAATTTTATGCTGTCTGATAACGGTGCAACAATTTAAAGCCAAATTTTGGTAATATTTCTCTTTTAATAAACATATCTACCATAAAAATTGTTTAAGTACGTTTACATAAAAAATATTAAAGATAACTAAATTTGAATCTACAATTTCACCGACTCCTGAGCACGCCTTATGTTTGTCCTGCAAAGATAGAGCAAGTTAAAGACGGCAATTGCCTGGCAGACAGTGCAGCATCACGGTGAGGATTACAGAATTCGCCGATCAAGTAGCAGCTGAAGGCGTGTGCACACCAGATCACCAAAATATATTCCCGTTCGGCAGACCGAGGGCGCACTCAAGCCTTTTTTAGGGTTCCGTACACAATAGGTGACCCTATTACAAAATTCGCTGTTTGATGACATGGCATACCGTCTGTCACACAGGCTGGGTTTATGAATCGTAATAGCTGCAGTTTTGAAATTTTACTCAGATTATGACATATCAAAATCGGGCACAGAGTTTTTTGCCTCTCCCTCCATGAAACCGTGATAGTAAGAGTGTTGAACGCCCACACCGGATGTATTTGTTGTTGATACATACGAATATACGAAAACGCAGCGCATACTAACAACTCAGTGAAGGCTAATATACAAGGTACGTGATTTTTGGCTAAGTATTTTGTAGAATATATCCAGAAGTTAGATTTTCGCAGGAACCGAAAGTTAGAACTTGCAGTTAAATTACCGCCACGATAATGTAAGTTAATTAAGGCAAGGATGCTTTTTATAAAACAAATACAAATACTCTTTAGTACAGAATCATAGGGCGCACAAACTTCCGGACCTCATTTATTTGACAGAGCTGTGTGTAGACCTACTGCAGCAAAACGAAGAACATTACGGAGGTAATGTAAAACTCATAATGCACATACAATCAGAAGTATAAATTGTCCAATATCTATACAAACACGCGAAATTATGCTGAAACATGTTATCAATCATTATGTATGTGCAAAAAGCGAGCAAAACGTAAAGTTTTCTTATACAATAGCCACTTATTTCGTTGGTGTTCTATATAGTTGAACTACCTATATGCCATCAATATATATAATTGGCATGTAAAAATAATAATGTCTGGATATTGTCAGATGAAATAAAATCCAAACTCTTGGAACGAAATTAGAAGAAGAGACATACTCTTGAAATATCGAGATTATGGAGAAACAATGTGTTAAATATCTCTTGGAGTACTTGTTTATAACAAGCAACTAATGACATAAATAGTAATAAACTGATTGTGATTAAAAACTGATGATGACTAATTTGCACATTAATGTACTCCAAAATGTATTAATAAAATTAAAAAAACTTATATGTTTTCCTGAATGATTGTAATTTCTGTATTTTAAATTACAAGATAATTTAACTTCAAATGTAACATTTAAATGAATTTTTTAGTTAGATGAATATTATTATACTTTGGCATGACCTTGACTTGGTCATATTATTATATTTGTTAAATTATCTTCGAAAGGTATCAAAAGTCAATGTTCACTGAATTTTAGCCCCTTTCCTGTCGCTGCTAGTGTGGAGAATGATCAGCGTTATTATTATTTTCCAAATAATCAACTGAAAATACATTGTACAGACCTCAAAGACAGGTAGGCAATTTTCCTTAACAGTTCTCGATACTAAATACGTATTTTCACCTTGATTTAGTACATGACAAAAGATACAATCGTTTGGATTGTACAAAAACAGAAAGATTATTAGAAACAATGGAGTACTTTTATTTTCTACATTATTTACATCATGGATTTTATGTGGCTCACCTCAAGTGAATTCATGTCTACCTAGTTCTTGCCGTGAAGGTGAATTTAAGACTACCATATTTTTGTATGTCACGTATATTCTATAGTTTTAATGGATCAACTGAATTCTTCATTTTGTGACCCTGGATGTTCTAGTTATGACTTTATAGACAATCTACTACTGTCCCTTTTATTTCTCCGCAGGTTTATACACAAAATCGGATCCTACGGTGAACCAAATGTAACACTCATTTGATAATAAACTCGGCTGAAAAAATCACTTTTGTCAACCGTTCGTTCACTGGATTACGATCATACTTCACTTTGGAAATCACGTTAATGAAGAGTAGACTCAAAATAGTTCGACCACTCGCTTGGGCTTAGATGTTTACGATAGAATTCAAACGTACATAGTTTCAATTTCGAAATAGAGTCTCGCAATACATTGGGACTTGAACTTTTCATTCCGGAGAAAATGTATCAAAATTTTTACGTCAGCATTATAGATTGCTATTTGTACAAAAATTAGCAGGATTTGATTTTTAAAGTCTGAAATGAAAAGTGTACTGATTTGCTGACAGTCTACTCTGGATTAGTTCACAACATAGCAACAATAATACCAACTAGCGATAAATAGGACATAACAAGGTTTTACAAAATAAAAACATCACAAACAATTTATGCAAATGTAGAATGCTCAATTCTAAAAACGCTTGCTTCACATAGATTAAATCAAATTAACTCCCGCATCGGCTGTTACGTACGTACAAATTTTGACCTTTCATAGATCTCGAGCGCACTAGATATTTTATCATTGAAAGAATGTACATAGAATTAGAATCAAGGGTTGTTTTATTAAAAATATCTTTTGTATAATTTAGTATCTGTTAAATTAGTCAACATGAAACTAAGTCGTTAGATACAATTGTCTACCTTAAAATCGGGCACTTACACGAGGTACAATTTTTTTATCTATATGGTTGTTCTTAGTTTTTATAGAGCTAGGTAACAACTGGAAAAATAAAAAATTCCGGCAACCATTTCTGCATAACACAAACTGTAGGCTTTCCGTCAAATAGATTAATTTCTTAAAATCAACTGCAATTAGAAACTTTGTATATAAAATATTCTAACTTCATGCCCACCTAGAAAATAGTTGCCAATTAATTGACCTTACAGACTTCTAATACCAATTTATCTCAGAACACATATCATTATCTTTTTTTCTAAGAGCGGATCTCCGTAGAAAGTTGTCGACAAGTTTTATGAAAATATTTCATGTAAAATATTTGAGTTTGTTTTACTTTACGAGATGTGAAACTAGTTACAACAAGATATTTATGGTCATCGAAATCGCATACTTGGCCTAAAGCCCACGTACCTAGGATTCTATAATCATGATATCACTTCCCTTATATTTCCTTTACGACACTGGTAATACAAATTAATAAGCTAGGGTAAGGTACCAAGGAAAATCCGGCAACCACTGTATGAAAATCCTAGTTTTGAAAATTACACAATGTTGGTTGTGCTAACCTATAGAGATAAACCTACAATTATCTACATAAGGTGTACGTTATTATATCTAAATTTATGCCGATAGAAAATTTAAACGAATAAAAATACAGGACACAACAACTTATTCAGACTATATCATAACCATAAAAGACCAGGATAAACTGATTCCATAAAGTAACTTTCGCAAGTTATTTGAAACAGTTAGTGGAGCACGCGGAATTTCTGGGCCTGTTAGACTTTCAAACACCTTTAGTTCATTTTCTAGGAGCCTCCAGACACCTGGGACTCGCCCGCTTTAGACAACGACTTTTGAGGATTGTTTATAATCATGATATCATTACCCTGGAAAGGACATCCTAAGATATCGACCTTTCAAACAAATTATTAACCATGTGGGTCAAGGATTCAGACTCAATTTTTATGACTGTATGAAAGTTTTACACCGTAAAGTTTATAACAATGTTGGTTGTTGCTGGGTGGTTTAGAGATAATTGGTTTAAATACATAATGGGTTACGTTCATTATGCTTAATTTAATTATGATACAAATTTAACGACATTAATTTAATTATTACGCCTGGCTTTAATACACAACTAAAGGACTCTTTCATAAAATAAAACCTATCACTTTTTCCATGCAGGCTTTCTATTTTCAGCTGTTAGTGGAGCACGCGGAGATTTTGGGCGCTGTTCGGCGTCGAAATGGAGTCGGGTCCTGGCTGAACAGCCTCCAGACATGGGACGGTTCAAGCTGGATACTGAACGACTATTGAGGATACGGTGAGTGGGAAGGTTTGTGACATCCTATTACATGTTTCCAACGTGGAAGTCTAGGGTGTGTTTATTTGAGGTCAGAATGTTTCTTCACGACTTAACTTTGTTTTTATAATCTAATGAGTACCTACTTATGATTTATATAATTTAACTTTAATGGAAAAGAGTCTACAATTGTGGAAGCATGTAAATAATTTGGCTCGCTTGTAAAAATTAGGAGTATAATTAAATTAAATTTAAGCCGGCATTTAACTCAAGGACAACAAAATTGATTCCACCTAAAGACCATTAGTATTCAATTAGCAAGTTGTTCAGTTTTTTTAATAAATTAATAATCAGTCATATTTAATTTCTGATTTAATGTGCTAAAAAAATAGGTGGTATCTACATTATTACGCCGCAAATCGCCCAGACATTTATATGGATTCGGAGGATATGAATGAGACGTACAGAACAAAGGCAAGTAGAACTCGAGGTTCGTTTTAGTATACCATAAAAGAATGTTTTGCATTGCGATAAAAATGCAATTTTAGTGGCTTAAACGAAATTATTCAAGGTTCACCAAAATGGTTATGCCTAATATGATTTATTTTGAATAGCTACATAATCTATTAACCAGAAATGGGTCTTTTGTTCACTTTTAGGCCGGTTTTTCCCTTAAAAATAAGTTGACAGTTCTATTAGAACCTGAAACTTTTGTGGTCCGAAAATGTAACTTCAATTAAAGCAAAAACATAATGCCTCGCTTACCTGCTTAAAAGCTTTCGCAAGTATAAACGATTTTGGAAATGGGTTCACCTGATTACTTCTACTACAGACACATCAGTCCACAGCTAGATATGGACCTCTACGATTGGAGGATAATTGCCATACAATCATCACGTTTGGCAGGCATAAAATGGAGATGTGAAACGCATCACGTAGATTTTCATCATCGACTACCATCACGTCTCACATACTTAGAATTGGACTATAGATGAGTTAACAGAGGTTTCTCGTAATTAATTATGTAGAAACTGTATGCTGCTGCCAAAATATCCACTTCTCTACTGGTAACATGCGGTTAATGGATTGACAAACAAACGAGAAAATCTCACCCGGTTACCCATTTTGATATCGTTGGATTCCTCGTGGGGTACTGAACGTGGACCTGATGGAGTATCGAAGAACTCGTTAGGGTTGAAAAGAGCGTGGGAGTTAAGAAACTACAATGGGGTGTCACTGTCGAGTAAAAAGTTAATAAGACCAGCTTTCGAAAAATCATCATCAATCACTAGGAGATGGTCACAGAAACGGTGTTAAAAATATGTCTGCCGTTTGGTCATGAAATGAAACTTGTAACTTTCCCAATTTAAATATATGGTGATGAAACTATGTTATACATTTTTGAAACTCTCGTCTAAAAAGCACATTAACTTTTGTGCTGATAGGATTGAAACTATTTCTACTGGTAAACCAGTGTGTTCATTATGGAACACAAATGTTCTTAAATCTTGAGTTTCGTCTGGCACCCGGCCATGACAAATTGTCGTTACAAACACAGGTTACAGACGGGTGCCTGATGATCAAGTCTTCTAGAGCGAAGAAATCGTGTGTTAAACGGATGGCATGGATCTTCATACTGAAACTATCAGTCGCTACGTAAAAAATCAGAAAGAAGAGAGAAATCAACAAGAGACTACAATGGTAAATTTGGCATATTTTCAAAAATATGTCAGTAATTTGTTTGCACCACCGTCTGTTTACTTGTAGCAATGGGTGTTCGACGAGCGAAGAGTTGTTCTGGAAGCTGGACGCGCTGCAGTGTTTCATCAGGGACCTGCACTGGCCCGAGCCGGAGTTCCGCTCACACTTGGAGCAGCGGCTGAAGCTCATGGCCAGCGACATGATGGAGACGTGCATTCAGAGGACCGAGGCTTCCTTTCAGGTGCGTTTATGGATCGTCATCAATCAAATTCTTCTAATCCACTGAAGGCAAAAACCAACAAAGGCACGGTCTCCCGCTATAGGCCGGGTCGCTAGCCAAATCAGAAGGATATGTTATTGGTCCACCTGACCTGGCTGATTGATACGGCTTCCTAATATCCCACAATATGTTTTATGCTACCAAAGATTTGTCATGCAGGTGACTGTCGACGCGAAGAGTTCTTGATTTGCAGACGCGTGTGAAGAAGAGCTGGCATTCATGTCGAGATACATCCTGCAGGGGAGACATGGCCATGGTGAAGTCCTCGACGCCAAGACCAGGCGCTCAAGTTTGTGCGCAGTGGAAGGGTTGATTGTGGTTTCATCAGTATGTTTCATGGAAGGACTACATAGGCTAGGTTTAGTTGTTTTTGAGACTTTCTCTTTTCGTGGGACCCAGGTCGCCGAGCAAACGCCTGATGAAGGTTAAATAGAGTTTCAAAGACATTTTTGTAAAATTATACATGAGGTACAAATGAGTTGTGCTCTCAAAGCCATTTTCACCACTTATGAACAAGTTTGAGTCTTTGACTGTGCATCCCATCGCGAAGAGTTGTCAGCCCATCGCCTAAAATTGCCCTTCCGATCGATTCTAGACCATCGTAAAAGTGACTAAGGACCGCGATTTACGACCACCACGCTACAAATATGGGAGTCATTCTGACAATGTCACAAGTTGTAGGACTAAACTTGGGCATTTAGTGTTTCAGTCATTTTTGTATTTCAGTTACAAAAGTGACTGATATCTTTTAACCCTGATGTCAGATTTTACTGGAGGTACTACAAGATGCCACATAAGAAAAGCTTCCAGTACCAATATAGACGATGGAGGAGCTCAGTATTGTCACTGCAGGCGATGATGACCGGTTTGACCACGCGGTCCGTGTAGGACCATCGCTACACCTCGCACGGTTCGGTGAGGGCAGGTGAGGATATAAACGAGTACCAATACAGATGGACGCTCAGATCGAGGCGTGCCTGCAGGCGATGATGACCGGCATGACCACGCGGCTGTCCGCCGTGCTGGAGGCCACGCTCACCAAGATCGCGCGGTTTGATGGACCACGCGGCTGTCCGCCGTGCTGGAGGCCACGCTCACCAAGATCGCGCGGTTCGATGAGGGCAGGTCAGCAATACAGAAAGTATCGATACTTCCGCAGATTTGACAGTTATCGTGAAGGCATAAACCTGAATAGCACGCATATCAGCTTACCATTGCAAATTTTGTGAGAAAGGTTTCTACACTACACACTATGATGGAAGCTTAGATGATGCGAGAAGTCTGAGAAGGCCATATGCGGGGTTTTAGACTGCCGGCAAGGAGTGGCAGAAGTTTTTTTAACGTATTTTGACAAACGAAGCTTATGCTAAGCCACTTTTTTCGAGTTCCTTATGATATGCCAATTTTAATGTAAGAATCCCAAATTACGATTACTTCATGAGGAGCGTATTGACCATCAGATCAGAAACCTTCTATGAATTTCATATAAACGAATCTCCGATCATTGACATTTCAATCAAGGACCATCTCCATCAAACCATGGAGAAAAGATATAGGCCAGTTTTCTTACTTTTACTATACTCCACATCCCAGGATTTGAAATCCGAAGAGCCATCCACCCATGACCTATATGACTAAAGCTCCTATTTATGAGCGCTTTCATTTAGGCCCTAAGAGTTTCACGTATCGCATACAATTTCCTGCAGACCTCTCGGATCATGGTGGAAACCGTGGGCTGATTGAATATTTCAACAGCGATATTATGCAAGAAAAATAGATGACCCTCTTCGCCATGAGATTAAGTGACATCTTCAATAACATATATTTTTTAAACTGGCCCTACGTTATTGATTTTCAACTCCAGGTGCAGGAACCATAAAAAAGTAGTTCGATAAGTGTTTATATTTCGTTTTTTCTATCGCAAGTAAGGAACATTGAGGGTTTAGAGAGGGGCACACAATTAAGAAGCTCCTGTATCATCAGTTTGGTATTTCGCGTGTGTAGGTACTTTTAAACTCGTGTCGGGATCTTTTACCTAACCAACCAACTCTTACATTTTCCTCTAATCTCGTTACTCCCCTTTCTAGAAAATGTACAGCGACTTCGAGCTGCAAGGCGTGATAAGCGTAGTAACGGGCAAAGTCAATAGATGGCGTGGCACGCTGTGTCTACGACCGAGGCAAACCGCGGGCAATCAAAAGATGGAATGGCGCAGTATGTGTAGTACCAGGGCCAGTCAAAAGATGGCGCGGATATTATTTGCACCCTGCTTTTATTTTATTGTTATCGTCTTTATACATCTTAGCATAAAATGAAGTCTTGAAGGTGAAGAAAAATGAAGGTTTAAATGTATACATGCCGGGCATATGACTTTTTAACGCGGGAAAATGAGTAACAGCGGGTGAAACTGAGACGGGCCACTAAGAAGTATTCAATAAATTTTGGACGCCGCCGGTAGGACTGCCATATAAACTGAACATATAATTATGTTTTTCAGAGGTGGCGACGAGGGTTCAGAAGAAGGCGGTGCAAAGGCTGGAAAGTCGAAACTCGAGGCGCTCACAGAAGAAGCCAAGCTAGGAAACGTAACGGCTGTTGTTGGGAAGGTATGATGGAAAATTCTTATCGATGTTTCACAAAAATTTGCTCAATGTAGGTAGATCCATAAGCTTCCGTGTTCGCCAATAATCTGTGTACCTTTTTCATTTCAGATGGGCAACATGTTCGGACGAGGAATAGGCGAGCTGTCAACGAAGCTAGGTGGAGCGTCCTCCTGGTTTTAGCGCTTTTCAAGCCCCAATAGCTCTCACGTAATAATTTACATTCCTTATTTTGCCTATAACGAAGTATTTAGATGAGGTTTCAAGCCGCTCTTTCTTCCTGCACCTATTTTTCTCAACATCTCTTTAATAATAAAATAACTAATTCACTTACATTTTGCTCTCGGTGCAGGAGCGAAGAGGCGCCTTCTTTAATATTTAATGAAACTTGATGTTTATTCATTGTAGTTGTTTTCACGGTTATATTACTATACGTGTTTTACTGATTATACCTACCTTATATGTAACAACACTACCTGGTGATGCAAACTTATAAGTATTGAAGCAATTTTATTCAGAGGATCAAGACGAGACGAGGCACAGTTTAACCGTGTAAACAATTGCAATGACGGCATCTGTATTCACTGTGATGACGATAAGAAATGTTATTTTGCATTGATTCAAAAGTCCGCCATTTCGTCGATTTATCGAAATACAAAGTGGTAGGACGGTACGCGCTAGAGTAAGTATAAGTGGCCAGTTAACGCATAGCTTAGTGTGATTAAACTAGTATTAAAGGAGGTATAGAATTTACTTATTTAATATGCTTTATGTACAGTTAGAAAAAATATTGGTTTCGGAGCAAGTACCATGTAATAGGTGTGTATACTAAGAGTAGTATTTGATAATTATTCACGATTGAATATAATAACAAGAAAATATATACCTACGATTGCATACTCAATCACAATGCTACAACAGTAAAACATATCGCTTGCAAAAATGACAAAGAAGTATTCTAATCGCTGTGACACCTACCTATAAATTATTTACAAAAGTGAAAGTACAGATAAAACAATTAAATATAAACTACGTTTGACATGCGTGATGCGGCGCGTGATGAAAAGATTGGATTGAATCCTTTGTAGTTGAGTTGATTGTTGTTTTATCTTGTTGAATCCATGTTTTCTTGTTAAATATTTATTTGTCAAAACTTTCACAATAGTATAATTTTGTGTGTCGAACGAAGCACAGTTTTAATAGAGCACATCGTCATATTTCAACAGTCTTTCTGTACTACTTTTAAGAGATCAGTATTTTTCTAATATAACAAATCCACGTTTGAAAATTGATTAAATTTTACTATTAAGTATCTCGAGTTTATCTCAAACTGGCAAACGACAAATATACACTTTTATAAAAAAATATATGCATAAATCTATACCGGAAAGAATTAGTATCGACATCATTTACCGCGATCGATAAAACTGATAGTGACATACCTAAAATGAAACTATCAATCGTATGACACAGCACTTTCAAGTTAGCATTTGCAGCCCCATCTATGCAACATACCGGTATTATATGTTTTTTCATAAAGGTGTATAGTTGTATTTAAATAAACTTTTGCTATAATGTAATTTCTCTCTACGCTATTTAGGTTCTAACTAAATCTAGTGATTGATTAAAACTTTACCTTGAACTAGTCATCATAAAACATAAACTATTTATAAAAATATACTATTATAGTTAAATTTGTTAAAAAAAGTATTCTTCTACGCTAAACACCTTACAAATTTTTGAACTAGAGAAACATAATTCTTAGAAAAAGTTCTTAGATAAATTATAGCGAAATAGTCGCTATGCTAAATCGCCTTAATAATGTCTGGAGGGAACGGCGGGGTTTATAGAAATCATTTCGTTGTAGTTCTTCTTCTTCGCTTCTCTTCATCAAAACGTTGGAATTCATTTAGGTTCATTGAACTAATTCAAATTAATAATCTTCGGAGACCATTTATCCACTTTTGTTAGTTCCCATTCACACATGCGACTTATTTGTCGCGCGACAGTTGGAAATTCCTTTCACTCTCTTCGGATAGAGAAATAAGTCCGATTGTCGTCGCACGGCCAAAAAAAGTCGCATGTGTAATCGGGACCTTTAAAATTTTAATTTTTTAATGCTCCTTCAATGAAGAGCATTTATAAAATTTATAACATAATTTCAAGCGCCACTGTAGTACACTGTTTTCAGTCAATTTGGTTTTTCACTTACTTTAGAACTACATATAAGATGTATGGGAATATACGACACACCTAGGTCAGTATCGGCACAGTAAACTGTAATGAAAGGTAATGTATAAAATGGAAACGTAGTGCTCATCTAATCATTATTATTAAAACAAAAATATAAAACTAGTTGTTGAAGTCATCACTTATATTATAATGTACCTATAATTATTTTGTCTTCTCATCATCATGAATAGCTGATTTTTGTTTAATTTCCTTCTTATTACAATCGAGTTGTTTCGCGGCGTTACCTACCTGCTGAGTTAAGTTACTATGTTTTCAGTGTGCGAATCAAAACATAAAAAATCTATGAGTTTCTTAGATGTCATTCATATTTTAGGACTATCTTGTAATTTTAGTTCGAAAGTATAAGTTGCGCAGATAAAGAATGCATCCAGAGGCGACATTATTGTTTGCCTCTATACAATAATTATACCATATTAAATGACATTTATGCAGGAATCCATTCTTTATCTGCGAAAGTTATAACAATAATTTTGCAAGGATAGGCATGGGATAGTCACTATGCTCAGTAATGTCATCTATTAATGGAGTTTGAAAACATATTGCTTTGAAAGAAAAAAGATACTCATTATTATGAGTAAAGAATAAAAAATCGTTGCAGATTGTAAACATGATTGTAAATTAAATATCCAATCAACTTATCTTTAGTCTACATTGTATTAATTGCTTTGCTTGTTTTCTTACTTTCATCGATTGTAAAAGTTGGATGTGAAGCTCAATGGATGAAACTGTCAGATAGTAGTTTAGTGGTAATAAGTGCATTATAATCTGACTGAACAAGGAAGTAAGTAGACGCTTGTATGATTTCTACACGATAGTCCACGAACACTATTTGCCATAGCAAGAGCCTGTAAACATTTCGAAGTAAATCTTATTAGTCCTGTTTGTTTCAATCGATATAGTACCTATACAAAATTTTGCAGCTGTGAAAATATTTTTCTTTTCCTATTTATTCACTTTACTAACATAAACTCATATGAAACTTTATGAAACGGTTCTCAACAAAAATTCTAAGATATCTACCTACTTTTTATTATAATTATAAGATTCTTTGATCAAGCATGTGAGATTCTTTGCTATGGTAAATGTTCAGCAAGTATTGCTTTGAAAAAGCCATCGAGTGCATCGCGAGTGTATAAGGGATACAATAAAAATATTTACAATAAAAATGTTTACTGTTCCTTGGCTCTTTTATTTATATTTAACCTAAAAAAAATATCCTGGGTATGTTCCTTTGTTCACAATGTGACAACAATGTTGAGTAGGTATTGAGGAATTACCTATTAATTCTCTTGCTATAGTCGTAGTATTAGGTACCTGTACTACGTCTATAGCAAGGCGTCCGAGCGCCAGCACCTTCATTCGACTATAGCCGCCACAGCACGCCATAAAGGCACGTATTTATCTCAAAAACATTCTTCACAACATCATTAGTGTTTCCGGTTGCCGCGATACAAATGTTGCGAACTGAGGCCTTTTCTA
Organism: Phthorimaea operculella; assembly: GCA_024500475.1. Lineage (NCBI taxonomy): Eukaryota > Metazoa > Arthropoda > Insecta > Lepidoptera > Gelechiidae > Phthorimaea > Phthorimaea operculella. Next base: position 5,336,092 of record JANFCV010000007.1, on the reverse strand, counting down.
ACAGCAATTAAACAGTAAAAACATTATAGTTAGAAAAACATCGATAGATGGAGTTGAATCACTTGCACTGATCGTTTTTGACGACGATTGTTTGGTTCATGCATGACAATCAATCAGTAAGAGAGTTTTACGAACAAGGAAAGGCGTTTTGTTAGTTAGGAAATATCTCTTCCCTATTACTAGAATGCTAGTTTTGTTAGACTGCGAGCTTTTGCGTGCATGTTGCTAGCTCCATCTACCGATTATTTTACTGACTATTAATTACTAGGTTTAGCTGTCAGACAAAATACCTCAATAATACAATAATACACAGTGTGTATTTCCAAAGCCAGGTCCGCAGTGGCATGTATTACATTTTTCTTTATTTTTCATTAAAGCAAATTTTAATACAATAACAACACGTTTCTCGAGGTACTGACGAACCGATTTATTTCATAAACAATGGGAAAATAAAAAAAACATGGCCAGCGGATCCATCTTCAAAAACTAAATTATACGGCCGCCGTTCGAACAGACCATATTTGACAGCTGTGAAGAAGAAGAAATGTTAACAAAGAAAAACAAAGTCATAGCATAATTTAATTTAATTTAACATGATTTTTACACCTGTCAAATATGGCCTATACAAACGGCCGTACTGTAGTGACGTAATTAATGAACGTTCGTGTTAGCAAATATGAGCAAGCTTTAGCATTTAGTATATTCGCATTTGCAAAAGATCGTGCCAATAAAATATATAAACAATTTCACATTCATTTCGTAGCTAGTTTGTAAACCATAATTACGAAAATGCACGAATGGATTTTACGAACAATGCACAGACCTACCTACGGAACACACCTTGCTTTCATCGCCAAGCTATTAATTTACACCAAGTTGATAAACACGTTTAACTGGAGCAGATAAAGCACATATCCCGAATTGGCAATATTATTGTTGCCATCCTGCCCAAATTCATATAATATGATAGAGAGGCAAATAATAATGTTGCCGATTCGGGATATGTTCTTTATCTGCGCTAGTTATGCCATACTAGTTCGCATTTGCATGTATGAGTCAGGTATTCACACAGATGAATAAATAATATTTTTTAACATATATATAATTTGGATCCGCAGCGCCATCTTTAGATTTTAGCAGACGCTAGAACATTTACTTCCTAGTATATTGTAGTCATAAAATCTTGGCAAACATCATTAAGGCTAGTAAACATGGAGCTGCGGGTCCATTCAGGGTGTATGTATGACTGTAAAATATTTCGCCAGTGTGTTTTCGCTGAGTTTTTTTATATAATTTCATTCGCAGTTCCTGTCTTATAGATGAACACAATTAAAGGTTTTATTGTAAATTTTTATTTAATTTTAAAAGCGCAGCGATTTTACAGTGAGTAGTTGAAATGTAAATATTTTATTGAGGTATCTGTATTTTATAATTGTTATTTTGATGCAAAGGAATAATCAATAAAACAATAATTTAATATTACAAATGACTATAATTTTGTCACAATTTTTGCCATACAATGTTAATAATAACTTTTACCTTATCACTATTTATAATACATTACTTAACCATTGAATTTATTATTTAATATTCATCCTGTTTAATTACTAATTACATTCCACGGATCAATTTCAAATGAGATATTATCAATTAATATATTTTATTTAAATAAAAACTCACAGGACCATACAAAGTTTTAAAAACTATTTTTCGAAAACTCGAGTACTTTTATTATTATGTTATGATACACTAAAATGTAATTCGATTAGATCTTACGTTGCTAAAAATATTTCTTGCTTAGTTACCTACGAGAAGTTATCGTTTAAAATCTGTACAAACGTTACATTATAAAGTGGAGACGGCGCGAGCGCGCGACGGGCACCCGCGGCGCTGCGGCGATGCGGCGCTGCCGGGGCGCGTGCGCACTACGCACCACGCGCCCTTGCAGCCGCAACCGAGCATCACAGATACTTGCAACACATCGCTCCTGTTGTGCATCTCCAATTCGTTTCTTACTGCCAGTTTACGTTATGCAAACATTTGTGAGCGGTTGCGTGATCGAAGGCAGTACACCGCGGCGCGCGGCGGCAAGCACAAGGTAATTGACAGATTAACAGACAAGAGATCCTCTTATTCAGGGAAATTTCTTATACTTTTATGAAACATTCCAAGCTCGCGTCATAATTACTATAATATAAAAGAGACAAGTCAATTCCGAATCGGTGAAAATGTTTTATTAAAATAGCCACAGAAGTTTTTCAGAATGCAATAAGCCGGAGCCAATTTTGAAAAACCGAACACACTGTTACTTTGCTGGCACAAAACCAATAGTGGAAAAGTTATGCTATATTGAGATTACGGTAAGATTAATATCATATTACAAATGTATCATAGCGCAGTGCCGCCGCGCTGGAGCCCTTTATAAAACAAAGCACCGAGTAAAATGCGAGTCAAATGAGTGAAGCAAACCCGATGGAACCCCACCAGAACCGGCAGACATAGCCAGTACACACCATAATCTATCAAAAGCTAATGCAAAAAAGTACAATGAAACCCACAAGTTTGACCAGAAAACACGAACCCTATACCAAGACACACTGAGTTTAAAATGTAAATGTTTCAGCGTGAAACAAATATTTTATCCTTACACTATTCTCAAAACGTATGAAATCTATCCGACAAATACACGAGTCAATTTCAATTGTACTTTTTTACACCAATAATATGCATCAAACCCGTTTCTCATTTCCTTTCAATATGGCCATTGCTGTCAGTGCTGCGGTATTCCATCTGGGTCCGAAATAACTACAAAATTGTAACAAACAATATTTTAAGTAAAATTAATAATTATTAATTAAGTATCAATAAAATTGAGCTAGAACCGTACTGACTGATCTCTTACAAGCTGATGCGGCCTACATTGTATATCGCGGGCACTATCAACCATATTGTGTGACATTTTTACGACTTCAATTCCAACCTACAACAAAATGCAGCTATCTTTGCTACATGGACAGTACTGTAGTAGAGCATTTTAGGTATTTATGGCTGAAGTTAATATAAATATGTTTTTACTGTGATACAAATTAGATGCTTCTACCGTAAAAATGTTATACAATAATAGGTAAATACAAAATTCAATCTATAGTATAGCAAAATAAGAAGTACAATTTTAGTTAACTGTATTTTTAGCAGATTCCAAATAAAGCCAACTAGAATTTTAGTTCTTTTGAGCCATTCTATCTTAGTGTTAGAAAGTTAAGTACATTGTATTTATTATTGCTTTAATTCAGAGACTATTTTTTATTGCTTTGCCCCTGCGTTTAGTGTTTTGGCACGACAATACTGCTTTTAAATTGCGCCTTGGCCATCCAAAGAACATTAAATCTTTTCGTTATGTTATTCATGTAAACGACTGAATAAATATGTAGGTAGGGGGCTCGCATTCAGCCGATAGAAACTAGAAGGGCCCTACCTAATGTTACAAAAAAGTAATTTTCCGACATCAAGGCCAAGACGTTAGGGCACGGTGACGAAACGTTCTCAAGAGCGCGGCGTGGAGCTAAAGCGACACTACTCACAACCAGGCGGCCCGCGCGCCTCACTCGTCGAGACATATGACGTCACACAACGCGTTACACTTTTACAAAATATAAGTAGTCTTGCCCACGTATAAGCCATAATCCTTTACCATATCGAGCCGCTTATTTTGAAATAAATAATAGAACGCAAATATATATATATTCTTAAAACATGTTAATATTGTGAAAAGTGAGATATGTTAAGACCAAGCCATGACAATGTTTATATAAATATCAATTTAATTTTAAAAGGTTGTATATTTCTGACCTTACGTTTAATAAACCGACATATGCCTCACGAGTGAACGGAAAGAAAGAAAACTGTATAAGTAACAATTGTACTAAGTTTTTAATTAATTAGAGATAAATTTTAAAATTTCATAATATTGCCACGAGTTAGAATCGAATGTTACAAAAATATACATACTGTACAAACAGTTGAGCGAAACGGTGGTCGCTGGCCGATATAGAAACGCGACGCACGCCTCGCCTCTCCTAAGTTCTCGATTATCATTATCACTACTCCGAAATCAATTTATCGAAACTCAATCCTGATTTCGATTGACACAAATTCAATTTCAACTCCGCTGTCTGCGTAATACGAAGTAGCGAAACGCGCGTGAACCAGCGACGCACAAAGAACGCACATAGTAAACTAACACTAACTCGTTGATAAGGACTTAATTACTACAGCCGCCCTCTCCTACCCCCCGTTCGGCGGCGGCCGCGCGACGCTGCGAACATTCCTTCACTAAGTACTCACACATCGCTTTATAAAACATCACCTTTACCTACTGGTTACGTAGTACGAAAATATATCAGAACACAAATGTGCGAGCACGACATTGCACGGTCTAGGTATAAGCGAGTCTTATTCGAGAAAGGAAACTTCAACCAAATACGAGTATAAGTAACTATCAAAAAGCTATTCGAGATTAATGTTGCGATGGGTTATAGATTGCACAAGTTATGTGAACTTTTAAAAAAAGCCAAATGTCGCCGGAATCGAAGTTTTATTCGGATAAATGAATTTCGGTCAAATGTTCATGTCAAACGAGTCTTATTCAATCAATGCTTCATGCAGCCAATTTAATTCAAATTTTAAGATGCAAAGGGACTTCAGCAATTTATAACTCATCGGAATTAGTAATTTCGCCCAATCGCATAGACCACTACTGTCATGGTAAAGTATCGGCAGTGATGTGGTAGGCTGTGATCCAAGCGACCGGGCGGCGTTATAAGTGTTAAGACGTCTGGCTTTGGAAACTATATGAGTACAACATACACTATTTTGATCTTATGATTTTAACTATTGTCAGTATAATACCAAAATATACAAAACATCCGAAATAATAAATAGTTCATCTTACGACTAGGTCTAGTTTCATAACGACTAGAAATACTTCAATTGAATAAAGATTTTAACACCGACTCAATAATGCGCTTAAGGTTGCCTCAGTTAATTTAACTTATAAGAATGGTTAACTTAAACCAAATAGATAGTTCAAATTAACTTTGAGCCTGAGTGTTTTTATTACTTGATACTAATGATGAGGTTAACCGTTTGTTATAGTTTATAAAGCCAGACGTATTTGTAGCACCAGAATACTACCGGCTAATCGTAGGCCTTTAATTCGATCTGTGGTACCGTGGTGGTCGCCTATACAAAAGAACTATAAAAGCTCGATAAAAACAATATTTGAATAAATAAGATGATCGACAACAATCAAGGTAATTAAAGTTCGTATTTATTCAAAAGTTTCGATTTTCATCACAGATTAAAAGTGTAGACTGTAGGTAGATAAAAAATATCTTGTAAAAGCACCATCTACCGTTAGCAGCAAATGAAATATTATCCCCACTGGCCACTTGTAAACATCACAGCTCTAGAATATGGTGCACTTGCAATGTTTCGCTTTCTGACAAATAAAGAAATGGTAGTTTGTCAAAAGCAAAAAAAACCTAAAACTAAATAAAAAATACTTAACCCGGCGACCACCGCCACGTGAATGCAGAAACAGTTAAAAAAGTGCTTAATCTTGTAGTGTAAGCAAAAAAACTGTATATAGAAAATATTTAATATAAAAAGCGTAAAGCAATTAGCATGTACAAAAGCGTGATTGTGCAAACGACGCGATGTATATTACGCTCCGTTTGACGATTTTATTAAAATGTTTCTTGCTGTGTTTTTCTTCGCCGAAATCCAAGATAACGAGAATATTACAATAAATCAGGCTGGCTAATTAATTAATGTAACACATAGGCAGAGTTGATTTCGAAGCTTTCAAAAATTTTGGAACTGCGGCTAATGAATTCATATTTATGTTGAAATCGTCTTGGTAAGGATCATAGCATACAAGGCGTCATCGACCAAAAACCAGTGTTAAGTCGATAAACAATATAAGTACAACTAACGCTAACACAACTGCGCGGCTGCGCCAATAATAATAATAAATACGAAATAATATAATAATAATAATCTATGCGATCTTAAATACCCTGTTTATTTCATACAAACCACCGAATCAAACGATGTGAAAAATATATCTATGTGGCGCCATCACGCGGTGAAAATTAAGAAACACGACACTGTTCATAATCCACAACTGTTCGCCATTTTATTTCGCGGTTTATTAAGCCTGGTGGCGCCACCTAGAAGCAGATAAAGAACATAACGTAACCGCAGAGCCCGCGACCCCCTCCCCGCATAGAACGGAATGCCCAAATTCGTATAAATCTCTTCAACCATTATTTAGACAGAAATATTAACTACGTAAGTTAGTAAGTAACGGCGTCACAGATCCCGTACAAATAGATTAAAACTACTAAATAATTGAAGGTTTAAAACATTTACACGGATTTTACACCTCGCTATACGCCTACTATCGCATTTTAGCATAAATTCTTTCTTTATCATTACCTTATCGTTAACGTATATGTCTTTATTACGTATGTTATTTCGTTTCACTTATATTTAACACGTTTTGTGCAAAGATAAGTAAGTACATAATAAGATTTAAAACTTGTTTGTACAAGAGTACTTCACTTGCACTGCACTGAAACAAATGTGTGCAGCTAGTTGTCTGACTATCGCCGGCCTATTCCGAGTTCGATTTAATCAGGTATTAAACTGAACAACTTTTAAACAACAAACCCTGAAAATATGTACGTATTCGTTCATTATGGACAGACAAATATGTCTAGTACTCGATTGTTACCCAAAAGATTGTTCAGTTCTATGATTATTCTCTCCACCACTTTCAATCTTAATAATCTAAAAATACCGTAATCAGATGAAAAAAAAGGTAAAACTCGGACTCTAAACCTTAGAATAGATAAGTAAGTTAGTAACAATAAGACTTAGAACGCTAGGACACGTTCATAATTCAAAATGGCGGTTAAATTTAAATATGCATAGTATCAACAGAACACAGAACAATCGGCCCGCAGCACCTCGCATTATCCAATATTAAAACCACGATTAAAACTATACGCAACGCACAACTCCTATGACGTCGGTATATAAAAAGTAGAATATTTACAACAAGAACAAATTTATAAAAGTAACAAACAGTTTGAGGACAGACTCGAAGTATTAAGTACATTAATGTGCCTATAAATGCAGCTTATACACTGTAATGGCGGTTCGGAAGTACGGGCGTCTTAGCACCCGTAGTTCGCGCGGTACAGGCGTCACAGGAACCGTACGCGCGCTCCGGTACAACAAGAGTAAGAGTAAAACGACGCAAACACGCAACTATAATAAAGTGTACAATTATGCTATCACTAGCGATCCGAAGCTATGTAACTGATCGGGTAACATGTCAAATGCATGGTCTCATGGCAACACACAAAGTTCACAAGCAAGAACATTCTAACCACGAACATTTCTTCGCAATCTTGAAAAATTACAGAAATATGGTGGCTACAATCGTTCAAGCTTGGAATTGGAAAGAATATAAATTCAACATTTGTTCATTATAGAATCAAAAATATGTTCAATTATGAACAAATGTAGAGGTTACATCTGTTATTTATTACTATTACACCTCCCGCGGTCAGTGACTATATTAAACCTGTTAAGTACACGAGTACTAATCATGCTACCTGAGCCAACCAAACAAGCCCGATTTGCCAGCTGTCAAAACCATACTAAAATAACACCTGTAAGGTAAAATGGGCCATATTAGTATGGCCTTTGAGAACTGCCGAATTGGACCGAGGCCGAGTAGTTCTTACTGAAAATGTCAAATAAACCTTGAGGTCACCGACCGCGTCGACAAAATGGCCGCCTAACGGCAGTATAAATATCAGAGCTGATTTTCAAAAAAATCTAAAATCGAATTATAATATAAATAGCGTCACAAAATCCACGTTAAAACTAAAAAATCCAAAAAGTATACACTCTTGTAGGCCGTTGTGACTTAGATAAAAAAATATATCCGACCTTGGGGTAGCGGGAGCGCAGGGTGGTAAATCGATTTTTATTTTTTCATTTCATTTGACTAGCCCACACGAATTAGTAAGTGACTAGAACGCGAAACATTTCATTGGCAAGACTTTTAGTTAGATCCGTGGCACAACCGACTGAAACTTATAAAGCTTCAAAACTTTTCAGAAATAATTACCTTAAATTCATCACTGTGCAGCTTTTGGACTTGATTTTAGATCCATCAAACCCAGCCATATCAAATCAAGCCTGAGATATAAAAAATCATGAGCTTACAACTTAAACTAGCGAATTTCCGAACACATCTGTTTCTCTACGACATAACAGTCAATATTTTGATATACTACGACTCTTAAGAAGAGCTTTATTTTTCTAATTTCGCATTATTCAATACATTTTGTCATAGTAATTTAGCTCCTAGATCAGTCGTGAATAAGTCATTAAGTCTCCCTGCGCCCGCGCCCGCGCCCCGCAGCCGTCTACGCTAAAACCATGTGATGGACCGAAAAAGGAATACATACAATATTTACAAATAAAAACCTAAAAATTAAGCTCATTACAGTTTTTTGAAAAAGATTAAATTACATCACTAACGATTGCTTTACATTACGCTCGCGGCGGACGGTTGGGAAATTTTGTCTTCGTCATGAAGACGTCACCTTTAACGACATGACTTTATACTGGGTAGTCCACTACCCTCATCGTAGGTGTCTTTTAGTGGCAGCAGATTGATTTAGAAAACGAAGAATGACTACAATGATTAGCAAATAAAAATAAATGCATCAATAGCTCACGTTACTCACTTTTCAAGATGGCGTTCCAAAATGGCGTCTTAATGTCGTCACAGTTTACCAACCACCCGCATCCCGAGCCAGCGCTCAGTCCAATTTCGCTACTTACATCACTATAAAAAATCGAGACCTTTTACAAATACAGTGTACTTTTAAACCCAACCTATAATAAGTAAGATCACACGTATGTTATGTACTTAAAGGAACATACAGACAGTGGTAACGCAGAGATTCAAAACGGTCCGCACTCACACTTTCACCGTGTCTGTACACACTCCCGTAGCGTTATACGCCCCCCTCCTTCGCCGTTCGCCTCCCCGCGAGCTCCACACCCAGTGACATCATCAACATTGGATATCACGAACATATTCGAGATGCGTACTAAGTGTGTATTGAATAAAGATATTCAATATTAGTAGTTACAACGGAAGGTTGATTTTAATACCAAAGGCGATTTTGATTCGATAAATAAATATATAAATATCGAAATAAAATTTTAATATTTTGCCAATATCTTTTTGTGCGAATTAAAGCCCTTAACGCTTGTAAAACTATGCCATCAACATATATATGCAGTCCAGCTGCGCAACATAAAATTCACCATTTCATATTAAAATCAAAATCCCGCTTATGATATCCGATGTTAAATGACATCACTTTCACTCGGAGCGTTTGACCGATAGATCGATCACGTCATCCCCAGACACAGATTCAGCCATTGTGTCGACACCGACGGAACTTTCAGCTTTTTCAACCATCATTTCAGCATTTTCGACAAAAGCCTCAGCAGTTTCTATCATAGCTTCCGCATCTTCAGTCGGTATCGGATCAACTTCAGCCGAAGTTTCGGCCGGTTGGTCTGATGAGGATGTCACAAAATCAGTCGAAGAAGTAACTTCGGCCAGATTCTCGATACTTTCGACCAAAAGCTGGTGACTTTCGACCGTCGGCTGGAAACTCTCGATTAGTTGGTTAGCTTCGGCTTCGTTCGGCTGCTGTGTGCTCACAGCTGGTGCGAAATCTACCGGCGAACAAAATCAACTATTTATTCCCTACATATTGAATGTCATGCAAATCTATTCAATACAAAAACAGTTGCGTACTTTTTAAAATACAGACTTAGGAATACATGCTATTAGGCCACGATATCAAATTGACAATGATAGGTGACCCGTATAATTTTTAAGGTGACGTATAATTTTTGACCTCGGCTGAATATTTGTCTACAATGATCAACTCCATGGTGGCGGTGGTACCGCCTATAATAGCATTCCCAAAGAGGATGACGTGAGGCAGGCGGCCGGTCATAAAACCAAATTCTTTTGCTACGTGATTTTGTGTTCTAAAAAACGTGTAGCCCCGACCCCCAACTGACTTGGAATAAGAGCAGGAAGATGATTGTTAAATTTTAGTTTTTATTTTTGATTGCTTCTGTAACTACTTGCAAATATGTTTCAACTATCTCTTTTAAGGTAAAGGTTGCCTGGAAAAGATCACAGCAAACAATAAGGCCGCTTATTTATATTGCTTACTTCTAGCTCTAATTATTTATATTGCTTACTTCTAGCTGTATTGTTGTTTTAATGTTTTGTAGTGTATGTAAGCAATAAAGTGTCTATCTATCTCGGATATGTATATAGTCTAGATGAACATGAATGAGAATCTGCGAGGCATCGGCCTCACGAGTGTCTTGTGACAAGTCTTGTGAGTTTCGTCCTCTACGAGAAGCTACTTGTACACATGACAGTGTAATCTTTATTCACTTAGTCAGCATCTATCTATGATCATACCTGTGTCGAGCATGGGCGGCGTGTGGCGCGGGGGAGGCGGCGACTAACAGAACCCTCCGAAGCCTACCGACGGCACGGAGGGGACGGCGGGGGACGAGTGCTCGCCGTTCTTGTGCAGCTCCAGCAGCGGCGGCGCTGACAGGTAGTGTGTCTGGAAACGGAAGTAGACAAGAAAATTATCATCTATTTTTCAAAGTTATAGGGCCATACCACAAAAAAGTTAGAACTTCATACAAAAACAACGCTGGTCTAACTTTTTTGTGGTAAGGTAAGGCCCATAGTTTTAACATAAAAATATCGTTATTAAAAGTTTGATCACACTACACTATACCCCCGATTTGTGCAGTCTACTGCCGGGCGTACGTCTCCCCAGGGTACGATATATCATTAGGCTCGATTAAACCAGCGGTTTATCTGGCCAGAGGGTTTATACGCTTGACAACCCATAAATGAAAATTAGAAATAGAAAAAATGTCATGCATCGATCGGGGATCGAACCTGGGCCGTATGGGTAAACGCCCCACTGCTACTGCGCTATCGATGCACCGGTTGATGAATGCCAAATTGTCTATCTCTTGATGCTCGTCTCCAAGCGACATCATGAGCTTCATTGGATAATATGGACACTGTGAGTGCATTAATGCCAATAGCTTGACAACCCCCTTTTCTACCTCCCAGTATCGGCTCTACGACCGACATTTGACCATAGTCCATAATTACCTGTGCGGCATGCGCTGGCGGTGGCGTGTACCCGTTGTAGTAGGGGTTGTTGTAGTAAGGGTTGGCCGGCACGCCCGCGACCGACGGCGAGTAGCCGTACTGCCATTCCGACAGGTAGCCGGGCGTGGGCCGCATCAGCCCGCCCACGTAACCCCCGCCGTAGCCCACGAACGGACCGCCGTAGCTAAAACATTTACATTTATTTAGGAGATCCCGAAAATACTAGCGCCGCCATCACCTGAAATTCATTGCTCGATGAAAACACACGCTGTACTATTTTATGTATTATACAAAATACACGATAAAAAAAGCTTCAGGACTTCTGCTTAACTTCAAGCAGAACCAAGAGCAGAACTAAATTATAATGTGGTGTCTTTGTTCGTGGAAAGAGATATTCGTTAAAAATTTCAAAATGAATACGATAATGTATTAAGTCCAATTATATATCAGAAATCTCAAAGAAACACATATAAATAAAACGAATAAATAGCACATTCACAAGTATCAATAGTTTATTCCTGGATTGTTCACAGACAAAAAAACAGTTTTCATCGAGTAATTAATTTTTAAGCGATGAGGGTCGCTATTTATCGCCAGCGATATGTTCTAAAATCTGTCGTGAGCTGGTACAATAACGTAAAATTTTATTTTTTAATCGTGGAAATCGCGAAAAGCAAGATATATTTTAAGTTTTGTACTAAATTTTTCTACCAATAATGAGATTATTTAATTTACAATCATATTATAATAGAAGAGATTAATTTTATACAGAATAAGTCACGTAGTAGTGTAAGATTTAGACAATTTTATTTTTAGTTACGTCTTTAATGGAAAACATTTGAATTCACAGACTTATTCATTTTATTTAATTAAATAGCATAATTATAATCGCTTAGCGTATGAGCCACCGTGCTTACTGACATACTTTTGCCGCAATCAGATTTCGCTTTGCCTTTTTCTGGTCAAAATTAGACACAATAATCTTTGGTAAAATAAATAGCAAATATGACATGCACAGTCTGTCCCGCTCACTCAGAACAACCCAAAATGCAAGGTATAGATTTTTTACATATTTTAGAGCAATAATTGTTACTTTTCTAGATCAAGAATAGATCCTACAACATAGTTTTTGCTTTGCTTGTCAGTATCAATCACAAGGAAACCGAAACCTTAAAAATTTAATTATTCATGAGTTAGCGTGAGAGACTGTAAGTACCAATAAACAACTCTGCTGTAGATTTCCTGATTTTTCTTTTGCTTAGTTTTTGACAGAATCGAGGTCAAATTATCATTGTTAATGTAAACAATGCAGAATGTTTTTTTAACCTTGCCATCGCGTCCAACGTCTTATAGTAACATTTCACGAACATCCAGTAAATATAAATATACATACCAGCACGTTCCAAACCACAAGCTGGCGGCCGGCGAGTTTGAAAGACCATTATGTGCCTAGTAGGTCGCGATTTATACTTGCGGTGTAGAACCCTCGCAATAGTAAATCGCGACTAACTTTCAAATGGAATTTCAAACCCACCGACCACCAGAGCGCCGGTGACAGCTTCGCTAGGCTAAAAACATGTCAATACTTCGCTTCGTTTAGGCTAGAGCAACAAACAGTCATTCGCATTCGCAATGTCAATATGGAAATAATTTGTTATTTATCAATCACACACCATTGCAAAAACTGCAATATATTTTACAAATGCCTTTTTTCTGTAAATGCAGTGTATCTTCTTGATCATAACGGTCAAAATGTGTTAAAATATGTAACGTCACTGATTGTACTTTTTAGACAATGTTTGATCATTACATTTACTAGTAGAAGGTTCTTGCAACCGCCTACTTTTTGTATTGATCAAAATAAACCTGATAAAATATGGTTAGATTTTAATTAACTTTCAGGCCACACAAAAAGGAATTCAATAACTCATCAAGGGAATTTATTTGCTCGCTGACAGTTAACGTTTTAAAAACATGCGTTTCAATATCAGTACATTATGGAGCATGTATTGACTCACCCATTATTGGCGTAGGCAGCAGCGCCGCCGTACGCGCTGTAAGGCCCGTAGAGCGTGGGAGCGTACTCGGGCAGCGAGGGCACCGGCGCCGACGTCGGCTGCTCAGAAGTGGGCACGCCTACGCCCACGCCCACTCCGCCTACTCCACCCACGGGCCCCGTCGGACCTTCGGCTATGGAGGGGATCTGGTCCACGAGAGATTCCAGCCCCGACAGGGATTTGGAGGCGACGTCTTGTGATTTGGGCTTGGCTTCGCCGAACGGTGATGGCGATCCTGTAAGTGTAAGTAATGTGAATTTGTTAGGTACAGCCGATGTGGCGCAGTAGTATTACGAATGCCTGCGACGTAGAAGGTTTCGGGTTCGATTTTCGGTGCCTAGACTGGTTAGGTTAGGTTGTCCGAAAGCAAGATGGTTCCGTGCTTCGGAGGGCCGTCGGTCCCAGTTGCTGTTATGATTACTTAGACAACGGTCGTTACCCAACCATGTCGGAGACCCGTAACTTGTAATAGGCGCCGTAGGCGGTTAAAAAGACACCAGGGTTTTTCTGCTCGTTGTACGACTTGATGTCTCATAAAGTTCGAAATACTCCGACTTATCTGTTTCAGCTTATAACTGGGCTATAGCTGTAGTTTGCATGGCTTACCTGGGTGCTGTTGATGCGGGTGTGGTGTGTGTGATGGTTCGGGCTGCGACCCTGGTGGTCGGAAACCAGCTTCCGACCCGTTGTCAGGTGTCGATCTGAAAACATTTCAAAATTATAGCCAGTCGCATAACCGCACCGTTCTATAGTGGCCAAACCGCCCGCAGTCATAACACTTAGTTTCCGCTTCTTAGCATGAGTGAGTAAACTCCATTCGCTTAGATAGTGCCGCGCTGACAATGTCATCTGTGTAATCTAAGCATATGAACTTTGCAATTATTACACGAAATTGTGAGTAAAGTGTAAATACCTGTTGAAATTACTGGGATACATGGACTGGTGTTGGTGCAGGGAGTCTAGTCGAGGACTGTCGCCTACGCCCGAACCTTGGCCTGCAACAATAACATGTTATAAATTATCCACTCCACAAAAGCACCCACAACCAAATAACTATAAAATGAAAGGCTGTCTCAATCCCAATGTGCATTAATTCGATGCTGGTCTTCAGCTTCACCCAACTAGCCACAACTAAAGTTACTAAATCACTTGCAAAATCTGTCAGTACCAACTAGTTTAACAAGATTACCAACCAGTTAGCGGCAAATATCTCGGACCCTTTTAAATGGTCTCGTCTTCTATCTTCTACATAAACAAACTGTCCGTATGAACCTCGAGTCTCGTGAACCCCTAAGGTAGTCGAGGTTACAGTTACTTACCCTGCTGGCCCTGCGGGTAGTGGTGGTACTCCTTCTCCATGTTGTGCGGCGAATATATCGGACCCTTTTCAACGGTCTCGTCTTCTATCTTCACTTGTAAATTAACACCATGATCAGCATCAACACAAATTAGGGAAACAGCGCGCGGATCGCCTGCATCACCGTGTTGTTACTGTCTGCCTGTCCGCACGAACCTCGAGTCTCATGAACCCGTTACCCAGTTACTCACCCTGCTGGTCCTGCGGGTAGTGGTGGTACTCCTTCTCCATGTTGTGCGGTGAGTGCGCGTGCAGGTGGTACGGCTGCAGGCGCGCCTCGGCGTCGTAGAGCGCGCCGCCGAACGCGCCCACGCCCACGTTGCCGCCGCCCACGCTGCCCACGCCCACGTTGCCGCTGCCCACGCCCACGTTCACGCCCGCCGGGGACATCTCGCTGCCGGCTTGCGAGTTCGTCTGGAATAAATATGAGACGTGAGTGATAAGGAAACGATACTACTATCTGGTTCATAGAAGAAGGGGGACCCGAAATAGCAACATGTTTGTTGGCGTCTTTTCATATTACATGACATTTGAGCAGATGTCAACAATATTGCCATTTCTGCTCCTCTTCTTCTATGAACCACGTAGTAATGGGAAACAAGCAGTTGTATTATAAAACTAAAACCAGAGCAGACTGCGATGAATTCCAGCTTTATATTTTGTTTTTAAAATCCGCCATCTTGAAATTAAGAATTTTTAACATAGCATACGATATTTCAGTCGCACTGCCAAGACGAATCTAACAACACCTCATTTGTAGAAATCCGACTAGCCGTTTAGGCTGTAACCCGTGAAAAAGATTGAAGTGAAAAACATTTTCTCGTCCACATACATACCTACATACGTACCCACTTACATGCATACTCTCGAAAAACATAACCCTGCTTCTAAGGCAGTCGAGTAAAAGGATACATTACGGCCTTTTTTCCGCGCGCCGTCGCGTGACTTTAACAGAGAAATCAGAAAATGAACCGTACGTAACCGAGGAAAGGTAATAAGGCGTATAAGGTGACCACTATCGCAAAGTCGCCTCTACTCTTCACCAGTCGTGCCAGAATGGCTGCGTCACTAGTGTCAGTCCATTTCTTAATATTGTCTAGCCAGTTTATCTTCCTTCTTCCCAGTCCAGTTTCCTTTCTATTTTTCCTTCCAAGATCAGTTTAAAATGTTGTATTTGTCATGTCTATAGAGGTTTCCAAAATATGAAACCTTTCGTTTCTTGACAGTGGCTAACACTTCATCTTCGGACTCTATTGATAGACTTACCTTGTTATAGTCTAAGAGGCTGCTGTTGGAGTTGGAGCCGGGATGCATGTCGGTGCTGCCGATGGGCGAGTCTCTCGGCGGCTCGAAGTCGACGGCCAGCGCGGGGGAGACGGGCGGGGGGGAGGAGATCGCCGCGCCTATGTCCGAGGACAGCTCCGCACAGAAAGTCACCCCTAGGGAACTTGCAGGACTATAGTTTATTGAACTTACCTTGTTGTAGTCTGAGAGGCTGCTGTTGGAGTTGGAGCCGGGATGCATGTCGGTGCTGCCGATGGGCGAGTCCCTCGGCGGCTCGAAGTCGACGGCCAGCGCGGGGGATACGGGCGGGGGGGAGGAGATCGCCGCCCCAATGTCCGAGGACAGCTCCGCGCCGAAGTTGCTGCTGCCGGCCGAGCCGGTGCTGCCGCCCTGCTGGACATGCAACAATAGGAAAATTTAGTATTCGAATTTCTTTAGGAAAAAAATGAATTGAAAGTATTTTAAGGGGTGAATCAGCAGTGAAAATTTTGGACTTCCCATACACAATTGCCGATCAGCCGATAGCCGGAGCGCCCGTCCAGGAATCACCTACGTCAGATGACATCAAGATGACACGCATGGCAGCAAGTCTTAAAAGTTGACTTTCTTTACTAATAAAGCTCTTTATGCTGCTTTGAGTTTAGTAACGATGTCATATCACGCACCTAATTTTTGAGATAATAAATGGTAATAATACCGGAAGTCACGGCTTTTTCAACTTCCAGCCAATTCCGGATTCTGATACTTCTGATTCTTGCTCTACCTTCTGACCTGCTACTATGCGTCTCATGTAGGTGATTCCTGGACGGGCGCTCGGACTATAGTTGAGTTATTGATTTGAGTTGCTACTACCACTTTTTTCCCCAAATTTCGACCTATGTTCCTAGGGGAATGTTGTTACGTATCACCAGCCCGTCCTCCTTTTTCGCTATCGATCAATAGAAAAGTTTCACCTACCTATTTGTATGTATGAGTCCTAGGTTCAACATTATTTCTAATTTCCACCTACCTGTGTGTAGTGCAGCTCCTTGGTGTAGGGCTGCGGCTGCGGGCTGGAGTGCTGGCTGTAGGGCGTGTGCTGCGGCGACGGCGTGTACGAGTGCGGGGTGCTGCCGCCGGCGGGCGCGAAGCCCGGACCCGACCCGGGGGCTGGAGCTGGGGATCGGCTGTAATGGGAACACAAACAGTCAGTCAAAGGAAAAGTGGAAACAGTACTACCTGGATCACAGACGAAAGGGATTATAAATGGCGTCCGGAGATACTAAGGCATTTATGGAACCGCCCCCATTTATAATCCCTTTCTTCTGTGAACAAAATAGTACACAACACAACACAAAATAGTACAACGCTATTCGTGCCTTTTCTATTTTCCTATAATGGTCCGAAAATATGTAAAATTTGACCAACCGTAGGTCAGTTTGAAAACTTACCAGGGTTCACTAAGACATCGGCTCTGTGTCAAAAACGAAAAGAAAGAAAGTTGACCGACTTTCTCTTGGTGTATTTCAGTACAGATCGCAGAATTTCCATCGTTTTCATAGACCTATTTATTAATGTTTTTACTGCTATGTAATTGATATATTACTCTGTTACTCTTATTGATTTCTAGGTTGTATCTGAGTTATTTTGACTAAGTTAAGTACTGATTATACGGCGGAAACTCCAAGAAAAAATTCCTAGTAGGTAAAAGAGCACAAGGCTGACTTATGCTGGTGATGTGTAGGCAATTAGTAATAATGTAACTAACCTAATAATGTTTCTCCCGCCAACAAACTGCTATGCAGTTTGGCAGGTTTGTGCTACCTTTTGAAATTGTTTTTTCTTAATAAATGCTTTTTTCATTTCATTTTACATTTCATTTTCAGCAAAAAGATGCAGAAGATTTCGGTACTAACAATTGAAAAGGGCGGCGCAAGAACTTCAATTGGTAACGATGGCACTCTATGATGATTAAGGGCCTCTGCGTAATGTACGCGCGTACCCGTAATGCAAGGAAACTCGTGCGATCTTCACTTACATCATCTGTACTTCGCACTCGGATCGGTACGCGCGTACGTTCTAAAATTGTTAACCTACTCTAAGGGACCTTGCATGCATGTCGGCGAATAAATGAGGTTTCTTCCTTTCTGCCTGCCGCAGCGGAGAACCTAAGATGAGAGCACGTCACCTGTATGGGCGGGGCTGGTCGCGCTGGTACTGCGGGGAGTGGTAGCGGGGCGCGGGGTGCGGCGCCGGCTGGTGCGGAGAGTGCGGGTAGGGCGCCGGCGACGCCGCGTACAGGGGCGAGCGCGCGAGCGGCGCCGTGTGCCGGGCGCTGTTGTACATCGGCACGTTGCCGCCGGGGCTCTGCGGGAACTGGAACAATAGCGGCTGATTTAAAACAATATTCTGGTGTGGACTGTGGTGTCGGCTCACTATAAGATTAAGCCATTTCTACCCGAAGCTATCGTGACTATCGTGAGATTGTCACGATAGCTTCGGGTGGGCGTTCCCTGTGAATACTGTTGCTATGCATGGTAAGCCCATGTTTAGCAGTGGACTGTTGTAGCTGCCAAGTCGAAGAAGATTTTCATAACAGGGGGTTATTAAATTGATAGAATCCATATAACTTTTGTGCGCGATAAAACCGACATGTCGTCGCCCACAACACGCGATTATCATTTTATGCTAAAATAAGTTATAGTTTTTCTTAAAATTTCGAGATCTACAGGTAAGACGAGTCCCTTGTAAATTCTACCGTTTGCTAGTAACGTCTCTTCGTGTTGTGGACGACGATGTTTCAAGTCGTGAGGTTACGGAGCATTGGATCTGTATTGTGAGTTACAGTCTGGCAAAAAAGTGTTAACATTCAATAAAATGAAATCTACTATTTACTACTATCTACTATTTTATGCTGGACTGTACCTGTGGCTGCGGCGTGGGCTGGTGTCGCGGCGGCGGCGGTCCCGGGCTGTAGGTCTGGCTCCTCGGCGAGTGGTACACGGCGCGCGGGGAGGCCGCGTACCCCGCCCCGCCCGCTCCGCCCGCGCCCCCTCCGACGCCCACGGGCCCGGGCGACGCGTAGCCGCGCTGCATCCCGCCCATGGGTGACATGTCCATGCCGCCGCTCGTCTCCATTTGGTTGCCACCTGGTGAACACAAGTTTTGATTAAATAGGGTAGGGTATTGAGCTTCTTTTTAAAACAGTATGTTGTATGGAAATACTGGCTTTTGCCAGTAATTTTCATGGCATCTAAACACTAACTTTTATACTCTCCTTCTATACGTAAATTCTTACTTTTGAGTGTTTCGAAAAATTTTGTATGAAGATGATAATATTTTTGAACAGTAGTTTTACGCACTGTATAAAGTCTTAAAAATAAAATAAAATGTACTCATTTTTTCATACAAAATTGTTAATGTTGCCATTTTATTATGGAAATTCGTACAAAGTGGCGCCCTAATTTTTTGCCAGGAGTTTTTAGACAAAGCTTTAGCAGCGCTTCTTTTGGAACGATGGTGCTAAAATAAGACAAACTCAAAAGATTGAACAATGTGTTACCTTGCTGGTGCTGCTGGTAGTACTGGTCGTGGTCGTACATGGCCTGCTGCTGCTCCATGTTGGGGAACTGCATCTGCTCCATGTACTGCTGGTGCTCAGACCAGCTCACTGAGTGTGGACTTGGTGTTACCTTGCTGGTGCTGCTGGTAGTACTGGTCGTGGTCGTACATGGCCTGCTGCTGCTCCATGTTGGGGAACTGCATCTGGCCCATGTACTGCTCGTGCTCGTGGTGCTCGTGGGGCAGGGGCGCCATGCCGCCGCCCATGCCGGGCTGCTGCAGCGCCAGGTTCGTTTGCTGCAACAATGTAGATATTGAATTTCAAGTTTTAAAGGCGTAGTACGCTTACGTTCCGATTTCGGTGTTTTTTTTTATATTTCACGAAAATATCAATACCTAACTTTTTAATAAGTCTCTAGGGTTTTGATCCTTTAGCACCTCCGCTGCGTGGTGCGTATTGTACGCAAAGCCGTCCGCGTGAAAAAATCACTTTACTAAGCGGTACAGGTGAAGTCAGTGAACATCGCACAAGTGTTCGCATTGTAGGTCCGCGTCACGCAGCGGAGGCACTTATTGGGTTGGTGCTCTTATTAGAACGCTTCTCTAGACAAACTTCCTTATTGGATGTTAAATTTCCACGTTGGACCACCCCCTCTAATTGTCCCAGCTCGTCTTATTGCGTTCGCCCTCTCTTGTTACACCTTTTTTTAATACAATTAGTTACATGTCTGATCTAAGCTGTTGCTTCTCGTTGCGTATTTTCAGCAGACGCTTCTCTTTCATCTTTGACGATTTGTTCTTGATAAACCACACTCAGCACTGGCGATGTCTTTCAGACTATCAAATTCAAGTAAACTGAAAATCGTCCCATTTTACCGAGTTATCCTACCATCTCTCTTAGTACCTCGTCCTCTCTAGAGCTACACTAGCTCCACTAGTTGCAATGTGATCGATACAGGTACCTCCTCACTGACCTGCTGCTGCGCCTGCTGCTGCATGAGCAGCTGCTGCTCCTCGGGGCGTATCTTCTTGGGGCGCCCGCGCTTCTTCAGTACCACGTCCTCTCTATAGCATCCACTAGTTGCAATGTGATCGATACAGGTACCTCACTGACCTGCTGCTGCGCCTGCTGCTGCATGAGCAGCTGCTGCTCCTCGGGGCGTATCTTCTTGGGGCGGCCGCGCTTCTTCAGTACTACGTCCTCTATATGATCCGCTAGTTGCAATGTGATCGATACAGGTACCTCACTGACCTGCTGCTGCGCCTGCTGCTGCATGAGCAGCTGCTGCTCCTCGGGGCGTATCTTCTTGGGGCGGCCGCGCTTCTTCAGTACTACGTCCTCTCTATATGATCCGCTAGTTGCAATGTGATCGATACAGGTACCTCACTGACCTGCTGCTGCGCCTGCTGCTGCATGAGCAGCTGCTGCTCCTCGGGGCGTATCTTCTTGGGGCGGCCGCGCTTCTTCTTGGGCGGCTCCTCCCCGCCGGGGCCCAGCACGGGCGGCGGGCGCGGCTGTCGGGGCGCGCGGGGCGTCGGCGGGACCACTTCGCCGTTCTCCAGCTTCACCTGAGGATGAGTTGCAGTTTAGAAATAGGTAGATAGTTACATAAGATAGATAGTTCTATATTCAATAAACAAACATAAAATTTATGTTTATTTAATACAAATAGATATTAACTTATACATAATAATTATGAGGCATACTATTTCCTGAACTAGGATTATGTATGTATCTCAGGTACATGGACAGCCGACATAACTATTTTGATGTGAGTAAATGGTTCCCGAAATCTCGAGTCCTTGTTTAAAATCTCGAGATCTAACAATTTGTCACAAACAGAGATATCAGTCTGCTTCGAGAGCCCAGTCTTGAAATATATTCTAAATTTAGTCCCAGGGTTCATAGAGTCGTTCGTCAACTCGGTGTCCCACTCGAAAAGAAACTGTAGATAGATAAATATAGAACTGTCAATCGGAGGGTCATAATTTGCACCCAGCCGACGGTGCGGTAGAGGAAAATTTTCTCTCCCTAGAGTTTCTATGAACCCTATGACACACATAGCGAAATTGTCCTCGATGTCGCTCTGGTTCCGCCGATTTCTGGTAATTTACCGGCAGCTTTAGTATGCAACTAGTGCGTACGTCTATGAGGAAAGGAAGCGGTGTACTTACTTTCTTGGGTCGGCCGCGCTTCTTCTTGAGTGGCACCTCCGTGCCGTCTTCCAGTATGATGGTGTCGCCTGGTTCCGGCTCCATGGTTAACCTGCGGACAGGGAGAGGGTTCACTACAACATCAATACCAACAGGGTCACACCACAAGGGAACATGTGGCATACTATAAGATTGAACCTTTACCATAAGATTTTAAAAGAACCTATTCTGATTCAGGAATTGAACACGTTATTGATTTGATTGATGATTTGAACCCATTTTGATATTTTGTTAACGCGGAACTTCTTGAACCCGGCGTAGAGTAGAACCATGTAGAACAGCTAAACTTGCTTACCACATAGTCTTACGAGCATTTGGACACGTCTTACAAGGCTTGAACCCATTTTGACGCACGGTTTCTACACATTTCAATTCAACTCGTAACTTGACCCATTTTACTGCAAGATTAGAACCAATTTTGATGGACTATTTGCGCCCTATTTCAACTCAAATTTGCCCCGTTTTTGTGTGAGAATGAATCCCATTGTGGCGCAGGTATTGAACCCATTTCGGCTCCTAATTTGACCTATATTAGCGCGAGTAAGGAAATTTATTTTGGCGGATGATTTGGACCTATTTAAGCGCGAGTATTTCCCGATGACCGAACTTTATTATATCTAGTATCGTAATTGGGTACATACGCGTACCTGCGAATCTCCATCTCCTCGTGCGGTCTGCGCGCGGTGTTGTCCGGGAAGACCAGCTCAGATTCCTCGACGTGAGCCACCAGCCCGATCAGGTAGTCGCGGAACTTCTTCAACGTGGTGCAGAGCAGAACCTTATAAGCTTAACTTGTCTACCTCACAGTCATACGAGGATTTTAAGACGTCTTAGTGCATGGGTTCATGCACGGTTTCTTCACATTTCAGCTCATAATTTGATCCAGTTTAGTGCTAGATTAGATCCCATTTTTGTGTGAGAATGGATCCCCTTGTGACTCACGAATTGAATCCATTTGGGCTCCTAATTTGACCTTTTTTTTAAGCGTGAGTTAGGATACTTATGTTGGCGCATGCTTTGAACCGATTTTAGCGCGAGCACTGCCCGATCACCGAACCTTATCATATCTTATATCTAGTATCGTAATTGGGTACATACGCGTACCTGCGAATCTCCATCTCCTCGTGCGGTCTGCGCGCGGTGTTGTCCGGGAACACCAGCTCCGACTCCTCGACGTGAGCCACCAGCCCGTTCAGGTAGTCCCGGAACTTCTTGAGTGCGGCGTAGAGTAGCACCTTATACGCTAAACTTGCCTACCTCACAGTCTAACGAAAATTTCGAAACGTCCTAATGCAAGATTATTGGAACCCATTTTGATGCACGATTTGAGGCCAACTCAAATTTGGCCCATTTTTGTGTGAGAATGGATCCCATTGTGGCGCACGAATTGAACCTAATTCGGCTCCTAATTTGACCTATTTTAGCGTGAACTAAGAAATTTATTTTGGCGCATACTTTGACCCATTTTAGTGCGAGCCCTGCCCGATCGCCGAACCTTATCATATCTTATGTCTAGTATCGTAATTGGGTACATACGCGTACCTGCGAATCTCCATCTCCTCGTGCGGTCTGCGCGCGGTGTTGTCCGGGAAGACGAGCTCAGATTCCTCGACGTGAGCCACCAGCCCGTTCAGGTAGTCGCGGAACTTCTTGAGCTATAAGCTAAACTTGCCTACCTCACAGTCTTACGAGGATTTCGGGACGTCTTAGTGCAAGATTTGAACCCATTTTGACGCACGGTTTCAGCACATTTCAACTCATAATTTGACACATTTAAGTCCGAGACTGGAACCCATTTTGATGCACGATTTGAACCTGTTTCACCTTAAACGTGGCCTATTCTTGTGCGAGAATAGATCCCATTTTGGCGCACGAATTGAACCCATTTCGGCTCCTAATCTGACCTATTTTAGCGCGAGTTTAGAAATTTATTTCGGCGCATGATTCTAACCCATTTTAGCGCGAGCACTGCCCGATCCGGAACCTTATCATATCTTATGTCTAGTATCGTAATTGGGTACATACGCGTACCTGCGAATCTCCATCTCCTCGTGCGGTCTGCGCGCGGTGTTGTCCGGGAAGACGAGCTCAGACTCCTCGACGTGAGCCACCAGCCCGTTCAGGTAGTCGCGGAACTTCTTGAGAGCGGCGTAGAACGGCACCTTGTCGGCGGCGCGGGGCAGCTGCGCGCACCGGGCCGACGAAGACGGCATCACCCACATATACTGTAAATATGGTAACAATGAGACAAGGGCTCATACTCCATCTCAGTGACGAAGGGTGACATTTTAACGAGAACTACAGTCCGTAGCTATAAAGTATACTAAATAAAAGAAGATTAATTTGAGAGTATGGATTTGTTAATGTCTGAAAAAGAAGCCGATGGAAATCGGCATGTACGAACCTTCCGCCACTGCTAGATCTATATCTAAGTGCGAGTGCTTCAAAAAGTATCAGTATCATAATGTGGCAGCCCACAAGGCAAAGTGTAAACTGGCGTAATCTGTTCTATGGCTTACGAAATTATCCCAATTTATAGGCAGCAGTGAAATAGGTGGCGTCGTAGCGAACGAAAAGTCTTATAAAGACAGAAAGTTTGGTATAATATTCTACTGACCGTGTTAGTTCCGGCGATGGTGTCAGGCTGTTTCCCGAAGCAGAAGTCCTTCTTGCCAGAGAACACCTCGTAGATCAGTTTGCCGTTGAACACAGCCACCTGGATACAATTATAATACATTATACCACAATGTTTTACGGATATTTTAACTATTTATATTTACATAAAGACATTTTGTAAGTAAATGATACTGAAAAAGCACCGTGTGGTAGCGGCTAAGAATACTGCCACCCCTAGTCCACTTAGGGTGTTTCGTTAAAGGTGACGCAGAGTTTTTGACCTTGGCTGAACATAGTGAACATCTGTCGACTATGGTCAATCGCATGGTGGCGATGATACCACCTAATATAGCATTCCCAAAGAGGGTGACGTGCAGCAGGCCGGTTATAAAACATTGCCAATTTTTTTTGTAAGTAAATGTTACCTTGGGTCTGTAGGTCTGCAGTTTCTCCAGGAGCACAGCGGAGCCTTCTTTGATCTCACGCCGTGTGAGGTCTGCGGAACCCTTAGTGGGGCGCGGGACCATGTTTGTGAACCCAATGCCGAAGTTGAGCAGCTGCAACAGATGAGATTCATAAGTGAATTGTGTAAATGAAGTTTAAGGAAAATATAAGCTTCGAAGTGGTGTATTTTTGCGGCTACCAATATTAACTAACTTTCACTATTTTACAGGATGTTTAAAAATATGACGTTAATATCGGATTGCCTGCTATAAATAGTAAATACGATATTTCCGAGTAATCTGCCCATGAAATCAATGTTCGCTATGTCGGAATATGGGCGAAAAATTAACCTACATCCCACACTACATGATTCAATTACCCACAAAAATTGTGTGGGAGTTGCATATTTTCAGGAAAAGGTCGAAATATGAAACTGAAAAATTTCGGATTAGGTTAGGTTAATTATTGATGCCAGCGAGTAAAATCTACTTATGCAATCTACGCGGAGTTTTTACGTGGAGTTTTAAATGAGAAACTAACGCGGGAGATTTGAAATAGTAAACATACAGGAGATATAGAATTAAAAGAGAAAACGGGATGGTACCTACGGTAAGAAAAATAAATAAATGATTTTAAGGTTCCGTGGTTATTATCACTAAAACTATTACCATTAGACATTATAACGTGTGTCCAGTTTACGCGTGATCATGGCGATTGAAACATTCCCGAAATGTTGGGTGCTCGATATATCCCTACCGTGAGTTAAAACCCGTTATAATGTCTTATAGTTTTAAAATAAATAAAGATATATACAAAAGTGGTACAAAAAACTACCTTGTAATCCTCATCAGCGCTCATCTGCTCGCGAGTAAGGCCGGACAGGTACAGACACTTCCAGAAGTGGTTCCCGGGGCCGGCGTAGTGGTGTCCCTTGTACGCGGCGAACAGCCCGGGGTTGATGCCGATCTGTGAAGGAAACGACACTTTAGCACATGATCATTTTACCTTAAACATATACAGCGCTTCGTTGAGTTTTGTTTAGCTACGTTTTGGTTTGGTTTGAAAGCTGGTCGGGTTTTTACATATCTAATATTTCAAACTATTCATATAATTGGGATCCATAATAAAAACAACTGTAAGAAAACTAGTAGATTTCATCTTCTACAGCTTTCTACTACTCTACTTTTCAAGAGAATGTGCATTGTACACGTGCCACTGGCATTTCATTCATTCGGGTTGCTCCTGCAGTCCTAAAGTTAGTTCGGGTGTGCGACAAAGAGGGAATGTCATACCTACATCGTGCATGAAAAAGTTTTGAAACGGCTACATGCTCGAGCTGCGCCAACCAAGCCACGCGTGCATCGCAGTCGCATGTTTGAACTGCGGAACTGAGATATAGAGAATAGAGCTTATATATGGAGGTGACGATCGTACTCACAATGATGATATCCAGGTTGTCGGCCAGGTGGTCGGGCAGCGTGCGGCGGGCCACCTCCTCCTCGCTCATGCCGTTGAAGCGGTCGTGTTTCTTGCGCTCCTTGACGGGCCGAGGGATCGCCCCCTCCATGCCCGGGTCAGCTTTTATCTCCATCCTGACAGAATAGACAATTTATTGAGTATTTCGTTGACGTTTGTGAATGTCGATAGGATTCTGTACGGTTTATTCAACGGTTACAAACAGGGATTGCGACCAGTAATGACTGCAGCCTAAAGCCTAGCCTGAAGGTTTTCTCATTAATCACCAAGTCAACTAAAGTCCACCGGGAGTTTATGAGCTTTTCATATTTGCACTGCATCCTTAGGTAAATAGACTATCCGAATATGCTTTACCCGTTCGTTTGATTTCCCGGAAATGTTGTACCCATTTCAACCGGGAATACCGCCAATATTTGTTTGTGAACATAGTAAATACGTTATATGATACGTTTTTCCGAAAACTGTTTTAATATTTTTGGAAAATATCGTAATAAATAAAGTACACCATTTAAGCGGATAATATTAATCTGACCATCCAGCCGGAAACTTCAGGACATCATTTATGAGATATGTAATGTAACGATAAACTACAATACAAACATAAGAACTATAGTCATGGCATCCTTATCAGCTAATAAATGACGGATATAGAGAGCAGTCTTAGTAGGCTAATGTTTCACAAACATTCGGTATCCTTCCATTGTTGTCTGCTAGCTTTGCTTCAATATTTATATGGATAATCTCTTCGTCAAGAGTAAGTATCAAATTCAAAGATGATTTCGGTGATATTTATACGATTGAACTACAGTCGAAGAAAGAAATTGCTCACCAAAAGCTACAAGGGCGCTGCAATTATCCACTCACAGTGTCGGAACACAGGGCGCTGTAAGACGCCATGGTACAACCGCTTGAGTACAAGGTACAACCCTACGACGACGGTCGTCTTATCGGCTAGTTAGTCGAGTATCGACCACTAAGCGCTCGATCGGACACGCGCACTCTCCAATCTAAAGTCGGAGGTCATCTCACCAGCGATAATAAATAACCGATACAATTCGCCTTAATCATTTTTCTAGGAAAATTTGAAAAATATTTTCC
Organism: Phthorimaea operculella; assembly: GCA_024500475.1. Lineage (NCBI taxonomy): Eukaryota > Metazoa > Arthropoda > Insecta > Lepidoptera > Gelechiidae > Phthorimaea > Phthorimaea operculella. The sequence goes on along the minus strand of JANFCV010000007.1, from coordinate 5,308,674 downwards.
TTTTACATTTCTTAGCGTTAATAATCTACTTTAGCAAGGCTGTTTCATTATGTCTAGTTCTGAATATCCCATTTTTGCAAAAATTATCAATCGATGCTGTGTAATTAAACGATTTGTTTAGCCGATTCTTCAATAGATTGGTGTTAATTCATGCATAGTGTAATAGGAAACCTACGTTAATTTGAGCACGTTTTACGTGCATCGGTGAGCATGTAACACTGTAGCATGCTGTGGATGCACGTGTTAGCTAGACATAGTATTGCATAACAGTTACAGTAGGTACGTTGATAAGATAGCACAGATAGTTTGATTGACTGACACGCATACTGCAACATTTGAAGGCGCAGTTGCGACTTTGAACATTCTTTACATTACTGAAGTTTCCAAATAATTCGCTTTTCTAAGAAACTAGTATCCACAATTCTATGTAACTCTCTGAATACGAATAGGGTGGATTCAGACTATGAAACTGAACAAGTTCCCGTGGGAATATATTTCAGGAAAAGTAAAATGTTTGAGTTCCCATAGAAAAGGCAGTCAGCTCATCGTGAAATTGTACGGGAAGACGTTTTCTATTTGTCGGTTCCTGAGATATGTTCCTAGAGGAAAGTTGTTCAGTTTCATGGCCTGCGTGCACCCTATCAGTACTCGGCGAGCTGCCCCTTACAACGCCGTATTACTGCAGTTTAATAAAAGGAAAGTGGTCTAAACTTTTACTGTGAAAGCGCTAAGTGTTTGGACTAACTAATTACACTGATTTAAGATTACTAAAAGCTGTTGTAAAGAGTTGAGTTGCAAACAGCTTTCACATAGAAAAAAGTCAGCTGAATCGCCATTTTGAAAATATTTAGTAACGTGGTATAAATTTCGTATTTCATTCTGTTTTAACCACGGGCTGCAACTTTAAGTAGTTCCGTTACGAGTCTTGCTTGAGCAGGACATTGTGCTCGTCAAATGTTCATTACATTAACATGCGGTTAGAAAAGCATCACCTTATGTCGTTGAGTAAAATCGACAAAAGAGCCTCAAGGTTTTGAGACAGTGAAATGACCTTCAGCATTTGTCTGACGACGTGGCGAAAACAGCCTTTATAAGGACGTTGGCGTTTTGCCTACCCTACAGGGTAATTTTATAGTATTTATTCACTGTCTCTATATGCTCGTTTTCTCACTGATGTTTGAGTTTCGTTTTCAAACACACCGTTCAAAAACTGTACATTTGAGTAATGAGAGTATTATGTGGATCACTTTGCATTTTGTTACTCTCTCTCTTTTTGCATTTTGTGTCTCTGAGGCTTGCTACCCTGAGCCTCGAAGTTAGTAACGTTATAATCTCGATTAGGATATCGTAGGTTTGATTCCAACAGAGATGACAATGAAAATGTTCAGGTAGCAATCAAATTAAATATTTGGTTGCCACTATACAAACCATGCTGAGTAAATCGTTTGTTTGGGTTATCGAATCGTCGAAACAAGTGACGGACCCTTGGTCAAAAGTGGCCTACTTACTAAGCGTAAGAAACTTTAAATCTTTAGCTGTGCTGTGGCAGTTAAATGCCTGCAGTAGGTAATTTACATACAGAGAGCGAGGCCATCGGTTTCTCATCTTATTACGACTTTTAGTGTAATTATAAGTAGTTTCTATACAGAAAATTACAGTCTTTTGTTACCTGCGTGTTTACCGCAAGAAGAAGGGTAAATACTTAAAATAATATAAGTAATTATAACAAAACATGCAATAAATTGGTACCTCTTTTTCTTATATTTTTTTTACTTAATTATCGCCAAGGCTATTAGCTGACAGAGTTACTGAGACGGGACATACAGACGGGAGAGAGGAGAGACTCAGACACTAATCAGACTCAAAAACTAAGACTTAACTGGTCTAACTTTTTTGTGGCCCTTACCACAAAAAAGTTAGACCAGTGTTGAACGCGTATTTAGCATTTTTTTTGTATGAAGTTTTATTTTAGACACGCGTTCAACACTGGTCTAACTTTTTTGTGGTAAGGCCCTTAGCTTCCAAAGTGATTTGACTATGCGTTTATAATAGACACACCAAACCCCACAGACCCATGTAAGTGTAACGGCCAGAGGTCGCTACTTAAGTATATAGATATGTTCAGGGCCCGGCTTCTGTCGACTACAAGCAGTTCTTCAATTTAGAGTGCAACTGGTAATTTGTCGAATCTGCGTCCCACATGAAAAGTGACAGTATAGGAGCCATGACGCACACTCCTAATTAACCATGGAAGCATGTAGGCACGCGTCCTATTTGTTTACGCGACGGCCACCTTGATCCGAATCCGATTGTGATACCCATTCGCCGGCGTCGGTTCCGGTACGTACAGAAATAACCGGCGTTACCGCGCCAGCTAGTGGTACAGATAGATATGCGCATTCTAGCTGAATTCCCACCGATTGCTATGACTTCAGATTACAAATTGTTTAGAGCTTACTACAGCCATAACACCGCCGTGTTGGAAATGGACTCGCTACTTACATACACTTCCCAACAGAAAAATCGAGACGCTTTGCAACTATACGTTTTGTACGGATCACATTATCTGAGACATATGTTTATTTTGGAATGAATGTCTAATGTCGTTCAATAGTGATTATAACGAGGTTTCTAAATCATTATAACAACATTCTTTATTCAACTTTTAGTTTCATATATTTAATATTTTGTTTCACTATGAAAACGATAGTGTCTCGATTTTTTTGATGGGGAGTATAGATCTACGTTTCGCAAGCGATTGACGAGCGGCGAAAAGCCAAGGAAATCTCATCGCCCAGGCTGAAGTCACCACGTGGTAATAAACGCCTGCAAAAACCAACCACTACACCTACAAATGCCTTTACTCTACACGACATAAGCTTAGCGACATGTTGGACACTTATAACGAAATGTAGTCACTGAAACGCCCGTAGAAACGATGCCCAATTGCTTTTTGGAATGTAACGATTCATCTACCGCAAGTACTTAGGAACACCAAGTCCTCTATTCATCACGGAGAAAGCAGAGCATCAAGTTGGACACTAAGGAATCACAACTCTGGTGTAGAGTCACTGGCGTGGTAATGGGGTCCCACTGTCTCGCCAGAATTAGCGACCGACCCACTTACCAACCTGCGCGCACGCCGGGGTCAACGCCCGCTAGACACCACCAGCTCAATAATAATACTAACTGGATTATTATAGAATTGAATATGATATATCTGTGGGTTTTTGTTTAGCCCTACCAAGATGGTTTCGTTTTGGAAACCACGTCAAGTAGCCGCCTACCGAGCTGGGGTGCGTCCAGCGTTGTAGGTCCAAACAAAAGTATGGAGCCGACAATGACGGGAAGAGCGCATTCATTTCAATCGTTTTGGGTAACACAGAAAGAGGTTATTTACGCATGAGAAAGAGAAACATGTTACAAAAACTCCACTTCTTGAGAGCATTTTAGACCAAAGAGTGGCGAACAAGCATACAAGCCTAAAGAGTTGGATAGTATGAGTGGTATCTACCTAAACTATCCTACCAGAGCCACATTGGACACTATTTTACTAGGACACCTAGGTAGATACTTTGTAATTTTGGTGCTCTACACGGCTTTCAAAGCTAAGCTCAGAAGCTCACTTCCAATTTGCAACAGAATTAGGCATGGCAGTGGTTATTCTCTAGCTAGGCTAGGCACTATCTTCCCACCTTGCTGCTGGTCACGCCTAGTTATTTCTGCAGTAACCTTGAATAACACATAATTAATTCAAATTCGCACAGCGGGCGAACCAGTCTAGCTGAACATATATGACGTGTTTACCACAAAAGTGTGAATCTCGAGACGGCATCGAGCCGGCTATCAAGTGGCCGAGGTTGCGAGGTCGCAAATGTATGAGAGCATCGACAAGGCCGCCGCACTAATGCTTGCAACCAGGAAGTCTGTAGGCATGGCGACGACGCCTCGATAAGCCTGTTTACTATTCAATGCTGGCTTCAGTGTACATAAAGACAGGCTATTATCCTTTAAGTAAATGCAACGTCAACGGCACGCATTTATTCCTTGTGGAGACCGCATCGTCAACGGCGTGCAAAAGCCATGTCTAACAGTACAGTGAATCACAGTAGCAACCGTTGTCTTGTTAGTATTTGATTCTAAACGGAGAGCATTGCCAGCCTGATAAAACCCTTTTCGTCGTACCTATTATAAGTATGTTAAGTACACGAAAAAAACGAAAGTAAGTACTACGCTATCATTATTATTATCATCACGACATCAACCTGGAACTTAGAAGAAAGAAGGAACCAATGACCTTTTTATAGAGAACGAGCGATGTAAAGAAAACTAACATTGCGGTCGCTAGAAGAGATACTGTGCGAATAGTGTCATCCTTCGAACAACACTAGCAAGTTGGCAGTAATTAATATGACGTGATTTGATAAGCCTACAAGTTTGGTCTACAGTTTTCCCTGTGGATACAACCTGTTGCTAATTTTGAATTTATTATACTCTATACGCATATTATAAATTCTAAGTAGGAACATATATTTGAGTCTAGTTTAGATGTTATCTGTTAATTGCTTTAGTCTTGTAGTCTAATGGTAATCATCTCAGGGCTGATTAGTCCCAGCGGTTTCGTTGTTGCTGCACAAACAAATCTCTGCGGGTATGAAACTTCATTAGGAATTGTAAACTTACCCATTCTCATCCTTGATCTTCTTCTTCCGTCCGCGCTTCTTGGGCTGCGTGAGCATCATCTGCTGGTGCATCATGTGCGCGTGCTCGTGCGGCGCGGGGTGGTGTCCGCTGTGCGCCGCGCTCAGCATCAGCGACATCGCCTCCGCATCGTCCACGAACGAATACGGATCATCGCATTCCCGCTTCACACCACCGTTGTACATATCCTCGTCGCGTTTAGGGTACTGCTGGTGCTGTGGGTGGTGCGACATGTCGTAAGGCGCGTCCGTTTCGCGCTTGAAATTGTACGGATCGTTCGCGTATTTCGGGAACGGGAAATGCTGCTGGTACTGTTCCTCTTGTTCGAACTGGCGGTAGGGCGACTGGTAGTGCCGCATGAGGGGCTCATATTGATCTGGCTGTGGTTGTTGCTGGGGTTGCTGTTGCGGCTGCTGTTGCTGCTGCGGCTGCTGAGGCTGCTGCGGTTGCTGCTGCGGCTGCTGTGGTTGCTGTTGCTGCGGTTGCTGTGGCTGCTGCTGATGCGGCGGCGGGGGCTGTGGCGGTGGCGGCTGCGGGGGCAGCAGGGGCGGGGGTGGAGGCGCTGGGGGCTCCGCGGGCTGGGGCTCAGGTTCTGGGCGGCGCGCTTCGCCACTGTTACTTTCATAGCCGTCGTCCTGACTTTCAGTGCCTTTTGGCTTCTCCGGACCCTCCTCCCTGTGAAAGAAAAAAATATTGAGATCCGTACATTTAACCTGCTTGCTCATCTAATTTAATCGGGTTAACTTATTCTATGTTAACGATTTTGAAACCGACAACATCAAACAAATATTGGAAATTGGGCCTATATTGTAAAATATGAATAACCTCAACTAATAAGAAAGGACAAGTGACTACTCAGCTAGATCAAAGACAAAAACGTCAATATTCCGATACAAACTTAACGCGGAAATAAAAAAGAATAAAATTTATTAGTTAACTTTCATTGTAAACAGTAAAATACGCTGTTATTTGATCCGTATAAATTTCTTAATCAAAGCACCTCTGATTAAGTGTAATTCTGATCGTAAGAGCTGTAGTAAATTTCGCGTAATTACGTGTTTAATTTCGGTCTGAGTACAGTTTTGCTGGACAGTTAGCTTTCCATTTCGCCGTTGGTTAACGGCTGACTGTACGGGATTTGATGGAATGTTAAGTTAGGCCTTGCTGAGTTCAGGAGGCACTTTTCTCAATAAATTACTAAAATACATATATATAAACACATCACGCATTATTTTCTTGCGGGGTAGACACAGCGTTAACGGCCAAAAAATATGTAATGTATGTAATAAAGTTATCGCAACGTTCGTCAAATATTTGAGGGCCATTTCAAAAAATCGTATAATCACTAAAGTGATAGGCATGTCAGCCTGTCGCCTAAGATAATAATAAACATGAAGCCCGAGTCCCTCAGTTGGCTTTTTCGACACCCGCGGGAAAGAAATGATGTGATGCTATTTCAAGCCGGCACCACATGAAAAAACAAGTTACAGAAATCCAGTCTATATTTAGCACATTATTTCAAATAACTCTTTTAAAAGTAGGTCCACAACGTCATTTCAAAGTTTTCTTTAACCTACTTGTTTTTCCGTCTTGCCATAACCCACATAGCTTAGAGACCTAGTTATAAACAGCGTACTATTATCTGTTGAATGTAGAAGATATTTCCAGCGATCGCCGATATAATTGAATTGCAAGAGTTTTCACTTTCAGCCGCCGCCCGCCGCGATCCGCCCGTGAACTCTGCAACTCCCGGCCAACTAAGTTTTTGTTCACAACTTTGCTCCGATCGTTTTCAAAAGTTTTACAATATCGTATTATGTTGTTTATTTTATTTCTACGCCGCACAACTTAGTCCGGGTTGGGGTAGGGAAGGATTTCATGAACGATAGTAGTGTTAGTGAGTCCTAGTATTCAATAACGTTGACTCTAGTTTATGCAGGTACCTGAGTGATGTCTGTTTTCGGCCTTTTAATACAAACTTATTCCCCTGTTTTCTTCCCGGATAATGAATGTAGAGCTATAAATGCTTGTGGTGCGGTACCGGCTTAGGAAAGCATCACCCCATATCTTTCTCGTTGGTGCAGTAAGAAGCGACTAAGCGATTTGAGAATCGATATGTATTGTAATTTTAGGCGACACAGGCTGTCTCACGATACACAGTTTTTTGAATGAATCAAACTTTTGTCAGTCGTGGTATAAATGACCGTTTTTGCAGCCTCTTACGCTGTGCCTTCCCCGCAAGGGATAAAGACGTTATATATGTACGTATGTAGAGTTAAACATTTTTTTTATTACATTAAGGTTAAGGCTTACTATAGGCACGCCCCTATTCTTATACTCTTTCGGAAAAGTAGATAATTATAAAACGGAGAAAAGTATTTTATTTTAAATGGAAAAAAAATTGCTCATATTTTCTTTTCGTAATTATTTTTCGCAAAAATAACATATGTGGGCCCTACCTAAGTAGGTCTTATAGTAATGAAAAAAAGTTATATCTCTACAATTAATATTCGGAAATGAAACAGGGGAATAAGATAGTATGAAAACTCCAGGATCACGAGCGCTCTTACCATCACACCGATCTTGGTAAACTATTAGTTAGCTAAGGGATAAACTCGGCGGTATTGTAAGGTCTTTCTACTAGAAATACTACTGAAATACAGTGGATACCTGGGCGTTGAGTCTAGGTAGGCAGAACCAAAACTAGCAACAAAGGTTCAACAAGCGGTTCATTGACTCGAAACCCACGTGAGGACAGCGGCATAAAAATAGATATGCTATTATTTTTACTTTGTAGGAATTTCGTGAGTTGGGGTAGGCTGGGATGGAACTATAGTTGTACAGTTAATCACAACATGATAGGGAAATGAATAGCGCAAAAATGAAAATAAGTTGATCTATTTTACAATTATCAAGAAAGGTACGAAAGTTATCGGTTTCCGTTCAAAGTGTATTCTTGGTTAGAATTTCGTACATTCAGGCGGTGTTAACTGAATTCGTGAATGAAAAACCAATTGTAAACAATGTGTTTCTGTCTGTGTAAACAAACACGTGCAAAAAAGCATGGAAAACAAAGCCAAGTTTAGTAGGTACAGAAACAAACTTTGTTTTGAATGAACGTGATAGTATAAATTGGTTTGCGAGACATAAATGCGAAACATTTCATAATCGCTCAGTTTTGCAACAGCGGCCGTAAAAGTTGGCAAAGTTCGCAAACCGGCTGAAAGTAAGAGCTTTATTGAATCGGAAAAATAAGTTTAATGAAGGAAATGTAGACCAAGATCAATGTTCGGTTGATATTAGTTTGAAACTCGATTCTGATTTAAGAGTTGACTATGAAGTGAAAAATAGGCATGCAAAATAGGACCTCATCTAATCACATATTTTATAGATTCACACTGATGGATGAAAAAAGTCTCAAGGTTAACTTGCCACGTCAGATACGTAGTGAATGAGCTTTCAAGTTAAAAAAGCGCTGGGAAACGTAGGTACTCTATCTACCTACACCTGGAAGACCACTCCAGTTATTTTATACACCAAAATTTAAAATTTTACAAGAATCTTTTAATTTCTACGAGCACTATCAAGTATACTGATTTTTTTACAATGGGAACGGATTCGGTTTGTCTTGGTGCTGCAAAATCCTTACTATTATTTTTATAGTTAGCACATATTCCGTACCTTTACAGCCACAACAGTCCACTGCTAGACATTGGCCCTAACGAGGGGTATTGCCACTGGCGAGCGCAGTGCAAAGATAATGCACTCGCAGGGATCGCTGCTGCCCATTCCCAGAATGATTATCCCATCCCTTAGTCGCTTTTTTTAATAGCCACGGGTAAAATTAGAAGCATGCTTTTTAAGTCGGCATAACAAGACCAATAAGTAATAAACCTGTTGTACCTATTACCTGTTCTATTACCCCAGTTACTTACTTTATTTTCTATCCACCTTAACTTTAATGTCTACCTAATTCAATCAATACATTGATTAAAATAAAGTCGCTTTATATGTTTCTGTCTGTCTGTCGTGGTATTCGATAACTCCTCTTAAACCATGCAACGGATTTTGATGAGTAACAGTAGTTTAGTAACAGATAGTGATTCAAGATGAAGGTTTATATGTATAACATATGCCAGGAAAATGCCTATTTCCCGCGGGAAAATGAGTTGCAGCGGGTGAAAACGGGCCGCTAGACTAATGATAAAAGAAACATAACTAGAAACACGCCCGAAAAGCAAGCGGCGGTAAGAGAAAACTGAAACTGAATTACTTATCTACACAATTCAACAGTTCTGTGACATGACAACGAATGCTCGATATCATACTTGAAATAGTTTCGTTTATTCAATCATGTGAAATGTTTTACGAAATAGCTTTGTTTGTGAATTAGACAGTGCTTTACTATGGGCTATATTCTGTGAAAATTTGGAAATTTCTTTGACTAGTAGAAATCACTCTTTTACTGCGGGAAAATATATTACACTACGGTCTCCTACTATTTAAGTCCCATTTTTCACATAAGAAACTGTAGGAAACTGTACCTACGAAAAACTTCATCAAATAATATTCTGTAGAGAGGTCGGTTAAAAAAACAGAATATTGTCTGGTGTGGAGGGAACTTCACCCGGGCAGCGCTCTGTGATCGATCTAGCTAGCTAGTGTCGGAGCTGTGTTATGTACGTACTGCGTTGTATGCATCTAGCACTCTATGGCTACCAGCGAAAGAGGCAGCAGTGTTTCCTGTTAATTCAATATCTAGCTGCGTCTGACTGAAAAGCTGAGTGATTCTGGCTAATACCCTGCAGTAGGATTAACCTAACAGCTCACTCCCAGTAGTGGACCGTTCATATATTATATGTAACTATGTACGTAAGTTAAGTACATATCACGAAGCATTATGCCAAATTGGTTTGGTCGTACTTATCTGACTTACACGCAAGGTATATTATGCCGTATGCGTTATTTTGAATTTGCGTAGGATTATACAGGGTGTTAGGATTTCCTTTGAACCACGAGTTTGAAAGATATAACAAAGTGTCATAAGCATGTTTAAAAAGATTATAAAACATATTTTAAATTAAACATGGTTAAAATAACTTTTATAAAGATAGTTCAGCCGTAGTTTTGAGCGCGACATAGATAGCGCGTCGTTACAGTCACCTACAGTTGCGGTTGCACCGTTGTAGACCCTATTTCGTGCGGCGAAGGAACGGTGCAATGTTGTCCAAGCGGTAGCTGACTGTACAGAAAGTGTGCTGTGTTGTATGGTTAAACAGATTAATAATAAAATATTTAAAAGCACTAATATTAAAAAAAAAAATGTTGATACAATGCTAAACATACCGTAGTATATATAGCTAAAACGCGGGATTTAAAGGAAATCACTACTTTTCTTAACCTAACCTGTATTTGTTTAAAAAGTTATTCGGGTTCTCGTCGTTATACCTAGATCATGCTAATTAATTACTTTACATAAAATGTCAAACGAGGCGTTCTGCGGTCTTTGTATGTACAGCTGCAGATAAGTAGGTACAATGACGTTGTATTGGTATGGTAACAGACACGACAAAAAAACAGATAGGTACAAAAGGTGCATATTGTCACAAAATGCTTTCTTCTTCTGTGTATTTTCAAGTCCGCAATTGAAATGCAACAATGCAACTCATTATATTACGTTGCGTTATCTAAATTAATGGGTAACAGGACATAGGCAATTAAATAGCAACCATAAGCGAAACCCACGTGTATCATATTATAAAATCCAAACCGCATTGTTGAATGGAAACCAGAGTAAAAAGTGTAACAACTGCAATTCAACGAAGAGTGCATAAAAACTGCGCTCTTGAACTTATACTCGTAATGGGTGTTACATTACTACGCTACGAGCGTAATAGAAGCTATATTGGACTACTCAGCTGATCAGGGTTGGTAAGATTCACATTCACGCTGTTAAGCCATTTTCTTACAAAGGCTGCGATCCACTTTCCGTCAAATAGGTTTAGAAGCAAAGAAATCAAGATCGGTTAGTTACCCTAACTTTAATGTAAATCGTAACTTAATACACGCAAATTATGATTAAAGACATGAGGATCAATGAACCAAGTAATGAATATCTTGCTACAATGTCATAAAGTTAGAATTGCTAGTATTTAAAACAACATACCACAAGAGAGCTTTACTAGGGACAAAGAAGATCTCCCCAGGTCACAGCTATTAACTTAAATACATTAACCCCTCAGTTCGCGACAAATAATAAAAATAACAGCTAGTTATCGGTTGCCAGAGGGGTCGGAACGGATTGATAATAACTTTTTCTTTGTTTACGTCAACGATGCGATTTATGAATGAAAATTGATTCGCATATTTTGTGTGAGATATGAAAGACTGGATGTGATTGTGAGGAGACGGTTTTGAAACTTGACAATTCAAGAAGTTGCCAAGACCCGCTGACATATCGCCGATAGAGCACCGAGACGCCTCAATATCTCTTTGTTCGTATTTGTTCCATTACGGAACCGATAAGACTTGAAAAAAATAGAAACCCGTCACAATATGAATTACTCCGGAACGGCACAGGCGGAAAAAACTGCCTATATTTAATTTATTTCTTTTTTCTAATTACCATTAGCTAATCTTATCCCAGGAAGATCCGTGGGCATGGTACTGAAAATCTGTCAGGCCCCGTACATCTAATTCCGAAAAGCCGTTTAAATTCTAATTAACTATAACGGACGGAGGGACAGGCTCCTTTCTATATTTAGTAAATAAGGCCAAATCAAAAAAATCAATATCATGTAATACTTATAAAAAAACTGACCTACTCTGAACATTGTCGGGGCATAAAATATTATATCTTTTTATCGGTTGTCAAAGGGGTCGTATTGATAGTATGTTTTTTGTTTACGCCAGAGCGAGTTATGAATGAATTTGTATTTATAGCATGCACATAATTATGTTAACACACGAGGGGTATCGGTATCATTGTTGAATACACACGATCAGCTGTCGATTACCTACTATAATAATAGTGGCGTAACTAAAAGCTATTTTAACACATCTCCTCTCTATCAGTTGTAATATTCCATTCAAAAATTGTTTCCTATACAATTCCCAAAATGGTTTATCTGCCACGGAATAACTAGTAACTATCTTAAATATGTGCATGTGTTTGTCAAACATTTTATATATCACTGTTACTATTTATTCCGTTGCAGCGCCGGTGGCCATCGCATAAATAATGGAACATCTGCCTTGGTTTGAAATACATCGATCAACGAACTATCGGCTACGAAACTTAAAAGCTAAGTAATCAGTATCAAAGTGAATTAAATGAGAGAATTAGTTCAATAACGAGGCTTACTGAATATTATGCCGTTACAAATTATATAGATCTCAGAACTCAGACTGACTCAGTAGGAAACAATTAGTGTAAATCAATCTCTCGCACGATTTCTTGTTATTAAAATGTCACATTGCAGAAATGAATGAGAAGTATCAGTTCATTGAGCGATCAGATGATTACTATGCCGTAGCAGCGCGGGGCGCCATCACATAAATTTCAAGCCGCGAGACGGAGGAATATCAAATGAATATCTTTGTTTACGTTACAGAGTTGTCTGTTACGAATACGAAGTCACATGGCTTGAGTTTATTTAACAAACAAGTAAACGGAATTCAAACACTTCTATTTTAAAGGACCTTTTGTAATGGTTCCCCTGTAACTTTACTATTTTTTGCCGCAGATTTGGTATGGTACGGCGGCGTTTTCATATATTAAATCTAATTTAGGCGATGGACTGACTTCTCTCGTCATATAATATAAGTACCTACATAAAAGTCATATAATAATTTAAAATGAGATTAACACAAATTCGACAGCTTTGTAACGATAATATACTTTACCAGAGGTAGGGCAATAATAATATTTAACTGCGATTGTAACAAAAACATGTAGAATACAACATCGTATCTCTTTACGCTACGCACGAAAAATTTCACATTTCTGTCCTGCTTTCAATGACGTCATAGTTCTATCAAATCAGCATCCCCTCTTTAGAGCATTAAATGCACCGTTCACGCTCTGTCTACCCCGCGCTTCAAATGTTTCCATGCCTTATTATTATAGTTCACGCATATGAGCGGTCAGAAACGTTCGGAAAGTAAACCAGTTAGGTCTCCAGATTAATCTACGCATCACTGAGCCGAGTGCAGCGCTCGTTCGTTGGTGAGAATCGTGTCGAGCCAACTTGACGGACAAGTGGGGTACCTACAGTTTTTACAATTTTTACATGCTCGAATTTACATTTAAAACTTTCAAAGGAACAGTTAGAGACTTTCTGTTTTTGTATATTTTTATATTAAAATAATAGTAATAAATCGTAGTTTTTAAAAATACTTAGCGAGTCATCAGAATAATTCATGGTAACTAAACTAAATTATAGCATAAGCAAAGCAACCGTTCACAAAATTAAGACCGTCGGTAAAAGTAGTACCGTCCACCATTTACGATAGAGGCTGACGTCCTAATCTTTTTTTTTATAAATATTCAAGAGCTACCCACCAGGTGGGCATGTACTTAAGTTATAGCGCACCTGCCCGCCATACCGATAGAAAAGCTGCGCATAGAGGCATCCTTGCGCTTCTCGTCTCGACTAGCAATGCAATACTCTATTCAACGTCCATTGCTACTTACCCAAACATGAATCGCTCGTTTCACACAAAAGTAGGAATGCATAATATAAAATTTTAAAAGCGTAAGTATCTTTAAAAATGACACGATGATCGTAAGGCAAAATTGCGTTACCTTGTCGCATAATTTGGTGCACAATAAACTTCTTTTCTATGTAAAGAATAGTTAGGAAAAAAAAATTTAGAACGTTGCTTTCCCTACCGGGTATGCACTGTGAAAGACAGGTACGAGACCTGGGGTTTCTGTAATATTTATCTGTGAAACCACTCGAGCCGACTTGTAAGTCAATATAGTAATTTTATCAGATACAAAAATAATTTGTACTCACTTTTTAAACATGACTACTTGGGGAAAATTTGTCAATTTTATGGTTTATTTATACCTAGAAAGAGATGGGGTACTTTTTCAATGTTTCACACAGATAACTCGTATGCCTCGTAATAGGCGTGAAGACGAACTGAAAGCCTGACGACAAAGAAAAGAGTACTATAATTTATTTCAACAAAATAGGTCAGAAAAGCTTTTCTTGTTGTTATTTATAGACATACCTACCCTTAAGGTAAAAAAGCACTCAGTACATCAGTAAGGAGTTAATTAAAGGCTCAATGATGAATAATTAGCTAGATTTTTTAGCGTACCCCAGCCTACTCAAAAGCGTGTTATATGAAAGTTGCGGGTTCGAGTCTCGGCCAGACCGCACGAAATAAAACAACCGCTTAGCGACAAGCTAATTAGGTCCGTGTGAGGAACACCGTGGAACTGGGGCCGAGATACGATTCATTACCGTACCGTCAAGTTCTAAAGTCCTTGGGGCGCGGAAGTGATAGAGAGTGCAGTTTGATTTTACAGAACTCATAATCTATCTTGTGGAGACAACACAGAGTGAACTGAACAGGTTTGAAAGAATCTGCTGAAAACATACGAAGCAGTGCAAGAGAGAAGTAACAGAACAATACCACCACTTCCTAGTAGCAAATAAGTGATGAGATTTCGGTCTATATAGATATTTATAATGTTCGCATTGCACCCCAGCACATGAATCATATGTGCGAAATCAAGTATATTTATGTCATGTTTCGTGCGTAAGAGAGCCGCGGGAGACGCCAGTTCCACTACAACTTTGGAACACAAGCGAAAGTGTGTTGAAGTTGAAGATCGGAGTGAGTGGTCCGCGGCCGGTGCAGGCTGCAGGTTGATGCAATACAAGCAGAAAATCACGCCTAAACGGTGAAGGCAGAGCGTCAAAGTCCTGGGAGTAGGCCGGCATAATGTCAGGATCAATTCTGGTACCTAAGTAAGTAGTTGACAAATATATACGGCAGCTTGTATAAATCTGAGTGTAATCGAGACGGACTATGAAAAAGATAACATACCCGTGCTTGTGACCATGTAACTACAGCTGTGGAATATGCGTGTGAATAACATCTCATATACTATTGATAATAAGTAAATAAGACCCTATTTACCGTTTAGTTCCGAAAGCAAAGAAAAAACTAAAATCGCGATCACACCTGTCATCTGCAAAACTTAATCAAAAATCTAGCTAGAATATGCGACATGTCTCAAGTATGTTCTCAAATTGCGTATTAAAGTGCCTCTGATCAACCTTTAATTTCATGGCCAAATCAACAACTTATCTATTGTCATGAAGCTTCGCACTTATGACCTTAGCTTATTTCCCATAATGTCAAGGCAACGCTATTTTATCTTGCTCATCAAGAACAGACGCAACAAATCTATGTAAAATAAGACATCAATAACCTCCCGCAGAAACACCTGTGAAGGGGTGCTAAGACTTGCTATTGGACCTATCATAGGTACGTTCACAAACAAAAAGTTTCAGTCTAAAACGCTCTTTTACGTATTGGCGGGGTCCAGCCCATACCTAGTCACAAAGGGTCTAAGTTAATTCTGGCAAAGGTCTTGGTATGGGTGCCGTTTCTATCCGGGGCATATATTTGAAATTTTAGGCTTGATTGAATGTGAAATACTGGTTTCGCGTTTTTTGTGTGCTCTGTCCAGCGCACCGCGATTGTCAGCCCTGATAAAGGGAATCCGAGTGGCCGCTATGAATGCAGGTAATCGTATTAAAGTCGATCCTGTGCACAAAGAGAGTAGAGATGGAGCGTTATTTTACCGAAATGAAAATTTATACCTTTACATTTTTGATTTTGCACATGGTAACATAGAAACACATCTTCATATAGTCTTCGTATAGTTAATTCAACCACAAGTCGAACTCATTACCCTCCAGGTGGGTTACAGCTGCAACTCACAGGTAGATTATGAGGTAGTACAGGTAGGTATGTTGTTTTATAGTCCATTACGTCACCTCATCAATAAAGGGAGAGTGCTGTTACTATTACTGCAGATGACGCAATTCATAGTTGAATAAACTTCCTACGCTGCTGACATAATCACTTGCTCCTATTTATTGCACAAATTGACCACAGTCCTGAAGCATCAATTAACAAACAACTAATTATACCTGAATCACAAAACAAAATGTCTAAGCCTTATTCTGAGGCCAACCAATAAGGATGGCAGGTTTGTTATATTGAGGGGATTTTTGACTCAGAAATTCAATTTGCGCTCGCAATAGCAATTTGCACTTGCTCTGTCACAAAATTGGTAGTGGTAGGTATTTCAGAACTCTGAAATTCAGCAACGAATAGTCTGACTAGGCAGGTACTCGTTGCCATTTCTACTACTCGACAGAACAGTCAACGGATATCGTACCAACCGTTGATACGGATCACAAACTTGTCACAATCACAAACTACGCGACGATTTGACTTGACACATCGGCTTTGTGAATGCACTGCTGCCGCCAATTACCAGCTTTCCAAATCAATTAATTTCGTAAGTGCAGATTGTGAATGTGATCGAGTTCATACGTGTACAACGAAAACATTTCAGGATTTTAACAAAATGCCATCCGAGCTTTATCAACAGTCTCAAAATGCATAAAAACGGGCGCATGCAGTAAAATAACTTCATGAACGACTGCTTTCCACACGTGGAATAAAAAAATAATGCTCTATTATGACCTGGAGGAAATCGCGTAATATGCCATTATTTAGTGCCGAATACCCCATGCTATACCTATACCTACCCCATGCTTATGTTGTATTAAAAATGTAGGTAATATTAACTGACTAGGTAATCGAGTAACAGCTGTGTCACGCACGAACGCTCAATTAACGAATGTCTTACGCTTCGCAAATCCATCATGCACTAAGTAGCAAGGAATGTACGAAATCCATTAAAGTATTTTAAAATTTGCTGGAACACAATGTAACGTAAATTCTAACATCGCATACTAAATAGAACGTCATTATTATCGACTTTCCTGGATTTTTCTTTTACGTGTCAGATGCGGCGTCGAATAACGCTAATAAATGCACGTGCTTTAGACTTCACATAGGTACATTTAACCATAACATCGAGGCGTATTGCCATACTCACCACGCTTGGCAGGCGGATTAGCGAGCGCAGTGCAAGATGTTGTATTTACGAGTAATGCTGCTGCCCATTCTCTTATGATTATACCTTAGTAGCTTTTTACAACACCCACGTGTTGAATTGGGATGATGCTAATCTAAGCCGGCATCACACGGCACAACTACATATAAGGTACACAACACACTATGCACATTTTGTGGTCACGATCAATGAGTGACACAACGGGAGTGTTCCCCGAGAGAGATGGGTACGTAACGACAACGACCGCAACCTAATCATTGGCCCGTGTTCCAAAATACGAAATTTCCCGACAATCAGGTCAGGCATTTGAGCCATAAACTAGGAACAAAACCAAATTGAAATCAGTTTAGTATGAAATCAGCAGCGTACAAAAATCGAGACTGTCGCCATGACGACAGCACCGGAAGTCTAATCATTGTTTCAGATAAATATAAATAGCTCTTGTGAGCTCCAAACCTTGACACAACATATGGGTACGGATTTTACAATGCATGTACATTTTGTAGAGAACCTAAAATAAAGTCTCGTCAATAGAGGCGCTTAAGAGGGATCTATAGTCATTATTTTTCATACAAACGCTTTCAACGTATCCCTTTGGCAATTCGCAACCGATCGACTCAATTTTTGGCACGGTAACTCTTCTGGACTAGATCTATGCTCCATATTCTTTTTCTGGTTGTAATAATGCATTTAAAAAAAGATATGGCCGTGGCAAAATGCTCTAAAATTATCACCAAGTTTACGCCTTGGTATCTTTTAAATATGACAATAATTTCAGCAAAACAAATGATACGGGCATAGAATATTTTATAAGCAGCAAAATAATGCCACTATCAACAAATTTGGTGGCGATTTCGAACGGGGAACCTGGTAAACCCAGAACGCAAATTTTCCGGTAGCGATCTATAACTGTCTCTTTTACGGCTGCGGGACGGGTGGGTTGCATAAATGAGATAGAAATATTTTTATCAACTGACAGCTCACGAACTTCCAGCTCGGTATAGTAGCACAGAATACATAATAGTACAGGTACAGAAGACGCACTCCGCCATAGCAATTCAACAAATATAAATCTTTATGCGCGATAATAAAGTACAATTTCCTTCGCGCCGGCTTTGAATACCTACTTTTATATTAGCCTACTGATCGCGCGCGCAAGCAAAAATGAGCCGAATTGCTGCGCGCGAAAGTTCATTTGCCGCAGACCGCCTCTGAAGGTCACAGCCGGCACGCTTTGTAGGGATGCGAATTTCGAGATTTATATGAAAATAGGTACCTACGAAAAGTGTACTGGAGTACATTTCTACACCCAAGTAAAACAAAAATAAAATGTTTTGTTAAACGTAGGATATTGAAAGAAAATCAAAGCACAAATATTAGAAAAAATATGAAAATTGCATTATCATACAAAATTAACGAATGAGGTAGGAAGCTGAGTTACTTAATACAGAATTGATAAAATAAAATAAATCTCGTGAAGAAATGCGAACGGCATCGGAGCGCGCGCGTAACGTGCGGCGCGCGGCAACCAACTGACTAACATTCCCGGGGGTGTCGCCGCACGTACTTGCAACTCTATACCTACGCCGCGGAGTGCGCCAGGCCTGATAGTAGCCTCTTAAGAGCCTTATCGCACAAGCGGTTTGCGAGCGGTTGCAGAGCAGAGCGGGCGCACGATGGATGCGCAGCGGGCTCCGGCGGTATTTGTACAGTCTCTCCCGCTCACTTATGTCATGACATGAACAATCCAGAATGTAAGGTTTTCATTTTTTCAGACTGTAATGAACATATTCTGTGGCAATAATTGTTACTTTTCTAGATACAGCAACATTTACTAAAACGTAAAATAGTAAAACATAGTTTTTTATCCGATTTTTCACTATCAATAACAAGAAAATCGACACCTTAAAAATAGAATAGTTCATGAGGTAGCGCGAGAGACTGTAAGTACCAAAACGTTGCGAGTCTGCCGCACGTCTGCGACGAATTCGCTGCGCATCCCCCGGGTGCCCGCTCCGCATCCGCTCACAAACCGCTTGTGTGATAGATAAGGCTCTAAACTTTAGAGGCTCTATATTTTAGAGTCTAAAGAGTAATTTGATAGGATGCAATTTATTGATTGATGATGCAGAAAAAATACGTAGCAGGTGATGTGAGGCAATGACGCCTAGTTCACCGACCCCTCTAGACATAACAACATACAACTATTATTTACATATCGCACGTAAGTAATCTGCAATCGTTACTACTCGTAACACAATATTTAATGTTATTCCGAACCCATTCACTATCTTGTTTTGTATATTTGCATGTTATGATTTTAAACTGCTGTCGAAGTAGTTCTACATATATGTATATTATATATCACGCCTATATTCTTTGTGGGGTAGGTAGAGCGTAAACGGCTGTACAATAGGGTCATTTACACGAAGTAGTTCTTTACTGAATAACTGAATAGTTAATCACTAAGCTAACTTTACGCGGATTAAATTGTGTTTGCTGTTTGATGCCAACTTAGAATAGCATCCCGATTTCTTTTCAGCTAGTTCTATAATATGCTTTACACATTTCATACGTGATACATGGCGAAAAACAATAATCAGACACCGCGGAAACTACATACATTCACAGATATATCACGCCTATATCCGTTGAGGGGTAGGCAGAGCGTAATTTGCACCACGTTTGACAAAAGCTTGAGAGACATTCAAAAGACTGTAGATCAACATAGTGACAGGCTGTCAGCATGTCGTCGCCTAAAACTGCAATAGTCGTCAACCTTCAAATATCATAGTCGCTACATACGACCCCCGCGAGAAAGATGCTATTCTAAGCCGGCATCACACGGCTATCTAAGCCGTCACACAAAAACTAAAAATCTAAATTTTGTCTATATCGCATAAAATTCACGGGCAGAAAGAAACACCAAATAAATCCAAGAATGCTAACCGAAATGACCAATCGGTAAGAATACTATACGTATACCAAACGTATACTTATATCTTGTAGTCACTCACTATACCTATACTACAACGCTGGGTGTAGGGTAGGTAGATACGTCGGTTGGTTGCGACGTGGCCACGCAAGCGTTGGTATATAAGTATCCTTTATATGTAGTAGGTACGAACGGAGCAAGCTTATAGCTATAACTACGTAATTCTTATGGTTAGAGAAGCTTTCATTGTTTTATATTAGTCTACATGTCGGCTCCGCGGTTGTAGTCGGGACTTTAATGACCTGATTTTTACAAAAAATCATCAATCTGAAAAAAAAACAACGAGAAAAACAGCGACTATTTACCTACTGTTAGTTACCCCTCAATTCCGCTGTGCTAAAGGCTTTTTGAGGTCTCTTTCTGGCTAAAGGAAGCAACATGTGGATTGAATGATTACAGACAAGTAACTACAGCAAAGAGTGTAGTGAATGATCTTCTTGGTGCGAAAAAGTACCGAGTTCGTAATTTCGCGACCTTTATAGAAATACGACACGGCCTTAAAGCTCTACGTAAAGAGACCTTTTACGACACATCAAAGCCAGTTAAAGCTATCTCAAGCGGCTAATATTATTGAGGGGAAATATTTAATTGTTTGTTCATTACATCGAGAATTACGTAACGTAGGTAGAGGCATGCACTCTGAATTTATTGAATCAATTAAATAAACTGTACAGTTAGGTGAAACTTATAGAAGAATAAATCTATGGGAAAACTCTGGGCGAAAAGTAAGTGCTATACCTACAATATACAAAATAGGTAGTAGTTTCGAATAGAATAAATTTATTTTTTGCCCTCCTTTTACAAGTATTCGAGGGGGTTCAAAAACGTCTTATTTATATGTTGTCCATTTTTAAATGTGGGTCAATACTATCTATCATCACACCAAAATTCATATTAATCGGTCCCGAACTGACGAACTTATAAAGGTGGGGCCATGGGCATACAGACAGACTTGACGAAATGATAAGGGTTTGTAGTAGACTACGAAACCCTCAAAACGTGACCATTTGAAAAGAGAAGTGTACTTGGGATATCAACGGTATTTAAAAAATATCAAGCATTGTACCAAACCAAATAAGCCTTGTAGAGATAGTAAGACACAGATTGTCAAACCTTCAAATTCTTTGCATCAAAGGAGCAGAGAGCAGATATATACCTACCTACCTACCTACCTGTGTATATACGTACGTAGTGTGGTGCGCTCGACAATACATATACCTACTACCTATAGACCTGCACAGTAACGCAGTACAGTCGCGTAAGTAAAGTGTTCTCTGGTTTGACAATTATTTTTGAACTATTATTAAATCTTTGGATTTACTAAACAACTTATCGTTCGCGACACTGAGACATTTAACAACTCGATAAATTCTGGTGTCAGAGTTCTTAACCGCTTACTAGTAGCAGGCTCTGACTTGCTTTTGTCAAGGTTTAACTCTCCGAGGGACGGACCAATGTTTCTTATAGGCAATCAGGTGGTTCAGCTTAATCAATTAAACAGGAAACGATTTCACAAAGAGATAACATGACAGAACGTTGACTATGTATGTTCCCCTATTAGTATGTAGGGTGGTATGCTCTCTAAAGCACGAACTCCTAATCCTATACTACGTAGTCTGAGCACCTGTCTAGTATTCTCTAAGCTTAAAAGTACATTCAAGTTAAAAAGTGAACGTAGCTAATGTTTTTCGATATTATTTACGAGCATTATAAACATGTTTGTTTTAAATCTCAGGAGTCGCATTTCTGTATTAGAATACACTTAATTTCGTTTGAGCCAGTCAGTGACGAATGATCTAATTCTTTGTTTATGTAAAATGAAAATGAACAAATATTGCCACGTTAGCGACACTAGCACTGATCAAAGAAAAAAAACGCTGACTGAGTACGCAAATGATTGAAATCATATCTAGCGACAATTATTTAGAATTAATGGAACTTTGTTGAAACTGTGTGAATTAGTTATGTATACATGCCAAAACTCTGCTTACATAACTTATGTTCTTATCTTTATTGGTTTTAAATTATATTTATAGTTAGTCATTATCGCTAATTGATGTCTTGGGTTCCAGATGACCAGCGTATTCAGCCAGGGATTTTTTCCTATTTGGGGGCGCCACTAGCCTGACGCTGAACCTTAATAAATAACATTTACGATGACCAAGACTCTGCTCAATATTTTGGAGGTAAAATTTTCGTAGCCTAAATCGGTTTTAATATTTGTTGTACAACAGCCCTGTAATACACTAAACACCAAAATAAGAACACTATTAATGACTATCTCTACACGAAACACAAACATTTCTTGCATTCGTTAATTAAAATCGGTAACGAAATCCTCAAACCCGAAACCCCTTTTAATTAGAGCCCCGAAGCACTTCCTCCGGCGACTGTACCTCCGTAACAGTGTAGTGTGAACGTACAGCTACATGCATCTGTGTGAGTAGGTACGTAGCTATAGGTATGTACGTGTTGTGTGGAGGCGGGTCGTCGGGTCAATGTCTAGCGGTGGAGGGAGACATTTTGTTGAACCTTACTGCCAGGGAGGTAAGGACTACGATCCTTTACAAAGGAGAAGCTTGCGGTAAGATGGGTCACCACTGGCGGTGTAGTCCGTAGTGCATGGTGTTGCTTAGCGACAGCGGTACCGGATTCGATTCCTACCTCATAACAAACTGATCTCAAAATTTTTGGTATTCTTTTAGTTTATGTGCATATCATTATGAGAGTTGTTATTTTTATTTCATCATGTATCAAAAACTACCAGCGTCTCGCCCACATCGGTCAATAACTTGCAAATAAACAAAAGAGCCCTTAACTAATATAATAATAGAATTTAGTAGAAGCGCAAATCAATTTTATGGAGAGCTCTTTTACAATACACCTACGTCCTACGGTAAAGAGATGATAGGTAAGTACAACAGCCTGAAAACAATGGGACAAGACAAGAATAGTTCAGACGAAATCCGAGAACACAACTAATCTGAAAGGACGTAGCTACCAAAAGGTCATTTACGCGTGCAAACAGACAGATCAGGCTAAAAACGCCTTGGAAAGGAGAAGGTCAAAGGAGTTAACTAATGGCGTAGTTGGTCTTATCTACGGAAAGCTTCAAGTTTGATTCTCAGTTTGGTTAGGACAAGTTTTGGATGATGAATTGATGAAGTTACGACATGCGCATGAACAAAACTCTTCTCAGTCTGTTTTGTCTAAATACCAAGTTGCGTTTAAGGTGCTGGTTAAAGGCCTTAAAAGTAGTAGCTTGATCTCCTTCACTGGTACTTAAAAATTAACTTACGCTGAACATACCGACTAGAGTTTTCAGCTTAACTAACATAAGTTGAGCCACTTAACGCACCGCGAGCACGACATCACGAAAATGAAAAACCGTAACGGACGTCCTGAATCCTTGAGCGAAAATCTTATCGTAGTCCCCGCATTTTGATGCGGTCGTCACATTCTACGTCAGTCCTATATACCAATTAAGTACACAGGGCTTTAGAGTTAATCGGGTCATTCATGTGTCTTACTTCATAAATAACATAACCCACATTAAACACATCGAATGCATATTTTCATTTCTCGTTGCACGTCCTTGAACTACCAAAGAAACGAAGAAGGCATAAAATAATACGGCAATTATGTTAAAATATTAATAAATGCACAGTTATTGCTCAATTATGATTATTCAATCACCTCAAATGGGGCGTAAATCTTCTATTATCGACACCACGCGGTGTTGCTTGCTACCTATTAATTAGTACTTGATATGTTTCGATAATAATATTCCTAAAACCGTGGGAATTTCCCGAAACGAAGGTAATATTTCATCAAGCTGTAAATCTTTACAGAAGTATAGGTAACGCGTATAAGGCGGCGGCGCCCCGCGTGCAGTCTCTTTAATTTGTACATACATGTCATATTTGAAAAGCCACTCAAATGTCAGTATAAAAAATGGCGTGCATGGTAAAATAGTCATGGAATGGTAGGAGAAAAGCAAAATATCAAATTGTAAAAATATTACAAGTTGCAAAATGTTTTAAGCATACTAAACAGCGTACGAAACAAAATAATAGAAAATTAAATTCTCCCTATAATTATGGAGTTTATGTGGACTTAATTTGTTGCACATACTTTTTTGACACTCACTAACTACTGGCAGTTGCTTATATGTTTTACTCATGTTTTACTGCCCTTAGCGTCATTTGGCTTCCCTACTAGGAAGGAAGGAACCAATCTTGTAAAACATTGATAAACTTGACCCTTGTTCCCAAGACAATAAGACATTCATTGCAAACTAACCTTGAATTGACAGGAATAAAACAAACTAAAGGCCTTGAGCTATAATAATTATCAAAGTATCAATGAAACATCCCACCACAGGTCATAAAAGTCATAAAATTTTATGATTATGACCCAATGTTTGTAAACAACAATGTGAAAGTGAGACAGTTATTTGGGACTACTGAATATTGTATAATAATTGCTTGTTACTACTCAATTTATTGATAATGGCTTGCAAACGTGCTTAAGTGGCATTATTTAAAAGCAATAAATGTAATTTAATACCAATGCAGTCACAGGTGTTATATCATGTTTGTTTACTAATATATGTAAAATGTATGTTTTGTTTATTAAATTATTGAGAACACACTAAATAATTAATTTATTCTAAGTTTAATACTAAATACAATGAAAATAATATTATTCTATGTTAAATTTTGTTAAACAGGTCTGTTTTTCTTATGCAGATTTCTGTGTATGCCTGTGGCATTCTAATACAGGTAATTTTAGTGATTGACTAATCATGTAATTGATTAAATTAATTTGCTACTTTTTTCATTCATAAACAAACAATATGAGATAAAAATATATGATTTCTAATACTGGGTTAAAATATTTAAAAGTTTAACAAAACAATACAATATTGTTATGATACGACTAAACAGAACAAGATCTGTGATAATATTGTATTGAAACCATAGGTATCTCATAGGTTATACAATATAGGTAGGTTAGTGTATCAGTAAATAATCGTAAATCATGAAATATGTTACAAATTGGGATATGATGATATTATTTCATAGTTTGGGACAATCAAGCAAGAGGTATGATGATAAGCAGACTTCTAATAAGGAGCTAACAAAAAAGCAAATTGTGTAGAAGATGCAACCAAACATTTCTATTTGTTTTTATTATTAAACAAAGATAGGATGCAGATCATGCTGATTGGACTGCAGTTTGTATGGTGTTCACAAAAGTTTATCTAATAGGTGGAAGCAATTTCAAAATTATTGGCTTTTTAACTTCCTAACCATTTTAGCAGTGCTGTATGTAGTCCACTACAGCATTAAGGCTTCCCATGCTCCCACAGAGAACTAGAGCATTATATCCCGCTTTGTTCCTCCAGCCTATGTGCTTCGCTATCTTTTGGTTGTCGGTCAATATAATTACTGGTGTCCTATGTTTACTACCAATTGCCATGACACGATTGCTTTTCAGGAACTTACTTGCCTTCTAAATCTTTTAACTTCAATTCCCTCTAGAAGTATGAATACATCTATAGACTAACTTATCTTTCAACATGTAGATAGTGATTGCACAGCAAGACAGCAACATTGCTTAGCGCTAGAATATGCCTATAGTAACACTATCAGTAAAGTTACCATAGCGAAACCTTTACTGCAATACAAAGTGTGCAATTGTTAACTGATGGTCAAACTGAAACTAATTATGCAATGGCCGTTTCAAATATCCTTAAAATTGAAAATAAAACATACCGCAACATATTGTGAATTAGTTAGCTACTAGCCATAGAATATAGTGGGCCATTTTATTACAAAAGCAGAATAGGTTACACAGAGCAAGGCTGCAGAACAGGGGTAAAGGCAGAAATTATCGACACAGTCAGTACCTGATCATCATGAGGTATTACAACAAGGACTGGGTGCTGACGGAGAAAATCCAATAGTGTTTTGTTAGTCTGTTGACTGTGCAACTCCAAATTCCAAATTTCACACTCACTGCACATCACATGGCCCTGGACCCACTGGATCTCTTGGGAACACAATTTTATAGTCACTACACAGGGGTAGAACTAACCTTGTAAAAGTGTTTGTATGGTCTAGCAAGGCTACACTGATCAGTAAAGTCATTTTAACCTCAAAATGCACACAACTGAACGACAGACAAGGCGATTTGTTTTGGAACACCTTGATTCTGGTGCAACTAGATTAACGCGACGAAAAACTGAGTAGGAAACATGCAGAGGACGTGAGTGAAGTTGAAATGGGGTTTTTAGAGAAAAGTGCTTTGTCTGAGAGTAGCCTCCGCGACGGCGTGTATGTTATGCGTAATGCGCCGTGCACACTGCATATTGCACGCCCGCCGCCCGTCGTGTACACGATCCGATAGCGATTGAACGCGAGACAAAGAGCGCGAGGCTCGCACCCGCAAAAACTGTAAACACGGCTCTGATTTACGAGCAAGCGAGAGTCATTCATGCACGGAGTGGAGCAGCCAGCTCGCCAGCGGCAGGCAGCCGCGCGTCACGCTCCAGGAGCGCGCTGCGGCGCTGCAAGATCGCTATCGCAGCCCTGCCCGTGTCGCCGTGTCCTCGCAACTCACGATGCGACCGTTTCGAAATGGCGCAACGCGGAGCGGAGGCCATGACGCCGAGAGCGAGAGAATGTCCGCGCGAGCGAGAGCTCGACGTTTCGCAATCGCGCGGACCAAAATAATCCGCGGGGTAAAGAAGGCCCGGGCCCGTGTGGGCTGGGATACTCACGGCCTGGGATCCCGCAGCGGGTCGGCGGCGTCCATGGCGCCCAGGGCCTGGCCGTGGCCGGGGTCCGGCCTGCGGCTCGCGAGCGACGCACACTATCCAATCTCACTCGGAGCGCACCGAGAGACACCTTCGCACCATCTTGTCTACACTGCTCGTTCACACAATTCACTTATAAACACTTCGCGAACGGTGTTTTGTTACATCGGTTGACTTTTCTTTGAAAAATCAATATACATTTTCCTAGAGTTTAGAGATACGGACGAGTCGATGTCCAGCGCAGGTTAGGTGCGTGAAGTTTGCAAGCTTTTTTAGCGCAGTGTTACCAACATTTTTTTGCCCATTTTTTGTTTGGGTGTTGTGATTTTTTTTTACTGATTTGCAGCTATACTCAGACACGTCTGCGCGGGTTTGGGTCTTTCAGAGAACCCATTTCGTGTCGCGGTCGCGGCACAAATACAGTGCACACAGTGGCGCCATCAAGGTGGGCACAGCTACAGTGTAGCGCTCCTATTGGAAAGTGGCGCCAATTTTAAACACACACTATTAATTTTGGGCTGATGATGATGAATAATTTTACGTCGCCTAAGTTATATCCTACTTTTTACACAAGATATTAATTTTAATATCGATAATGCATGCATCTGTTGGTGTTAAATTTATCATAGGTACTTTGTTTTAAACAAAACTACAATTTTTTTAGTTAGCAAAATGTTACAGATTTTTGAGAGAAAAACAAAGGTAGAATAAATCGACACATTTTTTTACGTTTATTGAGTTACAAATTACAACATAGGCGCTTTACACACATAACGTCCGTTTTGACGTTTATTTTTGCGCTGCGTAATGCATTCGTAGGGATAATACAAATTTTGACCTTATCATCATACAAATATGGTTTATGTCAGTATGGTTTATGGTATTAGTTGTGGTATGAGTTACAAAAACTATCCCGGTAGATGGAGCCCATCCAAGCGGGTTATTGGGGACTAAATCCCAGAACTTTGTATATGACACAAAGTTCCCAACAAATGTTCCCAATAATGTGGACGTGTTTTGAACAATGTCCCCGAACAAAGTTACCGAAAAAAAGCGTACACATTGGGGATATTGTCCATAAATATTGTCTATGATACAAAGTATCAGGGATTTAGTCCCCAATAAATGCCTGGCTTTCGCATGCTAGATTGGAACTGCGGTAGCCCAGTTGGTAGTGGCGTCGGAAGTACAGATGCCGAAGGTCGCAGGTTTAAATGCTGCCTGAGGTGGAAAATTTTGCAAGTTTTCCAAAAAAAGGTTTATGTCAAAATGTTTAAAGGTTGCGTCCGTTTCACATAGACCGTATTAGTATGAGAATAAGGTGGAAAACCGTATTTTTCAAACGCAACAGATAATAATAACGCACAAACGGACGTTATGTGTGGTCAGCGCCAGAAGTGTATCGGATCGGATGTATAATTTTATTCTTAAGGTATAATTATTACATGTAAGTTCAAAAGTTTCGCGCTGTTTCGTTCGACATGCCACTCAGACCATAGAAACTTCATAATAAAAAATAAGTGGTTTAATGTTTATGTAGGTAGGTAGTATAGGTACATACATATAGAAAAAGAAAATCAAAGGATCATAACAAATAATAAATAAAGACAATGTTTATGGATTTGTGCGAGTGCTATTAATTTAAAATTGCCGCCATCATTAGCTTTCTTCTTGCAAATGAGGAACTATCCATTATTGAAGAAAAATATACAGGGTGTAAGGGAGACGGTGTAATGAAAACTTTTCAGGAGTGCTCAGACCATGAAACTGAACAACTTTTCCCATGGAACATATGGTGGTAAAAGAAAAATAACTTCCGACTTCTCATACAAATTTCACGATCAGCTGACTGACTCTGTATGGGAAGACAAAATTTGTGTTTTGTTTACCACCATATGTTCCATGGGGAAAGTTGTTCAGTTTCATAGTCTGAGCACGCCTGCAAAGTTTTCGTTACACTGTCCCTTACACCCTGTATAGATGGCGTGCTCCATCACCATGTAGATGTATAACGCTGGAGACTGCCATCAATTTACTTTTTTCAATTATGTGTCCATGGACAGTCCCTCATTGATTCTAAATCTAAACATTCTGTTGCGTATACCGCGTTTATTGGCGCTTTGTACCTACACCCTAGACATATTTTACTAAAGTAACTAGTTGACCGAGATTCCTCGGTTTTTCAATAGATGGCGTTGTTAGTTTATAAGAAAAGAGGTGAAGCAACAATTTTTGGAAAATGAAACCTATAGATCTATATCGATTTATCGCCCCCGAAAACTACTAGATACGCGAGAAAATGGTTGGAGCCGTTTCCGACAGACCGATAATACAATGTACAATTTTGCTCGTTTTCTACACTATCTACATCTACACTAATATAATAAGGAGGAAACCTTTGTTTGTTTGTTTGTTTTTTTGTATGTATGTAATCGATAACCTCCGAAACTACTGGACCGATTTCCAAAATTCTTTCACCATTAGAAAGCTACAACATTCCTGAGTAACATAGGCTACTTTTTACCACGGGAGAATTCCTCATTCCCACGGGAAAAAGGTTAGCAGCAGGAAAAGCGGGAAATATAGCGGATGTTACCCAAATTAGCCAAACCGCTTTACCGATCTTTGCGAAACTTAGCACTGATATTTCTAGCATATTAAAGATGGACATGGACTACTTTTTGTCAGCCCTCGAGGGTCTGGAGTACCTGATGAAGACCACCAGCATCCCATCTAATCTATAGGAGATACGGTCATGGCTTCATAGAAAAAGTTGTTCACCATGACGGGCCGCTTCGGCTGGCACATGGTCATCAAGGATCTGGAGTACCTGATGAAGACCACCAGCATCCCATCTAAACTATAAGAAATACGGTCATGGCTTCATAAAAAAAGTTGATCACCATGACGGGCCGCTTCTGCTGCCACATGGTCATCGAGGATCTGGAGTACCTGATGAAGACCACCAGCAACCCATCTAAACTATAAGAGATACGGTCATGGCTTCGTACAAAAAGTTGTTCACCATGACGGGCCGCTTCTGCTGGCACATGGTCACAAGGGTCTGGAGTATCTGATGTAGACCACCAGCATCTCATCTCAACTACAATAGATTCAGTAATGGCCAATTTCTACGGGAAAACAGGTAAGTAGCAGCGGGTGAAACTATAAAATAATATTCTGGGCGATGACCTGCAAAAATTATAATGATACTGCGTTACATAGAAATTCAAATGTTACTTCGTTTACCTACGTCGTCCGCTATAGTCCAACGTCTGATTTCTGTATTGCAAATGCAAACAAATAGCTTAGTTTCTAACAAGGCACGTTCAATGGCTGTCTGTACTACTGTGATTTTCTGCATAGTCGCCCTTGTATGCGTACTGGATTCGGCATCCACAGGCGGGTGGCCAAAGCATATATTGGTTATTCTCTTTGGTCTTTAGGTATTACGAAAAAATACTTCCTCCAACATAACAAACGCGGCTCAGTCTTGTCTTGACATGGTGAAACCTAGAGTACCCTCTGTAAATGTAATGCAATACCAGGTTCATAAATTCCGTATTATGGATGCAATAAAGAGGTACGTATTATACCGTAAGGTACGTAATATATATATTGACACTGAAAAATTTAATAAAATAATATTGCAATCTCACACAAAAACCTAAAAATATTGGCGAAAAGCTTAGGCACAAGAGTGTCACCCTGGCTTACATCCGTTTTAATAGAAATGGTGTGTGTGTGTGGGTAAGATAGGTCGTGCAGTCACACCTGCAATGTGTCAGCCAGCGTTATACAACTCCCGAAGTTTGTCCAGTACATATACCTCTAATCAATAAGGCCTTTTGTTTTACGTTTTTTTTCGTATCTAATTAATTATCATGTGAGCTGTTTACATGAAGAGCATGTAAACTAGAGAAGGCTCATGGGGCGGTAGGAAGTTAGATTTATTGTTTACATTGAATCTCTACCATATCTCTACTCTTAAACAAAATTGTTACAATTGCATTTTTACATGGGTTTGGGCTGGTAGGTATTTTCCGTACCTCTTAAGGTAAAAAACGGAACCCTTATAGGATCCCTTGGTTGTCCGTCCATCTGTCTGTCTGTCTGTCATTCTGTCAAGGCCCGTTATCTCAGGAACGCGTAAAGATATCGAGTTGAAATTAAAACTGTACACTCAAGCCTATGAACGCCCTAACTTCAAGTTGAAAAAATATATAGGTACTTAGCCGTTTATGCAGTAAAAACGCATGTTTTTTACTTTCTCAAGGAAATCAAAATTCAGAGGGTATTTCCCGCAAATTTGGCAAGTAGCTTCGTTTTGAAGTTCGAATTAAGAAATTTCTGTAATAATTGCCATTTTTATAAATTTATGGTTTTTACGGGTAGAAATTTGGCTAGATGTCCAAGTGGAGTATCTTTACGAAATGTAGGCTTACCAACCAGAATAACTTATAAATCTGGTAAAATAGTGCGCAACCCTCGGTGGGCGAGTCCAACTCGCACTTGGCCGGATTTAAAAATAAATTGTTAAAGAGCTCCATCAAAATTTGAGCAACTGGATCACCTCACCTCCTGCTTGCTGCATTTCCACATTCCACTATGATACCATATTTACTAGTAATCAATGTTATCATATATTTATATTAATTAAATTAGTTTTTTCATTTATATTCTTAACTTTTAGTGATTAACTTTAACTTAGGTCATCCATAGTCTAATAAAACATGGTCTTTCCTTCCCAGAGAAACACAAGTCAACGTCACTTAGTATTGCCACTTTATTTCAATAAAATACGTTATGGGTTAAATTCAATCTCAGAACAATGGGTTAAAATATTTCTTAATAATTTTATAATTTAGATTTACGTGTGTATTAAATTTAACTTTACAGCAACACTTAAATTTTATTAATTAGTTAACAGTATCTTATATGATTTACAAAAAACATCATATGAGTGGGTAATTCTGGTAACCCACAAGCATGATGACGTAGTCTTGTGTTGGTCACGTGGTTTACGAGTCTCGGAAAGAAATACCAGGCGGAGTATCTTATTATACCATGAGGTCATCATCATCTGCCTGCCCTTATCCCAATTTATTTGGGGTCGGTGCAACATGTCTTTCTCTTCCATTCATCTCTATCAGCCGTCAAATCTTCGTTTACCCCTTTTTGATTCATATCATCTTTTACACAATCCATCCAAACTTTTTTAGACCTTCCTCTCCTTCTGCGTCCATCCGCATTCATATTCATTACCTTTTGCGTCACATGATTACCATCCCTCCTCATCCATGCCCATACCGAATTAATTATACGAATACTTTGTAAAAACTGTTTGTTTCTATTAAATAAAATATAAACCCACCCACTTCCACTTTGAATCACTCTGACTATCACAAAGAAACACATTAAAATCCGTAGCTTAATTTTAGAGAAGTTAGTGATCTTATCAAAAATGTATACGGGGTGTTAGGGACGGTGTAACGAAAACTTTGCGGGCGTGCTCAGACCATGAAACTGAACAACTTTTACTATGGAGCCAATGGTGGGAAACGAAAAAAAATTTCCGACCTCCCATACAAAGTCAGTCAGCTGATCGTGAATTTTGTATGGGAGGTCAGAAATTTTTTTTCATTTCCCACCATTGGCTCCGTAGTAAAAGTTGTTCAGTTTGATGGTCTGATCATGCCTGCAAAGTTTTCGGTACACCGTCCCTAACACCCTGTATATGTATTTATAGTACTAGGTCACCATCTTCCCTTTTTTTTTGTCTTCGGTTCGCAAAAAGTGCTAAAAGTCGATTTGGGATTCGTGTATCAAATGCTTAAATTTTGTGCCGTTTTATAAATAAAATTATAAAAGAAATCTTTTTGTTTTAGCTAAATCAATCTTTATTCTTATTAAAGACTAGCGGCCCGCCCAGCGGTTTCACTCGCTGCTACTTACCTGTTTTCCCGTAGAAATGGGATCTTTGCCCGTAGTAAAAAGTCCATTAATCCATTCTAGCAGAAGTTACTCATCATGACCATGTGCCAGCAGAGGCGGCCTGTCATGGCGAATAACTTTAACTTTGAAGCCATTACCGTATCTCTTATAGTTTTGATGGGATGCTGGTGGTCTACATCAGGCTCTCCAGACCCTCGTGACCATGTGCTAGTAGAAGCGGCCCGTCATGCTGAATAACTTTAACTTTGAAGCCATTACCGAGTCTAATAAAGTTTAAATGGGGTGCTGGTGGTCTACATTAGGTACTCCAGACCCTCGTGACCATGTGCGAGCAGAAGCGGCCCGTCATGCTGAATAACTTTTACTTTGAAACCATTACCCTATCTCTTATAGTTTAGATGGGATGCTTGTGGTCTACATCAGGTACTCCAGATCCTCGATGACCATGTGCCAGCAGAAGCGGCCCGTCATGGTGAACAACTTTTTCTATGAAGCCATGACCGTATCTCTTATAGTTTATATGGGATGCTGGTGGTCTTCATCAGGTACTCCAGATCCTCGAGGGCTGACCATGTCCGTCTTTTATATGATAGTAATATCAGTGCCAAAATTCGCGAGGATCGGTAAAGCGGTTTGGCTAATTTGGGTAATATCTGCTTTATTTCCCCGTTTTCCTGCTGCTAACCGTTTTCCCGTAGGAATGAGGAATTTTCCCGTGGTAAAAAGTAGCCTATGTTACTTAGGGATGTTGTAGCATTCTAATAGTGAAAGAATTTTGGAAATCGGTCCAGTAGTTTCGGAGTTTATCGATTACATACAAACAAACAAAGTTTTCCTCTTTATTATATTAGTGTAGACTATTTACTAACATTCGTAATGCTACTTGGGATCTGCTGCGTGGCGCTGTCAGTTGATGCGGTCGGTTTTTTCTACAAGACCGCAGCGACAACGACGCCGTCAAAATTTGACGGCGACAACGACGCGCGCCGTTGTCGCGTCGCTTGGTTTTTAAGCCCACCTTAAGACCTTTTCTGATAGCTATTTCTGTCTATTAAAAGAATACTTAGTATTTTTTTACAGTTATGTACGCTTTGCCTACCCCGAAAGGGATATAGGCGTGATTGATATATGTACACATTGTATGTAGTAATAAGTAAGTAGTAATTAGTAAAGTCCTGGATAGATGAAGCTTACTGACTTCTACTGGTCTTTTTTGACAACGATTATTTAGATCATGCATGACAATGAATCAGTAGATAAGGTGTACGTTTTGGTAGTTAGGAAGTGCATTAAATAAACATGGACCACACTATTATTGCTAGAACGCTAGTTTTGTTATAGAACTGTTGTTAGCGCCACCTACTGATGATTTTACTAACTACTAAGTACTAGGTCTTTTTTTAATAGCTGTCAAAGAACAGGCAACAGGCACTGATCTCTATTAATAGGTAATATAGATCAGTGGGCAACAGGCCTCATTACAAGAGGACGTCCCTGTTTCCTGTAGATGAGACTATCATCATTCTGCTGAAGCCACCAACTGTCCGGTCCGGCGCAGCAGCGCTGAAATCTTATATACTGACACTGGCAGAATTACCCAAATTGGGTAGAAGTCAAGTAGAAGTCCATATTAATTAATAAATAATATTATTACCTCTACTGCAGAAAATTACGTAAATTATCATCGAAATCGTAGATTAGATTAGATTAGACTTTAGACTCATATATTTTACATAGGTACTAAAACTAAACTAAACAAGGATTGTGCGAAATCAAAAATAATAAAAAGTGTGAATGTCAAAGAAATAAATTAGTAAGCAAAGCAATAATCATACCTACATGCATGTCAGTTAAATAATGCCGTGTGGTGCCGGCAGAGTAGAATAGCACCACCCCCTCTCTTCCCGTGGGGGTCGCCGTAAGAGGCGACCGAGTGATAAACCAGAACCAAACAGCCAGAGCCAACAGTATGGTGGCGGTTAAGCCACCACAAAAGCATTCCCAAGCAGGGTTGACGTCTGGTAGGCAGCCGGTCGTAAAATTCAGCCAAATCCTTTTGCAACGCAATTTTGTGTTCAACGAAACGTGTTGCGCCGAGTAATTGGGTTAAGGGCAGGAAAATGATATGCATGTCAGTTATATAATAAATCATATCTTCGTTCCCGATATTGATACTACAGATAGGTACCTACTAGAATCTATGTAATTTTACCCTACTATTTTCATGTTCAGACTGAGCTGGCAATCCTGGCGAGGGTGAGTTTTTTTTATAGATTACCACTTTTCTAAACGATTTAATTAATGCAAAATAGATGGCACTGCAGGCAGTCCAGAAAAATATATTCTTTGTTTCATTCCAAGGAGTGTTTAGTGTGAGTTTTTAATGTAGGTACTTACCTCATAAACGAGATGCGACTAGAGAGGACTATAGTTTAATTTTAGGTGAGATGTATTAAGTACCATACTTACCACGCATGGCAGGTAGACTGGCGAGCGCAATGGAAGGCTGGCAGGCAGTTTGGCGAGCGCAGCGTAAGGTGTTGTAGATATTCACAGGGAACGCTACTGTCCATTCCCTGGATCTAACCCTTAGTCGGCTCTTACGACATCCACGGATAGAAATGAGGTGATGCTATTCTAAGCTGGCATCACACGGTCTGAACATAATACCTAGGTTATTTCAAGGTTCGCTTACGTGATGCTGAATATGATTTGGTTAATGCTCAGTCTAACGTCAAGGCGTGTCTCCTGCGCATGATTTTTTCGAATAAAAAGTCATAAATATAGCATAATTGTTTTCCAAGAGCGGTGGAAAACAATGTTTTTGTCGCATGTTTGGAAAGGGATAGACGCATGAGACACGTCCTCATATTAAACCATCCAATTAACAATTTCTACTACGACTATGGGGAAAATATTGTAGGGTCAAGTGTATGTTAGGAAAAAGTATTATATTTTGATATTATCCCGTAGTAAAAAATAGCCTATGATACTCAGTGATGTTTCGACCTATGTTCCTTGGAGAAAGTTGTTCAGTTTCATGGGATAGTACACCCCTTAATATATTTGCATATATTCTATTTGCCTCCTGTATACAGGGTGTCCCGGTTATCGTGGTCCAAAGAAAAAATCTAGACTCTGGAAATCCTAAGCTACCATAATAGCAAAAAAAAAAGTTTAAATATTTGTCGAAAAAAAATGGACCTCCCATACTAGTTTTGCTGCCTGATAGAGCATTTTGTGTGGGAGATCCATTTTTTATCTTTAAATATTGTTTTTTTTTCTATTATGGTAGCTTAGGATGACCAAAGATTAGATTAAGTTAGTTAAAGTTATTTTTGTTATTTTATTTTATTATTTTCATTGTAGGTCAATAATCGAAATAAAGTAGGGCACCTATCGCCAGAAAAGCGACCTACCAATTTACGGGAGCAATCTATACTAGATTTTCTTAGTATTAGTATGAAATAATCCTTAAATGGGCCCGTAGATTTGCTGGCGATAGTACCTACTAGTTTTACAGGTGGCATGAAAGAAACACGTGACAGGTGATATGATATTATCGCACTTTGATATTGTTACCAATATCAGTCGGCCACTGTAGTATGTGACTTCAACTTTATTGTTCTTATCTTATATTTCCTTTCGCAAAGTATTTCAAATCAGAACAGGTAGGTAGTGAAATAAGCAAAAGGTTTTTTCACTGCCATGTATTTTACATAGGTCACAGAAAAATCGCGAGCACAGCGAGAGAAGAAGCGATTATTTGTTACATACATACAAACAAGGTTAATATAAAAAATCTATTTATGGACATAACACGATTGCAAAAATTCACGCAATAATAATACGAAAACTTCAAATGTGCGCAAGTGGAAAAGCTTGTTTCCTGGAGACAGACGGTGATGAAAATTATGGAACTAATATGCACCAACGTCGTGCGTTAGTGCTTATTACTTCCATGATAAAATAAAAACGCATCGCATTCATATTTTAAGTTAGAAATATATGTAACAATCTAACGGCCCCATAGGCATGTAATCGATACATCAAAAAAGTGTTCCCATGAAGTTTTTTACACGGGAACAAGCATGCTCCGCGAGCGCAGCAAGTTTGAATCCTTTGTAAATTAGTGGGTTGTACCTTTTATTACAGGTTTAAAATCAAACAGATTTGTGATGATCAGGCCTTACATAGGCCGTGTACGTCATTCTAGAATACATAAGAATAATAGTAGTTTTCCTGTTTAAAGCGAATGTACCTAATAACACAAATGCTTGCATTTATTAGTGCAAAAGTATTAAATTGATATTATAAAAACATGGAAATTTATGGTTCTGTCTTCTTTATCTTCTTTGTAACGCCGTAAGTAGATATTGCGTTTCTGGGTTAAGTTGGAGGAGTTGAATCTCACTTTGAAACAAAAAAAGTGAAGAGATCACACCTCCACTTAGTCCATCACGCTTTAGCTGCATCCATCGAAGTATTGAGGTCTTTTGATCTTGAGGTTACAGCTTTCAGGCAGCACCATGATGGGGCGGTTCCACGCGTGAGCTGGAAAGATAGATCTGGCAGCGTGTTACGTGAAACTGTCAAGATCCCCTGTCCAACTCAGACGCGAAGCCTTAATTTAACGAGTAGGACCTGAAAAATATAAGTTAATATTACAACAAAGGAATGACACTCGCATGTGCGTGCTCACTGCTGGTATAATCGCGGCTGGCTCGGTACGCGCAGCCCACCGCGCGCTATCGCCGCTCAAAAGGTGCGGCTTATATTCTGATAAGAGCGAGTACTGCTTTTTTCCCCGTGGCGTCAGCGGCCCTACGTAGCTCGTCGAGTAATGCCCCGTGCCTACAACTCTAGATCTACAAGGATGTTACAATACAAAACACTACAGTACACCCGGAGAATCACACGTCGCAAACACATGTGGCATTCACCACCATATGTTATTATTACGTAATCGTTATTTAATCAGCGAGAAATATGTGATTATAGTAACGGAAATTCAAACTTATTTAATATATCGCGAATTAAGCTGCCACGTAGGCAGAAATGATTTAATTTGCAAACGCGTATAAAGATGAGATTATTGGAACGACACTGAGTTTCAACACCCTAACGCAACAATTACCAGAACAGGAACCAGAAGACCTCACCACAAAACTGGCTTTAATGTAGTACGAATCACAGCGCAAACACCGATAGAGAGTCGATCGATCGATGGGCTCATATTTATACCTTCGATGATATCTTTAGATACGATATCAGGGCGACACGAGGTGCAAATGTCCACCATGATTGTGATAAGGGGAGGGAATCGATTGGTCGCTCATATCAGCGGCACAAACACTTCACTCTGCCAATCGGCCGGGGCTGATAACGCATGAAGCCGTGAGCCTTGCGTAGGACTCCACCACCGTCCCGGCACCTACTGTCGCAGCTCAGGCATTTCAGCTTCAACTCGCTATGTTTACAAAAGAGATACACCTTTATTACGTTATATCTCGACGGAGACAAACAAATGTGCTAACTGTTTTCACTAAATTGCCATAAAAACTGTTAGAGTATTCTGCGAGTTACTAGCTATAGATTTTTACCTAGCTTCCTTCATACAAAGTCGTTGTCGTTAAGTACAGAGCTTAGGTTAGGTACTGTTTCCCTAATATTATTGTTACTATCGTTATAACAAACTTATTCAGAAAATAATACTCCTGTCTGACAGAAATAAGAATTTCTGTGATTTTAGGTTATTTGTATATGAGTATATCAAAAATATCTACTTAGGTAGTAGGTAGTAGCTATTTGACAAATTTTCAATTCGTAACTTTATTATTTGATGTCTCGAAGGATCAGTTCGATCGGTTTAATGAGGATCGAATACTAGACGTGCTGATTAAAAATTTGTAATATATTAGTATAACATGGGCATTCCCTTATATCAAGGGGTAGGTATTACCATAATCACTGCGCTTGGCAGGTGGAATGACGAGCGCAGTGCAAGATGCTGCATTCACGCAACGCTGAGGTGCCAATTTCAAGACGTGAATCTCTTAGCGTTTTAAATATTCAATTATTTAAGTCAGTCCTACCTAACAATACAAAATGGAAACCGCAGCTAGTTCTGTACAGGGATAGTGATACGATACGTGGAATTTCGACATGATAGATAAGGAAGCGGTATCAAACGGTGTCATTTGATAACGTGAGGTGCGCTCTCGCTCTACTCGGTAGATATAGACAGGTGTCCTAGATTTAAATTGAGCAAGTTTTAATTTTGTTCACATGGTGTAATTTTTCCTGTAAAATATTCTCCTGTGACACCACCATATCCATTATAGCCGACTAATGAGTGCACTCAGGCTGAAGCGTCCCTTTTATTA
Source organism: Phthorimaea operculella (assembly GCA_024500475.1). NCBI lineage: Eukaryota > Metazoa > Arthropoda > Insecta > Lepidoptera > Gelechiidae > Phthorimaea > Phthorimaea operculella. The sequence goes on along the minus strand of JANFCV010000007.1, from coordinate 5,269,636 downwards.
CGTCAATGTATTATATTAAAGCAATAATGAATTGTTACTGTTCTTTCATTTTAATCCTGGACATTGTCAAATTATAAATAATATCATAAACATCAAAACCAGATTGTATTGTTACCAAATTATAGAAGGGAGAGGTTGTTGCTTTAGAGTGTATTCCTATCCAAAAATTATATTAGCGTAGTTACCTACTAAAGAAGCGATAAGGCTGTTAATACGTTCTATATTTGCATTCATCCTGCATAAGCAAGAAGTAAGAACTGAAACTAAGGCGAGAAACACTTGTAACGTCCGTTTGTGCGTTATTTTTGCGCAACGCTATAGCATTCTTTAAGACAGTGTTTTTCAAACTTTTTAAATACGCGACCCCTTTCCAGGCAAAAAATCAATGGCGACCCCCCTGTTGGTTGGGTCATCATAGAAACATAAAATTAGTAATATCATTTATTCAATGGCGGATACAGTAAAACTATTTGATTTGATTTAGTTGGGTGCATTTTTCGGATATTTTTCTAGGTAGGCTGAAATCGTCAGGCAAAAATAGGCCCGAATGTATCGCGAGCGAAGCGAGCGAGATATTTTACGCTAAAAACCAGCGTAAAAGCTTAAAAGTTAATGAAAAACAGGAGAAATACACGTATCGCGAGCGAAGCGAGCTCGACTTTTAACGCTACAAACAGGTAAAGAGCGTATACAACACTGCATACTGCATAAAATAGTACTACGTTTTGAAAGTTTTGAATAATAAACATGCCCGTTCTTGGTCACTAAAATTGTGTTTTACCTACTGAATTTTATCCGACCACAGCTTTTGCCGGCGACCCCCCTAGAAAGGCTCCGCGACCCCCCTGGGGGTCGCGACCCACAGTTTGAAAAACACTGCTTTAAGAAAATGCTGTTTTTTACCTAATTTACATACAGGTTCAAATTGTTTGACAAACGCATCTGCTAGTGCTGCGCCTCGCACAACTTTGCGTCGAAGGTTGCGTCTGTCAAACTGTACCTATTTGTATGGGAATAATTTCGAGATTCAGATTTTCCTAACAGTAAAGTTTCGCAGTGCATAAATAACGCGCATGCGGACGTTACGTGGTTTCGCCTAAACTGGAGTTATTTCGTTTAAGTAAGTAAATCTAATCAATCCAGTCAAAAACTCAGAGATACTTGTTTAAGTTCCGTAACACACAGCTTAATTTTCCCATAGATACTTATTAATACAAATCCCGAAATTAATGATAGTTTAATTGCGTTGGGTACACCGCTACGCTACCGCATGTCGTCTTGTCCATCTGGGGCCCCAGATGACTATTTGAAACAAATCGAGGGGCGAGTCGGGAGGACGCCGAGACAGCCGAGGGTGGTGGGGTGAGAAGGGGCACGCGGCGGCGGCGGCGCGGCCGTGAACTGCTACTTGGGAACTTCGTATTGTGTTTACATTGAACTTTGTTATGTGGGTTAAAGTTAAGCCAGAGTTCACCGTGTGTGCCGTTTCACTCGATTGTAAAGTTGACTCTCAAGTTTGAACATCGATTTTCATCCGGTTTCAAGGTTGTTGATTCTGATGTGTTTTGCGGTTGACCATTCAGATGTTCGAATCTGGCAGATCGTCGTACCTTCACTAATCTAATGATCTTACTGATTTTTCATCTTACGCACTTACTTATCCACGTCCTACACTTTTGTGTGACGCTTATAGTATGAGTGTGATACTGAATTCATACTGAATTTAGAGGGAAATGAATGAAGATTTACTATTATTGGTTTAATCTTAATACTTAGTACTTATATAGGTATCTATGCTTTTTTTCATTCCACAAACTTATATTTTAATGATGTCTTCCTTCATCAATTTTGTAGAATTTGTTCCATGCCGAAAAAACCACGAAGTTGTATCCTATATATTGTAAAAAAACTTTATTAAGTGGATGGTACAAAAGAAGATTAAACTAACTTACTTTACTATATATATACATTAACCTAGCAGCTCATGCCTGTTCGGACCTGGTCCAAAATTAACCCATTACGCTGGCTGTGTTGCATCGTTGAATGGTAAGGGAAATCTGTTGGACCAGGTACGAGCCGGCACGTTATGTTATATTTGGATACTATATTCATCTTAAATCTCTTTCATGCTTAGTTTTAATAAAACGTGTTAAATTTAGTTCATAATACTTGCTAAAAATATGAGAATATAATATTGTTTTTCACATACTTTTATCAAGATTACGTACGATAAGAAATTGGGAACTAGGCTCAGTAAAGGTGTGGCCCTGGCCACTATCTCTCTTCTGATACCTGCCGTGCCAAATACCATTTACGTACCTACCTACACTACATTCGGGAATACCAATATTAGGGCCACTCCTTAAAAGGAACTTACTTACCTATCGATCGTTCAATTCACCTATCTTTTAATTTAATGTTATCAAGTGTGAGCTTAAAACGTTCTCAAACTTTAATATTTTAGGTTTTTGTTACAATTCAGCTTATAGTCCCGTTAGTTAGCCGATTAATACTTCGGATCGTCATACCGGTACCAAATTTTAATATGTCAATAAACATGACATAAGCTCTAGAAAACCGCCGGGAGACAAGCTGATGAGGGCCTGTCTCCCGCAGAAATGACGTCATCAAGATGGCGGCCGCCGCATTTAGAAAACTGCAAATTGTTTGAAAACTATAAGTTGCATTGTCATGTGCATGGTATCAAATGAAAGCTAATTAATTGTTCTACATATTTGTCTTGAACTACGACCAGGTACATAGCATGATTTTGAAATTAAAAGACTTTATGTTAAAAAAAACAGTAAATAGTTTATTTGTATGGCTATAGAATTCAAAATATTCATTTTTAACAAGAGTGACATAGAAGAAAAGTAACGCTTAATGCAATAGCTAAAAAAATCTAAAAGAACTTTATTGTTCGGATTAAGAGACCTTAAGTTACACTGATTTGAGTACAACGCTGTCTCATTCCGCGCCACTTCTATTTGTTGTATATGCACGTGTGTGGTGTCAAATGAAAGGTAATTAATTGTTCTGCATTATTCTTCTGAAGCACAACCAGGTACATAGCATGGTTACAAAAATTTAAAAATTATAAAAGCTATTTTTTGTCGGGTTATAGAAACTAAAAAAATACTTACTTACTCCGCTGGTTCAGCGACCCGAAGTGGATCTTGGCCTCCGATGCAACTGCACGCCACACTTCCCTGTTCTGCGCAGTTTGCTTCCAATCAGGCTTTTGGAGTGTAAGTCCTTCAGAATTCCGTCAGTCCAGCGAAATCTAGGTCTTCCGACAGGAACTCCGATACAGGTTAGAGGGTTTGGAGGTCTAAAAATGCATTGAAAAGGCTGGGAAATTTACGAATCCGAGCGAGACACACTAAAGAGGTGAGACTTAAGATCTTAGGGTGAAAGAAACTACACTGAAAGAGAAAATGGTGGACACAATGATGCGAAATAGATGTAGAAGAAATCACAAAATCCTAGCGGAACAAGATAAAGAGTGGCAGGATAAATACGATAAATTGCACACAAGATGCAAGAATACAATAAGAAATGCAAAAGGACACTTCCTAGAACGCAAAGTTGGAGAAATAAAGACACCAATTAGATCAAGTGAAATTCGTAAATTTTATCAGGAAATAAGATTGGTCAAGAAAGGATACCAGCCCGTCGCTCAGTTTCTTGAAAATGACGAAGGAAATCTCGTTTCTGACCCGGAGAAGCTGAAAACTGAACGGTACAAATATTTTAAGGCCCTGCTAAATTGCTTGCTGGTAGTTTTCAGTCTAAATTAGCGAGATTTATGTGAAGTGGAAAGCTATTATGCACCTGAAGAACAACAAATGTCCAGGGATTGACGACATGCCGGTAGAACTGTGGAAGTATGACAGAGGAGCACTACAGTCGCAAATGAGAATATTGATACTCTAGAAGGAAGAAAAACTGCCAAAAGAGTGGAATATGGGAGTTATCTACCCAATTCACAAAAGAAGCTCTTGAAATAAATTCTCCAACTATAATGGTACCTATAGCGCTACTCCTGACTGCCTACAAAGTACTGTCTTCTTGTCTCTCGGATGCTTTTGAAGTGGACATAGGGCTCAAACAAGGAGACGCGCTATCACCTATGTTGTTTAACTTGATGCTCAAATACGTGGTCCAAAAAGTTTGTTGATGGTGTGGAGTTAAACGGAACGCATAAAATAATAGGTTATGCCGACGGCCTGGCCCTAATAAGTAGAAGTGCTGCAGACGTGAGAGCAATGGCCAGTACACCGGAGGAAGAAGGAAGAAAAGTAAGTCCCACGGTAACCCATGACAATACAGAGTACCTCCACATGAGAAGATTTAAGAGCGCCAAGACTAAGAGAAAGAACCTTATAGCCAATGACACCTTCTACAAAGGGGTGAACAAATTTAAGTACGACGAAATCAACATTCGCGTCCAGAATGCCCCAAGGTACTTAGCAGCCCTGCACAATGTGTTGACATCGAAACTTGCAGGATAACAAGGGTTCGTATTTACAAGACCGTCATATGTCCTTACCTTAAGGCCTAATAATGTACGGATGCGAAACATGGACGTTATCCTTGACGGAGTAAGAAAAGCTCTTAATTAGGAAAACACTACGGAAAATCCTGGGACCAACTCAGAATGAGCATGAAACTTTTAGAAATAGAAAAACACGGAGATAGAGAAAATCATCGCCCAACATCATCGGGGAGAGTGAGGCCGATAGGCTGCGCTGGCTGGCTTGGCCACGTCGAGCAGATGGAAGGGGTCGGCCGACGAGCAAGCGTCGTGTCGGACAACCTACGTATAAGTAGATATAGCTGGACTGACGAAATCTTATTTCCTGAAAATTTGCGATTTTCACTTGATCTAATTAGTGTCTTTATTTCTCCAATTTTGCGTTTTAGGTGGTGTTTTTTCGCATTTCTTATAGTATTCTTGCATCTTGTGTGCACTTTATCGTACCGCTCTTTATCTTGTTCCGCTAGAATTTTGTGATTTCTCCTTTCTTCTACATCTATTTCGCATCATTTTGTCCATCATGTTCTCTTTGAGTGTCGTTTATTTCTCCATAAGATCTTAGTCTCACCTCTTTAATGCGTCTCATCGGGTCGTTGAACGACTCGGTGTCCCATACGAAGAGAGAGAGGATGGGAAGTATAGCGTGCAGTTGCATCGGAGGCCAAAATCCACTTTAGGTCGCTGTGTCAGCGTAGTAAGTAAGTATTATTTGAGTTTCTATAACCCCATAAAAAATTGGTTTCAAAGTTCTTTTTTTAATATTAATTCTTTAACTATGCTATGTCGCTGGTTGTGCTTCAGAAGAATAATGCAGAACAATTAATTACCTTATATTTGACACCATACCCGTGCTTATACTACAAATAGTAGTGGCGCGGAAAGAGATAGCGTTGTACTCAAATCAGTGTAACTTAAGTTTTTTTTATCCGAACAAGAAAGTGCTTTTAGATTTTTGTAGCTATTGCATTGAACGTTACTTTTCTTCTATATCACTTTTGTTAAAAATGATTATTTTGAATTCTATAGCCACACAAATAAACTATTTGCTGTTTTTTTTTTACATAAAGTCTTTTAATTTCGAAATCATGCTATGTACCTGGTCGTAGTTCAAGACAAATGTGTAGAACAATTAATTAGCTTTCATTTGATACCATGCACATGACAATGTAACTTAAAGTTTTCAAACAATTTGCAGTTTTCTAAATGCGGCGGCCGCCATCTTGATGACGTCATTTCTGCGGGAGACAGGCCCTCATCAGCTTGTCTCCCGGCGGTTTTCCAGAGCTTATGTCATTTTTATTGACATACTAAAATTTGGTACCGGTATGACGATCCGAAGTATTTTGACTAAATTCGGGATTAACTTACGCCGCTATTACCCATCAATCGGCCCACGACCACGACAGGTCTTCTGTGTGGCGAGACGAGATGTCTTTGAATGTTCCAAATTCAGTCTCACAACATACCTACCTACTTTAACTTAGAAGAAGAGGATTTCAAGTGAAATTCAAATTGCATCATCTTCATCGCTAAAAATGGACATTCATCTGGTTGTTCAGATTTTTGTATTATTGTAAGTTTTAAACTGTGTCTCCTGCTCATGAGTTTTCTAAAGAAAACACCAAATATCTGTACGTATATTACGGCGTGGTCTGGTCATTTACAATGGATATCAATATTTGATGTTTTTATTTTGTCTATTGTTTGGAAAAATCATGCGCAGAAAACATGCCTTTGCGCGTAATAAAATAAGTACATATTAGGAAGCTCCCAAATCTAGTTATATTAAACAATTAGTATCTAATTTAACAGAAATGGAAAATATGTATTATACCTACCTACATACTTAAAATTAAGTTATATTTCATTTCTTTTATTTTCAATTATTAGTCAACTATACATTGAAATCATAAAAAATAATATACCTATACTATATTAAACCATAACGTGAGGCAACTATTTGCGGTAGGTGAAACCGCAGTGCAAAAAGCTAGTGGTGGCAAATTTTGTATTAAGATATACCTAAGTACTTAGGTATATATCAAACATGATCCCTCAAATGAAACAATATTCTTATCTTATCAAACGATAAGTAGGTACTGAGAATTTGATAAAACTCGTTTCGTAGAGACATAGTTAAGGGGTACGGTAGAGATTTACTTACATTTAGCAACGAGTGTTTTATTCTAAAACTAGCTGTCGATCTATTAATTGCTCAATTTTGAACTCACTTCGCCAGTACAGACCTAAAGAATTTTGACTACTTTCCTAAGATTCAATTCCATCCATCCACACACACAGGTGTAAAAATATATCTAAAATATATTAAGTGGTGAACCAATCCATTAAACTGAACAATTTACCCCTCGGAACATAGGTCTAAATAAGAAGAAAATTGGGTTCCACCACCTGACGACAATTATTCGATTTCACTATATTTGTTGAAGGTGTCTGATAAAGATAACACAGGCGACAGCTTTATCACGGTCTGCCTGCCTATCACATGAAAATAGCTAGCTTCAGGAAGTAGGTATAGGTACATTTAGCCATGATTGTCTTGAATTTAATGCCTTCGTACCTAGCTGGTTATCAACAATGGATATGGAGCCTGACCTTAAAAATGTTAACGCTACGAAATGAGTGACTTTTTTTTCTGAAACAAAAAATATTGATGGACATGGTTTTGTACTTAGATAATTACTATGGTATTAACATAATAGCATTTCAAATATAGTTATTTAACATTAAATCTCTCAGATTTTTTTTTATACGAAATGAATGTTCAACTAAATAAAAGATGGCGTTGAACAATTCGTAAATTTTTAGGAATCAGCGCCATCTGTGGGACAAGGAAAAAGTCGTTTGAAAATATTTTAATACTGTTCTTCTACTTCTTTGTCATTTGTGTAATGTATTACCTACTTATCTCATAATAACATAACTCTACTTTCGGGTTCTTATTTGTCAGGTCCTGTTGTTAGTTCAAGAATCAATAAAGTAGGTAGATAGGTAGGTAGGTACTTCGCCACGACCCCCTTCTTTTACTATAGAGACATACGTAAGTACATTCTCTGCTATGAGCTGAAGGACTATGTCAGAGGTTATAGTAATATTATTTCATTGACTGGTAAGCCGATGAATGTTCCCATTGGCGAAATATTTACAATTTTGCACTAGGTAAGGTAACTTTACAAACATTGTATTCATTAATCAAAAGTTTGGCGCAGCTCCCTATCCTGCCCGCCCGTCTCCGCCCACCCCCAGGGTGCCCAGATACAGACATCTCTACACCCACAAAGTGTGTATAATCATTACTTTGGGTCTTTCATAGTACCGCTCAGTTAAATGGCAACATCGTTTTAGGAAGGTCATTATTTGACAAAATGAAATGGCTGCACTACACTGTCCTGTCAGTCTATTTCTGAGGAAACACCGCTGTCGAATAATTTACCTAAATTTTTCAGATCATGGAGGATATTTGTCGACTGTGTTGTTCAAATAAGTTTGTCAATAATAATATCTTCGATGAGGAAAATGCGTTGTACTTAAAAATGTCGCTGTATCTTCCTATCAAGGTAAGAGGATGCCGTGTTGATATTTTGTAACCTGCAAGGTTTATCGTTGTTTCTGACGATGCTGGTGCGTTGTCCTCAGGTATTCAAGAACGACCGCTTGCCTCAGAAGGTGTGCGACCGCTGCAGCTGTAAAGTTAATGACTTCTACCAGTTTTGCAATGAAACTATCGAGGTACAAAACAGGTAATGCATCTAGCCATCTGAATACCTCTGGTTTCATTATTTTCTTAGTACTGGGCGCATAAATCCAAATCTGGTGACTTAGGACCAAATTGTCGTTAATATGTTAAATGTAAATAACACTATCATCATATGACCAAAGCAGTAAAATTTCTTTATAAAAATAGGGTCAATGATGCTGCCCCAAAGCATTTGTTGCAGTGCCAAACCATTTTCTGTGTTATATTATATCTTATTGTTGTCATTATCAATGAGATATAAACAAAATAAATATTACAAATTGAGATAAATTGGAGCAAAATGGTGTTTTGATACAAGCTCTCGGTACATTGTCCTTTAAAAAATTACTTCACAATATGTCTCTGTATCCTATCATTCCAGGTTGCGTGCAGTTCTTCTATCAACAGCAGTGGAAGTCGAGGACTCTATTGACCTCACCCTCATCAAATACAATGATCTATCACCACACCCTACACAAGCAGTCCAAAAAGTTGAACCGATCGATCCCCCATGCATTCCAACACTAGAAGTTCCAATTCAACGAAAGCCTGATGAAACTACTACCCAAATTCCTCAAAGTACTTCAAGTACAGAAATCACTCTAGTTCCTACTCAACCAATAAGAAAAACTTGTGATCAAACCACTCAAACAGAGCTATCTAGTAGTAATACAACATTGCCATCTGTTGAACCCACGCCCAGTGAAATAAACATTGAAGTTCCACTGTACCAAAACATCAGAGTCAAAGAAGAGCCTAATCCAGTGTTTTCACAAAATGTCAAAACTGAAGATGATTTTGCAATGGATGACTATTCATACCCCAATTTGCCATCAGACAATAGTGAAGATGACATGTCACTTATGCACTTCAAAAAGAAGAAATCCAAAAAGGTGAAGGTGAGTACAATATGTTTGGGATTTTTAGTAATTTTATTAGATAAATTAGCAATATTTAAGATAAAAATACTAATAAATATATATACCGGGAGTAACGAACAATTTTTCCCAAGGAACATGGGTCGAAATATGAAAAAAAAAAATGTGGTCCTCCCATAGTAAATCAATTAGCTGATCGGCGATTTTGTATGGGAGGTCCAATTATTTTTTCATATTTCGACCCATGTTCCATGAGGCAAGTTGTCTAATTTCATGAGTACCTTGACCTCCTTTCGGCTTGTTATACCCTGTCCATTACTCCCAGTATAGTTTAAAACTCTATGTTTACTGAGTCAATTTCAGCTTGGGTTCACCTTTATGGGTTACTATGCCTGAGATTAAATAGTTCTCCTGTGTAATGCATTTATCTTACAATTTTTGTTCTTTATTTTTACAACCAACTTGTGCCCAAATCTTATTTCAAATGCTGGTATTGCAGTAAATAGATAGGAAGGGGGTGGATTATGTCAAGCTTTTTCTCCTTGGCCATATTGCTGGACCTGGTAACTTTTTTAGGGTATTTGCTGCGTCGCGTGGATGATCTGCACATGAATTTCACTATACTTTAAGTGGTGCAGATGAAGTGAGTGAAATTCGCGCAATTCCGCGAGTAACTGGTCCGCGCGACGCAACTCATGCCCTCATTGCTTATAGCGAAAATTTGACTGCGCTGCGAAAAAGTCTCCGTTATTGCATGTCTTCATGAAACCATTAATATTTGAAGCTGACTGTTTTATTATAACAGAGTCGTTTTCTGTATCTAACAGAAAATGACGTTATTGCGATTGAAATAAAGTCTATTTTGGCTGATCGCAACGCAACTTTTGCGGACGTTGGAGCCGGCCGCAGCCATTTGCTCAATCAAACATATGTTGCAGCATATATCGATTTTATTTCCATTACCACTATTATCTTATTTGCTACTAAAAACGGCTTGCGACAAGTAGCTCTTATAATCATTCTGCGCAAGGCTTTTAATGCTGGCTGCTGACTGCTGCTTTTGCCCTTCCACCTCTCAGCAAATGTTTTATTATGTTCAGAGCTTTAGTTACATTCCCTGGGATACGTTAAAGGTGGTCTCTTTTGTAGCTCATTCGTCGCTCTTTTATACTATGTTGTCGCTGAACGTACACCTTTCGAATGACAAAAGTATGGAACTGACTACCGACTAGTTTAAGAGTTCTACGAAAGAGACCACCTTGAACATACCCCAATATCTTCTCGTGGTCTCTTGATAGGGTAGCCACCGCTTCATTTTATAACGGGCTTGATCAACTAACGAAATATTGAAGATGTAGGAGGTTTGAGGCCTCATTCAGTGGGAATCTGATATTGCAGAGTCAAATCTAAGGTGGAGTGTTGTTTGACGATATATGCTAATTGCCATGCCACTGTTATATTTATGTATGCTTTGTGCAATGGTTATGTTATGAAAGTAGATCAACTTTTGGTAAATTAAGTAGTATTTGATTGATCATAGATTCTCAGTGCTTTGCGTCTGCTTAAAATCTTACCTGTATGGTTCCACGTTACGATTCTATTGAAGCTTTTCTCAATTTTAACTATAAACTAGCGGTCCGTTAGCGGTTTCACCTGCTGCAACTCATTTATCGCGGGAAAAAGGCTTTTCGCCGAGTATCTAAATCACAGAAGATTTATTTCTCACTCGCACTAAGGCTCTTAGATACACCAGGCGTTCACGCTTTCTTCCTCCCACTTATGGAACCGCCGCCATTTATAATTCCTTTCATATTTTAAATAAAAATCACATTAAAATCCGTTGCCTAGTAAACCCTCCTTGGTTTACCGAATTCTACGACAGACAGACAGACAGAGAAACGCAAAAAGCGACTTCATTTTATATACTATACTATATATTGATAAGATAATAAAAAGTTGAAAAATACTACATGGCAGGAAACTTTTAAACTTGCGAAAGGTAACACCTGGATTGACTAGCAGGCCACCTGTAACGCTGTGGGGGACTCCACAGTTTTGCGATATACATAATCAACTAATAGTATCAGGCGTTACATTGCGGAAGTCCATCTTGATGAAAATGATAGAAATATATTTAGCTTCTTCCGCACCTAGGATGGTTATGCTGCTGAGTGAACCACAGTACGACCGCAACCTAATGCAAATGTACTAGCCTAGCGATATAACACACCAACACCGCAACCACCGTTTTACACTCTACACGTGTTTCACTCCTCCACGGAGCATCCTCTCAGTCGGTGCTCGGAACTTGACTGTCGAAGATCTCCTGAGGATGCTCCGTGGAGGAGTGAAACACGTGTAGAGTGTAAAACGGTGGTTGCGGTGTTGGTGTGTTATATCGCTAGTACATTTGCATTAGGTTGCGGTCGTACTGTGGTTCACTCAGCAGCATAACCATCCTAGGTGCGGAAGAAGCTAAATATATTTCTATCATTTTCATATACATAACATAATCATCGTCGTAGCCATATTTTACATGGTTCTCTGTTTAAATGTTGCGACATGTTTAGTTTAATCCAGTAATTCTACGGCAATGTGTAGCACAAGTTACCAAAATAAAACAGAAACGATACTAATAAATTTCATGTTGCGACAAAATCTAATATTATTCATAAAATATCAATTAGTATAACATTTGCAGATAAAAAATGGATTATGAATTGTCAACATTATTATTGACATCCTGCTCATGTCATATAATATGATAGAGAGTCAAAGTATAATGTTCCCAATTCGAGATCCATTCTTTATTTGCGCAAGTTTTAGTATATTTTATATAGCAATTAACGTTGCATTTTCGTGAATTGTCCCAATGAACTAGTGTGATTCCAGGTGGCCAACGGCAATGTTGAGAAGAAGAAACGCAAGAAGAACCTCAAGGAGTGGGAGATGCTGATGCGCGCCCTGCCGGAAGGCACTGCTCTGACAGTCGTCGACCCGCCGGATGTCAAGGTAAACACAGCTTAAAATAAAAAGTCCACTCCCCTCACATCACAACAGCCCATAGCAGTCTACTGCTGGACATAGGCCTCAAGGGTACGCCACAAGGCACGATCTCCCGTTTTTGGCTCCAATCGCTACCAGCCGCTCTTTTTATTGGTCCAACAGGCCGGATAGCGTCCAACTCTACGCTTGCCAAGCTGTGGCCTCCACTCGAGACCCGCTTATTCCACCGTCCATTCGGTTCTACGACAGACAGTAGCGTATACAGAATTCTTCAACTACTATAGCTGATATAACGCTTATCCAACGGTTATTTATTACCAACATTTATTATGCGAAATGTCAAGCTCGCTTCGCTCGCAATACTTGTAGTAGTAGTAATGTAAGACGTTGTTTCTCCGCATGCCTTTTTAACGCGAAAGGTCGTACTCGCTTCGCTCGCAATACTTGTAGTGGTCATGTATAATATTGTGTCTCCTTGCACGCATTTTTGACGCGAAATTTCGAGCTCGCTTCGCTCGCAATACTTGTGCCACTGATGTAGGACGGTGTCTCCCCGCACGCCAGTTTACCGCAAAATGGTGGTATAGAACAGTGTGTCACTTCGTACGCATTTTTCGTAAAATGTCGAGCTCGCTTCACTCGTCGCAATACTTGTAGTAGTGATGTAGGACGATGTCTCCTCGAATGCCTTTTTACCGCGAAAGGTCGTACTCGCTTCGCTCGCAATACTTGTAGTGGTCATGTATAATATTGTGTCTCCTTGCACGCATTTTTGACGCGAAATTTCGAGCTCGCTTCGCTCGCAATACTTGTGCCAGTGATGTAGGACGGTGTCTCCCCGCACGCCAGTTTACCGCAAAATGGTGGTATAGAACAGTGTGTCACTTCGTACGCATTTTTAGCGTAAAATGTCGAGCTCGCTTCACTCGTCGCAATACTTGTAGTAGTGATGTAGGACGATGTCTCCTCGAATGCCTTTTTACCGCGAAATATCGAGCTCGCTTCGCTCGCAATACTTGTAATAGTGGTATTATGACAGTGTGTCTCCGCATACGATTTTTTAACGCGAAATGTCGAGCTCGCTTCGCTAACGTTCTTGTTTTTGTTACTGTGCTCTTAATGCATATCTTGCCTGGGTGCTGTGACCTGTGACCCCCCCACGATTCGAAGCTGTATACGCCACTGACGACAGATATGAGCCCACTGCCACTTCAGCTTGCTAAAATTCCATACTATGTCTTTGGTCTTTTGGATTATCTCGTTCCGGACCATATTCAATAGTGTGATCCCCTTTCCACTCCCGTATTTCTTGTAATAAATACTTTAGCATAATTCTTCTTCGAGTGGGATACCGAGTGGACCAACGACCCGATTAACCCTGATTACATCATTTAGCATAACATAACAGTTTTATTTTCCAAAAAATAAGTATTATAGGGAAATATTTTGCACTATATGTTTTGAACAATCTTGAATGAAGTCAATGCGATAAAAAACTCGTTTTATTGGGAAAGTCATTCACTTATCAGTAAAACGAGTTTTTATTACCACAGTTGTAAACATTTTATTGGGGATGATAATATTTAATATCGATTGGGTGTGCTCATGTGTAGTTTATACAAAGTTATGTAGGTTTGCATTGCAAAATAGACCCACCCACCGGTTGCATCGGCTTCTAATCGTTTTCCTGGCATGTAATATACTTATGACCCCTCCCATTGAATCCCTGTATCTGATATCTAAAAAAACGTAAAGATATTTGGGCAAGGTGGTCCCATGTCTAGCAGTGGACGTGTGGCATATATGTACTTAACATCGTTTTATAAAACTTGCAAAATAAGTATAGGACATTGCACGCACGTGTTTTGAAAGGCACGTTCAGCCATTGGTCCCGGCTAATGTTTACAAAGTCCACGTCAGAGATCTCCGGATGGTACCTCAACTCTGATCAGGGCCTGAACTTGACTAATTCTATATTCGTTACAATATATACGAAATGCCTTTCATATTATTTATGCATATCGATCGTATGCCAAAGATATTTAAAGTTATGCCAGACTAAGATTATGGGATAACATGAGTACCTGTTGTGCCCAAAAACACGTATGCGGATATAATATATGTGTATGCATGTATGATACAAGTTAACGTTGTCCGATTTCAGGTGGACGTAAAGCAAGAACTAGAGGACCTCGCTCTGGACGCGGGCAAGATGGTGAAGCAGGAGCCGGTGGAGTTCCACTGTTGCGTCTGTTTCGTGCAGTGCTACAGCCGCGCAGAGATGCTGCAACATTACAAGTGAGACGAAAAATTATTATTGTTTCTTGGACATCTTCAGAATTTCTTCAAAACACCGATTTATACCGGGTGGACCGGTTCCGTAGTTCCTTATCGCCTACCGGTTCTAAGTTTTCGGTATCGGTCACTAGTAAAATTTCACCCTATGTAAATAAATATGGTCTTGTGTATTTCAGAGAGCACGCTTCAGCAATGGAAGCCGTGCCCCTGCCGCCCGCGCCTCCCCCGCCTGAACAGGAGGTCACTAAATGCACGCGCTGTCAGAAGGTAAAAGTAAACATAACTTTCAAATGGGGTAGAAATCTCAAACCTTATTGCAGATTGCAGCAAGCGCAAGTGTGCCTAAATGACGTAACGACAACCAATAAGAAGTCACTAAACTTTGAAATTGACATATTTTCGACTAATCACAGAAAAAGGAACACTCGACAGTGGTGCCGTTAGTTCTCTATCTCATTTTATATCTATTCGTTATATGTAGAAACTTTCGTATTCGTTGTCATAACCTTAACCTTAACAGCCACAACAGTCCACTGCTGGACATGGGCCTCCCCCGTATTGGGGGGTATTGCCATACTCACCACGCTTGGCAGGCGGATTGGCGAGCGCAGTGCAAGATGTTTAATTCACAGGGAACGCTGCTGCTCATTCCCTGGATAATTATCTCTTAGTCGCTTTTTATGACACCCACGGGTAGAATTGGGGTGATGCTATTCTAGGCCGGCATCACACGGCATTCGTTGTCATAGCTTGAAATTAATTGTTTAATGTAAATTATTGTTGTAAGTACAGATATTTTTCGACTGCTTACAAGTGCATTTGGGCGCCTAATCAGCTAATAAGGACTGTAGCGTAAACTCGTTACCTTCCTTCTGCTCTCTGGATTTTCATATAAACTATTTATAATAAGACAAAACGGCTAGCAAATTACTAAGTTGTTCAGTTTTACGTCTAGAACACGCCCTGAAAATATTTACCCTCCTCCGCCGAACATATTGTATAGTTTTTTGGCAACTTAAATTCTTTCTAGATATCCATTGTTCTAACAGAAGTTATTTCCGCAGCGGATAGACAAGGCTAACTGGGCGACACACTGGCAGAAGCACTGGGAGCGCGACCGGCGGCCTTACCGCTGCGCGCTGTGCGAGAAGACCTTCCGCGACCACCACCAGATACTCAAGCACGGTATGAGCCACGTCACATCAGTTGTTGTCATTGTAGCGGGTACACACTACACTAGCTGCGACACAGAAGCACTGGGAGCGCGACCGGCGGCCTTACCGCTGCGCGCTGTGCGAGAAGACCTTCCGCGACCACCATCAGATACTCAAGCACGGTATGAGCCACGTCACATCAGTTGTTGTCATTGTAGCGGGTACACACTACACTAGCTGCGACACAGAAGCACTGGGAGCGCGACCGGCGGCCTTACCGCTGCGCGCTGTGCGAGAAGACCTTCCGCGACCACCATCAGATACTCAAGCACGGTATGAGCCACGTCACATCAGTTGTTGTCATTGTAGCGGGTACACACTACACTAGCTGCGACACAGAAGCACTGGGAGCGCGACCGGCGGCCTTACCGCTGCGCGCTGTGCGAGAAGACCTTCCGCGACCACCACCAGATACACAAGCACGGTATGAGTTATAACCTAATTCATAGAAGAAAAGGACCCGAAATGGCAACATTATTGTTGACATCCTGCTCAAATGTCATGTAAACTTATGTAATATGAAAAAGACGAGTTTTTTTTATAGTCATTCAAAAATGTTGCCATTTCGGGTCTCTTTCTTCTAATATGAATCAGGTTATACATCAGTTGTTGTTATTGTAGCGGGTACATACTAGCTGCGACACAGTAGGAGCGACCACCATTAGATACTCAAGCATGGCATGAGCCACGTTATCTATTCTCAGTATCAACAGACAGAAGAGTGCAACTTGTGAGTCCAACACTGTATACTGATACTGATATTGGCCTCCCCCGGAGGCAAGGCTATTGAGGGTATTTGCCATACTCACCACGCTTGGCGATTGGATTGTCGAGCGACAAAAAACCTAACGTACGCTCCATTCCATAGTAATATCTACCCACTTGTTATTGTTACTACCGAAGTTTATAAAGCTATTTATTCAAGCGTTCCCTCTACCTGTAATATTTAAAACTAGCGTTACGCCCAGCTGTTTCGCCCGCTACCTTAGAGTAATATGTCACCATGAAATTACAAACATCGCTATATTATGATATTTTTGCTAAATTACAATATGTGGGAATATTGTCAGGTAAACACACGGATCACAATTTAAGGTGTCTATTTTCAAAAGATTACAATATTCTGAAGTAAAACCTCCTATACAAAATTGCCGGTCAGCTGATTTAAGTGACTATGGGAGATGCAATTTTTTTTGTATTTGTTCCTAGGGGAAAGTTGTTCCTTATCACCAGCCGGTTCTAAGATTTCGCTATCGGTCACTAGTAAAAATACACACAGTATAATAATTGTAATCTTATTGCAGGTCTGACGCACAAATGGGGCGATGAGGGTGAACAAAATGCTGGACCAGACAAACGTTTCGTGTGCGATCTATGTCCTGAAGGGTAAGTAATACAAGCACACACTAACACACATGCGCGCATCATGCCTTTTCCCTTGCAGGCTAAACAGAATTGCCCTAGAATCTTTATTTTTTGGAGTAAGTTGTTCAGTTTGATGACCAAATTGGCGTCAATTAAATAAATATAAATAAATAAATATGCCTGGACGAGACACACAGCGCCATCTAGCCCCAAACTAAGCAAAGCTTGTACTATGGGAACTAGACAACTGATATAATACTTATATACTTTTTTTTTGTAAATAAATACATATTATACATAGAGAACACCCAGACTTAACACAAATATTTGAAAATTGACTTTACAAATATTTGTGTCCAGTGGGAATCGAACCCACGACCCTCGGCGTAGAAGGCAGGCGTACTATCCACTACGCCATCGGGACAGTCAAATTATTTATTATTTCCATAGACTTATATATATAAACTAGCGTTTATAGACCAACTGACAGCTCGATCTCGCGTGACCAATTTTGGTTTTGGCGCGCTTACCTCAGCTAGTGATGTACATTATTCAATTTGGAGGGTTATCGATAATTTCAAATAAAAAATTGTATGAAGATTTCAACTTTATTTATTTGTTCAATTGAAATGTTGACATAATGCTTTCTTTGCTGCGGCGGGTCATTACCTTTTTTGCAGTCAGCGTATTTTCTACGTAGGTTTCTTTATAGAATTTGCTGAGAAGGTTGTTCGTAAGAATCCTGGTCAATAGGCGCTATCATCACAGAATGACATCTGTCAGACAAGTGATAGCCGGTGGTCAAACACATCTTTCTTCATCCTTCAATGTTGAGACGTAGATGGGGCTATGTCACGGTTTACGTACGATGATGCGAATCTCTCGTTAATACAACCCTGAAAATAATAGGTATTAATAAGTATTTCGCATGAGTCACCGAGTCGATCTCTAATAACTGGATCTAAAGTGTATCTGTTGGATGTAGTTGAAAATAATGTTATATGTATTTGTAAAAAACTATGTCTGAATTGTTCAAGTAACTATTTAGCGAATCTTTAAAATTTGCATATTTTTTGTTGTCATACTATTCAAAGTATGTAAGGTACCTCTAGGTAACTATCGATAACTTTGTCGATAAATTGCAGCCAATCCCTGGCCTAATTGCTAAATTATTTTATCCCCAAATATTATGAAAATTACTAACTAATACACTTTTATATATCGAAAATACGAAAGGAAATATAAGGATTTGCGTATTTTATTATTTTACTTACAAAAAAGGCACATTTAAACAAAAAATTCACGTGTAATCCCAGTGACGACTTTCTGAGAATTTACCTGTAAAATGTGCAGTTTTCCGGGTAAATGTGAAGATTCGCATCAAATTCGCATCCTGAATACATAACCATCGTTGCACACTAATCAAATTATAAAAATAAATCAGGATTTCTGAAAAAAAAAACACCAAAATAATGTACAAGTAAAAACCAGCGGGTTGAATTGGGACGATCTGTCATACAAAACAGGTTACAGTGACATAAGGTTCGCTATTCTTTTCTATCTTACTGAGTTTCCATAAATCATTTTCTTCTCTTTTGCACACTATGTTCGTCTATCGTTTCTATGTCTATGATTATTTCCTTTTAATTTCTATGGGCCTTACCACAAAAAAGTTAGACCAGCGTTGAACGCGTGTCTAGCGTTTTTTTTGTATGAAGTTTCATTTTAAACATGCGTTCGACACGGGTCTAACTTTTTTGTGGTAAGGCCCTATTCCTTTTGTTTGCAATACACAATGAAACAGTTTTAAATAGATGTTATTAAAAAACAACTGAAATTCGTTAATATTTTTTATTATTTATCACTTCTCATCAGAAAAATCGACACCAAAGAATCAAGTTTACGTTTTGTAGGGATAACGTTAACAGAGACATATGTTTATTTTGGAATAAATGTTTAATGCAGTTCAATAGTGAGTATTACGAGGTTTCAAAATTCTAATATCGATTTTCTAGATTCTACTTTTTATTTCATAGATTTCATATTTTGTTTGACTATGAAAACGAAAGTGTCTCGATTTTTTTTTATGAGGAGTGCATTTTGACATCTATTCGGCTTTTCATATCCTTTTTGTTAGATGTCGCATAAATTCTTCAACTTTTCCTTTCCAGCTTCGTGTACATGCGCTACTTACTGGCGCACCGTGCTCGCGCGCACCCCGAGGCGGCCGCGCGCGCACTGACCTTGCGCTGCGCCGTGTGCAAGCGACAGTTCGCGCATCTCAACTCGCTCAGGTAACTTTTTTTATATAAGATTAGTCTGCTTTCTCATCTGTAGGTAAGTGATGATGCTGGCGATGTTAGAGATTACTTGGCTAGGTAGGCCCCATTCGCTCTTGCCTGGATAAGGCCCAAGTTATAATGTTACAGATACAGATCATCATCATCCACCAGGACTCGAATTTCGCTAGATGGTTTTGGCAGTTACCGATTCAGTTAGACCGTGAGTGGCCATTTATTTGTCTGTCGCTGAAATTGCGATGGCAAGAAAATAAAAGAAGCAATACCCAATGATACTTAGGGCGATATGAAATGCGTTTTATTTTACTCTCTCTCGTCTAAAGATCAGACCCTTTTATTTTATGTACCGTCCCGTTGCCGATTCGGTACTTACAATAGCTGTGATATTGTCGCTAAAGCTACGCTAGGGGATGAATCCTTTAGGACAAGTTAAAACAACCGAAACGCTCGATTGACTGTTAAACACTGATTTATTTCACAAAATGTGCATGAAATAAAGATATTAGTTACAAGATAATCAATTTAGGCCATTTAGGTATTCCGAAATAGTAAGTACATGCATGTACATGCGTAGCTTGTACACTTTCTATGCAGGTGTAAAGTAAAGCCAACCAGACGAGATAAAGAATGTAAACAAACCAGAAAGAGACAACTGACATTATAGGATATGACCGATAAGGACAGATCGTAATAGCTGTCACCGAGTCTTATTATTTATTAAAATTGTTGACATTATTTATCTCGTTTCGTTGGCCTAAATGGTATATTTTTGTTTGCAGACGTCACCTGCGCGCGCATACGGGCGAGCGCAACTTCCTATGCAACATCTGCGGCAAGGCGCTGTCTTCTAGAGAACATCTCAAGTTCCACATCCGCATACATACTGGATACAAGCCCAACATCTGCAAGTACGTAAATATTGTTATCAAATACATACCATACCATAACAGCCACAACAGTCCACTGCTGGACATAGGCCTCCCTCCCTCTAACGGGGGGTATTATCATACCGCGCTTGGCTGGCGGATTGGCGAGTGCAGTAAAAGATCTTGCATTAACAGGAAACGCTGCTGCCCATTCCTTGGATTTTTTATTATTAAACGAACAAGTATCACTCATTATGTAGGTTTACGCGACTTACTTGTTATTTAGTTTGTAGAAGGTGTAGCCCTCTACGTTTCGGCTGGTTACGACAGCCTTCTTCCCGGAGGACGAACAATCACACACGCGCGACCGCCAGTTGCGATTGTCGACTGGCTCGCGCCGCGGCTCGCTGCGCACGCGCTGAGATGGTAGGGGGCGCTGCAGTAGCCGCAGTTGGTGACTCTTGTGGTGGATGCGGTTGATTTGCAGTTGTAGAGTCATTGAAAAGTCCCGAACAAACTATGCTAACTATATAGTCACTTTTTATTTTGTCCACTGACACCGGCAATACCGTTTTTAGCACTGACTTCCACGACGGCGATATCGACCAACCACCATCTCTATTAAAATTTCGGACGACGGCTTATTTCAATTGCTTCCCGAACTTTACGGGGCACATAGAACTTTTCCCTAGCCAGAATAGCTGTTTTGTCGAACCGAATATAGTGGTTAGTGTCCGTATCAAGCGAGTGTTCAGCTACTGCCGACGTCACCAGTTCTTCACGCTACGTATGTGCTCGGTGATCCTTGTAGAGACGTGCCGCTGTGTTTCCCCGATGTAGCTCTTACCACACTCACAAGGTATAGAGTAAACGCGTGGTCCAGATAGGGGCTCCTTATCTTTCGGTGATCTTAGCCAGTGTTTTACTTGAGTGTGGGGTCGGAAAACAGTCTTGATGTTGTATTTCCGTCGCAGTAAGAAGGCGATTTTATCCGTCACACCTTTTACGTACGGAAGATACGTTGGACGTCGTTCAACAGAGTGCGGCCTCTTTTTATTCGATGAGTTTGCGATACGCCAACTCTGGCTCCACTTGTACCCATTGGATTCCAGCACCTCTCTAAGAAGGCTGTCGTAACCAGCCGAAACGTAGAGGGCTACACCTTCTACAAACTAAATAACAAGTAAGTCGCGTAAACCTACATTCCTTGGATGATTATCCCTTAGTAGCTTTTTACGCCACCCACGGGTGGAATTGGGGTGATGCTATTCATCACTCGGCAAAGAAGGTACAGAAGGTTCCTCGACCCTATTTAGAACTGATTGTCACTTGTTACATAGCTGGGTTGTTACTATAAAAAATCTCAAATTATAAGATTATCAAAACAGCTAAATCTGATACAAGAACGTCATATTATGCCGTTCCAGAGCCAATTTTAATATAAGAAATATGAAGTTCGTGGCATCTTATTAGTTACTTTGAGTCTCTCTGAGATTCACGTTATTTCCAGTTAGCGTCAAAATCGTCGCTAGCACTGAGTATAAGCCATCTATAGAGGCGCCCCGCACGCCGTTTCCCTAATTTTCTGTCTATACCCTGCAGTGGGTGGATGTGTGCTAGGAATGATGATGATGTACAACTAATTTCGTGTGCATTTCCAGGACATGCGGCAAAGGGTTCGTGAAGAAATGCAACCTGACTCTGCACGAGCGCGTGCACTCGGGCGAGCGACCGCACGTGTGCCCGCACTGCGGCAAGGCGTTCAGCCAGCGATCCACCTTAGTCATACACGAGCGGTAAGTAACATATAGTTCATTCACACGGCAAAGGGTTCGTGAAGAAATGCAACCTGACTCTGCACGAGCGCGTGCACTCGGGCGAGCGACCGCACGTGTGCCCGCACTGCGGCAAGGCGTTCAGCCAGCGATCCACCTTAGTCATACACGAGCGGTAAGTAACATATAGTTCATTCACACGGCAAAGGGTTCGTGAAGAAATGCAACCTGACTCTGCACGAGCGCGTGCACTCGGGCGAGCGACCGCACGTGTGCCCGCACTGCGGCAAGGCGTTCAGCCAGCGATCCACCTTAGTCATACACGAGCGGTAAGTAACATATAGTTCATTCACACGGCAAAGGGTTCGTGAAGAAATGCAACCTGACTCTGCACGAGCGCGTGCACTCGGGCGAGCGACCGCACGTGTGCCCGCACTGCGGCAAGGCGTTCAGCCAGCGATCCACCTTAGTCATACACGAGCGGTAAGTAACATATAGTTCATTCACACGGCAAAGGGTTCGTGAAGAAATGCAACCTGACTCTGCACGAGCGCGTGCACTCGGGCGAGCGACCGCACGTGTGCCCGCACTGCGGCAAGGCGTTCAGCCAGCGGTCCACCTTAGTCATACACGAGCGGTAAGGAACATATAGTTCATTCACACGGCAAAGGGTTCGTGAAGAAATGCAACCTTAGTCATACACGAGCGGTAAGGAACATACAGTTCATTCACACGGCAAAGGGTTCGTGAAGAAATGCAACCTTAGTCATACACGAGCGGTAAGGAACATATAGTTCATTCACACGGCAAAGGGTTCGTGAAGAAATGCAACCTGACTCTGCACGAGCGCGTGCACTCGGGCGAGCGACCGCACGTGTGCCCGCACTGCGGCAAGGCGTTCAGCCAGCGGTCCACCTTAGTCATACACGAGCGGTAAGGAACATATAGTTCATTCACACGGCAAAGGGTTCGTGAAGAAATGCAACCTTAGTCATACACGAGCGGTAAGGAACATACAGTTCATTCACACGGCAAAGGGTTCGTGAAGAAATGCAACCTTAGTCATACACGAGCGGTAAGGAACATATAGTTCATTCACACGGCAAAGGGTTCGTGAAGAAATGCAACCTTAGCCATACACGAGCGGTAAGGAACATATAGTTCATTCACACGGCAAAGGGTTCGTGAAGAAATGCAACCTTAGCCATACACGAGCGGTAAGGAACATATAGTTCATTCACACGGCAAAGGGTTCGTGAAGAAATGCAACCTTAGTCATACACGAGGGGTAAGGAACATATAGTTCATTCGGTTCATTCACACGGCAAAGGGTTCGTGAAGAAATGCAACCTTAGTCATACACGAGCGGTAAGGAACATATAGTTCATTCACACGGCAAAGGGTTCGTGAAGAAATGCAACCTTAGTCATACACGAGCGGTAAGGAACATACAGTTCATTCACACGGCAAAGGGTTCGTGAAGAAATGCAACCTTAGTCATACACGAGCGGTAAGGAACATATAGTTCATTCACACGGCAAAGGGTTCGTGAAGAAATGCAACCTTAGTCATACACGAGCGGTAAGGAACATATAGTTCATTCACACGGCAAAGGGTTCGTGAAGAAATGCAACCTTAGTCATACACGAGCGGTAAGGAACATATAGTTCATTCACACGGCAAAGGGTTCGTGAAGAAATGCAACCTTAGTCATACACGAGCGGTAAGGAACATATAGTTCATTCACACGGCAAAGGGTTCGTGAAGAAATGCAACCTTAGTCATACACGAGCGGTAAGGAACATATAGTTCATTGACACGGCGAAGGGTTCGTGAAGAAATGCAACCTTAGTCATACACAAGCGGTAAGGAACATATAGTTCATTCACACGGCAAAGGGTTCGTGAAGAAATGCAACCTTAGTCATACACGAGCGGTAAGGAACATATAGTTCATTCACACGGCAAAGGGTTCGTGAAGAAATGCAACCTGACTCTGCACGAGCGCGTGCACTCGGGCGAGCGACCGCACGTGTGCCCGCACTGCGGCAAGGCGTTCAGCCAGCGGTCCACCTTAGTCATACACGAGCGGTAAGGAACATATAGTTCATTCAGGTTCTTTTGCAATCATGGTAAAGGGTTCGTGAAGAAATGCAACCTGACTCTGCACGAGCGGCAAGGCGTTCAGCCAGCGGTCCACCTTAGTCATACACGAGCGGTAAGAAACATAATAGTTCATTCAGGTTCTTTTGCAATCATAGTGTCATTAAATTACATGACCAGCCTAAGCAGGAGGTCAAGTTACGCTGGTCGCAGTACTTAGATACTACGCGATTAGCGTAACTTGGTCTCCCCCTTAGGCTGGCCTGGTCATGACACTATGATTTTGAATGGACATCATCCCGAAATCAATTATAGCCCTCAATACGAATACATATATCGGAGAGGCGTGAATATGTACAGAAGTACCTATAGTTAATAAAATTTGGACACATTATTTCGCCATTTTCCAGAAATTCGCGTATTGCCTAAGAAATACGCGGATTTCCTTATTTACATCATATTATGTACAGCATATTTTAGGTATGTTGTATAACTTTGTATTGCAGATACCACAGCGGCGCGCGGCCCTACGTGTGTCCGTTGTGCAGTCGCGGCTTTGTTGCGAAAGGACTGCTGTCCATGCACCTAAAGACCACTTGCATCTAACCTACACACAGGGTGTCTCTGTTGAGGTAAGGATCCTGCTACACTTTGATAGTGGCAACGCGGCCAACAATATATCCAAGATTTTGAATAGAACTTATCCCTTTTATTATACTTTATACGTTTAGCCAGCCGGTTGCAGAGCGCAGTGCAAACTTCACAGAACACGCTGCTTCTCGTTCTCTTTTGTATCTACGTGTTTAACTACACCGACAAATATAGTTAGTTTAGTACTTATTGAAAATTAAAAAAACTGTAATTATTTTACAGGGAGGCTGGGAACGAATTAATAATGGAGAAAGCGGACTGAAAATTACGTTAGTATGATAATATTTATGTAAATAATAGTGTTATATTCAAGGATGTTTGTAGAGGCATACATTTAAAGCACTGGATTACGTATTTAGAGACACAACATATTGAACGTGGGGGCCTTACCACAAAAAAGTTAGACAAGTGCTGAACGAACGAACGAACTTCATCCACAAAAAAAACGCTAGACACTCGTTCAACGCTCGTCTAACTTTTTTTTTTGGTAAGGCCCTGTATGTTCTGAGTGTCTTAACTGTTACTCACCTGGGAGACATGTGGAAAGTAAAGATGATTGGGGTTGTCAACCTTTTCAAAGCGAATACAGTATATCAGAGTCGAATAATGAAATTCCAGCAGTATAATATCTATTGCCGGAAAACAGTATTTATGAATATTACGAACATTACAATAATGGACTTATAAACTGTTTAATACTCTCCAATTCAGTTGGGAACCCTAATGTCTGTAATAACGCTGAGACACAAACATATGTCTGCAACTAAGGAGGCTCTTCTTAATTTATAGCCAGCCAGTACTAGCTGCACCTAATGGCTATCAATTTAGATGAAGCTGTCATGAAAACGACTCTCAAAGAACTGCTAGGTACGGTTCATCTCATTTTGTAGATGTATACCTCTAAGAACTCCTTTATAATAGCTACATACTGTATTATATGTGCAGCTATGTGAATTTAATTTGTTGGCAATTATAGAAAACACGAACAAATCATACAATAAGTTGAAGAAAGCGACTAAAAGAACCGCTATTCAAAACTCTTAAAGAAAGATTTTCCGAAAATTTGCATAATTTTCCTCCGCAGGCAGGATTTGGACCTGCGACTTTCGGCATCTGTAAAAAATGAATTAGTAGTTGGGAAATATTTACACAACTATTCCGGTAGATGGAGCCCTGCCGGACATTAGTGGCCAAGATACACTTGCTTAATTCGCACGTTACGATTGAACCGTCGTAGCCCGTAGCACAGTTGGTAGAGGCGTCGGCACTACAGACGCCGAAATTCGCAAGTTCAAAACCTGCCTGCAGAGCAAAAAACTTTGCAAGTTTTCCAAAAAATGTTTACCTAACATGGGAAGTGTTTTTTGGTATCCTAAAGAAAGGTGTTGGAATAATTTTTCACTTCTTTCTTACTAATCGTAAAAAAATATTGTGATAATTTGACTACGCAGAAACTCGATAAGTTGCACTCATAGCTGTAAAATAGGTAGAGTTCTCAATTTTTGTAATAAGTAAAATATGAGTAAATATAACTTGCACAAATAAAGAATGGATTCCGAATTGGCAGCATTATTGTTTATATCATCCTGCTCATATGTAATATAATTTGATAGAGAGGCAAAGAATAATGCCAATTAGGGATCCATTTTTTATCTGCGCAAGTGATACTATTTATCTTACAATAGTTTCCTACCTGTAGAGTACGGTGCTATATATAAGATACATTAGAATTAACGTTAACCACAGACAACAGTCCACTGCAGCCCATGGGCGTCAATACTCCGGATCGAGACGGATGACAATGACGGATCAAATTATTACGTCAATATTAGATATTCATTCAATACTACACAGAATAACGTTTTTTCATTTTATTACCACGCTAAGCAAGTGAGTGCGTTTTGATTTTGGGTCACTTCACAACTTTCATATTTTGCGTCTGTGACATTTTGCTTTTGTGAAGTATTTATACGTTTATGGCATTTAGCCTTTCAAACATTTTGAAACTTTTCGCGAAAAGATCGCTAGTAAAATATACCTACTCCATATGGCATACGTGCCAGATTTAGCTAGTGTGAAGGGTCCACTGTTATACCCATTTCCTGGAATTATCCCTTAGCCGCCTTGACGACACCGATTCGATATATTTTTCATAGAATTAATTCACTGTGAGTGTAAAAATCCTAAAACACTGAAGATAACTTTAGTAAAATGTGTGATATTGATATGATATAATAAAATGAACACTTGTCAAATTAGAAATTCACAATATACGCCATATTAATGTAGTTGAGACAGCCACTTGCTGCATTTGGTGCCGTATGACAGTTGTATGGCGCTCCTATTCTAACTTGAGTTTACCACTAAGAGGGAAAGGGAGCGCCATATAACTGTTATAAGGCGTCGATTGCAGCGAGTGGCCGCCTCAACTATAGCAAGTAGTATCGGAGTGCTACATATTTTGAGTATCTGTAACGCACAAATTGTGTGAAAAGTCAGTACCTAGTGGTGTGGCATACTTATTTACGTCGATTTTATAATTGTGTTTTATTTAATATAATTAATAAATGAATGTTAAATTAAAACATGGGTTTTTAAATATTGTCCATACAGGGTGATAATTTAAGTGCGTGCTATAGTTTATGAGTAGGTTCGGTATAGGTATAAACATAAGAGTAAACACACCTAGAGGCGACACTCCCGCTCCAGACGCGCTCAAGGTCATTATATTTGCCTACCGTCCGGCGCTCGCAGTGCGAGCGATTCGGCCGGGAGTTCGCTTCGCCGCGTAAGCGTTCGTCGCGCGGGTCAAATTTTGTTTTTTCGGAAATGTTTAGCCTTTCCAAATGACTATTGTGCTTATGGCTGTAAAAGTGATGCGAGGATGACTCTCCATCTTATTTTTTTAATTTGCCTAAAGATGAGCAAAAGTTCTAGGTACAGTAAATTGGTACCTACCATTCTTAATTAGGTACGTATTGGTTTTGTGTTCTCCTATTTTTACTCACGTCGGTACCTACTAAGTACCTACATAGTTTCAGTTCAGTTTTCTAACCCGATATACCTACTTACCTAAGGTACCTGAGGTAGGTAGGTGTCTAAGTTATCGTTAACTGATTATGGTAAGAAACAAATTCGTATTAATCGCAAATCTTTTAAAATAATTGCATTTGCACGAATTTTATCCTGTGGCGCGTAGGTGTGTAAACAAACTACGCCGAAAGTCATGCAACTGCATGGCGAGCTGCTAGTTTGGAATAAAACTATTAGCACGTGACAGCCCTGGCTTAATGTGCGGGAGCGCGCGGGGCGTTGCGGGCTGAGGGGGAAGTAGGTATTTAAAGCGCGGCTTTTCGGGCCCAGACAAAGGAGTTTCATTTCTACACGGTAGTGTTATTATTTATTCTTATGGTATAAAAAACACCTAATATAATTTAAAAAATCCAATTATGAAACTTCAATTTTTCAGTTAGCCTACCAGATCCCAATGCAGGGCAAAGGCGTCACCCGCGGTTTTCCTCTTGTTGCGGTCTATAAACTCAGTCTACTCCTTCAGATAAGCATCAAAATCGTCACATACGTTAATCAATTTGTTAATTTTGATACTTAAAGTGTAGATGTTGATAAAATCTACTTATGGCGTCGCTATCATTGTAAGCATAGTTTTGTTAAATTTTCGTTTCAATTCGTTCCGTTCCTTATATGAACTGATAGGAACTCTTTTATACACCTGCATTCCTTTTTTATCTGAAATTTGTTTACACCTTTAACCTCATCTCACGATTATCCAGTCGGAAATAACGGTAATCAGAAATAGAAAAATGTATTATGAAGAATACGTCAAGAGGTAAAACAGCTCATAAAACTAAACAACATTCGATATTGTTTTTAAAATATATAATTAATTGATACTTAAGCCAGGTATTCTCTGGGACAAAATCCAACATACATAAAGTGCTTTGTATATTATACAATGTTTCTGGACAATGTTCCCAAAGTGAACGCTTCTTCGTTGGGAACTTTTATCTGGAACATTGTTTAAAATACGTCCACATTGTCCAGAAACATTGTATAATATACAAAGTTCCTAATTCCTAATTTCCAATGAATACATGGCTTTATCTTATGATTATAAATCACAAGCAATAAATTTGCTTCGCGGAAACAATAAATGCGGTTAGTCTTCGTGATGCAAAATCATCATTTTTATCGGCAAACTGAAAAAAAAATGTCAATAAATGTCGGTACAATAATAAAAACATGATTGAACATTGTTTAAAATTAAAATGTGACTCAAATATATTGATAAAAAGTATATTAATCCTTCAAAAGATACATGAATAAACTGTGCGTCATGCATAGTCTTGATAGCACCTTTTCAACTGTATTTACACTTAGATATAAGTAGGTAGTGCTGCCGCACGCAGCCAGCAAGCACACTGCAAATATATGTCAATATGTGTAATACACTACTGAGTTATTTGTTTAATTTAAATTTTCATTTCTTATTGCCAATTTGCCTCAAAAGTTTTAAGCTCTCTTGCAAGACATGGGTTGGCTGGAAGAGATGTTTTTCTAGAGATAAACTCGCCCTTGCGACAAATTATGTTGAATATTTTTCTGTATATTTGATGCAATATACGTAGAGTAGGTATAATAATACTTGGTTTTAGTGATGATATGTTAACTAGCGGCCAGCTCAGCGGTTACACCCCCATGATATACGTTTTATTTATTTTTAAACTAAAAGAATTTAAAGATGAAATATTTGTTTTTTGTTTGTGTGCTGATAAGTAGGTAATCGAAAAACTCCGAAACTACTAGAATTCTAATACTGAAAGATTTTCGAAATCGGTCTAGTAGTTGCGGAGTTTATCGATAACATACAAAAGACAAACAATTTTTTCCTATTTTTAATATTATGGAGAGGAAGGCATAAAATTGTTTGGATGGATTGTGTAAAAGATGATATGAATCAAAAAGGTGTAAACGAAGATTTGACGACTGATAGATGAATGGAAGAGAAAGACATGTTGCGCCGACCCCAAATTAATTGGGATAAGGGCAGGCAGATGATGGTATAGGCTACATCTGTATATAAAATCAAGTGTTACATTTTGTTTATTGCGTTGCGATCTTCCGATATTTCAGTATCTTAGGTATTTCCATTTTAAGGTGCTTAGGTTGGTAATTCCATTGTTTACGCTTACGCCGTATTTATTGATGTATCTACTAGATATTTATCTATGTTGTCATTATTAGTCTTCCGCCTATCACAATATTAGTTTTTTTATGATAAGGACCTGAAATAAAATAGGTAGGTAGGTATAATGTTTATGGCGAGGGCGCTATTTGAATCAGGCCTAGTAGCCACACCAGATTTTGAACGTAAAATTAGATTTTTCTTTTTTATTTACCACTAGCTGCCCGTCAGCGGTTTCGCCCGCTGCAACCTATTATTCCGCGGGAAAAAAGCATTATTCGCCAAGAGATGTCGCTGTTAGTTTTCGGCGAAAACGTTTAAAACGCGAATCGGCTCAGTCACGCCACCTATTTCAAAAATATTGGAAAATGCGTGATCCCGTGGGAATGAGACATTTTTCCGTGGTAAAAAGTATCCTATGTGTTATTCCAGATGCCCTTTTATATTTCTACAAAGTTTCATGTCAATATAATCAGCCGTTTTTGCGTGATGTCGTAACAAACACACACACAAACATCCGCCTTTATAATATTAGTAGGATAAAAGCAGTATGTATACGTGTACACACGACATTAAAAAAATATATTGTTTTCTCATTTGCTTTATCCGTAAAACATAAGGACTAAAATTTCTATGATAGCGTTATTTATTTTGTAACCAAAACAATCCAAACAGAAAAATACATAGGTAAAATAATGTACCAAGACAAAATTCATGGTAATTAATTAAAAGGAGATTATAAGCACGATGCAATCATTTTCTACTAGGTACATTAATTCTAAAGTACTATTAAGTAAGTACTTATCTAATACCTACTCTAGGAGTCGAACAGTTTCGGAAAAACACGTGCCTTCACGTCTTTCAAAAATATGCTTGTGAAGCATGACGCTGCGAAACGTTATCAGTTAGGTAATTGTCTAAGCGCCGGAAGGCGTAATTTAAAAGTGATTTACTAAATTAAATTATTACTATTTTCAGATTCTGGGTTTAATAAGGCTTGGCCAAGGCCATGGACTGGCCAAGACATGGCAGTTGAGTGAGAGTGGGTCCGTTTAGTAGCAGTGAGCCGCCGAATTCGACGAGATGTTGCTCTGCGGTTCTGCTTTTCGAGAAAAGAAAGCTGTTTCAACACCCCTCGGTTTCTCCTACTGGTTGTAAATCGGGTCGCATTTCTTCAGGAAATGCAAACATTAGCGTGACATCTCAGGATGACTCTTGTCATTTTGCTGTTGGCCCCGTTTGTCTCTTGAAATGTTTACCAATAGATTAACTCTTTGATGTTTACATATACACACAGCTAGGGGGCGCTGCTGCAGTAAACTGCCGTGGGCGTTTACAAAATTTATATTTTGTTTTCACTCGATGATGAACATCGAATGGGAAGAGAGGCCGAGGTCGACCTACCACTACCTGGCAAAGCACAATAGCAAAAGATCTGAAAGCTATGGACAATGGACTTAGGCACAACGACAACACAAAATAGATTGCTGTGGCGAAGACTTACGCGGAGGGCTGACCCCAAATGAAATGGGACCATAGCCAGGAGAAAGAAGAAGAAGTTTTAAAACAGTTTCTGTGTTAGGTAAACTTAAAATTTATTTCAAAATTTGCAAAATTTTCCAACGCAGGCAGGATTTTAGCCTGTGACTTTTTTGCCATTACCTATCTATACATACGGCCGACGATTTGAACCCCAACATAACCTCATATTTGAGTCGGGGATCGGGGAGCATGTCGGGGACATTCGTTTCTATTTTTTTTTTTTTTTTTTTTTTTTATCTATGATGGGCTTACTCTTGACCCCAATCTTACCCTAGAGCAGAGATGGGATCTACGGTGGAGCGAGCTTGCCCAGAAGATGCCTATTCACTCTAGACTTAAAGAGATTCAGGTTATATGCACTCGGAAATACAGACGCAGGCAGGGAATTCCATTCTTTAGCTGTGCGCATAATGAAAGATGATTTGAAGCGCTTAGTGCGTAATGTGGGTATATCAACTAAGAACGGATGGTAGCCGGCCGTGCGTCTGGATGTCCGATGGAAGAAAGGAGACGGTGGTATGAGCTCATGCAGCTCACGCGCACACTCTCCGAAGTACAATCTGTAGAAGACCGATAGGCAAGCAACCTTGCGGCGGTGAGCCAGGCTGTGAAGCTTGGTCGCCACCAGTTTTTTATCACCTATTAATCTCTTGGCTCTGCGTTCCACCGAATCCAGTGCAGCAAGTTGGTATTTAGCCGAGCCATCCCAAAGGTGACAGCAGTACTCCATGCAAGATCGAACTTGAGCTTTATAAAGAGTTAGAAGCTGTTCAGGCGTGAAGTACCGCTTGACTTTATTCAGGACGCCCAACTTTCTAGCTGCAATTTGAGCCTTGGACTCGATGGTGGTGCCGAAGTTGAGGTCAGAGGAAAGCTCCATGCCAAGGAGTTGAAGAGTGTTGGTCACTGGAACAGATGTACCCCGAAAAGTAGGAGAAAAGGTGAAAGGACTCCTTTTGCGGAGAAAAGACACGCCTGCGTTTTGAAGCATTGAAGCTGACGAGATTGTCATCGCCCCACTGGGAGACGTTACTTAACGTCAGGCTCGTACGCTCAATCATAGCCTTTCTCATTGTTTGGATTTCATCACCACTGGCTCCTGCGCCGGACAGATATTTCTCGGTGACAGTACTGTCATCTGCGTACCCAACAATTCCTGAAGATAGAAGGTCATTGATGTGCAGCAGGAAAAGCGTCGCGGAGAGTACAGACCCTGAGGAACTCCGGCGTCAATAGCCTTGAGGTCAGAGGAGCAGCCGTCTATGACCACTCGGATCGACCGTTCACTCAGGAAGTCAGCCACCCAGCTACAGAAGCCAGTGGGTATGCCGTACGCTGGAAGCTTGCTCAACAGACTCGCATGCCACACCCTATCGAAGGCCTTTGAAATGTCCAGCGACACTGCTATTGCTTCGCCGTGGTTTTCAATGGCCTCGCCCCAGCAATGCGTTACGTACACTAGAAGATCTCCCGTGGAACGCCCTCGGCGGAAGCCATATTGACAATCACTGAGAAGATCATTGTCTTCGAGGTACGAAAGCAGTTTGCAGTTCAGAACTCTTTCCATAACCTTACAGAGTACGGAAGTGATGGCGATCGGTCGATAGTTGCTAGGGTCGGCACGGCTACCCTTCTTGGGCACAGGTTGCACATTGGCAAGCTTCCAAGATTTTGGTACAATTTTTGACACGAGAGAGAGGCGGTACAAGCGTGTCAGTACAGGAGACAACTCAGGCGCACAATACCTCAACAATCTTGCTGGTATGCCATCAGGACCACTGGCCTTGTTCACGTCCAGACTGCGAAGGGCTCTACGGACCTCTTTATTGTGCACTGTGACCTCAGACATCAAAGAATCACAGTGAGGTAAGGTGGGTGGATATTTCGAGCCAGCGTCTATACGAGAGTTGCTCGCAAACAGATCGCGGTGTGGGCAAGCGACCCATCAGGTTTCTGCATTGGAGGTAGTGAGGGACGGCAGAAGTTGGATTCGACTGATTTCGAAAGGGACCAGAACTGCTTACTACCCGGTGGGTATGATGCAAGCTTTGCCCCAATACGGCTAATATGGTCGAACCTAGCTTTTCGTAGCACCCGTTTGCAATACCTGGCGGCGGCATTATATGCTCTCTTCTTTGCTCGCACTCTTCTCGCTCGCACTTTTCGATCACGAGCTTTTACCCAAGCTTGGTAAGCGGACTGTTTACGAGCCTCAGCTCGAGCACAGTCCGCATTGAACCAAGGTTGGGCTTTATAACCGAGCGGGATATCGGAGAAAGGAATGAAATATTCCATTCCCTGCCGGATTACAGCTGTGATCGCATCAGCGACGTATGAGGGGTCTTCCGAAGAGAAACACATTTGCCGCCACGGGTATGAAGCAAAGAAAGCACGCATCTCGTCCCAGTCTGCTGACTCGTATCGCCATACTCTCCTCGTGCCCCTAGGGTGTAATCCGGAGGAGAGCAGATGGACACGGATTTCACCACACAGTGGTCGGATGATCCCAGCGGAGCCGAGACCGAAACCGAATGTCTGTGCGGATCAGTTGTCAGCAGAAGGTCCAGGCAATTGGGTGTGTGGTCTGTGATATCTGGTATTCGCGTCGCTTGTTCCACCAGCTGGGTGAGATCTAGCGCCAATGCTAGTTTACGCGCCTCTCGCCCAGCATGGTCAGTTTTCTGGTATGGGAACAGCCACTCTTTATGGTGAGCATTGAAGTCCCCAGAAAAACAAGCTCTGCTGTTGGATATCGCTGAATTGCTGTATCTGCCGTCGCCTGATCTCCGCTGTGCGCACGATAACCACTGGCGTAGAGAGGTTTCTCTACTCCAGTGTCAACCAAAAGCCACAGCACGGGAAACCCTGACTTCTCAAAGCCACGGAGACGCTTACAGCAAACGTCATCGCGAACATACACACAGACCCTGCACGCTTCTTAAACTTGTGCTCAAGAGTGTAACCAGGGTAGTTGAGGTATGCCACATCCAACGGTGTTGCTATCTGCGTCTCCGTTAAGAAGAATAAGTGCGGCTTCTCGGTCTCCAGGTGGTGATGGACCGGGTCTAGGTTTGTGTGTAGACCTCGGATGTTCGTGAGGTGCACTTTGAGTGGGAGGAAGTGTTGCCGTTGGTCAAACTTTTTCTTCTTTTTTAGCTTTTTCATGTTTTAAGAGTTTTTGTGGGGGAAAGAAAAGATAGTCGAGGCGCTGCTTAGAAACCCTACTCGTACCTTTCGGTTCAACTGATCAGAGAGGAACTCGCTTGGAGACTGCGGGGACGCCCGAGCCCCCCCGATAACACTCCACCGGGTCCTCCCATCCAGCCGCCAACTGGCACGGTGGAGTATACCGGGATTTTTCGCAGTTGGCGGGGCAGCCTTTGCGCGTGGCTAGCGCGCAAGTCGGGCCCCCTACTGACTGCGGTCGGCCAACGGCTGAGACCGTGCCTCGGATCCCGCTACCCTCCAAAACGAGTTACCGGATACAGCATCACCTAAAGACAAAGACCGGTTCCGGCAGCGCAACTGACTACATTGCTACCCCCCAATGGCACTGGCAGTCCCGCACACCGACGGAACACAGCAAGGCTGTTTGGCGCCGGACTCCGGCGGGATGGTGGTCGCGAGCCAAGCGGCCCCTTTCAGGGCCTACCACCGCTTTTGGGATCTTCAGCCGCCAACACATATTGTGAGGACGTTGCCCGGGGTGGACCGCTAGGAGGTAGACCCCAACCACCCCAAAAATTATACACAGATGACTTAATAAAATGAAAAACAACCACAAAGTGGGAAAAGTTCTACTCATGTTTTATTACGAGCTCACGAGTAACGAGCGTTTTTACTTTCGTTACTAATCCGCAAGATGGCGTTGTACGCCTTCATAGACTTTGAGGAATGAGCTGTCAAATTTGGCAATAATTCCCTTAGACTAATAATACACTACGTCCATATCAGTCAATGCATTGAGGAAATATACTCTGTTTATGGCGGCGTAAAACACCATCTTGCGGATTCATTTTTCCAAAAAACTCTTATTTTAATAAACTTTTTCTGTGCTTGTGGCGTGGAGGCGGTGCAGGCGGCGGTGTGGGCGCGCGGTAGTGTCGCGCATAGATGTCGTCCCAGAAGCGCGCGCGCGCCTTCAGCAGCGCGCCCAACAGTTGAGGATTGTCGGTGATGTCCATGTGAGGCGAGCGGTCCGTGCCGGCTGCTGGCCACGCTGGCAGGGCAGACCCTGCTGGTACCGGCGTGCTGGAAGCAAAAACAATAGCGTAAGCTGCAGCAGGCTATTTTCATTTTTTATAAAAAATGGGTAAGCATTTGTCCGCAATCTCACCTGATGTTAAGTGACGATACAGACGATGAAGGAACATGCTTGCCCAAATAATACCTATTCACTCTCGCCTTGAAAAGGCCCAGGTTATAACGTTCCGGAAACAGATCCGCAAGCAGAGAGTTCCACTCTTTAGCAGTTCGCATTAAAAATGTAGAAGCGAAGCGCTTTGTGCGAATTTGCGGGATGTCTACGATATAAGGGTGGAATCCCAACCGGCGTCTCATGCACCGGAGATGGAATGGTGACGAAGGTATCAGGTTGTGGAGAGATTGTGCACACTCCCCGAAATGTATCCTGTAGAATACCGACACTCAAGCTACTTTGCGACGGTGTTCGAGGCTCTGCAACTTTGCGTCAATAATCGCCCTATCAGCGATGAGTTTCTTGGGGCGCTTCTTAATCGAGTCCAGGGCTGCCAGCTGGTAATTGGCAAATCCGTCCCATAAGTAACAGCAATACTCCATGCAGGAACGGACTTGAGCTTGGTATAGTTGTAAAAGCTGGACTGGTGTGAAGTATCGCCTGAGTCGCCTGACCTTTGAGAGAATTCCGAGCCTTTTTGCTGCAGTCGTGGCCAAAGACTCAATATATTGTCCAAAGTTCAGGTCAGATGAAAGGTTCATGCCAAGAAGCTCAAGATAGTCGGAAATAGGTAGGTACTTTCGCTATTTCGAGGTGCGTGGGGTAATGCCGTCAGTTAGAGACCTACAGCTAGTACGATAGCAGAGCAAGAATTTTGGCAAAATCATAGACGTTTTCGTAGCAACATCGTGGACGTTTATAGAATGGGCGCTAACCTCTGACGAAATTACCCCACGTCGAAATACATAATTTGATACGTAGGTACAACATACAATACATACATAACACTGTACAAACTGAATGATTAAAAATATATAGAAGTTAGCTTACCCAGTTGTAATGAAATTGACCCAGAACTGTCTTGTGACATTCTTCACCTTTTCAAGGACTTCAGGACGTACTCCTTCGGGATCTGACCAGATCTTAAGATCCATGACAGCCACCGTTTGGGCACAATGATTGGCACCCGACACGTTCTTGGCACCTTCTGGCATGGGAGGCATTCCCAGAGGGAAAGAAAACTGATACAGGTAGATATTGGTGTTGCCTGCTTCTACTTGCAATAGTACGGATCTCAGTATCGGATATGCAAACAAAATATCAGTGAAATAATCTATATACCCCTGAATCGTATCGCCACTAACCGGCTGACCGTCAAAGTAAAAGTCATATATTTCCTTTGCTACGTTTTCTTTTTCTACATCATCTGTAAAGTGCAAATCACGCGGCAGGTAATCTGAAAATTTCGAGTTCATTCCGTCCTTAAAAGTATTGTAGTCAAACGATATTCGAAACATGCCTTCCATGTTGCCAAATCCGTATAACATTGGCACTTTATTATAATTGCCGCTCTTTAAAATGCTATCGGGATTGTCGGTAAGGAACCTTTCAACTCCAGTATCTCTTTCCACGCACGGTGTGAACATTAAATCGTTATCCTTCCTGACAAATCGTTCGTTAGTACCGTTCGTCAAAACATCGTATGAAGCAGTTTTATAGAACAGTTCCAAATCCCAAAAGTCGTCAACGTTTTGGAAGTTCTGTTCCTTTGCAAATTCTTTGGCGTTTTGAAGAGGATCTATCTGCACTGACCACGTTGCAGGGCTACCTCCACTGTCGGGTATTACTCTGTGGAAAAGGTCTTCTGCCATTGGTGATAGACATAATAGTTCAGCAGATGAAGCTCCAGCGCTGGATCCATGGATCGTGATATCATTAGGGTTACCACCGAAGCTAGCAATATTTCTTTTGACCCAGCGAAGTGCGGCCACTTGGTCCTTCACGCCGGCATTGCCAGGTATATCCGGTGTGCCCATAGATAAAAATCCATGTACACCGAATCGGTAATTGAATGTAACGTAAATCACGTTTCCGCTACGAGCCACGGTTTTTGGCGAATACATTTCTCCGTAGCCCGTCTGGTAACCTCCTGGGTGGATATAAAATACTACAGGGAGATTTGTTTTGTTTGTATCCGGCACATAAACGTTAGCAATAAGGCAGTCCTCCTGGACGATTTTGGTCAAGTCACTGTTAGGCTGTGGACATATTATGCCTTTATCGATAGCTGGATAAGGTACTGTCCATTCCGGCGGCGGAAGAGGTGCCTAAAACATGTAAAATGTTACGTAAACGAGGCCATGTAAAATGTTACGTAAACGAGGCTCTAAATCAATCTAAGGAAACATTGCGCAGCTGCTACTATATCCAAAAAATCGCTCCATCTGGACCTTTTTGGGTAACGAAACAGCTGGTTATATAGTGTGGAACTTAGCGTCCTGGACTTTGCACACGGAGCTAGGAAAGTGAAAATCGCTTTGGCGCCACCCGCATTTTTGATCAGTAGGTGGAATATACAAGTAAATTCGTGTCTGTTTTCAGATTTCTAGCTCGATGTACAAAGCAAAGGCTCCTTTCTGTCGCTAACCTCCCCACTGATCACCTATATGCATGGGCCTTCTAACACTTAATACAACGTGAATAAAGCAACATTTAGAGTAAACAACAAACCAAACCTTAAACTTGTTCTGGCCAGTGGGAGCCTTCGCATAAGGAATACCGTAGAAAATAAACAGATCTGGTTTCCGGTTAGGATCTATGGTCCTAAATCCTACTACAGGACCCTGAGTTAAATTCACTACGCGAGATACTTCTACATCGGTTGCTTGTGGATATCGATAAAATGTCAATAAACATAATACACTTCTCAACCACATCTTGAATACCTACGTTATACTATTATACGCTGAGAAAATCGTCTGTTTTATATAAAATTCCATCTATTCAACTCATTGTATACTATTTGATCTGTTGTTTTATTCATGTTGTGTGTATCAATGTAAAGCTACATGAATATCAATGTAAAGGACACTATGACTATGACACAGACATACCTGTGTCAATATGGTTGAGAAAACATAAACTGGAAAACAATTTGCTACAATTTTACAAAAGAAATGGCGTGTTTGATCATTAAGTAAGAAACTATATATACAGCATGGCCATTGATCTATCTTATTATTTTATAGAGACAAACATCTTATACCTATACGAGCAAGAATTGTATGTAAATATAAATATTTTCGGGATCTCGGAAACGGCTCCAACGATTTTGACAAAATTTCGTAAATAGGGGTTTTCTATCTGATCTAATAAATAGGTTTCATTTTCCAAAAATCGTTGCTTTACACTTTTGAAAATTATTTTAAAATTAACAACGACATCTGTTGGTGAGTAAGACAGTGTAACCGAGTTTGTAAGTTGTTTTGAAACTAACGCATACAAAACAAAAACCGAGCGCGCTCGGTTCACCAGCTGGTTGAGTATGAGGTCCAATTTTATCAATAAGTTCGTTCGTTTCTCTGTCTGTCTGTCGTGGAATTCACTAACTCCTTCTAAACCACTCAACAGATTATCATGCGATTTTTGAAAAACTTGGAATATATTTTCCACCGCAGGCTGAATTTAAACCAGCGACCTTCGCCATCTGTACTGGCAACGCCTCTACCAACTCTGCTACAGCGGCTCACTCCAAACCCGCGAATGTTGTGCATCTTGACCACTAACGCGTGGTAGAGGCGTCGCCTATACAGGGAGTAACGGAAAGCCCCTTACAAGCGGAAAGTGGCAGAATGTACTGGTGAAATTGAACCTTTAGCGTGGTTCGTAATCTGCAAATTCACTAATTTTATAAAGTAACATTTTCAAAAAATGAGTAACAGTTCCCGAGACGCGTTACTTGCCCATCACTAAAGTGGCCCCTCTCAACCCTCACTTGCAAAGAGTCATACCACCTCCTAAAAGATATGCTGTCCCGGTGATGCTTTACATTGAAGTTTATCAAAAGCATTGGCAACATACGCAACACTAAAAAGCAGCAATGCATATTGTCTTTCCACTCTTTGTTTATGTTTTCCTAGTGTTTTCTCACTAAGAAATGGCAATTTAACTGAAATTTTTAGTAGTAGGTATAACCATTTCACGAGCTCTTTTTCACTATGTTTTCCTAGTTGATTTCTAGTAAAGATCCAAAGTAAAATAGCACACATCAATCGATTCAACAACAGACTTTGTATGACTTTCTTTACACAACATGACAAACGTTGTCAAACGTCGTGCAATCGTGCCATGTCTGTCATCAATCACATCACCTACGAAGATTGGTAGTCAAACCATAGTCAAACCAAAAAGATCCATGCAAGATCCAAGATCTTTTTGAGGAAATGTTGATTGCATTTCTGCTTTCCTATTAACTATTCCTAACATTCGCCTTCACATTTTCCCGAGACATTTATTTTCTGAAGAAGCGAGTCGCCAGTACTGTACTAGGATTCCATATTCTTCAAGGTATTCTTCGAAAGATTAACAGTGTCATTTTAGCAAAAAGGATGAATGCATGCAAATTTTAGCAAAGAGATGATAGATATGGATGAAAATAAAAATTACCCATTGATAATTGTCATTGTTACGTTTGACGTTTTTGTGAAGTTTATGGAAATTAAATAATACAAAACTAAAATTAAATACAATTTCTCATTTCGTCTGCTAATTTTTTTATTAAAAAACGTTCTGTTGCCTTTTGTAAGCACGCACGCACGCACGTGTGCATTTTTCGCCATTGATTTGACAACAACAAGAAGCTGCTTTGTCCTGTTGTTTGTTCCACACAAGAAGGAAAAGAAGACTTGGAACTGGAACTTGGACTTGGAAGAGAAGACAAGGAAGCATGCTAAAGCTGTTCAGATTGTGCATTTCTTGAAAATCCGTGTACAGTGTACAGTAGTTACGTCGAAAGATATCATTCATCAATAAGGAGACAACTTTTTGAATTCTTGAATAAATATTAAGGTTCATAGCTTTTTTTATTTACTTTCTTGTGTAGTTAAAGGTGCAAGTTCGTCATCGCGGTAGATTACAGCCACACACGGCCGACAACATGCGAAAAACGGGGGCGTTTGATGCGACAATAAGTCGTAGTCTTTGCTTTCAGTCATTTGCAGTAGTTCCATTGTCATACCTACGACTGTTGTTTCATCGGCTTACAAGAGTCATAATTCGTCGGCGATGATGAACAAAATTTCACCCTGAAGGTAGTGTGTTTGTTCATCAAGAACAGTCGCATAACATATCTCTTGCCATTGACTTCGACCACGCGAGTTATTCGAAAGTTGTTAACCACTTGCATCTTAAGCATAAAGGGTGCCACACACCGGGCCCGTATGCGTGGCGTGTGATGACGTGCACGTCACGCATAGGGGCCCGGTGTGTGGCGCCCTTTAGAACGCCAAAAATGTGCGCGCGTTTGAATGCGCGGCATCGGAGGTGTATTGACAGTTTGTGTTGTGACCTACCAGGCTCGCATAAATAAAGAAAGCTCATCCAAACTGTCCAAACACTTTATTTGAGGTATTGACAGTTTTGCGTTGAAACCTACCAGGCTCACATAAAATGTCGAAGCTAGTCTAAACACTTTATTTGAGGGCTTTGAGGACATCGTGAGGGCATTGATTTCGTTAGTGATGGGAACGATCAAATTTGTACTACCTAAGAATACTAGGTTACAAATGTTATTTTTAGGTTTTAAAAAATTTGCGTTTTAGGGCCGCCGCCGACAGAGTGGACACTTTTCCGCGCGCCGTCGCGCGACTCTAACAGAGAAATCGGAAAATGAACCGTACGCAACTGACGTAACGGCGATAATGGCCGGCGGCGGAAAAAGTCCGAGCGCCATTTGTTCGCGCGGCGCCGCGCGAATTCGCGCGACTCCGCGCGGCGCCTCTTGAGTGCGCTTGCGTCCGCCGGGCGGCCCAAGGTCGCAAGCGGACATTCTCCCGGTGTTGCCATCACAATAGAAATAAAAAAGATAATGTTTCTCAAAGAAAAGTGTCGATTACTAAAATAAATCAAAATAAAAAATATCTAAACATTGTTTTGAATAAATATTTATAATATAAGTACCTAAAACCTTGGTGTTTATTGGGTCGTTAGGGTTTATTACGTGGGTCGTTCATGTTTGATGGGTCGTAAGGGTTTATTACGTGGGTCGTTGGTGTTTATTGGGGCGTAAGGGTTTATTACGTGGGTCGTTGATGTTTGATGGGTCGTAATGGTTATTTATGTGGGTCGTTGGTGTTTGTTGGGTCGTTAGGGTTTATTACGTGGGTTGTTGGTGTTTGTTGGGTCGTAAGGGTTTATTACGTGGGTCGTTGGTTTTTATTGAGGCTTAAGGGTTTATTACTTGGGTCGTTGGTGTTTGTTGGGTCGTAAGAGTTTATTACGTGGGACGTTGGTTTTTGTTGGGTCGTAAGGGTTATTACGTGGGTCGTTGTTGTTTAATGGGGCGTAAGAGTTTAATACGTGGCTCGTTGGTGTTTGATGGGTCGTAAGGGTTTATTACATGGGTCGTTGATGTTTGATGGGTCGTGAGGGCTTATTACGTGGGTCGTTGGTGTTTGTTGGGTCGTAAGGGTTTATTACGTGGGTCGTTGATGTTTGATGGGTCGTTAGGGTACCGTACGTGGGTCGTTGATGTTTGTTGGGTCGTAAGGGTTTCTTACGTGGGTCGTTGGTGTTTGATGGGTCGTATGAGTTTATTTTGTGGGTCGTTGATGTTTATTGGGTTGTAAGGGTTTATTACGTGGGTCGTTGGTGTATTTTGGGTTGTAAGGGTTTCTTACGTGGGTCGTTGGTGTTTGATGGGTCGTATGAGTTTATTTTGTGGGTCGTTGATGTTTATTGGGTTGTAAGGGTTTATTACGTGGGTCGTTGGTGTATTTTGGGTTGTAAGGGTTTATAACGTGGGTCGTTGGTGATTGATGGGTCGTAAGGGCTTATTACGTGGGTCGTTGATGTTTGATGGGTCGTAAGGGCTTATTACGTGGGTCGTTAATGTTTGATGGGTCGTAAGGGTTTATTACGTGGGTCGTTGGTGTATTTGGGGTCTTAAGGGTTTATAACGTGGGTCGTTGGTGTTTGATGGGTCGTATGGGTTTATTACGTGGGTCGTTGATGTTTGATGGGTCGTAAGGGTATCTTACGTTGGTCGTTGATGTTTAATGGGTCGTAAGGATATCTTACGTGGGTCGTTGATGTTTGATGGGTCGTAAGGGCTTATTACGTGGGTCGTTGATGTATGACGGGTCGTAAGGGTTTATTACGTGGGTCGTTGATGTTTGTTGGGTCGTAAGGGTTTCTTACGTGGGTCGTTGGTGTTTGATGGGTCGTAAGGGTATCTTACGTAGATCGTTTGTGTTTGTTGGGTCGTAAGGGTTTATTACGTGGGTCGTTGGCGTTTGTTGGGTCGTAAGGGTTTATTACGTGGGTCGTTGATGTTTGTTGGGTCGTAAGGGTTTCCTACGTGGGTCGTTGGTGTTTGATGGGTCGTATGAGTTTATTTTGTGGGTCGTTGATGTTTATTGGGTTGTAAGGGTTTATTACGTGGGTCGTTGGTGTATTTTGGGTTGTAAGGGTTTATAACGTGGGTCGTTGGTGTTTGATGGGTCGTAAGGGCTTATTACGTGGGTCGTTGATGTTTGATGGGTCGTAAGGGCTTATTACGTGGGTCGTTAATGTTTGATGGGTCGTAAGGGTTTATAACGTGGGTCGTTGGTGTTTGATGGGTCGTAAGGGCTTATTACGTGGGTCGTTGATGTTTGATGGGTCGTAAGGGCTTATTACGTGGGTCGTTAATGTTTGATGGGTCGTAAGGGTTTATTACGTAGGTCGTAGGTTTATTTTGGGTCTTAAGGGTTTATAACGTGGGTCGTTGATGTTTGATGGGTCGTATGGGTTTATTACGTGGGTCGTTGATGTTTGATGGGTCGTAAGGATATCTTACGTGGGTCGTTGATGTTTGATGGGTCATAAGGGCTTATTACGTGGGTCGTTGATGTTTGACGGGTCGTAAGGGTTTATTACGTGGGTCGTTGATGTTTGTTGGGTCGTAAGGGTTTCTTGCGTGGGTCGTTGGTGTTTGATGGGTCGTAAGGGTATCTTACGTAGATCGTTGGTGTTTGTTGGGTCGTAAGGGTTTATTACGTGGGTCGTTGATGTTTGATGGGTCGTATGACGTTATTTTGTGGGTCGTTGATGTTTATTGGGTTGTAAGGGTTTATTACGTGGGTCGTTGGTTTTTGATGGGTCGTAAGGGTCTATTACGTGGGTCGTTGCTGTTTGATGGGTCGTAAGGGTTTATTACGTGGGTCGTTGCTGTTTGATGGGTCGTAAGGGTTTATTACGTGGGTCGTTGATGTTTGATGGGTCGTAAGGGTTTCTTACGTGGGTCGTTACGTAATAAACCCTAACGACCCATCAAATACCAACGACCCACGTAATTCTTACGACCCATCAAACATCAACACCCCCCTTACGACCCATTAAAAATCAACGACCCATGTAATAAACCCTTACGACCCATCAAACATCAATGACCCAAGAAACCCTTACGACCTATCAATCACCACAGATCCACTTAATTAACCCTTACGACCCATCAAACATCAACGACCCCTTACGACCCATCTAACATCAACGACCCACGTAATAAGCCCTTACGACCCAACAAATACCAACGACCCACGTAATTA
The DNA here is from genome assembly GCA_024500475.1 of Phthorimaea operculella. Classification (NCBI taxonomy): domain Eukaryota; kingdom Metazoa; phylum Arthropoda; class Insecta; order Lepidoptera; family Gelechiidae; genus Phthorimaea; species Phthorimaea operculella. The sequence goes on along the minus strand of JANFCV010000007.1, from coordinate 5,225,140 downwards.
CGACCCATCAAACATCAACTACCTACGTAATAAACCCTTACGACCCATCAAACACCAACGACCACGTAATTAACCCTTACGACCCATCAAACATCAACGACCCACGTAATAAACCCTTACGACCCATCAAACATCAACTACCCACGTAATTAACCCTTACGACCCATCAAACATCAACGACCCACGTAATAAACCCTTACGACCCATCAAACATCAACGACAAACGTAATAAACCCTTACGACCCATCAAACACCAACGACCCACGTAAGTAACCCTTACGACCTATCAAACATCAACGACCCACGTAATAAACCCTTACGACCCAACAAATACCAACGACCCACGTAATAAACCCTTACGACCCATCAAACATCAACGACCCACATAAAAAACCCTTACGACCCATTAATAGGGCATGGATACCGGTATTCGGTAATACCGAAAAACCGGTAATACCGGCTTTTTTTGGCGATTTTTAATACCGGTATTGAAATTCGGCTAACCGGTATTTCGGTATTTATTAAAATTCAATATAATGATATTGATTATGCTTTTTATTCTTACTTTTCGGGCAATATTTAATGTATAGTATCAAAATGATATTAGGTGCGCTGGTTCAGGTACCTAATTCATATAACTGCCACATTCTGATCCTTTCCTATTTGTATTTTCAAATTGCGCAGGATTTAGTACCAGAAATGTGAAGATACACAAAGTTTTACTATAAATTGGCCTTAGGACGATCGTGTCGTATCTAAGAGTACACCAACATTGAGCCACTCATCCGTAACTGCATCAAACATAATCATTGGCAAAGAAAACACAAATTATAGGCGTAGTAGGCTGGGTTCGGCCGCCGCCTTAAAAATAAAAGATGTCTCAGCTCAATCTCATATCCCACGAAACTTGAATAGAGACCAGAATTTTCATCTAATGCGTCTAGCTCACGCTTAATTCAATCTTATTAGCCAGAAAGATAGACAACCATTGCTGAGAAGGAAACTTAATTTGAGCACGTCTGATTAGTGGAAGATGATGATTATATGCTTTTAGGTCCGTTATTTCGCTCTGGCTGTATTGTTTGTGATGTTATCCTGTAGTAGATAGTAAACCTTTTCACCTTCCAAACTTTTGACTAACTACACACAGTAGGACTCCTTTGGACTTAAAGAACAAACAATACACTAAGCAATTTTAACTTGTACCACACCTCATCATTCCATAAATTTCATTATACAGAGTAATGCTTTAAATATATTTCACTCAGAAAATGTTATTAAAATTCAATGTTTATAAAAATTCATTTCCGGAAGAAAAAATTTTTTTCATACGGTAAAGTAAGAATACCGAAAAAATACCGAAATTCCGGTATACCAGTTTTGTAAATTCGAATACCGAAAAAATACCGGTATTGAAAAATTGCCAATACCGCCATGCCCTACCCATTAAACATCAACGATGCATGTAATAAACCATTACGACCCATCAAACATCAATGACCCACGTAAGAAACCCTTACGACCTATCAAACACCAACGATCCACTTAATTAACCCTTACGACCCATCAAACATCAACGACCCACGTAATAAACCCTTACGACCCATCTAACATCAACGACCCACGTAATAAGCCCTTACGACCCAACAAATACCAACGACCCACGTAATAAACCCTTACGACCCATCAAACATCAACGACCTACGTAATAAACCCTTACGACCCATCAAACACCAACGACCCACGTAATAAACCCTTACGACCCATCAAACATCAACGACCCACGTAATAAACCCTTACGACCCATCAAACATCAACGACCCACGTAATTAACCCTAACGACCCATCAAACATCAACGACCCACGTAATAAACCCTTACGACCCATCAAACATCAACGACAAACGTAATAAACCCTTACGACCCATCAAACACCAGCGACCCACGTAATTAACCCTTACGACCCATCAAACATCAACGACCCACGTAATAAACTCTTACGACCCATCAATCATCAACGACCCACGTAATAAGCCCTTACGACCCAACAAATACCAACGACCCACGTAATAAACCCTTACGACCCATCAAACATCAACGACCCACGTAATAAACCCTTACGACCCAACAAATACCAACGACCCACGTAATAAACCCTTACGACCCATCAAACATCAACGACCCACGTAATGATTCCAGATATTTTTAATAGATTGCCAGTAGAAGTGAAAAATCTTAATGTTTCCCAAGATGTTCTAAAAACCAAAATTAAAAAGTTTCTATTAGACTTGTAACATACATGATTTCGATTTTGTTATTTAGTAACTCATAATAAGTTTATAAGGATTGTTTTAAGCGCAGAAACTCGTGCCCCCGATAAACTTCTCCGAAGTTTGGGAGTGATATGTATAAATTTGTCATATGCTTCCTTGTAAAAGAATAAATAAATTAAAAAAAAAAACCCTTACGACCCATCAAACACCAACGACCCACGTAATTAACCCTTACGACCCATCAAACATCAACGACCCAAACAAATACCCTTACGACCCATCAAACATCAGCGACCCGCGTAAGATACCCTTACGATCCAACAAACACCAACAACCCACGTAATTAACCTTTACGACCCAACAAACACCAACGACCCATGTAAGAAACTCTAACGACCCAACAAACACCAACGACCCACGTAATAAACCCTTACGACCCATCAAACATCAACGACCCACGTAATAAACCCTTACGATCCAACAAACACCAACAACCCACGTAATGAACCTTTACGACCCAACAAACACCAACGACCCATGTAAGAAACTCTAACGACCCAACAAACACCAACGACCCACGTAATAAACCCTTACGACCCATCAAACATCAACGACCCACGTAATAAACCCTTACGATCCAACAAACACCAACAACCCACGTAATGAACCTTTACGACCCAACAAACACCAACGACCCATATAAGAAACTCTAACGACCCAACAAACACCAACGACCCACGTAATAAACCCTTACGACCCATCAAACATCAACGACCCACGTAATAAACCCTTACGACCTAACAAATACCAACGACCCATACAAATAACCCATACGATCCATCAGACACCAACGAGCCACACAAATGACCATTTTTTTTTCAAACGTGGCAAAAATTAGTTCAGTGACAATCGTAACGTAATGTTCTTTAATTTTTAATAGGTTGGATTCATCTGAACCACCCAATTTATTTTTAATAAGATTAGCGGGCAACACTGTCTAGCGAACCGGCGGACGCACGCGCCACGTGGCGACGCCGCGCGGAAGAATGCCGCTTGGTGTGCTCCGCGACCAAGAGGCGTCGCGCGAAAAGTGTCGCCGGCGTCCGGTCTATGTGCGCCGGCCCTTACGGGGTGATACTCCACACAAAGGTTTCTTATCACCAGTATGTTTTGCCACTTTCGGCTTGTAAGGGGGTTTCCGTTACACCCTGTATACCTATAGTCCGACAGGTTCGTGCGCGACCTTCCTGCGGGGTACAGACGGTGGAGGGGCGAGTAAGCACGTCATTTTAATATGACGTGCGGCGCGGATGCGCGCGTTTCCCTTCCCCGCTACACCTCCCGCTACCCGCTGACATCTCCCCTCCCAACGTCTGTCACCCCTAGGGAGGGTCGCGCACGAACTTGCCGGACTATAACACGGAAAGTGTTTTAAATGTGGGCATTTAGATTATAATGCGGTTTTTTGTAATAAGGCCGCTATAGAGGTTTTCTCGAAGCCCATACAATTTTCCCTGCCAGACCTCTCGGAGCGTCATTTTGCGAAAAACATGGGGATGTTTGAATATTTTTTACAGTGATATTATGAATAAAAATAAATATATTTTTCTGCAATTAGATTAAGTACATCTTCTTAAATAACATATATTTTTTTTAAATCTTTACTACTGTTATTTTTTCATACAGAAGCCGTTATAATGGCGCATTATTTTGCAAAAAATCGTATATAAAAACGTGGTATTATTCTATATTTCTGAATAAAATTGTAAAATGTTTACTGTAAACTTTGTTCTCAAATATATACTCTATTTTTTTGTATAATTGATATTTTTTTACAGTGAACCAAAACTCTAAAACTCACGCTTGATTTGAGGTCTTTTCCTGAATTTTGGTTTTGTCGCTTTAGATTTTGCTGTTTGTAACAGGTTTAAAACTAAAATGTTAATATTTACATTGTACATTTTGTAGATGAAGATATGCTTGATTAAATGTATAAGTAACATATTATTTTTACATAACGGTTTTCGAGAAACTCACATGTTTATAAAGCCAATATTTGCAAATTTGCTAGAAAAAATTGAATGCGCTCTTAAAGAGGAATGTATGCCTAACACATGTCGAGAATATGCCTTTTTCCCCACGGGAAAGAAAATTAGTTGCAGCAAGTGAAACCGCTAACAGGCCGCTAGATTTTCATATTTCAAGCATTTTTATTGAATTTTTGCTTTCCGGAACAAAATGTTTTGACTCATTAACTTCAGATGATTTTCTTGTTCAATTAATTGCAGTTTTTATTTTTATAAAGAATCGTTTATCCTCATCAAATATTTGATAAGAGGATTTAGCCAGAAATTTAAATAGATATTAACCAGTTCGGAGAACCTTGCAAAAGTGAGGGTGGGTATACACTTACTATTTGAATGTCGTTAATTTTTCCCTACCATCATGATCAGATCACCATCAGAATTCGTGATCGTAAGTGATACGTTTACTTACCTACTTCCGGCCGGACATACTTAATACAAAAATAGGCCTCTCCAGCTTAGTCGTACTTAGGGAGTAACAGAAAGGGTATTACAAGCCGAAAGGAGGTAAAGGTACTCATGAAACTGAACAATTTTCCCCATGGAACATGGGTAGAAATATGAAAAAAAAATTTGGAGTTTCATTTAAAAACTACAATAAAATTACAAAAAATCATAATATAACAATTTCTGAAAATAAAATCGCTGAAGTGAACGATATTAATTTCTTGGGTTTGAACGTAGATGAGCACATGAATTGGAAGGCACATATTAATAAAGTTAACAAAAAACTTGCGAGTCAGTGTTATGCATTGGGCATACTTTCCAATGTTACATCTAAAGAAACTGCCAAAAGTGCTTACTACGGTAATGTGTACCCAATATTGTCTTACGGTGTAATATTTTGGGGAAATTCGGTAAATGTAGAATCTACTTTTATACTGCAGAAAAGATGTGTACGAGCACTATGTGGTATTTATAGCATTGAATCCTTAAGGGGCACTTTTAGGAGGGAAGGTCTATTAACACTAACCGGAATTTACATATTGGAAACATGCTTGTTTATTAGAAACAATATGACCTACTTTGTCAAAATGTCAGCGGTGAAGCACAATGTCAGATCCAGGTATCTTCATAATCTTTTTGTCCCTCGGGCTCAGGGAGCTATTATGTATAAAAGTATAATGGTTACTGGATTGAAGGTATACAATCATTTGCCAGCTTCTTTAAAATCGTTGGACGGTAATTTGTTTAAAACAAGGTTAAAAACATTTTTAATTAATGAAGAATATTATGAATTAAGAGAATTTCTTAATAAATCATTTACATAAAAAATATGTAACACTTACATAGAATTTAACTATGCTGAGTAATATTTTTAACACTTACATAAATTGATTGAACTATGTTTAATGTCATTTTTTTAACTATTTGATTATTGTACACCTAAATAGGTAAACTGTTAAAACTATTTTGTGTATGTAAGATCCTTGTACCAACACAGTTAACAATAAATATTTTCTGATTCTGATTCTGATACAAAATCGCCGATCAGCTGACTGATTTAATATGGGAGGTCCAAATTTTTTTTTCATATTTCGACCTATGTTCCATGGGGAAAGATGTTCAGTTTCATGAGTACCTTCACCTCCTTTCGGCTTGTAATACCCTTTCTGTTACTCCCTATTAGACCGCGATTTCAACTTTCATTCTGTCAATTTTCGTAATTTTCACTTTGGCCTAATGAAGCTGGCTTGAGATGGTTGTCTAGAGTCTAGACTAAGCTTTATACTCACTAAAATTATACAGAACCGTGCGAACAAGATCATCAGGCAAAGATTATTCAATTGCTTATGTTTGTATTATGTACTAAAGATAATGTCTAGGTACTACCTTAATCATAATCATCGTAGTTTATTGATAATAATTAAGTTATATATATCTTGATTTATTTGTATTAGCCGTTTTTTTTAATCGGTGTTCAACGATGGAGGTTCCCAAAAAGCTGCCCGGTATGTATTTCGTACGTAGTATGATTAGGTTTCTCTACCTGCGATTAATTTGATAAAGATCGGGGCTTCGGCGTTAATCGGAGGTACCAACTTTCCTTCACAGGGTAGCTAGATATGCTTATAAAAATGTTAAAAATCTCGGGTGGCCAACTTAGAGTAGTAGCTTTTAGAAAGAAATGGTAACTTTTCAAAGATGGCAGCTGTATGCCAACATACATTAAAACTTGAGGGTACACATTTTCCTTTACATTGCAGTTAGATATACTTAGAAGGATTTATGAAAACTATAATGGCCATCTCAAAGTAGTAGCTTTTATAAATGGCGGCCAATCAAAGATGGCGTTTGTGGAGTTTTAGAAAATCGAACGTATCTCAAGAATTACTGAACCGAATCCATCAAATTATTATTTTTCTGCGTCGTAGGCAGTCGCACTACCATTGCGTGCAGCAGCTGATACACATTGAACTACCAATTTTTGTGATTTTGTCGATCCAATTACGTATACCCGACAACCAACCAACCAACAATTTGCGTTAGCCCTGCGCTGTGGGCCCCTTTAGCTAGAATACCTAACTAACTAAGTATTAAAAAATGCATCAAAACCCGTTGCCTGGCTTAGGAGATAGGCGGTGTCTAATTGTCTATTACAGACAGAAAGACAAACTCGAAACACGATTTGTTTTTATTATAAGAGAGATAGTTTATTTTTGTTTCTAACTTTCAAACCCACTAAATATCAATTGTTACAAGTATTTTAATGTTTGTTTTTTTTGCACTTAAGGTGGATCGGTTTTCCATACAAAAGTTAAATGGAGTTATGTCTTTAAATGAGATAAGAATATGAATATAGCATTTCCGCAAAATAAAACAAATAATTTTTTAACCATCAGATTTCTCTGTAAAAACCGTATCGCCACTTTATGAACATAGATGGAGCTACTGCTGCAATAAACACGTTTAATTTTTTTGTGGAGAAAATACTTAATATTTCTTTACCATAAGCAGTTTTGCGGCAAATTTACGTGTGCCTTCATCATTTCATATAAAGATTTTTGATAAAATTGTTGTTTAGGTCAAGCTTAACTCGGTTGAAGTTCAGATTTTCGTTTGTATGACGTAACGATGCGCCTTAACTTAGTCTGTCGTGTGGTGCCGCCGCCTTAGAATAGCATCACTCTGTTTCTACCCGTGGGTGTAGTAAAAGGCAAATAAGGGATGGATTCAGGGAATGGGCAGCAGCGTTCCCTCCCTGTGAATATCTGCAACAACTCGCACTGCGCTCGCCAATCCGCCTGCCAAGCGTGGTTTCCTGCAGCGGAAATGTTGTAGCTGTATTAGTAGTACCTAGTAGTAGTAGTAGTAGTACCACAGTTTTCGAATATTTATTTTGTTGATCATATTCATCAGTGTGTCTGTAGTGAGTGTTGAAATCGGCGTATTTTAGATAATAATAAAACCTAAGGTACCAGAGGTATTCAAATGAAACTTTATTTGTTTATTAAGGTTCCCATTGGCAATTTAACCCGCGAATTTTAAAGATTAAAAACAAAACGTCGAAACACTTCGAGAAAAGGTAGGTGCTCTTATGTTTCGCTTGGCTCGTCTTGGCAAGGGCACGACCGTACCCTCAAATTGAAAATAATCCAGAATATTGCTGCAAAAGTACCGATTGGTTCAAAATGACAAGTTAACGGTCATTTTCCTTCGTTTATTTTTTATGAAAGTTTCATTTTGTTTCTTTTACTTACTTTAATCAGTTTCTTTTTGCAAGTATCGGATTTAGCATTTTTTAACCTAAACCTTGATATCATTGGCCTACATAATAAGCCCTAAATTCCGTCCATGTTGATTCATACCTACTAGGGTCCACGTACCAGTCCTAAACCAACTTAACCCGGGTGGACACGATAAGAGTTCGGATCGAGTCACCGGACCTCGGACCGAGTCAATGGACCTCGTACCAGGTCACTGGATCTCGGACCAAGGTACACCGAACTAACTCTTATCGTGTCAACTTGGCTTAAGGAAAGTAGGTAGGTCATTCACTCAGGTGCTGTACAGTATTGCGGCATTTGACTTGCTTCAAATGACTGATATAGCCGCAAGGCGTGTGTGAGAATGTGGTGTCGTTCAACTTATATCGTTATAGAGTTATCGACTATCGTCACATCAATGTAAAGTTATAATGATTTTGTGTTACGATTTATGACGAATGGAGAAAATAAGACTTGTTTGAATTAATTTAAACCTGAAGCCATAGTAAAAACGGTGGTCATGACTGAAGTCAGTGTTTAATCGAGCAAAACGTAAAAAATTACACCCGTTGGTAGCTTGCTGCTGGGTTCCTGCTATCTTACATATCTATTGGTTCATTTTATGGGGAGGTACTATGAAGCTGGCGCAAATAAGATGTATTTTAACTGGTTTTCCGAGTTAGGGTCTTCGAAAACTGTGAACCTTATCACCCAGACAAAACACCTAAAAATGAAGAAATAATTGTATCATTCTACACGATAACAATACCTAAGTGCCCCGCTTACCTAATTTGTGATACCACTGCCAACTGCTAGGTATATGATATGATAGATAACAAACAAATACATATATAGGTAATTATGAACCTGTAATATTTCATATGTTGTAGAGGTGGGGGTTTACGACTGGTGCCTGGTTTGCAACCGGTACGAGGACCTTACTCGAATTACTACATCTGCTATCGGTGATAGTAGGTATAATTATTGATAGCGATTTCAGTAACTCATTTTATAAAAATATTTTGTTCAATATGGAGGCCCAAAATTTACTGTCAGAATCTAGAGGTAAGATTTTACACCTGTTAGGTTCTAAATTTTAGATTTAAAATGTCAAACAGGTCAAAAGTAAGTACCTACTAGGCTTGTAAGGTTCCGTAATCCAACTCAGTCACAGGAACATCAACTATGCGGAATGAGCGAGTATTGAAGGTACTTCTTAAACTACTAATCAAAAATGGAAATGGAGTCTAGCGTGCACACCCCTCCCTTATCACCTTTTACCGCCCTCCTGACATTAAGTTCATAATTTGTGATCAGCCTTGTGATCGTGTGATGGATGACTCTGTAATTTTGTCTTAACTGGCGTCTCGTTTGTTCGGTAGTGAATCATTGACGATACTATATAATTAAGATAACACTTTATAACTCCCTATATTTCCTCATGCCGTTTCTACTGTACATTAATTGTTACCCAGTTTACACAACAAAATTTACTCTTTTCCAAAAGAATTTAGGTATACAGAGAGGTGTCAGAAAAATAGTGCAAAACCTCATGTAGAACATTTTTTTTAGCTCTTCTGGAAAGCACAGAAAGTTGTACTATTAAGATTTGATTTTATTAAAATTGGGATAAACTAAACTTATTTTTGCCACTTCTCAGAGAGTGGTCCTGTTTATTAGATAATCAAAAATCTCCAAGCCGAACGTATTTATCTAGAATCGAAACTTATCCAATCATCTTATTCCGGTTTATCAGGTAGGCAATCCGTCTACATAATATCATAAACTACTTATTCTTAAAGTCCTAACATAAGAAACGAATTACTCATCACATTTCCAGGAAAAAAAATCTTTATCATATTATTTAACCAAGTTTTCAGTTCATATAAACATATGTTATCAGAGTAACATAGACTTTAAAAAGAGCTTGGCTTGGTAACATTACTTACATACAAGTGCAAAGTAGAGTAAGATGTTAGTTAGGTTGTTCTTGCAAAATCGGATAAAAACACTTAGGCCGTTGTACTATATAGGGCAATATAACAAAATTAAATAAAAACATTTCTAAACTGAAGTATTCTTTGAGCAACACATTCTACCGTCGATAGAAGTACCAAATCATAGATGTGCCCAATATTTTCGTAACGCTGACAACTTTTTATAGATCTGCTGCGAAAACTAAATAAATTGGCCAAATTAATATATGTAGTAAGGTGCCTTAAGTACGTATACGTCTTTGAACCTACGCGAGCGAAACCATATTAAGGCAACTAGTCAGAGTTATGTTTTGACTTGGAAAATGTGATAACTGGGTTATTCCATTTGCTTACACTAGATCATATGTACAGTTGGTGTGCTCATACCTAATCCAGATAGCGACTTCAGAAAACAATAATTTATACTTAGTCAAAAACAGCTAACATCGTGATAGTTTTACGCTTTAGCTCAGCCTAGATTCCTCCGCGTGAATTAAATAAAAATAGTACCTACAACTATAACAGTAAGCACAAAAATAACCAACAGACCCCAGGATTTATAAAATGGATTTGCAAGGTAGTTACGTAAGTGGGTAGGTAACCACACATTTCTATGCTAATTTGGCACAACACGCTCTGCCTACTCCGCAAGGGAATAAGGCGTGATGTGTGTGTGTGTGTGTGAAAGTAGCGCCGGTGACAGAGAAAATGAGAGGGTATCGTTTATCTTGGTATGGGCATGTAATGAGGAGAGATGAAGAGCATGTAACAAAGAAAGTAATGAACATGAATGTGGATGGACGCAGAAGAAGAGGAAGGCCTAAAAAACTTTGGATGGATTGTATAAAAGACGATATGAAAAATAATGGCGTAAGTGAGGATTTGACTGGTGATAGAGATGAATGGAAGAAAAAGACATGTTGAGCCGACCCCAAATAAATTGGGATAAGGGCAGGCAGATGATGATGTGTGTGTGTGTGTACATCGTAGCACCTACAATAAACCCTGTCTGCTCACCGATTACCCGCGCGACTATTTTTCTCGCTATTCTGATCTATGAGGAGCACCGGAGCTAAAAAGCCGCACTGAAAAATCTGTGAATTGATACAAACTCGAATCAGAATCGCGCCGGCTGATAATAAATTATTATTATACATATTAAAATAACACGAGTCTTTAATATGAACTACAGTTTATGATGACTCTTTAATTCATCATTGATGGATGAGCAAACATCTCAACATCGACCTTATCTCTACTGGTTGTTCAGACAGCTTCAACCGACGAATCTTATAGCTTAATTACTAACTGAAAATAAATGGTTTCTTTACACTTGCAGTTCGTCAACGGATACGAAAATGGCTACGAGCATCGGAGTTCAACGTGATGCGTTTCCGCGATGTCGCTTTGGGCACAATCTTCGCGTTGACCATGGCTGACGTCGCCTTCTACTTCCACATGCGCCGCAGCATCACACACGGCCTGCTGCCATGGTACAGCTTAGGTAACCGTTTTCGAGAGTCCAGTCAAAAAGAATCGTGACCATAGTCTCACAACTTTTTTCGACCTGATACAGGACATTTCACAACTTTTTTCTGTTTTCAGACATCCTCATCATATCAATGGGCTTGTTTGAAGCGACCATGGCAGGCTTCTGGTCCTGGTTTGGCCGGTTCAAGATCAAGGTGCTAACGTACTCCTGTTTACTAATCACGTTAGTTTCTATGATTTTGTGGATACTTCCTGCTGTCCCTATAAAGGAAGGGTCAGGTTAGTACCTACTAAATAGTTACATAATTATTACTATTTGTCCGAGTCGTTGATATATTTAAAAAAGCTGTTACCAGAACGTCTTATATATTATAAATTTTCATATCCAGAATTCTGCAGTGGTATCCCAGGAGTATCGGTTTGGTTCAAAGGCATGAGCACGGCTGGGGCACTTACTCTGACGTTTTTAATATTCGCGGCTGCTATAAACGTCTTCGCCAGGTCGGCTGTCTGGAACCACAGCCTCGTCATCATGCAGGAGGTCGACCCAGGCAAACTGAGTATACATCATGGTAAGTGCGACTCACAAAATAGGTGTGTGCTACTGTCGGCCATACATAGCTTGTTAGAAGAGATGAATAAAACAACAGAAGAATATCTCCAATTATTCAAACCTGAGTTCGAATTTACAAAAGTTTTAGAGCACATAACTGGACAACGACTAGGAATACTTAAGTAAATATAAAATATAAAATCTGTCAAGATAAACAACATTATAGAGCATTTTATAAGGACTAACATTATAGAGCATTTCATAAGGTTTCACTGTAGTAAAATGAAATTTCGTTCAGCCCCTTGTTCCGTTATATAAGCAGAACACCAAAAATTTGGACCTTCTTTGTGTTTTCCCCACGAACAAAGTTCCGTCGTTGAATTGATGGTCCAGGATTTTCCAACCAGGAGACCTAATACACATTTGACCACTCTATATACCTATAAGTAAGTAGTTCAAATGTTTTGTTTGAGTACGTACGAATGTTTTCCCCTTTTAGGCACGCTGATCACGGCGCGGGTCCTGGGTTTGATGTTTTTCCCGAGGGTGGTGGATGAGTTCGGCGCCCTGTGGACGATGTGGATCGGGATCTTCGTCTCGGGGCTGATCAACGGCTTCCAGTTCTGGAGGCTGCCGGAGCCAGTTCCGAAGGACAAGGATCGCCACTTGGAATGTGTACAGGCAGCTGGTAAGTGTAAACCCTTTGAATATTCCAAGGGCTGTCGCATATACTATAGGGTTAAATTTTACTAGAGGCTAGTGATAATGATTAACCTGATTAACTTTCCCTATGGAGCACGGTTCGAAATTATTATTATTATTATCTTAGCCTAGAGTGTCCCACTGCTGGGCAAAGGCCTCCCCTCGGTTCGAAATATAAAAATATAATTTGGACCTGCTCAATGATATTATATTATGTAGGTTCTAGACCTGCTATACAAAATTGCCCATCAGATGATTTAGATTATAAATAATACTTGTGTTTAAGATGATATTAACAAGATATTAATCAAAAAGGTGTAAATGAAAATTTGACGGGTGATAGAGATAAGAAAGACATTTTGCGCTGACCCCAAATAAGTTGGGATAAGGGCAGGCAGATGATGATCTTCTCATTTTTTACAGAGACGGATCTTTTGCCCTCTTCGGTGGTGGTTGGTCAAATTATAGCAGTCGGCTTCCTGGTGTCCTCGCTCTGGGGCTACATGTGGCATCTTAAGGACATCCAGAAGGTGAGCTTGACAGATAGCTGACAAGGTTCCGATTCTGGCGTAAGAATAACTTGGCTGATTTTAACTGTAATTTTCCTAAAATTTGAAAATAAGTGGAGGCAGAAAATATACTTACATAACTACTCCAATGTTTATCCCAAGCTCTTTTTTTTGTTTTTGTAATGGACAGCAATTTGAATAAAATAATTATTTTGCTTGTTGAATTTTAGATGTCATTCTACATGGTGGAGGATCGTCGCTTTATCACCAACATGTCGGAGATTCTCTATTTAGGTGTGATTGTAGCAGCTGTAGCGGTAAGTTCTATATACCGTGCCGTATACGGTTAAACGTTTGTAATAATGTCCTACCAACAAAGCATAACCTTACCCGTAAGCGATAAAGTCGTGATTTTGGGTGTGTATGTTTTATTTTCCTTGTTTTAAAGTTGCTTGTGTGGCGAAAGTATTTTGTTTCATAATATTACCTAATTTAGCTCTGCGAAAATTTACATTAATTAATGCTGCACATTGCTTGCGAAATCTAATAATTTGATTTTGTTATTAGGATTTATTCATAAAAGATAATGATAGACAAATAAGAAAGACGGCGCGCAGGGTGATACGCCGGACTGATCTTTAATCTGAAATATTTTTTGCTGACAGGTTACCGCATTGAAATCCACTAAAAGGGCGCCTAAGTTCAGGAAGGATTCAGCAATTATGGTCGCCGCGATGTTGAGTGTGTTCGTGGCGGTGCTGTACGTCGTGCAGACGATGGTGCTGGTGTGCGAGCCCGGCCAAGTCGCGGGGGTGAGCCCGCTACAGCAGTACTCGCAGCCTGCCTGCAGCTCGCAGTGCGGGTAAGGAAGGCGTTGGTTCACACAAAACTCGCTCAGTGGCGTAGCGTGCCTGTATAAAGTACAGTTTTAGGGGATCTAGGAAGTGTAACGATTTCTCTCAAGAAAGCACAAAAATGTTTTAGTTTCGAGCGTGGGGCAAAATAGGGTGCAATAATCTTAAAGCAACTGACCTTAAGCATGTCTAAGACAAAAAGCCAGATGCTTCGGCATTTAGTAGGTTCAGCAATCTCGGAACAAGAGAAAGAGACCCAAAGCCGGCTATGCCGAAATATAGTGGGTCCAGCAACTACGGCGCAAGTGACTCAAGCAAGGCAAGCTATGCCGGCATATAGTGGGTGCAGCAGTAGGTAATGTCGGCATAAGTAACCGCCTTAAAGTGGATGTAGCAATCTTGGCGCAAGCTCTACAAAGGCCGCCTAGAGATCTAGAGCCTAGGGTCCTTCAAATCCTTCCTTCAAAGCCTTGTATAATCTATACAGTACGACAAGGCCCCTGTTTAGCTTACTTGGTTCAACGTCGTAAAAAAAATCCCTGTTGTGTCCAGAACAGTACTTACTTCCTAAACTCATAATATTTGAATATGTTTTCAGATGTGCCGTGCCATACAGTGAGTTCAACCCGGTGTGTATAACCGACACCATGACCACGTATCTGTCACCTTGCCACGCGGGATGCCAAGGCAGCGAGAAAATAGGAGGGTTCACGTAAGTATAGATATCTCCTTTTTAAGGGTTTCGAGTAGATCCTAAGGGTGGCCCCAAAGAATAACTTGATATCTAGTGTTTTCGTTGCAAAAAATATGTTGCGTATTTATGCTCTCGAACTTTTATAGACACCATTGACACTATTGAACCTGGATAAGGTCTTCGTTCGTAATAACCTGGATAAGATCAAAGAGAATTCAACAGAGTATGCTTGGTTTTATTAGTTTTCAGCAATGAGGAATTGTCCTGGGCCACGTTTTTGAGGAAATATATAGATGGCGCGCTCCATGACCATGTAGATATATGACGATGGAGAGCGCCATCTATATTTTTCTTTTCTATAATGTAGCTCTGGACAGTCCACCTCATTGAACTTTTTTCTCTGTTACAGCGTGTACAGAAACTGCACGTGCGCGCCGGGCACGGGCGCGCGTCGTGCGGCGGTCGGCGCGTGCAGCGCGGTGCAGTGCGCCTCCGATTACACCCTGCACAAGGCCCTTACCATCGTCATCGTCCTGTGCACTGGTGAGGAAACTACAAGTAACCCATAGCCCGTAACAAGCTCAACAAGGCTCTGCTAGACATGGGCCTTTCCCTATCGGGTGGGGTCTACAGAAACTGCACGTGCGCGCCGGGCACGGGCGCGCGTCGTGCGGCGGTCGGCGCGTGCAGCGCGGTGCAGTGCGCCTCCGATTACACCCTGCACAAGGCCCTTACCATCGTCATCGTCCTGTGCACTGGTGAGGAAACAACAAGTAACCTATAGAGAAAAGAAGCCCGTCGTGTCAAGGGACTGGCATGATGACGTCACTGGTCTGTGATGTAACCCATAATAGCCACAACAAGCCACTGCTAGACATGGGCCTTCCCTTATGGGGGGGTGTACAGTAACTGCTCGTGCGCGACGGGCGCGAGAGCGCGTCGTGCGGCAGTCGGCGCGTGCAGCGCGGTGCAGTGCGCTTCCGACTACACCCTGCACAAGGCACTCACCATCGTCATCGTCCTGTGCACTGGTGAGGAAACAACAAGTAACCTATAGAGAAAAGAAGCCCGTCGTGTCAAGGGACTGGCATGATGAAGTCACTGGTCTGTGATGTAACCCATACCCCATTTAACAGCCTCAACAAGTCACTGCTGGACATGGGCCTTCTCCTATCGGGGGGTGATGCCATACTTACCACGCTTGGCAGGCGGATTGGCGAGCGCAGTGCAAGATGTTGCATTTACATTTAAAAAAAAAACTGAGTTCCTGACACACTTTTTCAACAATTTTGTGTGGGAAGTCTAATAATTTTATCATTTTTCGGAGCAACTTTCTATGTCAAGTTGTTTAGTTTTGAGACTAGAACATGTCATGAAAAAAAATATTGACTGTATCGAACTTTTATAGAGATGAAAACGCATCAGCAAAATGTGCTGCTAGTGTATCAAGAATGATAATAATAATAATTTCATAATTTTCTTGTACTTGTTTTCAGTGGTGTCGCTGCAGGCTCACCTGGTGATGTTGGTGAAGTCAGTGCGACGGCAATACCAGAGCTTCGTAATCGGTTCCGTCACCTCCGTCACCCTCGTCATGACCTTCGGCTGCGGCCACCTCGTGTACTCCGCGATAAGAGGTAATCATCATAGATACAATAGGTATGTGTCCTAATGGAGACCCTCTGACCTGGTGATACCAGACCTTCGTGGTCGGCTCGGTCACCTCCGTCACCCTCGTGATGACCTTCGGCTGCGGTCACCTCGTGTACTCCGCGATTAGAGGTAGGTGTCCTACTGGAGACCCACTTTGTGACCTTGCGATACCAGACCGTGGTCGGTTCGGTCACCTCAGTTGCTGTTTTATGTCATGAAATGAACCTTGCTACAACAAAAAATTAGCCTATACTGGCCAATATTATAGAGTTAATTACAATAGATAACACTTAATATTTCAATTTAATACTGGAAATGGCTGGCGTCACAAGTCCTCTAAAGACTGAACGCGATAATTCAAATCTTAACCTGAATACCCGTTAAAAATCGGAGCAGTGGTCTTGGAGATGGCAACATTTGTTCACACAAACCCAAGCACATGCTCACACCCCGAACGCTTTTACCGTCTCCGTACCGACCTAATTATTTAATCATTATGTATTCCGAAAGTTGAAGACGAATGTAAATCCAATGTGTGATGATATAATATTTTGTCCTCAGCGGCGACCTGCACGTGGTTCGAGGGCGGCCGGTGTTTGCTGCACTCTCCAGTCTTCCTACAGGCTCTGGGCGGCGTCAGCGGCGGCTCGGCGTCCGTCTCAGCCCTCATCAGTATCGCCATATGGGTGGGCATAAAGCGCGCCGCAAGAAACAAACCCTCGGAGGACATAGACCTGACTAGTAATAACTAAGTAGATAACAAGAAACGACTGATTATGGCAAAACGTGAACCTAATTATGAGGCGGCCCTACCGCTCACGGAAAAATCACGTACCTATTGGAATTGAAATAAAAATGCATCTCTCAAGGCAAAAAGCTCTTTTTCCAGGTAAACTGGGCTTAATGCTTAGGCCGACGTAAGTTATCTGCTTCAAAACATTTTGAAAATGGCATTGCTTTGGGTCTGAGTATAACATAAATCTAATCGGATAAGGGATATGTAAGTAATTTTAAAAGTCTTGCAATATGCTGCAGGCAGGCAGCTGTAACTAACATTAATCAGTGCCTTGATGCGATATGCTCCATGATTAGGGTTTCTCAGCGGGAATTCCCGGGAAATTAGGCCTTAGTCGGGACGGGAATAAAAGGGTCGAATTCCCGGGAAGTCGGGAAATAAAGTATAAACCATAAAATTATTATTTTGACGGTATTTTCGGTACTAATTAGTGTAAATTATTACAAAAAAATAAACTTGATTAGCCCTTTTTACTTTTACATTCTTTTACTTTCGAAAAAGAACCTTTCTAGTTCCTGTTTAATTGTTTGTCTAGATAAGTCAATCGCAAAATTTAACCGCGGAGGTTGTGTCAGTGCTGCCCTTATTCCATGAATGTTGTGTAGTGATTCAAATTCAAATTCAAATTCAATAATTTATTTCTTTGTAGGAATGTACAAGATTCTCTTAAAGAAAGTCATATTCTAATACAATCTTAAAAAAGAGAAAATTTCTAATGCAAAATTTTCTCTTTTTTATAACAATTTGAGTTCCTACTCTAAACGCGGCTCAGGCAGGATAAAAAGATTAAATGGAATAACATTCTGTCAAAATTTTAAAAGGAGTTACATTTGTATGGTTAGCCGGACCCCTGGACAGGAAAACCGCCCAAAACCTGCCCAGAAGTGCACCTATTCTAAAATCTACAATATTCTTAGGCCCTAAGCTACCTAGCTAACTTAGAAAATAAATTAATAGAATAGCCAAAAACGGCTCACAAAATAAAAATAAAAATTACAGTAGATTATTCTAACTGTTTTGTCTTTAAAATGTACTTTAAACATTTGAGCAATTAAATAACATAGCAAAAAAAGAAAAAATAGTAGATTTACAGTAAATGTAAAAAATACATGTCAAAAAAATAATAAAATTAAAGAATAATATGAAAATGTCAAATTTAACCACCATACATGTCAATTTACATATCATAAAAGTAAAGGTAAGTATATCCACTAAAATATATGTCATGTTTATTTTTAAATAATGCCTATCTCTTGCATTGCGTTGGAGCAACTGTTGCTACTGACCAGACATCTTTATCTTTCAAATAATGTTCTGTCTTATAATACGCTTTCGAACATAAAGTATTCTTTACTTTAAGTTTAAATTGCCTCTCATTTAACTTTAGAATTTCCTCTGGAATTTTATTATAGTAGCGTATACAGTTACCCATATATGATTTACTGATCTTACTTAATCTGGTTTGTGGCGGTACAATTTTATTTTTAATTCTCGTATTACGACAATGAATATCTGAGTTTCTTAAATATGAACTGGAATTCTTGCGCACATACATTATATTATCAAATATGTACTGCGAGGAAGCGTAAGAATGCCAATTTCTTTAAACAATTCTCTTAGGGATTCATGACTTCGCAGTTTATATATTGCTCTTATTGCCCTTTTCTGTAACACAAAGATAGTTTTTATGTTAGCGGCTTGACCCCATAACAAAAGTCCGTAGGACATTATGCTGTGAAAGTAACTAAAATATACAAGCCTGGCCGTAGCAACATCAGTCAATTGCCGAATTTTTCGAACAGCGTAAGCCGCAGAGCTAAGTTTACTAGCCAGTGCTAGTATATGTGGATCCCATTGAACTGTTGCGTCGAGTGTAATCCCCAAGAAAACTGTTTCAGTAACATAATCAAGCTTTTCATTCTTAAGAACAACATCGTGTTTAATACTTTTACATTAGGCAAAGAGAATTTAATACATTTAGTTTTTAGAATTCAGTACTAAATTGTTTGACGTAAACCATTTATTAACCTGATCTAGTGCGCCGTTTACTTCGTCAATATTTACAGCCTTTCTATCCACTTTAAATATTAAAGAAGTATCATCAGCAAAAGCACTATCTTGGCTTGATTCTGTACCATGAAGGGCAAGTCGTTTATGTACACTAAAAATAGGAACGGTCCTAATATTGATCCTTGCGGTACACCAATTTTGACAGTAGAACCCAGTGACTTCACACCATTTATCTGCACTCTCTGCGTCCTACCTCCGAGATAAGATTGAACCAAATCAAGTGCTTTTCCTCTTATACCGTAATGGTCCAGTTTCAACAACAGTGTCTCATGATCAACGCAATCAAACGCCTTGGACAAATCGCAGAACACCCCTATGACATCCTGCGACTCCTCCCAAGCACCATAAATATGTTGCAGGAGCTTAACAGCAGCGTCGGTTGTCGAGCGCCCTTTCGTAAAACCGAATTGTTGATCATGGAGTAATTTATTGAGATTGAAATGTAGGAGCATTTGATTAAGTATAATTTTCTCAAAAACTTTGCTCAAAACTGGTAGTACAGATACTGGCCTAAAGTTACTGGGATCGGTTTTATCGCCAGCTTTAAAAAGAGGTATAATTTTACTGTGCTTCATGAGATCAGGAAATACGCCATGATCAATGCAAGCATTAAATATACAGGCTAAGTATGGTGCTAATGTATCTATTAAGGAACTACATAGTCTTACTGACATGCCCCATATATCCTCTGTAGTTTTTATTTTTATTTCTTTAAAAGTTTTTAATATTACATTTGCATTAATGTACCTAAACTCAAATACATTATTACAAGTCTGAACATTCGTTTTAAGAAGATTTGACGCGATGATAGGCGAAGAGTTAAGTGACTCAGTAGTTTTAAATGGGATGTTACTGAAAAAACTTTCAAACTCATTAGCTACATCAGCGTCTGCAGTAACAATTCCCTTAGCAGTCTTTAACGAATGAGATTTTTCAATAGATTTAGTTCGACCAGTCTCTGAATTAACAACTTTCCAAACAGTTTTAATAACATTTTCAGCAGAGTATATTTTATTTTTAGTGAAAATTGCTTTAGCTTGTATACAAACATTTTTGAATATTTTTGAATAATTTTTAACACGTTCAACGAATGTTTCACTATGATTATAAGACTTTTCATCATAGAGCTCAAATAACTTTTTCCTACTTGTTCGAATACCTACAGTCGCCCAGTCACTGAATTTAAATTTAGGATTAATTGTTAATTTCTTTACCTTGAATTTGGCTTCAAATTCATCACGTATCGTTATAAAAAGCTTCGAATAAAAGTTATTTGGATTATTAGTATCATAGTCTAGAACCGGTAGTTTTCTGATAGTGCAGTATGGAATTTGTCTACTTGGTTGGAGCTTATAATTCTTTTACTAATGACAATCTTTTCAACTTTAGGACGACATGGAAAGAGCACGGATTGCCCATTGTGGTCTGATTTACAACAATTTACGATTTCCTGGTCTGAATAGACACAATCACAGTAGATATTGTCTAAACAAGAAGCTGTGGTTGCAGTTATTCGAGAAGGTTCTTTAAATATGTTGTCTAGATTAAACGACTTAAACAAACTGATAAAACGACTTCTAAAAGCAACATTTTCTAATAAGTTTATATTGAAATCTCCACAGACAATATGAAATTTATTCTTTGATTTTAATAATATCTTTAAAACATCTTCCATGACGAGTTCAAACCTCTCATAGTTACTATTTTTAGGTGGTCTGTATACGCACACTATAATATGTTTCTCCAACTCAACGCATGAAAGTTCACACACACATTCAACCGAAAGTCCAACAATATCTTTCCGCTCTTTAGCTTTAATATTTTTATTAACAAGAATAAATGTCCCCCCGCGAATAGTGGACTCTCGATTGAAGGCACTGACTATTTCATAATTTTCGTAATTAATGAGCATTTCATAATCCTTTAACCAATGCTCCGAAATACAAAGAAGGTCACATTTTCTTGCCTCCAGGAACAACTCAATCTCAAGCTCCTTGCCGGGAAAGCCCTGAATATTCTGATGAATAACACTAAGCGGCTTTCCCTTTGTCGTTTTGTTTAGTTTAAATGTTGGGATTTGTTATTCCTGGATGCAAGAGGGCTAAGTCCAATATCTTCCGAAATACAATGTATTACCGGGTCAGAAATATTCATAGCTAACATATTAGCTAGATGTTTACGGTAAAAAAGAGATAAGTACATTGTACTGTTCGTCATGATAAAATTATTATCTAAATTAATGTCCACTGTGTATAACTTGTCACTATGACTACATGTCAATTTATACAACATGGTATTAAAATTATAAATTCGACTATTATATTCATCTTGTCCCTTAATATACGGTAATGTGCCTATAATACAGTTATGGACATTTAGGGTGGCGCACGAGTTAATAAAATTAGTCAAGTTCTGCTTGTCGACCCCACTACTATGACTTAGTAATAACACAACTGTGGTGTTTTTTGAATAGGTATAGCTAATAGCTTGATATATCAGCCTTATCAACGAATGTAAGTGCCCAATATTATGAAAACCTAATGGTGTACTGGTTGATTACATGACTGATTGATGGAATGAATAGCAAATTAACATGAATAACTGTATTATTTTACATTTGTTTAATTATAGTTTAAAATCTCAGTGATTTGATTATATATATGTGTGTGTGTCTGTGGTTTATTCCAATTATTGTAGCTTATAAAGCATATTTTTAGTTAACTTACGAAGAAAGGCTAATCCCACCAAAAACATTCTATATAAAACTAGCCAAGTCTCGATGGAGACTCTCCTGTTTATCTCTCAAAAGTGATGAAATCTAGACAAAGTCATACCAAGTCTAAGGTTCCTTGATGCTATTGCTTTATTATTATCGTTAAAGTTATATGACCGGCCGTTGAACATTCTTTATATATGTTTGTGGATACAAGTCAACGGCCAGTCGTATAACTTAAACTATAATAATAAAGGAATAGCTTCAAGGAACCTTAGACTTGCCATGACTTTTTCTAGATTTCATTACCTTTTAGAGACAAACAGGAGAGTCTCCATCGAGACTTGGCTAGTTTTTCACAGAATGTTTTTGGTAGGATATCACTTATTTTTGTAGAAGCGTCCCATCAAGCTGGACAGCTTTTGTTTTGAAGACATATCTGTATCTCCTATGATTTACCCGGGCTCTTAGTGGTGTGCCTGGTGGTCTACATCAGGTTTTCCAAACCTTTGATTATCCTAGTGTTTATAGTTTTCCCTTTATAAGGCGATTAAACCCTAACCCGTACCAAATGATGACGAAAATTTCTGCATTCTAGTCTTATCCAAATGTTCTTAAATAGTGGCCTATAATAATATGCTTCGAAATGGTTCCAGTAAAGGATGGTATGGCAGTGTTTGCTTTGCGCTTGACTTTGGCGGGGGCACTACCATGCCCCCAAATTATAATTTAACTATATATTTTGCTGATTTGGATATTTTGTTTAATTTTAAAATCATTTTCATACTTTTTAAAGAAGAAAATCAAATTCCCGACTTCCCGGGAATTCCCGGGAAATCGAGCTCGGGAGTTTTGGTGTCCGGGAATGAAAAATGACCGGGAAATGAGAAACCCTATCCATGATAGAAAATCTCAATTAAAATGGGAAACCTAGTCGAAAATAAAATAAAATAAAGTGAGTATCAACTTAGAACTAAATATAGGTAGGTAGATATATAAGCAAATTAGCAAATCGTTTTTACTTAAGTTAATACTAATATTAACTGTAGGTATAGGTACTTAGCACAGTATTTTTAATTAAGTGTTACTTTTATCAAAAAGATTAATGGTGCTAAATAAAAATGTTTTGTTTGATCTTTTTATAAAAAATTCCAGCTTTTAAGTCGGAAATTCGTATTTCGCCGATGCGTAAACGGTACCTATCGATAGATTTGAAACATGCTAAACTAACTTCGCAGTGCCAAAAATCCTAGAATTTTAGTGACCCAGCGGAAATACCTTGCCGGTAGGTGATAAGGAAAAACTTTTCCCAGAGAACTTGGATAAAAAAAAAGAAATGTTTCTTAGGAAAAGTTCTGCGAGGACCATTCCAATTTTTGGAAAAAATGGTTTGTTGAATTAAAATTGGTTAATCAGCTAAAACCTATTAGTATTAACGCTCCAGAATTAAAAGAGGAATATCGTACTATAAAGAACTAAAGAAAAATAGTAGTAATTGTTACATAAAAATTGAAACAAAGTTTTTAATTTTTGCTGTTTTTGTGATTATTTTTATCAAGACCTATCACAGGGATGGCGAACCAATGGCACGCGTGCCATTGCTGGCACGCGACGAAATATTTTCGGCACATCACTGATTAAGAGTTTAAAGAAAAAAGTATAAAATATAAGTAAAGATGCCAATAATAAAATTTTAGAAACATGGAATGCATTGCCAGAAACATATAATTGTTTAAAGGAGCTGGCTCATGCTATTCTAACTATATTTTCATCAACATATGCCTGCGAGTCATTGTTTTCAGAGATGAATAACATCAAAGACTCTCTTAGAAATTGACTGACTGACGAATCAAGTTCAGCATGCATCGTAACATCGTACAACCCCAATATAAGTCAATTTTTGTACAATCTGCAACAGAAGTCGCACTAATTTTTTATTGCTCTTGTAATTGAATCATTGCACAATAGGCACATGTATTTTTGGTAAAAAAGAGCTTTGAGTTGATATTGTTTTGTGGCATTATTTTTCTACTGATCAGAAAGTCAAAAATATTTGATGGCACAGCTGCAACATCATTAAATACTATTCCAGAAAATTGGCACGTATATGCATAAAGGTTCGCCATCCCTGACCTATCAAGACACATCAATCAAACCTAAAAACAATAGTATTAGCTCTAGAGCATTTCTTTGAGTACGACGTAAATTTTTTCTTTCACAGTAAAGGGCTTAAAAACTGAATCGAACGTACCCCTTTCTTGCATTTTCTCTCGAATCCCGGCCTTAAATATTTTGATTTTATTTTACACTTCCCGTAAAAAAAATCGAAACACCTCGGTTTTTCTTGTTTTTGGCCGAATTAAACACCAAAAAGTATTGTTTGCATTAAAAAAATATATAACTGTGTAGCTGGCATTTTGTCTTTTTAGTGTGTATAAAAAAAATCAAAATTCAAAATTGGAACCCCACCTGTTTGTTCTGTAAAATTAAATGAGATGAATGACTGAGACACGTTTGCAGTTTGCGCCTTTTAACGATTCATAACATTTTTAACATTAAAGTTTAGAGCTTGTCTTATCTTATCTTAAAACTTTTGTTTTTTCAATTGTTTACTGTGACTATGGATTGCCTGAAAAAAGTTAGATTTTATTTGAATCATGGGTATTTTGCCCGTAGAAGCCGCCCAAGTGGTGACATTGCCAAATTTTGGACTTGGTCTTCGTTTTGTGGCTGAATGTTTGCATTTAAGCCTCACCTCTGTTCATAAAGCTTACAAACGCTGTCAGAAGACTGGTCTGTTTACGCGACGTTCAGAATCTGTCGGAAATCGGGTCAGTTCTGACCGACATGATCGAATTAATGTTATGAGTTCTTTGCAAAATTGACGCCTTAGCGCTTTTCAACTGCGGCAAAAGCTATCAAATGTACAAAAGGTGGCTGAAAGCGGTTGTACAATCAGAAGAAGGTTAAAGGAACGTAGACTGGTACTGCAATAGCCAGGAAACTGGCCCAAATCAACTGGAGACACGATGACAAAATCTGCCATGCCGTCGGCGTTGATTCCTAACCAAACCGTTCACGAACTGTCACCATTATTGACCTTTTTATCAATGCAGCATTGAGTAAAGCATTTTTAATCCCTTCTGTAAACCATAGTGCTTCCGTAGTTACCATTCAGCGTAATTCTACACTCAGCAGAAAAGAGGAATTTGATCCACTGTGTATATTACCAGTTTAGGTGCTCACTAGCAAAGTTAAGGCGCGCTATATAATTGTCTTCAGTTGATTTGGGCCTGTTTCCTGGCTATTGCGGTACCAGTCTACGTTGCTTCAACCTTCTTCTGATTGTAGAACCACTTTCAGCCACCTTTTATACATTTGATAGCTTTTGCCGCGGTTGAAAAGCCCTAAGGCGTCGATTTTGCAAAGAACTCATGACATTAATTCGATTATGTCGGTCAGAACTGACCCGATTTCCGACAGACTCTGAACGTTGCGTAAACAGACCAGTCTTCTGATAGCGTTTGTAAGCTTTATGAACAGAGGTCAGGCTTAAATGCAAACATTCAGCCACAAAACGATGACCAAGTCCAAAATTTGGCAATATCACCATTTTGGCGGCTTCTATGGGCAAAATACCCATGATTCAGATAAAATCTAACTTTTTTCAGGCGGTCCAAAGTCACAGTAAACAATTAAAAAAACAATTTTTTTAAGATAAGATAAGACAAGCTCTAAATTTTAATGTTGAAAATGTTATGAATCTTTAAAAGGCGCAAACTGCAAACGTGTCACAGTCATTCATCTCATTTACAGAACAAACAGGTGGGGGCTCCAATTTCGAATTTTGATTTTTTTTATACACACTGAAAGGACAGAACTGCCAGCTACACAGTCATGTAACTTTTTTAATGCAAACAATACTTTTTAGTGTTTAATTCGGCCAAAAACAAGAAAAACCGAGGTGTTTCGATTTTTATGATGGGAAGTGTATTACAACACTAATTTTTTACCCAGCAAAATAGTCGTAAAAATTTTCAAGTTCCGGATTTTTAAGGGGTCTTGAAAGCTTGCTTGCTTTATTGGCGTCCCAATGTAAACGTTTCTTTTTATTTTGACTAAGTTTATGCATACTATTTGGTTCATCTTCCTTTAACCCTTCCTTTTCTTCGGCTTGGGACACATCGCGCTTGTCCTTCTTTGTTGACCTAAAAAAAGGATTGTGCAGGATTTTTCAAATGTTTGATTTTACTATGGGCAGTATGTTCCAACTCTACGAACAGTCCTGACCAGTAGGTACTAATGGTTTAGCACATACAGGGTGGAAGATACAGTGACATTAAGAGACTTTAAATTCCACAAACTGAGAGGTATCCGAATCACCCCCATTAGGTTTAGCGATTTTTGTAGTTTCAGAGTAATTCAACTCAAGAAGTTGTATGAGAAAAAGTTGATTGCCTGGTTTTTTTTTTTGCGGGAAAGTGGTATGGTAATGTAAGTCATATTTAAAATTATTAGTCGGCAAACGAGTCGTTTTTGTTGACTACTTATGATGTCAATTGATGCCCTAACCAAACGACAGCGGTAGATATACGTTTGGTACGTGGGTAGCGGCACATAATCGCTTATAAATTTTATACCCATCGGTATTCCGGTATCCACGCTTCCAGCGAATACAACTGCGGTTTAAATAGGGTCTTGTCTCGAGGGTGTAACAAATAAAGTATTAAATTACTACAAATCATCCTGTATGTAACAAGCACAGCAAATTCCAAACTGGGCAGTGCACTGGGAGACTATCTTCTAAGAATTAGTAGTACGATAAAACTTACAAGAAAATAATACAGGGCGAGAACTTATCGACGGAGTGAAGTAAGTGTTGACGGAATTTTTCAAATTTCTTTTCTTCATTCTCCTCCTGATTCAGCTCTTCCACAAAAGCTTTGAAGTCTGCGTAATATGCTCTTGGATTATCGAGCATCTCTTGTAGGATTCTATTTTTCCCTTGCTCTTCTATAGATTCCTCTTCCGAAGAAAAAGCTACAAAAACTGTTGCAAAAAACAAAAAAGACAGTGGCCGTAACATTACCGTAAACTATTTTAAATTTTAATTTGAGTTACCAATGTGTGCAAATGCAATGCAGTATTCTTAAATGTGTTTACCTACTGCATTGAATACACAAAGAAAAAATAAACGGGCTTTGCCAGATAGTAGGCAGTTAGCCAGGTAGGTACCCACAAATCAATTCGTAATCAATATCCATAGACTTAGCTTTTGATTGGAAAATTCGCTTCGGATCAATAATTAGAAAATAACCATTTCAGTAATTCTGGTTACAAACTGGCAATAACTGTTCTTATTTGATTCTCTTAATCCGCAGCTTAATAAGATAAGTACCATAATTTTAAAGTGACTAGACTTAATATAATTAATTATTTAAACAGCGCCTCTACGAGTATGAAAATAGAAATAGAATGTTATTACCAGTTTTTCTAAAGCATTAATGTAGAAGCTACTGGACTAGCCCCAATAGAGAACGAGGAGAGCTGTAATTTTGATTGTTTGCACGCACGTATCGTGGTGTGGTACGTTATAAGAGAAAGCCTCTTAAGAACGGAAGAGTCTACAGGGTATTGAAAAAAATGTGTCAAATGAAACACAATGTTTACAACAATATTATGCAACAAGTTTATTTTTCACCTAAATGCCTAAACCTAGACACTAAAACATAACATAACATAACTTTTAATTGTATATACTTAACAATAAAATGCTGTCTATTTTCATATCCTACTGCATACAAAAAACTATAAAATGTTACGTGTGATATTTTCAATTTGGTTAAGACTTTTTTTACAAATATACAAGCGTAAGTTTAATAAAAAATAAATTAATAGTTCGAGCAAACAATTATCATGATTGATGGCACAAAGTGGGTAGGCACCACAATATTGGCCTGTTCAAATCTCAGCGGATTCCAGTGGGTTGTGGTAATACCCACGTAGTATTTACATGGCAATACCGCATGGGTATTACCACTACCCGCACACCCAGCGGAATATAACGAGATTTGAACAAACCTTTAGTAACGTACAAAATTTTCATTAAAAACAAGGGGGCACTAAATAAAATGTAAAGTCTAAAATAGCTTACTAAATATACATTTTTTATTCATAGAGCGCAATCCAACTTTATAGTTCACAGATCAGGATATTGCTTCGTATATCCTGATACAATTTCATACAAAAGCGTGGTGGAAAAACAACGGTTACCATATTCTGAATTTTTTGGGTATATTATAAAAGGCGGATTGTACTGTAAAAAATCACCAACTACAGTACAGGTTAAAAATATTCAATATGGGTTAAAAAGCCAGTTTCATATGTTGGTGAGATCGGGCCTCAATTGTAATATTGTGCGGAGATGTAATGTAGTTGCGCAATAATGCAATAATGCAAATAGATGCGCTAATATTGATAGGGTGACCCAATAACTGTAAGATAGCCCTCTCGATATCCGACCCTGGATCACAGCGTAGTTAGTTTAGAAATCTATTGATTCTCAAGCTTTCATAAGATTCAGTTATAAATATAATATGCTCCAAACGAATATTTTATTCGATAGACACATTTTGTGCTTTATTGTCACCATGTTTAGTGGTTATGATATGACTATGTCTATGATGTTAATATATAGACGGTTCGGCGTTGATTACGTCTATTTAAAAATTACAATTGACAAAGTAAAACGATATAAACGAGACTGATTGCTCTTATTTAGTGCTGAGAATACTCTATACACCATTTCTGTAAATATGAGCGTTTGTTGTGCAGGTCACTGCAAAGGTTGTCCGGAAGCAGCGGGTTTGCTCGATCGATTTTTCAGGGATTTTCAATAGGTTTCCCCGACTGAAAGATTATAATTTCAAATATTATTATTTGCAACAAAACAGTATTTATTTTTTAATTTTGTTAAAAGGTCCGATATAAAACTATTCTTCCATAGAAAAAAAATAACGTTTCGGGCCTGTGTCTGTTTGATGTTTACTTTGACGGGTTGTAAATCGTGCTGTAACGCTAATCCGAGCGGTATCCTGATGGATATTTGGGTACTGCAGTATTCAGATGGGTAAAAATTGTAAAGCGATTTGCGTTCCGCTACCCTCGTACCCATCGGGATACCGCTCGGGTTTGAACAGGTCTTAAAGGTGGGTCATTTTGCCACTATGGTATAGCCCTCATCTACCCTGGCACAGCGTGTGTACCAGTAATTTTTTAATCTCACTATTCTCACTTTAAGTTCAAAACCTATGAAACCTTTGGGCGCAGTTTGACTACAATATAAAGATTTCAACTGTACAGTGGGTACAGTAGTGGTCAATATAAGCTACTAGCGGCCCATTAGCTGTTTCACTCGCTACAACACATTTTCCAGCGGGAAAAAGGTATTTTCCCGGTATGTTTTATACTCTTGAATCATTTAACAATTAAAAAAAAAAATGCTTTAAATTTAGGAGGAGTTAGCAAATTATACGACAGACAGACAAAAACGCAAAAAGCGACTTAATTTTATACGGGGGTTATGAATTTCTTCTTTCATAAATCAGGCAACATTATTGTTGACATCTTGCTCAAATGTCATGTATTATGAAACAGACGCAAACAATAATGTTGCCATTTCGGGTACCTACCCTTCTTCTATGAATCAGGTGGTACTATGTATTGATGATAGACGTACCTAGTGGTCGAGAATGCGCAGGTTGCCGGACACGATTTTGTTCTCGAGCAGCGCGCCGGACGGTATGTCGATTCGGTCGCCGTGGTTTGCAATTATTATTACAGTGCCCTGCCGACAAAACCATGTGCTGGATGTACAAGAATAGTAAAGGGATACAAACATAGAGACAACAGGCACTGCTTATTATCTCCTAAAAATTATAGACAATTCCTAAATTATAGAATTTTCTTGTACAAATTTATGGCGTCATAGGCAAAGCGTCCAAAGGCATCATTCATGACTATAGCCGCAGCCGCACACATAAGCGCCACATGACAAACTTGCACCTTTAGTCGCCTTCTACAGGAAAGACTTGGGGTCACGCTATTCGCACGACAAAGTAGCGTAAGTTGTTACCTTGAGCGAGACTCCCCTGCCGAAGGTGACGTCGCCCGACACGGTCAGGTGATCCAGCTCGATCAGGTCGGGGATCGTCGCGAACCGGTTGAGGAACTCCTTCACCTTCGCGAAGTGGTTGTCGCCGAGCTTCACCAGTGGCGTCGACGGGAACATCCTGGAACGTTCACTTCGTTTTTAAGTATTCATCAATCATCATAAATAGTGAAAATTCTTATCTCATCAATCAGAATATATCAGTAACGCACCAAAAAACTTGAAAATGCATTTATAAATAACTTTCCAAAATGCAACTTGAACAAAATCCAAATAAAATGAGAAGAATCGAAAACTTGTCTTCTCTCTTGTCTGCATCTGTCATCTGATGACCAGCATCGTCATCTTGCCAGTCTTGGTCAGCCTTATCATCCAAAAGCTTCACGCACTTGAGTTTACCACCAAGTGGGAAAGAGATCGCCATACAATTGTCACACGGCGGCGAATGCAGCGAGTGGCTGTCTCAATTAACAAGTGGTTACTGTACATACCTTTGCGGAGACATGACTAGCGACCCGTGCGACAGGGAGTAGAGGTTTGACATGACCAGTAGCAAGTCGGACGTCTTCTTCACCGGCAAGAACCGGCTGCGGGGAACGTTCACGCCGATCCCTCCCTCGAAGCACTTCATGGCGGCTCCGACAGCTGTTTCCAACTGGATCACGTTGGTACCATCCGATAAGGACTTGTTGTTGACTATGATTTCCATGTTCAGAGAGCCTTGGTCTACCACACGCTGGATCGCGTCGAGTTTCGCCCACAAGTTGTTCGTGTTGAAGAACTTGAACTGGCTGACTGACTTGAAGTCGTCCACGTGCTCTTTGGGCACTTGAGCTATCTCGAGGAGTCGGAGTTTGTCTTCGTACTGTATCAGCGTGCCTCCTTTTACGTCGGCTCTGGTTTTGTCGGTGACCTACAAAAGAAAGTATAATACAATCACGTGTGTCGCTTCCTAAGAAACAATTTCACGAAGCAACCAAGGCTTGGAACCAAGGTTATCGAATGAGACTTGCAGCTTGCAGCTCTTTGGCGCAAGCTCCATAGAGCAGACGTGAGACATCTGAAAAACAATCATCGTCGGAGGCGTAAGATAGTTGGGGTTGAGCAGTAGGCTGAGGACGTTCAGATCGACGGTGGCGCCCAGGTTGTCGATGTTACTGATGAAGCAGTGCGTGCTTATTTAGCCGGAGTTACTATGGTGGAGCTTGCCCCTTTGACCTAGAACTGACCTCCATGACAAACTCGGTGTTGCTGTTGGAGTTGGGGTTGAGGAGTAGGCTGAGGATGTTCAGGTCGACGGTGGCGCCCAGGTTGTCGATGTTGCTGATGAAGATGTCGATGTTGTCGATGTTGTTGAGGAGTTGCTATGGTGGAGCTTGCCCGTTTGACCTAGAACTGACCTCCATGACAAACTCGGTGTTACTGTTGGAGTTGGGGTTGAGCAGTAGGCTGAGGATGTTCAGGTCGACGGTGGCGCCCAGGTTGTCGATGTTGCTGATGAAGCAGACCGGAGTTGCTATGGTGGAGCTTGCCCCTTTGGCCTAGAACTGACCTCCATGACAAACTCAGTGTTGCTATTGGAGTTGGGGTTGAGCAGTAGGCTGAGGATGTTCAGGTCGACGGTGGCGCCCAGGTTGTCGATGTTGCTGATGAAGCAGTGCGTGCGCCCCTCCTTGACGAACCTCTGCAGCAGACCGGAGTTGCTATGGTGGAGCTTGCGCATTTGACCTAGAACTGACCTCCATGACAAACTCGGTGTTACTATTGGAGTTGGGGTTGAGCAGTAGGCTGAGGATGTTCAGGTCGACGGTGGCGCCCAGGTTGTCGATGTTGCTGATGAAGCAGTGCGTGCTTTTTTAGCCGGAATTACTATGGTGAACCTTGCCCCTTTGACCTAGAACTGACCTTCATGACAAACTCGGTGTTGCTATTGGAGTTGGGGTTGAGGAGTAGACTGAGGATGTTCAGGTCGACGGTGGCGCCCAGGTTGTCGATGTTGCTGATGCAGCAGACCGGAGTTGCTATGGTGGACCTTGCCCCTTTGAGCTAGAACTGACCTTCATGACAAACTCAGTGTTGCTATTGGAGTTGGGGTTGAGCAGTAGGCTGAGGATGTTCAGGTCGACGGTGGCGCCCAGGTTGTCGATGTTGCTGATGAAGCAGTGCGTGCGCCCCTCCTTGATGAACCTCTGCAGCAGACCGGAGTTGCTAAGGTGGAGCTTTTACCTAGAACTGACCTCCATGACAAACTCGGTGTTGCTATTGGAGTTGGGGTTGAGGAGCAGACTGAGGATGTTCAGGACGACGGTGGCGCCCAGGTTGTCGATGTTGCTGATGAAGCAGTGCGTGCTTTTTTAGCCGGAGTTACTATGGTGGACCTTGCCCCTTTGAGCTAGAACTGACCTCCATGACAAACTCGGTGTTGCTGTTGGAGTTGGGGTTGAAGAGCAGACTGAGGATGTTCAGGTCGACGGTAGCGCCCAGGTTGTCGAAGTTGCTGATGAAGCAGACCGGAGCTGCTATGGTGGAGCTTGCCCATTTGACCTAGAACTGACCTCCATGACAAACTCGGTGTTGCTATTAGAGTTAGGGTTGAGGAGTAGGCTGAGGATGTTCAGGTCGACGGTGGCGCCCAGGTTGTCGATGTTGCTGATGCAGCAGACCGGAGTTGCTATGGTGGAGCTTGTCCATTTGACCTAGAACTGACCTCCATGACAAACTCGGTGTTGCTATTGGAGTTGGGGTTGAGGAGTAGGCTGAGGATGTTCAGGTCGACGGTGGCGCCCAGGTTGTCGATGTTGCTGATGAAGCAGTGCGTGCGCCCTTCTTTGATGAACCTCTGCAGCAGGCCGGAGTTGTAGAACGACTCGTAGAAGTCGCCGTGACCTGGCGGGTACCATCTGGTGACAACATGTTTGGTTAAATTCGGGCGGTCCATCTAGTAGTTTGTCTGGAAAAAATGGGTCGATGTGGTTGCGATGAACATGGAGTTTTCAACGTAGAGTAATGGAAGAATAAATTTAATGTCTTTGTTTAAAAAATTAAAAGTCTAGTTTGACTCATACCGTCATGTCATGTGTCGGTAACTGTCATCAGTTCAGTAACCACAGATGAACTTAAATATGTAGACTAGCTACAGATAAGACAGTCACTGAAACCACAAACCAAACGTGGACCACCGTGTCGCTAGCGGCGCACAGTAACCATCGATGTTAACTATAGATCACGCAAAAAGCATAGATGGTAAATATAAACCTTAAGGAAAGTACATCCAAATAGGTATTATGTTTATTGATAGTGCTGTCCATCGAAACATGTATTGCTATCGATTATTAGTGCTGTGCGGTTGTTATCGATAAAACTGCGACATTCTACTGTAGGGTATACTGTATTGATTTTGATTAAATTAATAAGAAAATGTGAATAAAACTTCAGAAAACGGAATTAAATTGTCAGTTTATTAAATTTTCAAAATACATTTATACAAAGTAGTTCAACAAACTTAGGTACCACATTACCATTACCACTTACAAAGAGTTTTATCGGTAGTTTCCATTGCGATTTTTATATGTAATTATTAATTCAACGTACATGATAAAGTAAATTCGGCCTGGCATTTTAGGTAGATGTTTATGCTTGTACAGTGTTCACAAGAAGGGGCGAAGGTTGCACATGAAGATCTGAAATTTGATTATTTTAATAAGCATTAAAATTAGATAGAGGTTAGGCAGCTAATTTTAAGGAAAATATACCTTTCTAGTAAAACATTTTTTTCTCACCTCCCATACAAAATATACGTCAGATCATATATTTTGTATGGAAGGTCAAAAAAAATTTCGTTTACTACCATATGTTCCATGGGGAAAGTTGTTCAGTTTTATGGTCTGAGCACGCCTACAAAGTTTTCGTTACACCGTCCCTTATACATACTCTCGAAAAACATAACCCTCCGCCTGAGGCAGTCGGGTAAAAATAAGTATTAAAATAGGTAGGTATACATTTTCGTCATCAATATTCTGTTTCATCTGTGTTGGAATGGAGACGGTAGAAAGTACTTTAAATTTGCGCTGAACATAAGTACAAAGTGCACAATATTAATTTTTAATTACATTACATACCTGCCTTTCCCATAAATAAGGTGAGGTCAGAATCATCATCATCATTATCATCAGATTACATCTTGAAGTAAGTACGTAAATTATGGTTACTCAAAGCATTTTGATCTGAAAGGAAAACCCTTCATGTTAAATAAATAATTACAAGGAACCACACACAAGGAAACACGAGCAAGCATATCCAAATGAAGAATCATCATATTTAGGGAATCACCCCGTAATCTAAAAAGGGTACAGCTTACCACGTCTCAGGACATGGACCACGCCTCAGGTCCACGCATCCGAAGACTTTGCGAAGAAAGCCTCCCTTATCAACAATAATGATCAACTCAAGCATTCTCTCAAGAAATTCTGAAAATTTCACCAAAAACTAAAAAATAATCAACAACCAACGCCACGTCGAAATTTGAAAAGTCTTGTCACAAGAGTGTCATTGTCACCGATCAATGAATTCCGACAATATTGTTTATCATTCCAAATTTAAATTCCGCCGCCACAGTCAAATGAAGTGATAGCAGCGACACCAAGGACTATTCGGAGCAACGGCTGACACCCCGAGAAGAACGCCATCTGTGAACAACGAAGGTGGCCCCTTCATTTATACTACTAGCGCCACCGTATTGGAGCCGTGAATTATGAGTGAACTAAAAATTGGCGGGCTTTCGTAGCAAATTCAAAAATTATATTAAGTTTTTTTTATCTTTACTGAACTAATCAAGTCAGTATGCACATGTTTTTAATATAAATAAATGTTTGAAATACTGTTTCATAACTTGATTAATTCAGTAAAGATTTTAGATACTCGTTGTCGTGTTCTAGAAAATAAAATAACTAAATCAAGTTGAATGTATTTATTACAAATTTTCAGTTTTTATTTTACATATTATCTTGTCATGGTCGGGAATCACATGTTCCATCGTTCCTGGACCTGCATATTTACTCAGTTTTTTCCTGGCACCAACAAGGTAGCAAGAGTCTGCCACACAAAAGTTTACAACTTCTATAGAGAGCAATTAAGGAGTCCACTGAAGAGCAATCCTCATCTTCTGGGTTATAAAATGTTGCCGAAGCTGTTGCTCTACAAATAGATAATAAATACAAAATGCATTAGATTAATTGTTCTATAATAAAGTAAAATGTGTCCGAAATTATATTACAAGATTTTCAGATATCTGAGTCAATCGGCTTGTCGACTTTTCTTCGAAGTTTGTGAGTAAGTATGTAAAATACCACCCATGAATGGTTTATGTCCAGCTGTGGACTGCTAGGACTATTGATACACATAAATACATTACCTACCTCATAATGTTAGTGGAGCCTGGTTTCGGAAACCGGTGAAAGGCTACCGAATTATCACTCACCTGATTTTGCCCACATTTTGTAGATGTA
Organism: Phthorimaea operculella; assembly: GCA_024500475.1. Lineage (NCBI taxonomy): Eukaryota > Metazoa > Arthropoda > Insecta > Lepidoptera > Gelechiidae > Phthorimaea > Phthorimaea operculella. Next base: position 5,189,392 of record JANFCV010000007.1, on the reverse strand, counting down.
CGAAGACATTGCCATTCTGTTACTCAGCCTGGTGCAGGAGCAGGGATCACTCCCCGTTTCAAGAAAAAATCCACAGTTTTCTTTTAAAATCTTTGAGAAAAATTCGTTTTATTGTTTTACTTCAAAATCAAACATGACTTTGAAAGTCATACAGACAGCCATATGACAGTAAGTTTGATAGTGTTGCCAATATAAATAAAACGATCTGTGATTATAAGGCAACATTAGCCACTAGAGCCATATTTTCGTATGGAAACCTTGTTTGTTTGAAAAGAGAACAGGCGTTGGACACCCCCCTGTCAGTAACCAAACTTGTATGTAACCAAACAATCCGCGTTACAAGTTTTTACGTTTTTACCCAGTATTTCGAAACTTTCGGTCGAATCATTTGGCTCTTTGAATTAGTTTTGACTGTGCCAGGGTAGTGCGCGTGTGTTAATTCTAACTGCGGAAGACCCAGACTAACCGACTCCGTTGGCCCAGCCGCTTATAGAGAATGGGAGAGGCTCGGGTATCTCGGGTAGTAAAAAGAAGTACGGGTCGTTCAAAGACCAGTCGTCGGTGAGGCGCCTCTAATACCTATCAGGATACATACCTGTGCGATTCTCCAAGTATAAAACTGGCAGGACAGAAATTATAAGTTGAGACGGCCACTCCTATAACCACCCGCTGCATTTGTCAAGAAATGGCAGTTGTATGGTGCGCCCTCTCCCACTTGGTGGTATAAACTCAAGTAAGAAAGGGTGCGCCATACAACTGTTATTTGGCGGCGAATGCAGCGAGTGGCTGTCTCAACTATAGTAGAGAGGTTGGACATGGTTGGTATTAGAAACTAAGTTCATTTTAGATCGCCAAGCCAGCGAAGTCTGGTAGTTTGTGTTTATAGTATAGTGTTGTGTGGTGAGGTGCTCTTTATTGTGAAACGCGTGTTGTGCAGTGCAAACAACTAGTAGATTATGCACCTACTTGTGCTTCAATGAATGAAGAGTCACTGCTACGTTGGTAAGTTGGCTTAGCACATTATTATTTTGTTACTTGCCAATATGACCTCTAGTAAAACAAAAATTTTGATAAAATATTGCACTATCGTACGATTTATTTTATCGAGCTCTCTTTTTACTGCCTGGTTTCCTAGAAGATATTCTTCTTCACTACTGTACATGTAAAGCTACCAATTCATCAATATATTTGCCAATTTGTGTATCTATTGCTGTGCGGTTTTCTGTTGTGCAATCAATACATAGTTTCTCTGTCTGTCTGCCTGTCGTGGAATTCCCTAACTCCTCCTAAGCCATGCAACGGATTTTGATGCGGCTTTTTGTAAAAAATAGAGTGTTTCAAAATTAAGGTTTATACCAATGTATAACACATGACGGGAAAATGCCTTTAATGCCGGGAAAACGGGCAGCTATAGTATGTTTGTTTGATCGATTGATACTCACGCCTCAATATCGTGTTGGGGGTTGGCGTCCTTGGCGATGGGCAGCAGTGACTCGCGGTTGATGCGCGGGTGGCAGGACTGGTTGAAGGTGTGGATGTCCAGCTTGAGCCCCTTGTACTTGCGGATCACTTTCTGAGTGTCCTCGTCAGTGTTGAAGGAGTTCATCAGGACCAGAGGCACGTTGCATTTGTACGTCTTGTTCAGGTGCTGAAACAGAACATATATAATTCATTTTATAATACTTTCAAAATTTTCTACCGTAGGTAGGATTTTAACGTGCGACTACCGCTGCTCAATCTTCAGCTTGCGAGGTCTATATTGGCTTACTAGACCTCAGAGATATGTGCATTTTTATAAAGTTATGATTTTTGGAGTAATAACTTTGGAAGTCTGTAAAAATGAAAGTTTTAGGCAATATATTGGTTTTATGGTTAGTATGATAGACGGACTCTTGTATATTCCGAAACTGGGCTGCCCTACTAATGAACCCTTTTTTTCGCGGAAGCTCACATGTACTGAATCTACTTACTTCAATCTGCTGTACGGTGAGATCGAGGAAGGTGAGCTCGTTTCTAACTGAGATGACGGACTTGGGTCCCTTGCAGCCCATGGAGGTGCCCAAGCCTCCGTTGAGCTTCACCACAACCAGCTTGTCGAGCATGTTGTGGATGTTCTCCGTGGTGGGAGTGCTCAGGGTCGAGTAGTCGATCACGGCGCCCTCCGGCAGCTTCTTTATGTTCTCCCATGTCACCGACGGACCCTCTGGAATATTATATGGCTATTTAATTAAATATTTTTATTATTATTCATTATTTCAGCCTTAAGTATCCCACTGCTGGGCAAAGGCCTCCCCTCTCTTCTTCCAGACTTCCCGGTTTGTGGATGTTTGAGGCCAGTTAAGCTATGTTGAAAAAGGATTTGCGCCTCTTCTGCTTTCAAAAGGTCTCGTTCTCGAAAATTGCTCATGTCAATAATAATACGGCTTGGTTTTTTCAAGTACGTATAATGGAAAAGTAACTGATAAAGGGGTATGCTTTTAATCTGTTATACGTTCGCTTCGCTTACCATGGAAAAATCGCGTTTGCTTGCAAAATGCTGGTAAGGTTATCTATCAAGCCATATTAAAAAACTAGCTGTGTATATTACGAACTAAACGATGTGTTTTCACATGTAGATGAGCGGTATCTAAGAAATTACCCAGTATCTATTCATTAGTCGAACTATTGAAGTGGAATTATTATGATTTGATCTTATCTTTTCGATTGGGATTGTTAACTGATCCACTAGTAATCAAACCCGGAACCTTCTGCATCGCAAGCAGTTGCACTACCACTACGTCACATCGGCTGTCATAAAATATTGCGATAAAATACACGGTCACATTCACCGGCAGCTAAGTCAAGGGGTCTGATCGTATAACTGCAGCGGATGAAGAAACAAACTGTAAATGGCAGCTATTTCTTCCGGTAGCATGGGTATTAAAAGGCTTATATTACTGCGTTTTCAACAAAAACATGAAAATAACAATAGCTTTTTTATTTACTTTACCGCGGCGTGCGAGTATAGACAGATGTATGTTAGAGTAAGAGAGAGAATGTCATCCTGCCGCCTTACACAGTTTGGTTCTTCATCAGCGGACGCTATAGCTTCTTGCGAAAGTAGTTTCAGTAAATACAATGTTTGTCGAGAAAAATACTTGCTGCCCAATACACTGTTTTTGATGAGATAAGCAATCATAATAAAATAAGCTACGGGCTATGGTTAGTTTGTCATGGGCGATTGTACCGTATGTTTCAGAATTCTGATTTCTTTCTTAGGAGTAATTTAGTTATTTTCCTTCTATTACTTACTTACATACTTTATATAAATGTGAACGAACATACATGAAGTATAATTTCGTGATTCTACATAGGGTGCGTTTTACCCGACTGTCTCAGGAGGGTTATGTTTTTGGACGTATAGGGTTTCTGACTTCTCGAGCTTTTTCATTTCCCGGGAATCGAGAATTCTCGAGCGTCACTTCTCGGGTCTTCTCGGGTCATTCGAGAAATCTTAATTTACTTATATTTTTCCATGTAAATCACAAAAAAAAACACAAATATACACTTAATACGTTTTTTAATGGATTTATTGAAATTAAAATGAAACGCATTGTTAACAAGAACTTTAATTGTGCATTAACATGGAGATTAATATCCGTCTCACAAAGTATAGACGAAAACGAAGCGGCTCTCAGGCCTCTGTGTTACTTAAAGCTGGTGAAAATATGTCCTTAAAGAGCTGCAAAGGCTTTTCAACCCTGTGATAGCCAGTGGGACAACCTTGAAGGATTGACAATGTCATCCATAGAGTAGTGTCGCATGTTTTTCAAGAAAGGAGACAACTTTCTTCTAAAACTGTAGTGCTGTTGTGTTGTCCAGTCTAGATATGGCCTCGAAGCGTGTTAGACTTAGACAAGACCAAGGTCATGTTCATTCTTCATGTAATCCCTGTGCCTGTGTCCTTCGATGGTGTAGACCATGAAGTTGTCCAGAAGTGTGTATTGCCTTGAGCAAACATAACATAGCATTAACTGAGAACGTCATATTCTGAAGTCAACCTTGCCACAATGCCTCAAGAACAACATCTAACCAACCAGTTATGACTTGTGGGGCCCAGACTAAAACTCTCCCACCGGCTATTTGTCATGCAGAGGGCTATAGAATGCGCTATGCTGGTGATCTCGCTAATGATAAGGTCTCGAACGAGATTATCCACAAACAGACCAAGGTCAAACACGATGACCCACTTCAGCAGTGGGCTGGTTACATCAGTCGTAGAACTGGTGGACGGTAGAGTAAGCGGGTCCTCAAGTGGAGGCCACGTCTCAGCAAGTGTAGCGTTGGGCGTCCTCTAACCAGATGGACCAATTACTTAAAGAGAGCGACTGGAAGGCAAAAACGGAAGATAGTGCCTTGCGGCGTACCCTGGGGGAAGCCTACGTCCAGCAGTGGACAACTATGCCGCACTGCTATCAAAGGACAACGCCGCTTGTTTAAAGGCCTAACGGCAAAAAGACCAGTAAATAGTAGAGAGGGAAGCAAATTTTACTAATTTAATAATGTGGATGCCTTGTTATGATTTCTCGACTTCTCGATTTTTCTCGACATTATTTTCCCAGGAACGAATCCTAGAAAGTTCCCGGGAATTCTCGCCTCGAGAATTCCCGGGCAGGAACCCCAGTACTGTCAAGCGTAAGCAAACAGTGTTGTCACTGTCGTTTTGCTACTGATGGAAAGAGAAGTTCTGTTCGTACACCTGTACATATCCAGTAAGGCTTGCTTATTTAAACTCAAAATGTACTCGAGTTTATAAGTAGTGTTCACGATCGCATAAGCAATGTTTTACAATCAAATAACAAATAATATACATAACAGATAAAACAAGGATTACTGTAAGTTGATAAAATTCCATAAACACAAACTACTAGACACGATAGTAGATAGTCTGCCTTTACCATTTATCTGTCGGTTTCCAAGACGACAAGCAATATTTAAAGGCATTCCAGATATAAGTGTCATCAACGATTTTCATACAAACTTTTAAGCGATGTTTTTTCAACACTTTATTAGACCAAACAGCTAAATACCGCGCGTGAAAATGCAGGCAGAAAGCAAGTTTTCCATAAAGAGTTATTTTATTATAAAAAATTGTTTGAAGCGAATGAATTAAAAGTGACCGTATTTCGACTAAGTAATTCGCAAGAGGTCATCGCGCTTCGGCGCCTCCTTGCGGGACCCTGATGGAGCTGTAACTGTTGTAACTGGTAGACTCACGCTCAGCCAGGAACCTGGCGAAGAGGTTCTCTAAGCCGCGGCGGCAGTCCTTCTCCAACTCCAATCGCTCAAGAGCATTGGACTTCGTCACCTCTTTGCGGGACCCTGATGGAGCTGTAACTGTTGTAACTGGTACACTCACGCTCAGCCAGGAACCTGGCGAAGAGGTTCTTGAAGCCGCGGAACTCCTTCTCCAGCAGCGGCTTCTTGGTCTCCGCGGCGGAGTCCTTGAGCCGGTCGAGCTCCACCTCCAGCCGCGCGAGGGCATCGCGCTTCGTCGCCTCCTTGCGGGACCCTGATGAAGCTGTAACTGTTGTATGAAATTGGTAGACTCACGCTCAGCCAGGAACCTGGCGAAGAGGTTCTTGAACCCGCGGAACTCCTTCTCGAGCAGCGGCTTCTTGGTCTCCGCGGCGGAGTCCTTGAGCCTGTCGAGCTCCACCTCCAGCCGCGCGAGGGCATCGCGCTTCGTCGCCTCCTTGCGGGACCCCGATGGAACTGTAACTGTTGTAACTGGTACACTCACGTTCAGCCAGGAACCGGGCGAAGAGGTTCTTGAATCCGCGGAACTCCTTCTCCAGCAGCGGCTTCTTGGTCTCCGCGGCGGAGTCCTTGAGCCGGTCGAGCTCCACCTCCAGCCGCGCGAGGGCATGGCGCTTCGTCGCCTCCTTGCGGGACCCTGATGGAGCTGTAACTGTTGTAACTGGTAGACTCACGCTCAGCCAGGAACCTGGCGAAGAGGTTCTCTAAGCCGCGGCGGCAGTCCTCCAACTCCAATCGCTCAACAGCATTGGGCTTCGTCGCCTCTTTGCGGGACCCTGATGGAGCTGTAACTGTTGTAACTGGTATACTCACGCTCAGCCAGGAACCTGGCGAAGAGGTTCTTGAAGCCGCGGAACTCCTTCTCCAGCAGCGGCTTCTTGGTCTCCGCGGCGGAGTCCTTGAGCCGGTCCAGCTCCACCTCCAGCCGCGCGAGGGCATCGCGCTTCGTCGCCTCCTTGAAGGATCCTGGTATAGCTATAACTGGTATACTCACGCTCAGCCAGGAACCTGGCGAAGAGGTTCTTGAAGCCGCGGAACTCCTTCTCCAGCAGCGGCTTCTTGGTCTCCGCGGCGGAGTCCTTGAGCCGGTCGAGCTCCACCTCCAGCCGCGCGAGGGCATCGCGCTTCGTCGCCTCCTTGCGGGACCCTGATGAAGCTGTAACTGTTGTATGAAATTGGTAGACTCACGCTCAGCCAGGAACCTGGCGAAGAGGTTCTTGAAGCCGCGGAACTCCTTCTCCAGCAGCGGCTTCTTGGTCTCCGCGGCGGAGTCCTTGAGCCGGTCGAGCTCCACCTCCAGCCGCGCGAGGGCATCGCGCTTCGTCGCCTCCTTGCGGGACCCTGATGAAGCTGTAACTGTTGTATGAAATTGGTAGACTCACGCTCAGCCAGGAACCTGGCGAAGAGGTTCTTGAAGCCGCGGAACTCCTTCTCCAGCAGCGGCTTCTTGGTCTCCGCGGCGGAGTCCTTGAGCCGGTCGAGCTCCACCTCCAGCCGCGCGAGGGCATCGCGCTTCGTCGCCTCCTTGCGGGACCCTGATGAAGCTGTAACTGTTGTATGAAATTGGTAGACTCACGCTCAGCCAGGAACCTGGCGAAGAGGTTCTTGAAGCCGCGGAACTCCTTCTCCAGCAGCGGCTTCTTGGTCTCCGCGGCGGAGTCCTTGAGCCTGTCGAGCTCCACCTCCAGCCGCGCGAGGGCATCACGCTTCGTCGCCTCCTTGAAGTCGCGGGAACCAGATGGCGTGCGCTGGTGGCTGCGGATCTGGAAAAATATACCATATCTCTATTACCCGACTTTCTAAAAACTTGAATGAATGAACTTGGCCAAATGTTTAATTCTCAAAATATTTATGTCGCAAAATGTTGACCTTAGATTTTTTGTTTATTTTTATTTATGTTTTTTTTTAGTTTATGGAAGTCATGCTGACTTAGATGCAAGTCATGCTGACTGAGATGTATATCACGTTGATTGACTAGATTATTCCATCACAATCACATATCAAACTGTGGTGTTTGTCTTCTGTTAAGCAAGCATGACTGGGCCAAATTTGATCTTGATTTTATCAAACTGTAATCACACTGTTTTATCTAGTCATCTATGATATCTGTATTGATGAGTTGATGACAATTATACCGAACTTCTGAATATTGATTTCAGATTTACAGGCATAATGAAAATTCGTGATTTTAGTTTTGGAATTAAGTACCTAAGTATGTTTTAGATGAGATCAGATGAGATGATCTCCCGGTTTCGCTATCCGATCGTTACCAGCACTTGCCAGAACTTAATTGATTAATTTATGGTTTCATACACTCATAGTCGTTTTATATGCAATGAAAGTAAACAAAACTACAACCCGTGCAACTATCCTAACAAGGTATAGGTACAATTCATTGATGATAACTAGGTAATGGTTTCGAGGTATGTCGCTTGAATTGACCCCTCGCCACCTCGGCAGCGTCGCCTCATGTTTTAAAACTGATTATTTTCCAGAAATCTAGACACACGGCAGTGTGTCCGCCAAGTTCGAGCAAAAAAAGCGACACACCGGCCGTGGGTTATATTACACGAACCATTTCGGGCCAAGTTCGACCCACCTATAACTCAAAATCTATTTTATCTACGCATATGAAATTTCTAGTATCTGTTGAGATCGATTTACTTATCTAAAATACAAAATTTCATTAATGTACCTATTGTAGGTCTTGAGATATTGACGTCAGAAAATCGCTATTTTTACTATACACTCACTGACTGACTCACTCATCAAAAACCTAGACCACTTCCAATGGTCGTATTGACTTGAAATTTGGCATGGAGGTAGGTCTTTAGGTCAAGGTAAAGGAAAAAATCTGAAAATGGCCAAGTGTGAGTCGGTTTTAAAAATAATGAAGGTGTAAATTCATACCCCTAAGGAACTAAAACAAAAAATGTATCTATATCTTCCAATCGTCGTACCGACCTAAAATTCGTTACGAAGGTTTGTATTTAGTCAAAGTAAAGTATAAATGAGATATTTCCTTACCTAATCATAAGAAAAAGAAAATAAACCTTACAAAAATAAATGAAATCCACCAAAACATAAATGTGAAAGGCTGCCAAGTTCGATAATATTGGAATGCTTCGCCTATAAAGAAGTGAGATCTAAATAAGTACCAAGTTCCATACACAGACCTCAGTTAAAAATAGTTACAGGAATGCACACTTGATTTTCCGCAGTTTGGAAAGTAGATTCTTATTTCCAAACTGCGAAAAATCAAGTGTGCATTCCTGTAACTATTTTAACTGAGGTCTGTGTATGGAACTTGGTACTTATTTAGATCTCACTTCTTTTATAGGCGAAGCATTCCAATATTATCGAACTTGGCAGCCTTTCACATTTATGTTTTGGGTGGGATTATTATTGACTTGTACTATGCTATGTCTATGGTGCCCTGCCATGTGATACTAGCTAAGAATAGCATCACACCAATTCAACCAATGGGTGACACCCACAAGCGACTACGTGATAATTATCGAATGGGCAGCATGTTCCCTGTGAATGCAACATTTGACCAACACTGAACTCGCCAATACGCTTGCAAGCGTGTAGTGAGTACAATTGTACCCCCCGACAAGGAGGCCCATGTCCAGCAGTAAACTGTTGTGACTGTCAATTTTTAAAGTAAGAGTTTGTCTACAGTATGAACTATCGTTCACCACGAACTGCAACCTTAAATGTGACCTCCACGTAGTCGTAGCTATTAGCGTTGTTACCGGCATCTACTTAATAATTAGATACCTACCTACTAGCTACTGATGAAGCGTACCTACGTTATTTGCGTCACCATCATTAATTACAACATTTTTCCGCATCTCGTATAAAAATACGCCCTTGCAATTCCTACCATAACTCAAAACGTTTGTTATTCATTTATTCCAAGGTCCGACAAATCAAAAGGTAAATTGTCCTTCTTTGACATGATATTTTTCAATTATACGAATATGCTAGTCGTCGTCATCTTCTGTAGGTAGTGTGGGTATACTGAGTTCCAGTAGACGAGCGACTCGATGAACCCTGGTGCCAGTCTTTTTTAATTAGTAGTAGATGTACTCATTCTAATCCAAATACGAAATGCATGTGAAATACCTACTAGAATATTAGCACAACACTGAATGCAGAACCACAGCAGTACTTTTCCTGGATATTTCTCATAGGAAAGTATTTGTGATACCACCAAGTTTGACAGAGTTTGCGAGCGCAATATGTGATAAGGTACAATTCTTCTCTTTCCCTGGATTACCCTAAGCTAGGTATATTTTATTAAAGACGTGGGTAAACAAAACTTTTAACTGGCGGCGACACATGGAACGTAATGAAGTCTGGACTATGTCACAACACAACCAAACTTAACCTCTAGACTATGGGCTTGTTCCTGCGTTTTGTTTAATGTGTTTGTCAAACTCCACTTACCCACGACCTGATGAGTTCATCGCTTGCTGCCGGCATTGTCAACACAACTTAAACCAATAGCGACAGACTATTAACTTAGTAAGTGCTTCGCGATCTTTCACGATTATTATACTTTAGTCTAGCTGGACTATAAACTCACTATAATCTATCACATTAAATTGTATCACGAACGCAATAAAAGTGCAGGTTTGTGTGTGATTTAGTGATGTAAATATTAAACTTTGTAGGTAAGTATGATTAGTTGTAGCAGAAAGACTAGCGTCGCGTGTGCAAGGCGTTGTTGCCGGCAGGATACTAGCAAGCGCGTACGATTTGATTAGATAAGAGTCAGACCAATTTATTCGTTAATTCTCTGACTCGTCTATGTCGTCATTAAATTAAAGGGCCGAATAGAGTAGACAAGAGTCACTCAAACTTAGGCATAGCTTTAAGGCGGGTATTCATTGGGGACAAAATCCCAGGAACTTTGTATATGACACAAAGTATTAGGAGAATGTTCCCAATGTGGACGTGTTTTGAACAATGTCCCCTAACAAAATCCCCGAAAAAAAGCGTACACATTCGGGACATTGTCCATAAACATTGTCTATGATACAAAGTATCAGGGATTTTGTCCCTAATGAATACCTGGCTTAAACCGTTTCCCCCGGTAAATTAACGTTTTTAAAAGTATATGAAAATTTTTATGACCAGTCAATGTTTTCTTAGTCAGTTTTAGAGCCAGGTGATTTTAAAAATTATAGCTAACCATACATGCTCAATTTTATACAATTGTTAACAGTTCTGTTAATAACGTTGGCAGTTTCTTGATGTTATTAATAGTTTTCGCGATAATAAAAAAAATTACTTAGGTTTGTAGAATATTAAGTGGTCAATTATCTTGATAGTTATCTCGTTAATTATTTGTCTACTTACTCATGCTGAGAAAATGTATATTTCCCACGGAAAAATGAGTTGCAGCGGGTGAAACCACTAACGGGGCGCTAGGAGTTAATAAATTTTAAATCTAAAATTTTAATTAAAACCAGCACTGATTATTATTTTTTATCAAAAAAACAATTGATTTGATAATTTTTAATTTTGTTTAGGCAGACCATTCGAAAATACCGCCAATGAACCATACGTGGGTAGAACCGCCGCCTGTTGACAGCTAAATGAATTTACCACGTACCTTACTGAGCACATCCATGGCAAAATAAAGGCGAAAACTTTTCCTATAAATATATAAATTATAACGTTCAGTCTAGCGTTCGCGTGCAATGGCGATCAACTGAGCACTCTTGAGTATATGACATTCGTACTCGATCGATGTATCGCCGGTTACACACATACTTAACATAAATAATATAATGATGATAACATTATCAAAGGTTTGCCCTCATGTGAGTAGAAAGACTAGAGAGTTCAGAGGAGAACGACCAGCGCTGATAACAATAGATGAGCTCTTACAAAAAAGTAGGTGCCTAATGATAATGAATAAAAGAAACAAGCAAGAATATGTTCAAGCAGCACTTTTTTGTTTTTCATACAAAACAATCATTGGGTGGACAAACGATTGGGATCATGACATGTGTTAGTGTTAGCTAAGTATTAACACAGTCCACAATTAATAACAAATTAGTAAGCTTATAAGTAGATACGCATTTACATAACTACCTACATACATACATATCACTTTCCTTTCCCAGAGGGGTAGGCAGAGCCTGCTTCTTCTCACTTACGTTTCCATATTTTACTTTGTATGAACACAAAATCATGGAGCAAAAGGATTCTGGATATGTTTTATGACCGGCGGCCGCCTGTCTGCCGTCAACCCTCTTTGGGAATACCGCCATACCGTGGCATCACCGCCACCATGCGATTGACATATACATTATAACAAATGTACTGACTGACTGACTCATTCATCAACGCAGAGCCTAAACTACTACAGCTAGAAACATGAAATTTACATCCAACAAGAAGGGGTTTTTAGAATTTCAACCCCTAAATGAATAATAAAAAAAAGGGGTTATACGTTTGTATGAAGGTTCGTGGTCTTTGAGGCGATCTGTTTTAAAATTTGGGATTAGATTATATCTAACAGCTAAAACGATTATATCAAAATATTAGCTTTTGATTGAAATGTGTTTAAAACTTTGTGATTAGGCCAAACAGCTAAAAACCGCGAACAAACAGAAGCGGGCGAAAAGCTAGTAGTGATATAACGGGTATCTTACTCTACAATATGTATTTTGATTTCCTTTTGAGGGGGTCGAAAACATACATAGGTATTTTTTTACAGCATGCTATTTAAAAGGCCGTTTTTAGGGTTTCGTAGTCTACTAGAAACCCTCATAGTTTCGTCATGTCTGTTTGTCTGTCTGTCTGTCTGTATGCCGCGCCCTCATATCTTCGTCAGTTTTAGAGCTATCGACATGAAATTTGGTAAGAAGATAGATCGTGTTGACCCAAATATAGAAATGTTAAGAAAAAAATATTTTAAATGTTTTTTGGACCCCCTCCCATACAAGTGAAAGGGGGGCAAAAAAATATTTTTTGTTCCGTAATAATTGAGTAGGGTATCGTTGAATACACAGACAAATGAAACCTTTTTCGCGCAGCGCTACTACCTTTTGTCAAAATTTCATACAAGACAAGCCTGTCATTTTTGAATGTTTTTGAACGAGTTTGTCATTTGAGGCAATTTGAGGTGATAGCTCATTTAACCGTTCCGTACGCGTCATATTTTGAAATATTGTATGAAATTCTATGCCACTTAGGGTGCTGTGCGTACGGTTCGGAACAGAGTGCGTTCACCCTAAAGTGTTGCCACAACCGTCTTTTCAAAATACACATATCCGTCGCCAAAACCTAAATTTGGAGTGTATGAGATTGAATAAAAAAAAGGGACTGAAAATGGCCCCTTCATCCCCGTGGTCCACCTCCTGGTCCACCTGGTGGACCACGGATACGTTATTTTTTCCCTGTGGTCCAGGACAGGTGTCAGCTGTCATACTAAAAAGTCGTTTAAATCAGAAACTATGCGTGCTAGACTATTAGTTTCTTTGGGAAAGTTGTATGCCTTAACGAGATCTACATGACAGGTGTCAGCTGTCAAACTAAAAGTCGTTTATATCGGAAACTATGCGTGCTAGACTATTCGTTTCTTTGGGAAAGTTGTAGGCTTTAACAAGATCTACATGACAAGTGTCAGCTGTCAAACTAAAAAGTCGTTTGTTCGGAAACTATGCGTGCTAGACTATTAGTTTCTTCGGAAAAGTTTTAGGCTATAAAAAGATCTACATGACAGGTGTCAGCTGTCATACTAAAAAGTCGTTTATATAAGAAACTATGCGTGCTAGACTATTAGTTTCTTTGGGAAAGTTGTAGGCCTTAACGAGATCTACATGAGAGGTGTCAGCTGTCACACTAAAAAGTGGTTTAAATCAGAAACTATGCGTGCTAAACTATTAGTTTCTTTGGGAAAGTTGTAGGCCTTAACGAGATCTACATGACAGGTGTCAGCTGTCACACTAAAAAGTCGTTTAAATCAGAAACTATGCGTGCTAGACTATTAGTTTCTTTGGGAAAGTTGTAGGCTTTAACAAGATCTACATGACAAGTGTCAGCTGTCAAACTAAAAAGTCGTTTGTTCGGAAACTATGCGTGCTAGACTATTAGTTTCTTCGGAAAAGTTTTAGGCTATAACAAGATCTACATGACAGGTGTCAGCTGTCATACTAAAAAGTCGTTTATATAAGAAACTATGCGTGCTAGACTATTAGTTTCTTTGAGAAAGTTGTAGGCCTTAACGAGATCTACATGACAGGTGTCAGCTGTCACACTAAAAGTGGTTTAAATCAGAAACTATGCGTGCTAAACTATTAGTTTCTTTGGGAAAGTTGTAGGCCTTAACGAGATCTACATGACAGGTGTCAGCTGTCACACTAAAAGTCGTTTAAATCAGAAACTATGCGTGCTAGACTATTAGTTTCTTTGGGAAAGTTGTAGGCCTTAACGAGATCTACATGACAGGTGTCAGCTGTCACACTAAAAAGTGGTTTATATTGGAAACTATGCGTGCTAAACTATTAGTTTCTTTGGGAAAGTTGTAGGCCTTAACGAGATCTACATGACAGGTGTCAGCTGTCACACTAAAAAGTCGTTTAAATCAGAAACTATGCGTGCTAAACTTAAATCGTTTTTCATAGTTAATAGTAGTTTATGCAATTGCCTTATAATGAGAGGCTTTAGGATGTGAGTGTCTGTTTATCACACGAGGCGCAGCCTAGTGTGATAATAGTTTGACACGAGCATTCTAAAGCCTAATTATATGCAGTTGCATACACTATTTTATCTACACTTTACAAGAAAAACTATGAAAATAATTCAAACCTCCGCACTGTGGCGATTGCAAGCCTATCTACTGAACCACCAACATAGATAGGTAGATAACAGCTACGTAAAAAAAATATTCTGATTTTTTGTTTAAGTAGTTTTTTCACCAAATCACAACAAAGATCCAGATAATAAATAGGTATATTGCCGAGTAATGTTGGCGTTGAATAGCATCACCCCATCTATCTACCCTTGAGTGTTAAAAACCAATTAAGTCGTTCCAGAGAATGGGCAGCAAAATTCTCTGTGAATACATCACCTTGAACTGCGCTTGCCAATCCGCCTGCCAAGAGTAGTGAGTATGGCAAAGACCCCCCTAATAAGGGAAGGCCTATGTCTAGCAGTGGACTGTTGCGGCTGTTATAGTACAGCATGTTTTATTGTATCATAAGTATTAGAGTAAGGGCGATTTACAAACAAAATGGTAAAATTACAAATAACACGTGGGAGTCAAAAAAGGACGTCAAGTTCGAGAAATATAAGCTGGTGGCAACACTGGGAATGGCAATTCGGTAAACCAAATTGGCAGGCTATGGCCCAGTTTCACGTCCGAAATGTTAGTTAATTTGAAGCCCCGTTAAGTAATAAAGGTCAAACCACACTAGCGTACCGCGCGTAACTGCAGCGAAGCCGCGCATTGTTTACATCAAACTAAAACCACACTACAATATCGCTGCAGAGGATTGGCGTGGTGTGGCGCAACATATTTACTTATGGAGAATATCGACTGTTTTAATTTCAAATGTCGTAAGGGACAAACCACTACTTTTCAGGAGAGCAAAAAAACGATTTTCAATTTTTGAATTCTTATAACTTTTTCAAATCTCAACCGATTTAAATGATTCCTAGACAGAAAAGTTTTGAAATTACGATATCTTTCAGAATAAATAGTCTAATTAATGATTATTTCACTAGTTTCAAAGATTGCGTCCCTTACGACACGATTTTTTGGTTAACGTGTCCTTTACGACATTTTGAGTGCTAAGGATTCCTTTTACTACAATGGCGTTACGTACAGAAATGATAGTCATTTTGTAGTAACTAAGGCTCTATCACATTAAAATATTTTTTTGTGTGTTGTAAAGCACCGTGAATTTGTAAGAAAGCTATAAGTAAGTACTTGATAATTGTCGTAACTCACGTACAGATTATAAATTTTCCACGAAATTACTGTAAAAAACCTTTCCGTTTAGCGTTTAAATATTAATTTTTAGGAGTTTTCGTAGGAAGTTGGTATTTTCTTACAGTAAAATGTTGTTAGTAAAAAGAAAAAGATATTATTTTTGTTTCTATTCGATAACCTTTCACAAGAGACTTGAATTTAGTAACTTTGTGACCACAGGTAAGTTACAAGTCACTTTTTATTAAAGAGTTACTAATTTCAGATGTCTTAAGCCCTAAGCAAGCAAGCCCCCAAGCAAACCTGAGCAGAACAGCAGTGTTGCGTATAACTTAATCGCGTGACAATTTTGTACCAATCAGAATACCTCGTATCGTATCCACGTACTACCGTAGCAGTTCCACTCAGGTTTGCATAAGCCATTATAATAATATTTTTATACGTTAATACATTTTCGTTAGTTATTATCTCAAAACTAGGATATAATTAAAACAATTAGATTTATTAAAATGTTATTTTTTTTACTTCGTTCTTTCGCAAAAGTTGCGTGATCATGGCTTGCTATAAAATAATTTAAATAGCAAATATTGTTTTCAAAAAAATCTCGCGGAATGATGCAATGTCATACATGGTAGCGTATGTTAATACTACCTCATTAAAATAATATTTTTTTAAGATAGTGTTATGCATTTATCTTATAACCACAAGCTAGTTTAGTAAAAAGAAAATACAAAAAAGCATATTTAAAAAAACAAATCGCAATTTGAAATATAAGAACTATCATTATAATTGCAATTAAAAGTAGGTTATGCACTTTTAAAGTAGGTAAAACAATTAGTTTAATAATAGAATTACCTACCATCTTAATTTGAATTTAGTACAAAAAACAGTTTAAATTAACTAGACCAAGGTGTATTCGCGTAGTGAAAAAAATAAAATTGTTAATTATAAACAACATCAACAAAGTACCTACTAAAAACAAAATTTTATGCAGTGTGTTACCGGCAAGCGGGCTTTTATTCAAACTGGTAAATCTGTTCATCTATCTAAACCTTAGCAGTTACCTACGTCACATGATATCAAGATAAAACGCACGGCAACAGGTCGGAAAGTTTGTGTTAAGCAAGAATAAAGATCCGTAGTTGTCCTGTATTCATAGAGTACGTTATATGAGATCGTTACAAAGCATAGATTCATGGCAGCTTTTAGAGCTTTATTAGTAGAGAAAACCTAAAATAGTCGGAAATTCTTCGGAAAGTAAACATTTCATGAATAAAGACCGTCATGTCATAAGACATTTTTCCTAATACGCTGCATTTCTTTTTAAAGAGCTAGACTTATAATTTATACAGCCAGCAGCATTTCTACGGCAAGTAAGACCTTGGTGTCTGAATTTTTGTATATGCAGCACTGCCATCGCTATCATGCAGTTGGTGAGTTTGAAGTCTTCAACGAAAGCAACAAAAAGAAACTAGATAAGAAAGCAAAAACTAGCAGGTTCCTAATTTTACCTGACATTATAAGACATTGAGCCAAAAGCCGGGCTTTTCTTTAAACGCTGCCAGCAGGTGATCATGGTCGTGAACTATATGACGCGTGACACTAGTAGGTTCAAATTCAGATATTCTTTTACGAAGTAGTTCATTTCATCCCATTGACCCATCCCAGAGTAGCAAAAGAACGTTTAAATTTATCTAGTAGGAATTTAAAAAAAAGACGGCGAAGCATGCAATGCTTGCATTGCGTCTTTGTCCACCTCGCACGTGACAGTTTGTTATGCCAAATGGTGGAAAGGATAATGGGTAGTTGAAGGTTTATCCCTGCGGGTGTCAAGAGAAGGGAAGATCACCAGATGAGATGGACTTCTACTTATTTACAGCCTCCTTAAGGGAAGTGACATCAAAACATCCTGTATGTAATAACTGTGTAGTAAAGGCATTTTCTTGAGATCGAAACCGTAAAAATGTTGTAACGGACTCTTTTATGAAAAAAATAATATCGTAAAAGACACAGAATTTTCCAAGTGTTACGAGGAAGTGTTGTTGTAAAGGAATTTTCCCGAGATCTAAGACGAAAAAATGTCGTAAGGGACGTTTCAATAACAAAATTTTTGTCGTAAGTGACATCGAAAATTTCAAATATTTTATGAAAGTTATGTTGTAAATAACATGCAGCTTCTACTTGTTGGTAGTTGCGACATTTTTAGCCAGAAGTTTATTAGTTTTTGTTTTGAATTATGTAGTATAAGTAAGTCATAATTGTAAAAAGCCTTTACAGCGTACCCCCACTATATGTTGTACATATTTTGTGGTAACTTACTACAAAATCATCTATTTTCTGTCCAAATTCTTGACTTACTACAAAGTGTTTTTTGCTTATAACTCCTTCATTTTTCGAGATATCGCTGCGTGGATAAGACAGATCGATAGAGAATAAAAAACTGCATATTCTGAGCTTTTAATGTCCCTTACGACAAAATGTCCCTTACGACATTTGAAATTAAAACAGTCGATATATTTTAGTTGATAAATAACAATCGGCAGAGGAGTGGCGCGGCGCGAATTTGGTTCTTGTAGAAATATATTACGTATCACATGCAAAAAAGGCTGAGCTGGCGTGCATAACGAGCCGAGCGTGCGTATTTTAACTGAGTCACTGTCGCCATTTCCACGCTGTGAAATGAACGATACGCGCTCAAGGGCGACGGTGTCACGACTTTGTCCTTTAAAGTAGCCGCAGTTGGATAAGCCACCTTGTCTTCGAGATGCAGCCCACCCATTTACGAAAGTACCTACGTGACATTTTTTGCAGACGCGCCCTCCAAACCCAAGTTGCCGCTAGCTGATGAGCACAATTTGGGCCTCCCTCCTAATGGGGAATCACCTAAACTAGTAAGATCTCGCCGCGGCGTGATGTTTCGCCTGCAGGACACCTGGACAGGCCATGGCTAACTAGAGCAATTCAACCCCTACCCCATAAGGTTCAGTCTTAAAGGTGAAGCCTACAGCCTAGTGTTGGGGCCTCAGGGCAACCCCGCCCCCCCACGGGTCTCTACTCTAGGGCCTTGCGCAACGAGAGCACGCTACACTTTACTACCAGAATAGGCTTGAGCAACCGCAGCTTCCGTAAGCGAGAGGATATTCGTCCGCACGAACCCACGATTCGACTAGCAGTGACACATCGTCGATTTCTCCCCGTTGCTATAGACGCCCTCTGAAGGCCCCTGAAAAGCGCGTCTACCAAGGTCACGCCACTGCTTTCCTTCTCCCTGATGTGGGATTCAGGGATTGGGTGGCAGCGTTTCCGGTAAATAAAACATCTTGCATTGTATTCGTCAATCCACCTGCCAATCATGGTGCGTATGGCAGTACCCCCCGATTAGGGGAGGTCCATGTCCAGCAGTGGATTGTTGGGACTGATTTTGAAAGAGCGTGAACTATCGATTAGATAAAACTCTGCAAAACGCGCGACTCAGTAAGGTCGAAAGTATGTCAATGCCAAAGTTTAGTTACTTCTCATTGGTTGTCGTTGCATCAACATCGTCGTATTCACAGGTAGTACTGCAATCTGCAATAAGCTTTGAGTTTTCCTCCCCGTGTTGGTCCGAGACGAAACGAGTAGGTACCTACAGTCTATGTAAGCCTTTATGGTTTTCGAATGCTTCACTTTTGACAGTTTTGACTCAAAAGGTTGTCAAAGCCCTAAATCGGGCGTTAAAGTTAATGACAGCTCCGGGGACCTTTTAGATTTTTAACAGCCGATTAGTTGTTGTCAAAGAAATATGACATGCGCCGCATACAAAGCTGTCAAATAAGTGACTGCTAGAAATGCCAAATTGACGCCACATTGAAACCTGTCTTATTTGTCAATTGTCCCAAATCATAAAGGCTAACACAGACGGTACGCGAGACATCAAATAAATGAGCTAGTTTGAAGGTGCGCGACGCAACTCCCGGGAAACTTTCTTGTCCGCGGTTCAGGAGACTACGCCGCAACGCAACTGTCTCCAGGTCTATAATGGCTTCAAATTTAATGCACAAGTACGGGCACTGCAACAAAAAACTTTCTGGTAGGTCAGTTGATATAGCCGCTTATGCAGTGAAAACCCGTTATTCCCCGTCGGGAATTTCTCGTCCCAAATTCAAACTTTTAGAGATTCGGGGGCCGTTGGAACGCAAAATTCCCAACGGGCCGCTCGGGGGCTGATCTGCGGGGGGCCGTTGGGAATAACGGGTAAAAACGCTCAAAGGAATCAAAATTCAGAGGATACTTTCCGTAGACCTAGAACAATGAAATTTGGCAACTAGTTTCGTTTTGAAGTACGAGTAAAACGCTAAAAATTTTCATTTACATAAATTTATGGTCATTATGGAGACCGAAAAATAAACAAAATTTAAGAAATTTAGCTAGTTGTCCAAGTGGATGGAGTATCATATGAATATAGGTCTACCAACCAGAATAACCTACAAATATTGGAACGGAACCCTCGGAGGGCGAGCCCAACTTGCACTTGGCCGATTTTTTTTACGAAGTATTCATAAGCATTTACACAATGGACGTTTCCCACTCCATAATGGACGTAGTCGTACACAACATTGTTTTTCTCCCAAAGTTTTTGTTCTCAAAACAAGCGTACAGGCACAACTATCTCCTAGAAATGTATATCTATGACTGCGGCAATTTGTCGTGAGCTGAGCTTTATGGGGTAGGGGTTGAATTACTCTAGTTAGCCATGCACCTGTCCTGCAGGTGAAACATCACGCCGCGGCGAGATCGTACCAGTTTGGTGATACCGGTGATACCCCATTAGGAGGGATGCCCAAATTGTGCTCATCAGCTAGCGGCAACTTGGGTTTGGAGGGCGTGGCTGCGGAAGTTGTCACGTACTTTTGTGAATGGGTGGGCTGCATCACGAAGACAAGGTGTCTCATCCAACTGCGGCTACTTTAAAGGAAAAAGTCGTCGCCCTTAAGCGCATATCGTTCGTTTCACAGCATGGAGATGGCGACAGTGACAGTTAAAACGTTGTATGCACGTCAGCCTTACTATAGCGGCGTGGCAGCGGAGAGGCTCGGCCATTTTTGCATGTGATCCGTAACATATTTCTACAAGCACCAAATTCGCGCCGCGCCGCTCCTCTGCCAATTGTTATCACCTAAAATATATACTCCGCAAATAAATAGGTATACAGGGTGTTAGGGACGGTGTAACGAAAACTTTGCGTGCTCAGACCATGAAACTGAACAACTTTTACTTTGGAGCCAATAGTGGGAAACGAATAAAATTTTCCGACCTCCCGTACAAAGTCAGTCAGCTGATCGTGAAATTTGTATGGGAGGTCGGAATTTTTTTTTGTTTCCACCATTGGCTCCATAGTAAAAGTTGTGCAGTTTGATGGTCTGCATATGCCTGCAAAGTTTTCGTTACACCGTCCCTGACACCCCGTATAGCGCCACACCACGCCAATCCTCTGCAGCCATATTGTAGTGTGGTTTTAGGTTGATGTTAACAATATTAGTTGTAACGCGCGGTGCGTTGGTGGGATTTGACCTTTAAAATATTTAACGGAGCTTCAAATTAACTAACATTGTATGGAGAAATTAGGTCTATATTGCTCAAAGGGCGTCTCTATCGGGGACCGCGAATGACGTTTTGGTTCTCTGTGGTTGAATAGGTCTTTTAAAACTAAGGTGAGGTTTCTTTGGTTCGGTCGTGCGCGTTTATGTCACCTTTCCAGCTCTTTCACGCTCTATCTACCGCGCGCTCGCTTTGCATTAAGAGGGGGCGAATTGTGTGTGCTTTCGCCCAAAGCTCACCTGGTGACATAGGGATGTGCCCAAAACCCCATTTTTAGAATGCTGCCTATTGTCCTACACTACATCTAAACTTTGTGTGCAGGATCGCAGCATTGTGTTTCTAACTCAGTCTAGGCTAGGCGCATAACCCCAACTACTTAACATAAGAGTACATCAACGCGTTGTAAGGTGACCCTCAAGGCGTACTAAAGAATTAAATACAATAAATATATAAATAAATACATAGAAAACACCCAGACTCAACATAAATAATTGGAAATTAACATACAAATACTTGTGCAGCACTAACACATAAAACATTGAATGTTATCAGTACTCACCATTGGCCGCAGTCGGCTATCGTTGGCCTGAAAGTGAATGGGCATTTAGTCTAGCGCACACACACACATAGCGGAAAATTAACAGATAGAATAGAAGAAATAAGTGAATAGTGTATATAGGATGTTAGAAAAAGTGTACTGCTTGTGGTAAATAAATCAGGAAACTAAATTTAATATAAACATACCTAAATAATATAAACATAAATAAATTAAAAAGCATACTACAATTGACTAGTAGACTCATTTTGTATGGATTAACATTCAAATTGTTTTTTACGGGGAGATGTTTAGTTTTCCTTTTAGACAGGAGTGCATTACTTTTCCTAACATCCAATACCTAAAGCAGAAAAGAATAACACATAATTACTTTTATCCAGTATGTTTCTCATAATTATGGAAATATTTTCTCTAAAATCAGAGTTTATATAAACAATTTATTAACAAAGTAAGAATTTGAGATAATCATATTATACATAAAATTAATCCCAAGTTTAAGGTTTCCCATGGACTGGTCCTCATAGCTAAATAGGGGATGGTTAAGTATTATTATTATATGTATGAGAAACATTCTGGAGTACATAGCCCGTAGCAAAAACAAGAAATAAGAAATAGATACACACTGTAGATATGGCATAGGTTTGCAAATTAGACAACCACTATATTCAAAATATTGTTATGGCAATGCAGATAGGGTATCTTTACTATTATTACATTATTAATTTAATCAATAGCCTTTGGTATTACTGATTCTATGATCAGTCAATATCTATATCTAGTATTAAAATGTGTGATGTACAAAATATAAATATTGTGAAACATACTTCATTAGACTTAACAAAAGTACCTAAAGGATAAATTTATGATGTGATAGTATTATGATAAAAATTGTTTGTTTGTTCGATACTTATCAGCACAAAAACTGGAGGTTCCATTAAGTTGGTTACAGGCCAGTCATGTCTTATTATGATGTTATCAGTGCAAATGCTAATACACTAGGAAATTCTCAATTTGATATCTGTTAAACATTTTTAGTAAGACTTTTGCTTCTCTGTATCATGAAAACAATGTGTAGGTACCCACTTTTGTGTATATAATCAGTAAAAATTTACTTAGAATACCTATGATTATTTCAGTTTGTGAATACATAAATAATTGTGTGTGAGATTGTAGGTAAATAGTAGTGTAAATACGGGACCGAAAGGTACCTACAGTGAGTGCAAAATCAATAATATCGATTATTAACAGTGACCTGTATAGGCAGAGCTTTAGGAATGGAGGTCAATCTTCAGATAGGTTAACACGCAGTAGACAAACGAAGATCGTGTTTTTGCGTAATAATCAGTTACATGATTGAAGATGCTAGAATGACCTCTAATCGATTCAAGGTCGGGCTTAGATAAACGATACTCGAGTAATGAAGAAAATATTGACAGTACAAGATAGCAGCGCACGGTGGTAGTCGGTCGAGCACAAAACAGAGATAAAGCTCACTTTACCTTCTTATCGCCGTCGCCGTTCTCAGCCATTATTGCATTGGATGTTGAACACGACGTTAGGAATAAGTTATTACTCGAGTTTTACGAGATATAAGGTAAAGTATCCGGTTGGAAAATACGCCGACCCAATCCACATAAGGTAAACGTCAAATGCGTTTCGATGTGCTGGCACGTAACCCCTTAACAATAAGCGCGAAATATTTAAAACCCTTGCGAAATTATGCAAAAATTGAGTATTTTGTAATTTACTTTTCTGTATAACATCATTATTACAGGTACACGGCAAACATTGATAATAAAAACTTGTTAAAAAGTAAATACTAGGGGCATCCGAACGCAGTGGGTGTTGTGTGTCAAATTGCTGGCGCGAAAAAAGCGGGTAATTCAAAATTTTAAATTGTTGTCTTGCAAATAAATAATTTTCATGTTGTGTGTTGTGTGAACCATGATGTGGGCGTTTCATCTTAAATGTATTGTACCTTTTTGCTTTTGTTTTATTCATGTTTTAATTACTGGCCCTGACCATGTGATGCACATATTTTTATTTGAGACTTTTGTGATTTTGTTTCTTTGTACGCCTCAATGGATGGCGTCGTTATTTTAAAAACTACTGTCAAAAATGGAGTGGAGAACGTTTTTTTGCTCGTCCGAAGGTATTACGATGACTTAGATAGCAGCTGGTAGTGACTGGATGGCGAAAACGGCCCTTGTGGCGTGCCTTGAGGGAGGCCTATGTGCAGCAGTGGACTAGGGCTGATTTGATGTGATAGAACCATTTGTAGGTTCCTTCCTTAGATAGTGGGTAGGCAGGTATGTGCGTTAGGACCGCGGGTGTACAAGTTAGGATTGAGCTGCTTATCTACAGGATGGTAGTACCTGCAGTGTACCTCAGTGTACCTCCAATGAAATCCAGTGTACCTCAGTTAATAAAAAGTTATTGGATGAAATATGTACACCCGCCATTCTAACGTTAGGATGGCGGGTGTACATTTTTATTTCGGTCTGTAGATACTTATTTAGCTTTTCGTTTATAGTAATTTGGTGTACCTGCAGTGTACCTGTCCATTAAATTATAAAATAATCAAAATGATGACAAATGCCTGTAAAAATCGTGTAAAAACGATATAGGGGAAACTGGGGACACTTAAGCCCTAGGGGAGACTTTGTAAACGTTATTTCCAGAAAAGCAGAAGACTTAGAGAGCTACTTTCCTACAGGATGGTGGTACTTGCAGTGTACCTCAGTGTACCTCCAATGAAATCCAGTGTACCTCTTTAGATAAAAAGTTAGAATGGTGGGTGTGCATATTTCATCAAATAACTTTTTATTAACTGAGGTACACTGGATTTCATTGAAGGTACACTAAGGTACACTGTACTACCATCCTGTAGGAAAGTAGCTCTAAGTCTTCTGTTTTTCTGGAAATAACGCTACAAAGTCTCCCTAGGCTCAAGTGCCCCAGTTTCCCTATATCGTTTTTACGTTTTTACTGGTATTTGTCATCATTTTGATTATTTTATAATTTTATGGACAGGTACACTGCAGGTACACCAAATTACTATAAACGAAAAGCGAAATAAGTATCTACAGACCGAAATACAAATGTACACCCGCCATCCTAACGTAAGAATGGCGGGTGAGCATATTTCATCAAATAACTTTTATCTAAAGAGGTACACTGGATTTCATTGAAGGTACACTAAGGTACACTGCAAGTACCACCATCCTGTAGGAAAGTAGCTCTCTAAGTCTTCTGCTTTTCTGGAAATAACGTTTACGAAGTCTCCCCTAGGGCTTTAGTGCCCCCAGTTTCCCCTATATCGTTTTTACACGTTTTTTACTGGTATTTGTCATCATTTTGATTATTTTATAATTTAATGGACAGGTACACTGCAGGTACACCAAATTACTATAAACGAAAAGCTAAATAAGTATCTACAGACCAAAATAAAAATGTACACTCGCCATCCTAACGTTAGAATGGCGGGTGTACATATTTCATCCAATAACTTTTTATTAACTGAGGTACACTGGATTTCATTGGAGGTACACTGAGGTACACTGCAGGTACTACCATCCTGTAGATAAGCAGCTCAATCCTAACTTGTACACCCGCGGTCCTAACGCACATAGGCAGATAGATTCTAGAGACTGCTGGTCTAAAGGCACCCAGCCCTGCGGCCCAATTTCACATACATTGCTGATTCTATGCTGTACCTATACCCCGTTCACAAATGCGACTTTTTGTAGTATGCTATTGTTGTCTGGCCGTGCGACAATCGGAATTTTCTCTCTATCCGAAGAAAGTGAAAGGGATTTCCGATTGTCGCGCGACATAAAAGTCGCATGTTGGAACGGGCATCGGGCACTTATACTAAGCAGACGTGGGGGTATAGAATAACCAGGAATGTACCTACCCATTCCAAATCGGACTCTGTTGGCAGGGTAGTGACTACTGTATAGAAAAGCAATTCCTAGGGCCAAGTTTTCATACAAGTGTAAGTATACCCATGCCCCTTTTCCGGTTAAATGCATGTAGAGCAATAATTCTTTTTTTTTCAGCTTTAAGGCCTACTATAGAGGCATGCCTAAGCAAATGAAAAATGTCATGCATATTTAAAATGTTTTGGATTTTGGTGTACGTACTTAGATATTATTTTTTCGATTTTACATGCATTTTTAATAAAAATAAGAATTCTAGCTCTACATGCAGAAAATATTCGAAAAGAAAACTGTTGAATACGTTCATGGAAAACAGGCATGACTCGGGTATCCTCTTAATACTCTAGCAATGAAGAAGTAGAAGTCAAGTAGGCATGAATAAATTTTATTCAACACTATATATTAATATCGTTATCATTCATTATTTATCACAATTTCATGTCATGAACTTAAGTACTATTAATATAAACATTTATGATTAAGTTTTACTTAATGTACATACTTTTATATAGGTATTAAGTAGGTTGGATAGCTAGAGAAACATAAACAGGCTGAATATATTTTATAAGTATCTATTAGTTAAAATTCAATAAATAAAACAGGTTTTGAGTAGGTTTGGTAAGTAAGTGTCATAAATTATGTTTGAGTTTGTTTTGAGTATAAATTACACATTTAAAGCTTCAGACTCACCGAATCGCAGAGGCACAAGCGGAAAACATATAGAATTATCGGTGTGGTTGATCTTTAAGCGTCACTAAATAAATAAAAACTTTCATCTCCCTAAAACTAAATTTCACTTGAGCGAGTTCTATTCGAAGTGTTTGGCATTGGGGCCGAGTATTTTCTGCTCGATCCAGGGTACGAAGGTGGTGACTCGCGAGTAGACGCCCGGCCAGCCAGGCTCCGCGCACTGCTTACCGAAAGACACCACTCCGATCTGGTAAAACATCGTCGTGTAATCTTGGCTGTTCCACTGAAAATGAAACAGCAGATTTTAGAAATGTCATAAGAGAAGGGTATTTTCGTTCTTCATCATAGGGACTGCTCGTAAGATAGCGTTCTAGCGATATGAAATCGCTACGTGTCGTGCGTGGTGATGTGAGAGCCTGTACAGAATGAAACTGAATTTCTATTTTTGACTAAATTGTCGGTTTCGATTTTTACAATACACTGTGGATATTATCTAGAAAACTTCATAATTTAATAAGTATGCTTTTACTGGTGGAAATGGTTACAAATATTTGCATTGTGTAGGTATGAGGATGGATCGAGTCTATAACCCTCAAGGCCTAGGCCTAGGGTTACCTAGGTACTTACTTAGCTAAGGTATCGATCGGCCTGGTTCTGTACTATTCATACTGTATAATGGTGAGTGAGATTGATGGATGAGATGAGATGAAATTGTATTTCAATATTGTATGTATGTGTAGGTACCTATTGCATTTCAATCCAAATGAAAAATTAGTAGTTACTCACGATAGGTTGCATGAGGGGTCCACCACTGTCTCCTTGGCAAGCGTCCTTACCGCCCTTCTTGTATCCCGCACACAGCACACGGTTGTCTATCGTGATATGCTGCAATAAAAAAAAATAACTCAAATAAGCAAGGAGACAAAAGAATCACAAGTTACTTACATTTTGGTTAGATATATTGAAAATTATGCGACCGGGTAGCGTAAATAACATACCCTGATGCAACACAGACACCCCTAACCTATCTCATCAAAGGACTTCCAGCTGAGTGCGCAGTGGCAGACCAAGTTTTTTTAACATAATTTGTCAATGGTAAGCTGATGCAAGCACTTTTATTCGAGTTCCTTATGATATGACAATTTTAACTGATAAAATCTGCAGAAGTTATCGAATATTTTCATATTTAGGAGGATTGTGCACAGAACAGAGACCTTCTATCCAATTGACCTATACAAATCGAATCTCCTAATCATTACGAGCATTTCATACCAAGGCACCATCAAAATCAAACCAGTGGGGGAAAAGATATAGGCCAGTTTTCATACACTTTACCTACAATTTCACACTTTTTGACAGGATTGTGTACAATACAGAGACCCTCCTCCTCACTGACCTATATGACTCAAAGCTCCTAGTTATGGAGAGCATTTCATATTAAGGCGCCATCAAAATCAAACCCGGGGGGAATAAGATATAGGCCAGTTTTCATAGACCAAACCTCCATTTCAAACTTTTTGACAGGATTGCGTTCAATACTGAAACCCTCCACCCAACTGTCCTATATGACTCGAAGCTCCTTATTATGGAGAGCATTTCGTATTAAGGCACCATCAAAATCAAACACGGGGGGAAAAAGATATAGGTCATTTTTCAAACACTGGACCTACAACTTCAAATGTCTGAAACACTAGGATGCGGCAAGTTTAGGCCTGGCAGACCTTGTGATCTATTGTCAGAGTGATCTTGGCTATTATGTTGTGGTGGTCGCGTCGTGGTACCCGATGAGATAGTTTAGGGGTATCGGAAGGGCATCTTTGGAGAGGTCTGGTAAGCACTTCCGGCAGGGTGCGCAGTGGCAGACCAAGCATTTTTTACATAATTTTTCAATGGTTAACTGATGCCAGCACTTTCATTGTGGTACCTTATGACATATTTTTTACGAAAAAATTACTCTGAAAAATATCGATTATTTTTATGTTTCGGCAGGATTGGCTCTGGCAGACCTGGGTCATACGACTTGTTTAAGTCTTGGTTAACGATCCAAACCTAGCCTATCGTGGTACCTTATGAGATAGCCACTTACCCCCTGGGCTCTCCAACTACTAGAAGTTAACGAACAGATATCTCTACATTTGACCGACTATCCTAAGTGGGTAGGTACATATCGTACCTAAGTTGTTTAAAAGTCGTTTAACTTACTTTGTACTCGGTGAACTTTTGCTTGCAAAAGTCATTGCTCACGACCGGTAGTTGTATTACTTGTAATATACTTGCTGATGGTCCACCTGAAAAAAAAAAATAACGTAGTGTTACCTAAATACAATATCCCGCTAGGCATGCACACGAAAATCAAAATAACAAAATGTATCCTCTTTTATGTCATGACATATAATAGTAGTTTATGCAACTGCCTAATAATGAGAGGCTTTAGGATGAGAGTGTCTGTTTATCACACGAGGCGCAGCCGAGTGTGATAATAGTTTGACACGAGCATTCTAAAGCCTAATTATTTGCAGTTGCATACACTATTTTACCTACACTCTACAAGAAAAACTATGAAAAATAATTCAAACCTCCGCACTGCACTATGGCGATTGCAAGCCTATCTACTGAACCACCAACTGAACGACTTTTGTACATAAGTAACTTTTTAACTAAACGTTAAAATGGAGGCTCATAAAAACTGAACAACTTTTAAAATTAAATAGCATTTATCGGTGAATTTTAATTCGAAAAATGATTTGAAGCAAATATTTAATAATAAATAAGTCCTCATAATTTCAGATGTCGTCCGGGGGAACCACAATGCACAACACACTCAATGCACAGCAGGTTAAAGCACGGCAGCGTATTGTACAGCAGATCATTGTACGACATGATGGATGGATTGTCTTGAAATACGGGCCCGGACCGATAATGTACAGGGGTGGAAATGGAATCAAAACAAATGACGTCACAGCGGATGTAGTGATGTGACAGTGTTGACTTTGATCGACTTATCGATTAATTATTCGAACATGACATGCAAGGCAACCCACGGAGGGGGGGACGGGGGGGGCGGAGCCCCCCGCAGTAAAAAAAACACATTCAACGCAAATCCGACACAGTAGGTTAGGTTAGGTTAGAACAGTGACCCCTGGAGCGAACGAAGTGAGCGACCAAGCTTATTAAAGAATATATTTAATTATATTTTATATAAAAACAATATCGATTTAGTTAGAAATGCATATAATATTATCGATCTAGTCACATCACTATTCTACCACAACACGTGATGTCTCCACCCATCATGTCGTGCAATCCACCCCCGTGCACTTTCGGTACGGGGTGATGGATGGCGACATTGTTTTGATTCCATCCACCATGTCGTGCTTCATCACGTCGTACATTACTCTGACGGCCAGTATTATGGTGTACAATACTATGTTGTACATTGTAGGGACTCGTCGTCCGGCCGCGGGTGACACTAGTTTTTTTTTTTCATTCGACTTACTGATGGCCAGTGTCAAATTGGAACAGATTACAATTTGGTACGCGGGTCAATTCGTTTAATTTTTTTTCAAATACTAGAAATCGAGTTACTTTATGTAGCTGCCAGTAGTATGAAAGTTTTTTTTAAAGGCTGTATATTCGTAATGCAGTTAATTATGTTCGTACTTTCAATTCTGTAAAACGAATATTACGAACTGAGTGTAGATAAAAGTATTCTAAGTTTTTCTGTAGGATTCTATAGTGTATCAGTAAATTTTAAAACTGTTGAGGTAGAAGAACGTTGTAGGTATAATTTATTGCTAGGGCATTGCAAGCTAAACTTTATAATATGTAGGTCTGCATGAGAGAGAGTACCGTGCTTCGAAAGCACGTCAAACAGTCAGTATGTATTGCAATCGGCGCTTCAGTCGGTGCTAGCTGTCCAAAAACTGTGAGACGTGCGACATCGCACTGCTTGATACCATTTCCATATAAAATGTATGGAACCGAAGAGACACAGTCTACACAAGTGAGACTCGCGTCGCAACGATGACGGCCAACGAGCGACTTGTCTAATAGATGTCATCTTACCGCATCAGTCATCATGATACATGTGAAGACTGCGCCTAAGCCTGTTCCTCCAGGAGTGTTAACTCTGGGCGGGGACTATAGAAGACTTAGTATTCCACACTAGTTAATTGACAATACAGTTGTACTTACGGAATTTAGTATGTCCCCATCCAGCCACCATAGGGTTGTAGTTCTCGAAGGTGTTGGCTCGCAGCTCCCGGCTCGTTGGGATACATATAGGACGGATGAGATCTGTAACATAAAGTAGATAAGTAATTGGCGGGCGCTCAATGCAGAGACTACGTTACAGTTACAACACTCACACAGACATTTTCACGCCGTCATTTAGGCGGGAAACCAAACGTCTCAAACCGGCTAGTAGTAAGTACCTACCTACCTAGTTGAGTGTCATCAGCGCAGGTGCAAATATTTTTGTAGTGGAAGTGTGATACAATACCCCTAGTGTGAAGGATAAGTATTCATGATAGATAGATTTCGTTTAAAAATTTCAAAGTTGATTAGTACAACTGATTAGTACATATTAGTACAGCTGGTCTTACTCGTAATTATGTACTAGTAAAAGTGACTCTACATTCGAGCAGTATAACGCCGATATCGAGTCTTACCAGTAAAAGTGACTTCACGTTCGAGCAGTATAACGCCGATACCAAGTCTAACCAGTAAAAGTGACTTCACGTTCGAGCAGTATAACGCCGATACCAAGTCTAACCAGTAAAAGTGACTTCACGTTCGAGCAGTATAACGCCGATACCAAGTCTAACCAGTAAAAGTGACTTCACGTTCGAGCAGTATAACGCCGATACCAAGTCTAACCAGTAAAAGTGACTTCACGTTCGAGCAGTATAACGCCGATGTCGAGTCTTACCAGTAAAGGTGACTTCTCGTTCGAGCAGTATAACGCCGATGTCGAGTCTTACCAGTAAAGGTGACTTCTCGTTCGAGCAGTATAACGCCGATGTCGAGTCTTACCAGTAAAAGTGACTTCTCGTTCGAGCAGTATAACGCCGATGTCGAGTCTTACCAGTAAAGGTGACTTCTCGTTCGAGCAGTATAACGCCGATGTCGAGTCTTACCAGTAAAGGTGACTTCTCGTTCGAGCAGTATAACGCCGATGTCGAGTCTTACCAGTAAAAGTGACTTCCCGTTCGAGCAGTATAACGTCCACGTCAAGTCTTACCATAAAAAGTGACTTCCCGTTCGAACTATGGATCGAACAGTATAATGTCGAATCTTACCAGTAAACGTGACTTCGCGTTCAAGCAATATTATGCCTATGTCGTTGGAGACGCTGCTCCGGTTGTATTGCTCGTGGTACATGGCCTTCTTGATGAGGACGTCTACAGGAGTCGCGCCATCATCCTCGCTCTCCAAGTCCAGTTCTCCGAGGCGGACTACGAAACTGAAAAATAAACAATATTTACAAATAACGCGCAAATTTAGTTTATAGTTCTACCTCTACCGCTCTAGTTGGTACGTTTCGGCCTACATGTTTCTTGCTAAATGTTCATTTTAGTAACGATGAAATTCACATGGCAGTGTGTTGGTAGGTGTGTTTCTCTGCTATTGTGCTATGTGTGGCTATGTTTTAACTCGTTA
This sequence comes from Phthorimaea operculella, assembly GCA_024500475.1. Taxonomy (NCBI): domain Eukaryota; kingdom Metazoa; phylum Arthropoda; class Insecta; order Lepidoptera; family Gelechiidae; genus Phthorimaea; species Phthorimaea operculella. The sequence goes on along the minus strand of JANFCV010000007.1, from coordinate 5,157,714 downwards.
AGCTTTTTACACGTGTGATTAAAGAGAACTAAGCAGGTACCTACACCAATCTTCATTTATTTATCAGCAATTATAGTTTGACATGATTTATTTCCTTATTACATTTACTTATAAATTTGCCTCCAGCGATTTTATACAATCTTATTTCAAATTGCTGTAATTTTCAACGATACGCAGATCCGCCACTGATGAATAATTTTCCTTAATACCTAAAGGTAGTGTACCTGTATTATTTTAAAACTTATCTTTTTAACTCAGTCCACATGTACCCACTTAAGTTAAGTTCGAAGATGTTTCGTCTTTTATCTGTACTTGATACCTACTTGTTAGTCTTTATATGCATATCAGCATGTTTGCAGCTTCTTATTAATACTTATTATCTGCTTTTAATAATAAATTCACAGGGCAGCTGTGACTGTGAGCACCTCTGGCTGTGATGCCCCTGTGTGTATCTTATTAGCATCGACAATCAACTGATCTAGGATAGGAGCAAACCCATGTCTTAAAGCAACTTCGCTTAGGTACTGGTCTCTCAATACTTGACGCATAATAAAGTATGAAATATTAGCGAATAAGTAAGTATAAAATCACTGAGGCTCTAAATCTACTTATAAAAACCTTACATAAATATCGGAGAAAACAAGCTATGCAGAACACGAAACAGAAGAATATCCAATCCACATACCAATAGGATAATTTGCATACATCATACATCTTAGAAACCAGTTTGACTGGTGGATCACATAATTAGCAGTGCCATCAATCGCTCTGTTTATTTGCCAACAAGAAACACAAGGATAAAAGCAAATAGGTATGAGTTGTGTTCTTTTCCTAATGCCGCAAACTATGTCTGTGTTTCCTTGACTAAGCCTGTAGTACAGATTTTGGCTGTCGACTACAAATCCTATCATTTCAGGGGAGCGAAAAGATCCTCTAGTAGATACCACTAAAACTGCCGAGTAGAACCACTCGTGGTTCTTGCATATACTTACGCCTTAGCTGGCATTAGTCACCCATAATTAAGGCTCCAAATGCTTAACTGGCTAAACGTGGCTGATTAATCTCACTTTTGTTGTGAAAGTGAATCCCACTTTGTTAAATCCCCTCCAAGCGATGCAACAACAAGATGCTGAGGATATCGTGTGAGAATGCCTCATTCATCACATAAACTTACAGTTTATTCTCATTGCCGTGTATGCAATGTGCGGCGGTGAGGACGTGCTTGGAGGTTACCAAGGAGCCACCACAGAGCCAGCTTGCACCAGCGGCGCGCTTGTTCTTGTACCCCAGCAGAGCCATCCATGGGAAGTCACCTGAAAAGAGGAAAAGTTTTGTGTTAAACTATCATCTCTTTGTCGTAGCGTGTAATTTTGTCGTATGGGACACTAGTCATCATCATCTGATATCAAAGTATCATAAATGTGTGTGTATAAATAGAGGTCTTTGCTCGATTATGCAACTACTTAATGCCATTTTAACTTACTTAACATTTTCTACCCTGCAAGGGATATTAGCGTAATACATGTATAATGGGGTCTATGTTGCTGCCACTATACAACTTGGCTTGCCTTAAAATTATAGTTATGTATATTGTCTATAATATCTACTAAATATTTACCTACCATTACAGTATAAAAGGCAATCTGAATCTGAGATTAGCGAGTTCTATTGTCATAGATTACAGTGTTTAGTAAATTCTATGATTTACAATTTAACAGCGGTTTTCACCCAGAAAATCGTTGCAGCACGGCGGAAGTGACAACTGAAACATAAAGTAGCAAACGCATCAAGCCTGGTGTCGATCCCTGCGACCACCCTGCTGAAGCACGGCAGGGCTTCGACGTAGTCGCTGCATCTTTGCTGTCAGCTCTTGGGTCGCGCTTTCTTGTCTTCTGTCATAAAGTGAATTCACCAAGTCTGGCGTCGATTCCTCCGACTGCTGAAGCAGGGTAGGGCCTCGACATAGTCGCTGGCATCATTGCTGTCATCTCTCAGGTCGGGCGTCGGGTCTGCTGTCATAAAGTGAACTCACCAAGCCTGGCGTCGATTCCTCCGACAACCCTGCTGAAGCAGGGTAGGGCCTCGACATAGTCGCTGGCATCATTGCTGTCATCTCTCAGGTCGGGCGTCGGGTCTGCTGTCATAAAGTGAACTCACCAAGCCTGGCGTCGATTCCTCCGACTACCCTGCTGAAGGTGGCGCTGCTGTTCCCACAGACCGGGGGCTCCGGCAGGGCTTCGACGTAGTCGCTGGCATCATTGTTGTCATCTCTCGGGTCGGGCTTTCTTGTCTTCTGTCATAAAGTGAACTCACCAAGCCTGGCGTCGATTCCTCCGACCACCCTGCTGAAGGTGGCGCTGCTGTTCCCGCAGACCGGGGGCTCTGGCAGGGCCTCGACTTAGTCGCTGCATCATTGTTGTCATCTCTCGGGTCGGGCTTTCTTGTCTTTTGTCATAAAGTGAACTCACCAAGCCTGGCGTCAATTCCTCCGACCACCCTGCTGAAGGTGGCGCTGCTGTTCCCGCAGACCGGGGGCTCCGGCAGGGCTTCGACGAAGTCGCTGGCATCATTGCTCTCCTCTCTCGGGACGGGCGTCGGCGCTTCTGTTGGCACCGGCTTCGGAGTGGCCGGTCCTGGACTGGGTGGTGGCTGGTCCGGGATTCTTGGTGAAGGGCAACAAACCTGTAGAGTAAAAAAATAACGTGGAAACATTATATATTACCTACGTCTATTCATTTTAGTAGTTAGGTAGGTATATGTGCGGAGTAGAACTAATTCAGAGCACTAATTGTGAAGGTAGGTACACACTTACCTACATATATAATGCACATTTTCGGAAAGTATAACGAGAGAAAAGAAAACGTTTTGAGCAGTAGTTGGGCAGTTTCAGTTAGCTGAGTAAATCTATGAGAAATTTTGCGCTAAGAATGTGTATAACATCGTCGACAAACCTTAGGAGAGCTTCCTTCAAAACCACAATGAGCTTTCCTTAGTAGGGACACGATGGTAGGGTCGGTCTGGGCCTTCGTCAACAGGTTGGCGAAGGGCTCACATTTCAGGATCGGTAGACAGCTTCCACGGAGACCTTCCAGCTCGCAGGGCTCATCTGTCAATTGTAAAGATTGTTAACAAAAAAGTAAACAAAAATGGTGCCCCTAACTGGGAAAGAAGAAGTGATTAGGAAAGCGATAAAGATGCTGCTGAGAACAGATTTCCAATCCATTTTACCTAAGGGTCCCGTCCCGTTCCTACTAGAAAGAGCAACATTCAGCACATAACGGATATACCTAGTCTTCATACAGCCATGCATGCAGATACATCAACACATGCTTACAAATTGAGGCACATCTTTAAGATTAGTTTCAAAATCTCCATTAGAACTAATGCTAGTTACCCCTTCAAATTGGAAACGTTTTGTGTTCCCTTCGAAGGATGATCTGCCTACATGATCTAATTGAATTAGGCCTTTTTATCGAATAAGTATCTAACTAAGTGTTCCTTTCACCCATCCCATTTTCAAATTTTGTTAGTCATAGAGGTACTTGACATAATGTACAAATTAAATAAACAAAAATTAAACCCCCTTCGATGGAGACATGGTCTTCATAAAAAGTACTGAACCGATTTCAAATAAAGATAAAAAACAAATCATCGAAATCGGTGCAGTAAATTTTGGGACATGTGTAGACACAAACATACAACATACCCGAGGCCAAAATGATCGTAGATTTTATTTTAGAAATCTACTATTGTTAAGTTTAGTTCATACATTCATACGGTTAAATTAATACTTATATTTTTGACGATGGATAAAGAAAACTAAAAGTACACGCTTATTACATGCATTCAGAACTACTTATATTTTCGCTTGAGCACAACCAATTGTAAATCGCCATGTCGCCATTTGCCATTGATAATTATTGAAAATAGTTAAATTCGCTTGGAGCTAATTATGAAAGAATGAACGCATAATTAATTTCATGCACTGCGAATGATTATTGACACATCTAAGTAGATATATAATATTCTCTACCATCTGTCTTAAGTGTTATATTGGAACAAAATTCAATTATATTTTATTCCAGACATAGGCTGCGAAGCAAAAAGAAAAAAGTGATACAATAAAGGAACTCGTGAATTAGTCGCAAAGCTACTTATGGTTAAAAGGATAGTCAGTATTTCTTTCTGCAATAGATTCCATTATAATATATATTTTTTTAAGTGGCGTATCCGTTTTAATAGGAAAATATGATGAAAAAAAGATCAACGGCGTCTGAGAGATATTTGTCATCTAGGTATATGAACAACGTTTAATATGGGGCCATCTGCGAAATCACGAAATATAGATAAATCTGCTGTTCCATAGAAAGCTCTAAGACCTATGTATTCGTATTTTTAATGCACTCACAGTGTCTCACTATATTATTCTCATTAATTGAAAATCGAAGACCTACTCGAGCAAAATAGAAAAGCAGATTTGTTTTTCATGATTTCACTGATGGCCCCACAACAAGAGTTTTTCTTATAGATGCCAAATATCTATTACACGCCGATGATGATCCATTATTAACGGGATACCCCGCATGTATAAACACGGAACGTCTCATCGAGTTTTTTTAATCAGACTTGGCTCTTTTACAGACGTAATAAGTCCATTTAACTTATGTGTTGGAAAGACGATCCTGCCCACCACCTCAAAGTTTTCAAAAAACAGGGGTTAAGATGTTTTCTTATTCACGACAAGAACACTCATAGATACCTACTAAAGATATCTTTGTGTGAAGTAGTTAACACCCAACAAGACGGTAGGTATTTCGCACCGAGGTGGTTCGTACAAGACGACAATTCAGTTGTATAGTGTTCCGCCGGTGTACCGCGTAAGTATCGTCTAGACAAGTCTGACTAACTTAGACTCTAGATAGTCGAATCAATATGGGTAGGAAGGGAAGCTCTTGTAAAAAATACCTTTAGATTCTTTAGCTTAACTTATCTACTAGAAACAACAGATCCCGTAGATATCTTGCAAGAGTTTTAATTTTGATATTTTTCTACGTAATAATAACTTCTACTTAGTAAGTTCTTAATTTATTGAAATGTGTCCATGCATGATTATTTTATAATTAACACCAATAAACGCCAATGCAAGTAGTAAGTGTTTGATATGATAACTTCATTGTCAACTTATCAACCTGGTGCAAGCAGAATTTTACCTGTTATACATTCTTACTATAGATTCTTGAAAAATAAATTTTAATCATCTATTATTGCCAATACACATACTTCGGTAATGGCTTGAGGATGTGGTAGCTTGGGAGTACTTGTCATTCAGTGCGCGCCACAGAATAATATATTAGATCGCGTTGAGATTTATATACGAGTGGCCTTGTGCAGGCGCATTAAATCATGTGACGTCATGGTGCCCAACTCGCACTTGACCGTCGCCTTAAATAAGGATAACGCTGAGCCACTTGAATCTAATAAGGTTTTCTTTATCAGTCGATCGATAGGCATCATTTCACATGTCTACCCCCTCTAGGTGAGCTAAGATGTAGGTAATATGTTCCTACTCATACTATTAGGGGTTAAGGTTGTCGAACGGCATCACGTTGTTTGCTACTCCTTTGTGGAAAAATAATAATCGCCTTGAGTTAGAAGCTAATAGACTGCTTTCGCTTTGTGATGCGGTCAGTTATACAAACACCAAATCAGTGTCACCCCGTCACTGTGATGGGTGAATCACGTATACCGTGGCCCGTGACATTGAGGTATTCACATCTCTATAATAAATAATCACACTTGCATCACCTCATCTCACCACATATTATTTGAACATTACGACGTTGTTGTGGAAAATTGGTGAATTGCAATTTAGCTTACTGGCAATTTAGCAGCCTCGGTTCGGTCGGGCAGTATTTTTTAAAATGTTTTTTGATATGTTTCCTTTTTTTACAGCTCTTGGTTCAATGCTTTTGTTAGAGCAACGTCATTTATGATAAAAACCATTGTTAACATCGATTAGCGTTCCTACCCTACAATCAACGCGTAATAATACAAATGGGAAATCCGCTCGAGCTCACTCACGAAGCTGAAAAGTGGGCATGTTGATTCTGAAGTAGTTGGTAGCCAAAAAAATATTAGACCTTCTATATGCTAAATCTACAATATAGATAGATAGAAGGACGAAATTATTATTTCATATTATTTCGTTCCAGTAAGATATTATTACTGCCGCCGGCTACCAGGCAGACGTAAGATTTCCGGGTTCAAAAACCTCTAACAGTGGTACGGAATGAAATGGAACGTTGTTTAGAGCAGTGCTAGAACAAACACGCTGTTGTATTAACCGATATCCTCCAGTAGGAGGTGGCTCCCTAAGAAGAAGATTGGCACGTTCCAGCAGAAAAAGTTCATCAGTTTTTTAAATATTATTTATGGAAAACATTTTAAGGTCTAAAGATACTTTAAGGCCGCTGCAAGAAGGCGTGAAGATTGATAAAGCATAAAAAGGTACAGTTGATGTGAAAATGATTGGAGTTCCCCATGAATCTGATGATACAATGTACAATAGTGATGGTGACTGTACTTCTGCTGATCATGATTTCCACAACCAGAATGTTAATTAAAGTGAGACACAAACATACACGCACATTCACAAAAATCCGCAAACCGTTTGGAAACACACCATTTTCCAGTTTTTAGTAACTTTACACATCCATAAGTGTAGAAACTTTTGTATAATTACTGAAATATCCTGAGGGTCCGAAGTCGAAGCTGTTCCGAGATTCTGATGTCGGGACCGGTGTTAGCGGTGGGAGGGTGGTCGTTTCATAAGTACTGAACGGAGATTCGGTCTGATAGTTCGACTGAGGCACCGGAGTTAGAGGCGGCAATGTCGTAGCTTCTGTCGTAGTGAACCCGGGCAGGGGCGCAGTGGGAACCGGAGTTAAAGGAGGCAGAGTAGTTGGTGGTTCCGTAGCAACTGGTTCAGGTGGTGGTTGCACTGCGCCGGGGAAGTTCACGGGGGGCTGCGGCTGCTCTTGTACGTAAACCTCATATGTATCGGAAGCTGGCGCTGGCTGACCGGGATTGTTGTTGTTATTCGTACTTGGGAAGTTCACATATTCTGCGTCATAATTTGGGTTCTGATTATAGTTTTGGTAAATTTGATCGTTCCTACCTTGTTCTGGATATATTTGTTGATTCTGACAATTTGGCCAATTCTGACAATTTTGCCAGTTTTGTGGGGTTTGTCCTGTGTTCTGCTGGTACGGTCTAACTATTCTGCCGTATTGATCATAGTATTCGACGTACTGGTTTTGGCGGTTATTGTAAGGCTGAGCCTGCACATTGTTCCCAGGATTGTTCTGGTAGTAATAAGGATAATCCTGATTGTATCTGAATCGCTGCGAGTCGTAGCGTCTGTTGTCGCGTTGGTTGGGGTAACCTAAATAAATAAATAGACACGCTTATCATTCATCAGCGCAAATTAAATAATGAAGTTGAAAAATATATTTCGAGCGCATGCTTATGCTTATGGTGTGCAATGGAATATGGTACTACATACACATAGCCTAGGGACTCCTACGACCTACACAACACAGGGGTGATCTACACGATCAAATTATTTTACATTTTATCGCTTTCTAAATACCTACGTTTTAGGTAATATTTATGCTAGATACGAAATCTATTTAATTCGTTTGAAGTACCCTTGAATGGCTGTTGGCATACCAGAGTATGTAATTAAAACTCTAAACATGCTTGCTTGTTTAAGCTTAGTGTAGAGATGACCTAATCACTATTTAGCATGCCTTATAATGTTTTAATTGTTATGTTTTATACCTACATACCTATGTCTGAACGTATTAGCTATTTATAGAAAATAGAAGATTAAAAACGTGTGCGTTTTTGTGTAGATACAGATACCGATAATTTTAAGACCTATTTAATACAAATAAAGCGTTAAGGACATTTTGTCAAATAATTATGATGACTTTAAACAAATTCTTTGTCCGTTTGTCTAGATCTTGCGAATGAAATATTCAGGGTTGAAAATTTCATAGAATATTTTATATTATTACTTATTTTACTATGTACATTATATAACACGTCTCTCTTTCGCAGGGGTCGAAGAGGTACATGTAGATACACATTATTTACTACGATTTTGGCACACTCATTTTCATTGCTCTATCTACTCATGACTTGACATACTTATAAATTCTTATTTTATAATTATCTACTCCTCTTTGACGTGTGGTGCCGGCTTAGAATAGTATCACCCCATCCCCTATCCTTCACATAGGTGTCGACTAAGATTTGAGAGTTGATGTGTATTGCAATATTTTAGGCGACAGGCTGACAACCTGCAACACAGTCTTCTGAATGACTCTCAAACTTTTGTCAGGACAGACGTGGTGTAAATCGCAGTTTTTACACCACGTCTGATTGTTTACGCTTTGCCTACCTCGCAAGGTATATATGTAGGTATGTGTCTACTCCTCTCCTTCGCTCCTAATGTACCTAATATTATTTTATCACCAAAAAATTACGTAATTAGGTCATTTTATTTCTTCAGTGAATAAAGCGTGCCTATCTATCAGAAATATATTGTCTAACATAATATGATCAGTATAAGCATACCTTTTGAATTAATTTCATGCCGTTGTCTGCGAACTTAACCTTTAATTTAAAAACTAGTTTAGTGTGTCTATTTTTAACAATTTGTGGCGCGCATTGCTTGTGAGACATTAGACTAATCTGCAAATAGTTCTAGGTGAAACCATGTCGCTACTGAATTTTGCTAGAAATTTAAACCGCTCTCTTTAAGTCATCGGTCCACCTGGCCGGAGGGCGTCTTACGCTTCAATACGACACTATAAACAACATTACTTAATACCGGAAATCAGTATGGTATTAACGTCCTGTTATCCCACTCTGTTTGAAATCAGTTTGAAACAATTTAACTTTGCTTGTTATTGTCAGGTAATCATCGTCATCTGCCTGCCCTCGTCCCAAATCAGGTCAGATAATATTCACAGTAATTTATTTTCCATGGGTCGAATTTGATATCATATGCGTAGAGTGGTCAAAACATTGCCGTTGATATAAATGGATTCAAGTGGTATGGTATAGTAAGTAGATAGTGTGATACGAATAGTTCACAGAGCAGGGATGTAATCCTCGCGCGCCCCTACTACTATTACTACTAAAACAGCCACAATAGTCCACTGCTGGATATGGGCCTCCCCCTATAAGGGAGGTATTTGCCAACCTCACCACGCTTGGCAGGCGGATTGGCGAGCGCAGTGCAAGGTGTTGTATTTACAGAGAACCTATGCAGAGAACGCTGCTGCCCATTCCCTGGATTCTTCCCTTAGTCGGTTTTTACGCCACTCACTGGTAGAAATGTTATGATGCTATTCTAAACCAGCAGCACACGGCAAATGATCTTTCGCGCGCCCCTATCAGAGATGAAAAGTAGATAACACTGTGTGTCAATCCAGTTAGCTATTTACATAAACTCGCTTCAGTATTAAAAAGTCAGATGAGTGCAAAAATAATATCCCTGCTCAATGAAGTAATAAGACCACACTTAGCTGCATTTCGCATGCGAAATGTGGTTTCTAATTATTGAAAAGTACACCTTCACGGAGACAGTTTATGGCGTCGGTCTGACTTCTTCACATACCGCCTAGAATACACTGGCTTTTCCTTATTTACCAATGTTGTTAGCTCAGAAGGTCAAATAACTACTTAGTAGTTAGAGCTAGCTACGTACACATATGTTACAGGGTGTTATGGAAACTTCTTGTGGATAAGCCCATCAAATTAAAACAAGTTTGGAATAAAAACCTTCAGTTTCTTACAGGTATGTAGGTACAAATTGGACAGAGCTGGTGTTAATTTTAAAAACACATACCTACAGCATGTAAAAAGTCAATTTCAGTTTCATGGATTGGTTCACCCTTGAAATATTTGCACCTGCCTTTTTTATACCTTACATATCTATCTACCTATAAATAATTGCGATTTTCCCAGTGTATAATCAAATGCTGTCCAGTTTTATAGTCAGAAAACCCACGTGAGAAGTACTAATTTCGCTTCTATTAGGTATGTACATTCCCTCGCTCAAATAACACCTACAATTAGTATTGTATTTTTTATTTGTATTGAAGAATAGACGGTTTGGTGTTAGATGTGCGCGGCATGTAAGAGTTCATGTGTTATTGTGTGTAATGTATAAACTCGTTTATCCAGTATTCACATGAGTCATTATTACACAAAAATATGTACCAAACAACACAAAAAGTAATTGCAGTTCCTATGTAGGTAGGTAAATACCTACTCGCATTGTTGTTGGTTTTCGATTTAGTTTAGGTAACGATACAATACTAAATATTCGTGTCATGTTATGCTTACATAGACTTAACTTGATTCAAGGCCCCGATTTTCCAGATAAGTTACAGAGCCGTCATCTGTGGAAAGTTAAGTTGGAGAAATAAGAATTTTATAGGATTGCAATTCCATACAACCAATATTTTGACTGGACCTTCCGTAGTTTGTGATGGTTTTCGCTTAATAAAATAACACTACGACTTAAAGCAGGAAATATAGATAATATAACAGCCCCTGTTCCCATTTTTAGAATGGCTGTGATTAAGCTTTTTTGCATCAGATCAAGTGGATTATTATTAATATTTTCAAATTTTAAGTATTAGCAACAATTCAAGTAACCCATTTATTTCTATTTGTACTGGTCATTGCAAATAACTGCGTGAAAAATCAGAATTATGCTCGAACTTATACTCTTTGGTCTTGGTAGAGACAGTAAATTCTCTAATATAAGAGCTTGGAAGGATTATGTCTCATTTTTTCATCACTATTATTGGGTGGGTCTATCTACACTTATAAAAACAAAATGTCCTGATTAACCGAGTAAATGATTGACTGACTCACTGAATGTTTTGGAAGGGCCAAATTTTTGATATTTTGTGCTAGACCTAGATGTACATATCTAAGTACATATCCTTCAGTTGCATAACATGAGCTGATCGGGCCCTATCACATAGTTTTTATCTTCATCCTGTATGTTATTAATGCTGTTCTGTATTGGTAAATTGTAAGATAATAGTGATTTGTTTATTAACAAGCTTTTATCTTGACCTAATTGTATATAGTTCAAGAGTTCTTGATTCTGCCTTCAAGGTTCATGACATGATAAATACTTCTTTAGACTGATGTTCTGACTGAAGGAAATGCGGTGGGTATAAAATATAACACGACCCAAAATGATTTTCTAATATAATAATGAAATGAATTTGAACACTTGTTGGTCGGCGAAATTATCATGCAATGATTGAACTTGAAAATATCTCACCGAAGCTCTGCGACACACTTAATTTTATGCACAAACACACAGACACGAAAACTAATATCTTCGACGCCATCCCGACGTCTTCAACTTGCAGAGTTTTGCCGCCGACTGACTGTTTTTGTACGCCAAAAAAGGGTCCTAAAAAAGACGAACACACGTTTGAAGGTTGGCAAGCTTGACTGACCAGTGGACGCACTTGACCGAGATGGTGTGGATATAAGGTGAACCTGACGTCAGCGCGTCATAGCAACCAGCTCGTCACAGTAGTGGTCATGCGTTATGGTTTCATTTCAACTCTACATCCGGAGTGAGTTCTCAAAGTATGGACGGGAAGTCCGCGCCTTGAGGTGCACGGAAGTAGTAGAGTCGATTTACTTTATAAGCATTTTGGTCGTCCAGGGTTGACACTGGCCATGAGGGTTGTTTGCCGGTGCCCGGAATGAGCGCAAGAAATATAACAGAAAATTATTTAAAAACATACAGGACATAAAAAGAAGTTAGGCACATTGTGTTGATCAATAATACTAAGATATTATTTCGAATAATTTGTTTGTACTTAGTCTTACTTATTCTGTACGCTTATAAAATATTATATTTAATAACAGCATAATCTAGGCGTACATTTAAAGAAAAATTAAATGAAAATGTATATTGAATATTTTGAGGTGTTTAAACATTAATAAACCCAAAAGAAGATTTTTCACGTAGCAAGTATGCAAGTAAGTAAAAAACCGGCCAAGAGCGTGTCAGACACGCCCACAAATAGGGTTTCGTAGTCAACGTTTAAATATCAGGTTTTTCAGCATTACAAACTTAATTTTGTTGCTGGTTTGTTAGCAGCAGTATGATGACCAACCGCAAATAGAAAAACTCAATTTTTTCTGAAACCTTTAAGGGTACGATATCTGTTATAGTTTTCATTTTAACTTCAGATTGTAAGCTATATTCCATATTTATTTAAAATTTTTAGCGTTTATACTTTAGAAGTTACAGCTGGAACAAATTATGGGTCAAAAACGCCCTTTTTAAAAGCAAATATCTCGTGACAGAAACATTTTAGTGACTTTGTTTTAAAGAAACCTCACCTTAGTTTTAAAAGACCTATTCAACGATACCCTACTCAATATAACAGAAGAAAAAAATTTTTTTTGCCCCCCTTTCACTTGTATGGGAGGGGGTCCAAAAAACATTTAAAATATTTTTTTCTTAACATTTCTATATTTGGGTCAACACGATCTATCTTCTCACCAAATTTCATGTCGATAGCTCTAAAACTGACGAAGATATGAGGGCGCGGCATACAGACAGACAGACAGACATGACGAAACTATAAGGGTTTCTAGTAGACTACGAAACCCTAAAAAGACCACAAACTTTAAGTAGATAGGTACCTAAGTGAAACTTCTTAATTTATTAATTAGCATCGTCCCTGTGTCTGTTATAATTATGACCGAGACAATTCCGGCCGCTTGGTAAGTCATATTACCCAAGGGTAAGTAATATTTAATCAGATCGAAACTCCTATGACTCATTTAATAAAATATGCTACTGTATTTTCCTTACAACCGAATAGTGAATGTGTAATGACCATACCTCCCTATTTGGAATTCTGTCGTCGAGGATTTCAAGTTCGTAGAAAAAGCATTTCTTACATTAAAATTAAACAAAAAATATATTTTAAAACTTTATTTAAATCGTTTTGGTGTACTAGGCAAGAATGATCTTAAGAAAGTAAAGAGAAAAGTAGGTACATGTAACTTAACAGGTGTTTACCAGCCAATTGTCAATCACAATGCAATTTTATGTTTCCCTAATTTGTGCCTTAACGGTGTTAAGTTCACTCGTGTTCTTATTGTGCATAAAGTTCAAAATTGGATGGTCAACATCGAGAAACTAGTTCGGGTTTTTGGGCTACTTTCTTGCAATTCCCCGTAGAAACGACACCGACATTATCAAAATCTTATAAAAACACTTTTTTAAAGTAATAAAAATATTTTGATAGTGACAAAATTCGCTAGCGCTAAAAGTTAATCAGTTCGATAATTGGACCTAAGAATTTAAATTAGTTGGTAGCTGGTGCCTACCCTGAAAATAATCTTTCACGTAGTTTATTGGAAATAGTAGCTCATTTCCCTTCCTACTTACTTTTCACGTGTTGAATTTTGTGCGGTCTTCGCTTCTTGTTCTTTTTCACGACAATCTTATACTTGTTGTTCACGTTGTACATCTGGGTTGGGGCGTAAGTGCCCTTGTACCCCTGAGTTCCAGTCAGGTTGTACACGCTCAGTTTCTTGTACCCATATGTGGGGTAGCCACGGTACACGTTGTAGCTAGTAGCCGGATACCCATGGTGTACCGGTCCAGCGTAAACTGTTGGGTATTTTGAATGAGTACCGTAGCTCCCTGGATACTTTATACCATAAGTAGTACCGTACGTCACTGGATATTTGGTATTCGGATACGAATGGTGACCATGTCCGTAAGATAAATCGTGGCCTGTTTGCGGATGGCCGTAGGAATAGCAGGGGTAGGCGTAGGTTGAGTGTCCACCTTTCTTCCCGTAGCCATCATACCCGCAGCCGCTGGAGTGCTCGCTCCCGTGGTATCCGTGCCCGAAAAGGTTCTGGAACAGGGCTTCTAAGGCCTCGTAGTATTCAGGCGACTGGGTGGGCGTCGGAGGCTTGTAGATGAACGGAGTCTTCAGACATTTGTTGTGGTTCTGCGCGAGGATCAGAAGGATGGGGTAGCTTTGCACCAGCGTGCAGATAGTGTTCCCCACTTCTATGGTCATGGCGTCTGTGTCGGTCGCCGGTAAACCATCAAGTGACAACATTTTAGTTGCAAGCTAATTGGGTTATCAGAAAAATCTGTATTTTCTGATTTTGTAATAGTAAATGTTCACCCAAATTTATTTTGTTTGAACAGAGCCTAGTGATGCAATGTAACCATATGTGATCTTATCACGGATCAAATTGGCGAAACCATTCGTAATATGTAAGTATCTGGTTTTTAGGTCGATTCTAGAAATGAAAATAGTAGGTAGTATTATGTGCATTCATTTTGCCAACTTACTGATGGGTTTACAACTTAATCCCAATTTATTTTGTTACCTAGGTAGTGGGCCAATGAGAAAAGTGGTAGCAAGGCGTGAATTTAAAATGACTAACATTCTATACCATTGATTTACGGCTTTTACCTACTTTTTGTTATTTTGGTTCCCCTAATATAAAGATAATATACCTAATAAAATATAAAACTACAAATAGGTATTGTTTTGAAAATGTAGACATAGACATCTTACATCATCTTCCTGCCCCCATCCCAAATAAGGTACATCGGGGATGTAAGGCCCCCAGTCTTCGAAGGCCCAAACGCAGAAAACCGTTTAAAAAACGTTCGGTCGGCGCCAAATTCATAGCAAGCGTAAAATGAACCAAAAGGAACGCAGGGACGCGGGAGCGGGCCGCGTGCGGCCACTATTTTGCCAGTGACGGCTGGTTGTTCGGTGACCTCGGGCACGGCCAGTGTTTTTGCTATTTTGCGCTCCCACTCAACGGTAGTTTTCAATAGTTAATACTGCAATTTATTAGTAGATTATTGTTGAATGTGTTTATTAATTTATCATTCCATTGATATTCGTGTAGGTGTGTCTGGTTTTAACGCTATTTTATTCATAAATTGTGAATACGGGTTGCAAGGCCCCGGTCGGTTAGGAAGGCCCCACAGGGTAGCCGCTTCGGCCTTACAAGCCCTGTCGGGGGCCTTCCTACACTGTTGCAGTCTTATAAGGCCCATAAGTGTTAATTTTAATTTAAATTAACTTTACATACACTTGCGTTATTAATAAAAATAAATATTGAACACCACATTTTTTTTGGGCCTTGCAACCCGCAATCGGGGCTATCCAAACCACATACCGGTAATAAGGCCCAATGTATGAAAATTTAAAATCAAGTAATTTTAAAAATAAATACCTTTTTCTAAGCTAAACAAAAATACTTTTGGGATTTATAGCAATTTCTTTGCACTTAGCTCCTGAAATTTCGATAGCTAGGCTGTTTTCTTTCTCACTGAGAAAGTGAAGTCTTTTTGGAAAATATTGATGATTTTACAACTTTTTGCTTTTATTTACGTTCAGTAATATGTAAATATTTATATAAGTGTACCTTTTTTTGTAATTAACGCTTACTTTTACTCCAAACGTATCAAAATTGGCAGGGGCCTTATATTACATGCCCAGTTTAGGAAGGCCAAATATCGATGTTTTGCAAAATGATCAAAATTGCAACTTTTTATTGTCAAAATCATAAAAAAATCATTTGGGTCAATTAATAGTAAATTTTCTATACGTTGCAAACGTTGTTTTACCTGAGGGTGATGAAATAAAGGTTTTATTTCGGTTTGTTGTTAGGTGGGCCTTATTACCCGGGTCTACCTTACTTGGGGTCGGCGCAACACGTTTTGTTGAACACATAAATCGTGTTGCAAAAGGATTTGGCTGAAAAAATATAATTTTGAGTGCACGGCTGTTTATTTTTCGGGCTAAATAATTAAATAGGTAGGTACTAAATATGTTCAGTCCATCGAAAAGAAATTATAATTTTGAGATGAAGCTTATATATCACCGACTAAAATGTTATCAGTTTGGTGGTACCGTTTTGGAAATAGATATATTAGGTATGCACTAAAAAGTTTGTACTAAGCTTCCGAAAAGCGCCATCTGTATTTGTTTTCAATTACGTGGCCCTGGACAGTTCTTCATTGCTGTGGAAGTCTGGTGCTATCCGGCGTTCAACAAAGAGGCCAGATGAATCAGCTCTTAGATCCTATATGATATTTATGTGAAATAAATTCTGGCATTGTGATAAATAACTCTTCAAAGGTATTTTAATGAGGCATTTCTAAGGAACAGAGATTGAGCAATGTCCCATGAGAATATTTATTGATGTTTATTAATATTTAATAAGTAGGATAGGTAGGTATACTCCAGATGGACTATGAATGCAAAGGATTACACTGCAATGTGTACAAGTAGCTTATCGTAGAGGACGAAAATAGAGCAAGAGTTGTCGCAAGAGACTCGTGAGACCGATGCCTCGCATTTATAGTCCATCTGGACTATTTCCTGTCCTAAAAGGTTGTCATATGGATAATTCCATACCCGATGATCCGAATTTAAGATGAAACAACCAGGACGGTACTTCGGCACTCATCGCTTCAGCTTAAAAAATGCTGACTAAGTATTTAATACTTAAACGAAGGTATATAAGTAGAGTTTGAAATGAAACTCAAATACTTAATTTTAAACATTTATTTCAGAACGACACAAATTTCGATTGTTTTTAGTGCCTAAACATTTTACACATATAATTATTAACTGTTTACATATAGATACATCAAAACATATACACAACTTTTTTTTACATGTTCTTTGTTTATTGACTTAAACATGTTTTTTATGTATTTTTTCACATATTTTGTAAATATACTATCAACAGCACCTAGAGTTAAATTAAGGGATTTAATGAAACTTTGTTCTCATACAGTTATGACATTAAACTATACGGGACTATTCCCTATAAACCTACTAGATTGATCTTGTAAATAAGTAGGTAACTCGAGGTTCTGTTGGTAAAGGTAGTACCGACATTAATACACAAAGAGAATTTATGAAAATACGTATCACTATTTTACATTAATTTGAAATTTTGTAAACAATAATTCAAACCGTGTTTTATTTTAAAGTTTTTATCTATGTTAGGAAAAGAACAACATCCATGAAACTACAACATGAGTACCGACAATTGTGCCCTTAAAAGTCAAATATGTTACAATAGGTAGGTGCGTGAAGTACATTTATAAAGTTTTAACAACAGCAATTTAAGTTGGTATTATAATTAAGTTAATAAACACAACATCTACTATTAACTACAAGAAATGTCTCTTTTTTGCATAATATGGTGCCTGATTATGGTGTCATCTGATTGTGCTAATATGACTTAAATTTTTGAAAAGTATCGTGGGCATGAGTAGACGGTCGCTCTGTTAGAAAATATGTAAAAATCCCAAAAACTAAGTTTAAATTAACCTAAAAAGCTACAAATGTGTTTCAACTGATGCCCCGATCCTATATTTATGCTATGTACTTAACTTTTAATTCTAGAGATAACTTACAATTAAGTTTTCAATGCTTTGGTAGGCGAATTCCCACTCAATTTTGTCCACAGCCGAAACTAACGTAGCCACAGACAACATTTAACATCAAGATTGTAAGATTTAAAGGTACTGTATAATATGAGTAAATGTGTAGGTACATAGTACGCGCATCGCAGATTAATCTGCGTGTGAGTGCTCGTGACGAATCCAACAATACTCAGTCGTATTGTGCAAATTTTCATTAAATGTAAATCTGTGGGTTATTCACGGATAAAGTTCAATTCTAGATCTAGTTCACTTCTTGTCATTTCCAGAGCTGACTATTTCATAAGACTTCCGCGTGATCCTATCCCAACACAGAGCAGAGATGTATTCTCCTCTGACATCCCTGCTCTGTGCATCCCAACGATATGTGAAACACTTACTTTGGTTAATTGAATTGAATATCTGTTATCGAGACAAAAACTTAAATTTATTTTTCCGAGACTTTAACTTGGGATTAGAATCGGACTTAAGACTAAACTCGGACTGTTAGACTATGTATGTGCAGCAGAATACCGAAATCAATTAGCTACTGCTACAAAAGTACCTTAAACTATGTATTGATATAGATATACATCTAACCTACCTACTAACTTATTAGGATTAACAACTACTTTTGAAAGATTGAGCTTTAAGCGACAGCGGATATACAGTGTTATTTACAGATTTTATAGTAAGTAGAGCTAGACAGTATCTAAGTGTGACAGCAAGTCGCCGAACCACCCGATGAACCCTGGGTTAAAGATTTTTAAACGACATAAATGTAAAAACGACCGACGATAGGTTATTTCACTTACCTAGGTATTTCTTGCTATCAGCAAAATATAATTAGTATTACTACATAGATACCTAGACCTGATCCAGTATAAGTAAGTATAGACTATCCGAACACACCAGGTATTGTAGACACTTCATTAATTTATTTATATCCTATTGGTAGTGCACAGGGGTTAAATTTGCCCCACACATAAAACCTAGACGCAAAGACATTATTATCCTTACCTATTATGATAAAATTAGGTTCGTGATGAAAAACAGGCATATGAGAAATTCAAACTTGATGTCATCATAAACCTATACTAGTTTCTCATCAATAACCTGGATTTGCTTAGATTCATGATCAAATAGATATAGATTTCCTTGAATACCAAATTTTAAAACACTTCTCGTTTAGGTTCAACTATTGGAAAACTTGCATAATTTTCCGCCGCAAAATTTTGCAAGTTTTCAAAAAGAAAAAATATATGTTTCCGTTGACAGGGAACTTGAGACGCGCTTGCGCTCACACATACCCAGCCGCTTTTCCTATGAATCCAGCACCATGCACTGAGCTGACCAATCCACCTGCCTGCTTGTTAAGCATGGTGAGTATGGTAAATGCCGCCCAATAGAGGGCTGTTGTGTTGTAAAAACTGCTTACATGGACGACAGTATGTCAATGGAAGCTGTCAACGAGTCAACGGCACTGGTCGGAAGGGGTTGACAACAGCTGGTGAAAAATGGCGCAGCTGTCGACCGACACTATTCAGCAGCAGGTATCAACGACTTCATGGCACGCCTTCAGCGGCAGCATGTGAACAACGGGCAGTTATGTTATGTTGCTGAGTACTGCCAACGCTTCGATGGAAGCCTACTTTACGTTGGCGGCAGAAGTATTTATTGGTGTGCCTCGACTGCAAGCATTTACCATACTCACCATGCTTGGCAAGCGGGGTCAGTGCAGTGCATGGTGTTGGAATCATAGGGAAAAAGTCTCGGCGCGCGTAGGCGCAGGCAAAAGCGAAACAAAACAAAATATCTGTTAACAGAACTCAACTTCTATAGGTAATTTAGCTCAGAAACCTAAATTAATCCAGAATTTTGATCACAACCCTAAACTAGTCTAGTTTCATGAATTATGTCATATGCAGGTTTTTGATCAAGAACCAAGTTTTTGATCAAAATCCTGATTTTATCAAAGACCTGCGACATATTATATTGTGATAAAATGTTTTAGATAATCAATTGTGAGGCATGACGTTACCAGTATTACCGCAACATAACATAATGTTTATTTATTGGAAATGTGGGCCTATTCGGAATGTTCAATAAGAAATAGGCAAGTAGTTCAATAATAAACCCGGTACCTTGAATTTATGCTCCAACAGAGTTACTGCGGCGAAAGTAGCATTTTATGATTTATTTTTATTTCTGTACTCCCCGTGTTGCTTAAATAGACGTACAATTCTTTTTTTAAGAAGGATAAAAGGCTAATTTTGTTTTCATAGAATTTCGAAAAAGTTTGTTTATAAAGTTTTTCAGATTTGTGAATTGAAAATAGCTTGAAAATATTTTGAACCTTATTAAATTTAACCATTTATTGACATACATAAATATGAACTTAGTACCTAAAATAGACTAATCTCCCATTGACTAAGTCTTACTTCATAAGGCTACCGGACGGACGTATACTATAATGAGAGATAATGTTTAGGAGGTCAAGGGACTAGTAGATTGCCATCCGATATCCAGGCAGTTTTTTTATCCGACGTGAAAAAAAAACCTTTTTCGTCAGGTAGCCTTATGAGGTAAGCCCTTTTAAAAAGAGCTTTGTCTAAAAACTACTTGTTTATGGTCTGTTGCACAGTATTAAGTCTTAATAATACTTAAACACTGTAAGTTTAGTTTAGGTATGTACCAAAACGAAAATCTGCTTAGGCCGTTACGTGATCAGACTGAATTAAATATAAATGCACTGGAATAGATTTAAAAAAATAAAAAAGAAATGCGTTAAAAACTAACATTTGATGAATCTGATGGTAAAAACCGCCCTTTAAGGTGCAAGTTCGTTACGGGCTATAATAATCGTAGTATGAAACAGTATGAAAGCGTAAGGCGCTGTGTTCGAGGGGTGCGACAGACAGAGTTCAGACTTTAGGTGCGATCGGCCACATCTGACGTTACACGCCTAAAGTGAAAACAAACGTACGCGTGTTGGCCGTACTAACACGCGTAGTGCGAATTCAAACGTAAGCATGAAAGCCGTACTAACACGCATGTTGCACACGTAGAGCGAATTCAAACGTCCACGTGTTGGCCGTACTAACATGCTATCAAGACGCGTGTTGCACGCGTAGAGCGAATTGAAACGTCCACGTGTTGGCCGTACTAACATGCTATCAAGACGCATGTTGCACGCGTAGAGCGAATTCAAACGTCCACGTGTTGGCCGTACTAACATGCTATCAAGACGCATGTTGCACGCGTAGAGCGAATTCAAACGTCCACGTGTTGGCCGTACTAACATGCTATCAAGACGCATGTTGCACACGTAGAGCGAATTGAAACGTCCACGTGTTGGCCGTACTAACATGCTATCAAGGCGCATGTTGCACGCGTAGAGCGAATTGAAACGTCCACGTGTTGGCCGTACTAACATGCTATCAAGACGCATGTTGCACGCGTAGAGCGAATTGAAACGTCCACGTGTTGGCCGTACTAACATGCTATCAAGACGCATGTTGCACGCGTAGAGCGAATTGAAACGTCCACGTGTTGGCCGTACTAACATGCTATCAAGACGCATGTTGCACGCGTAGAGCGAATTCAAACGTCCACGTGTTGGCCGTACTAACATGCTATCAAGACGCATGTTGCACGCGTAGAGCGAATTGAAACGTCCACGTGTTGGCCGTACTAACATGCTATCAAGACGCATGTTGCACGCGTAGAGCGAAGAAACGTCCACGTGTTGGCCGTACTAACATGCGATTATGACGCATGTTGCACGCGTAGAGCGAAGAAACGTCCACGTGTTGGCCGTACTAACATGCCATCAAGACGCATGTTGCACGCGTAGAGTGAAGAAACGTCCACGTGTTGGCCGTACTAACATGCTATCAAGACGCATGTTGCACGCGTAGAGCGAATTCAAACGTCCACGTGTTGGCCGTACTAACATGCTATCAAGACGCATGTTGCACGCGTAGAGCGAAGAAACGTCCACGTGTTGGCCGTACTAACATGCTATCAAGACGCATGTTGCACGCGTAGAGCGAAGAAACGTCCACGTGTTGGCCGTACTAACATGCGATTAAGACGCATGTTGCACGCGTAGAGCGAATTCAAACGTCCACGTGTTGGCCGTACTAACATGCTATCAAGACGCGTGTTGCACGCGTAGAGCGAAGAAACGTCCACGTGTTGGCCGTACTAACATGCTATCAAGACGCATGTTGCACGCGTAGAGCGAAGAAACGTCCACGTGTTGGCCGTACTAACATGCGATTAAGACGCATGTTGCACGCGTAGAGCGAATTCAAACGTCCACGTGTTGGCCGTACTAACATGCTATCAAGACGCATGTTGCACGCGTAGAGCGAAGAAACGTCCACGTGTTGGCCGTACTAACATGCGATTAAGACGCATGTTGCACGCGTAGAGCGAAGAAACGTCCACGTGTTGGCCGTACTAACATGCGATCAAGACGCATGTTGCACGCGTAGAGCGAATTCAAACGTCCACGTGTTGGCCGTACTAACATGCGATCAAGACGCATGTTGCACGCGTAGAGCGAATTCAAACGTCCACGTGTTGGCCGTACTAACATGCTATCAAGACGCATGTTGCACGCGTAGAGCGAATTGAAACGTCCACGTGTTGGCCGTACTAACATGCTATCAAGACGCATGTTGCACGCGTAGAGCGAATTGAAACGTCCACGTGTTGGCCGTACTAACATGCTATCAAGGCGCATGTTGCACGCGTAAAGCGAATTGAAACGTCCACGTGTTGGCCGTACTAACATGCTATCAAGACGCATGTTGCACGCGTAGAGCGAATTGAAACGTCCACGTGTTGGCCGTACTAACATGCTATCAAGACGCATGTTGCACGCGTAGAGCGAATTGAAACGTCCACGTGTTGGCCGTACTAACATGCTATCAAGACGCATGTTGCACGCGTAGAGCGAATTCAAACGTCCACGTGTTGGCCGTACTAACATGCTATCAAGACGCATGTTGCACGCGTAGAGCGAATTCAAACGTCCACGTGTTGGCCGTACTAACATGCTATCAAGACGCATGTTGCACGCGTAGAGCGAATTCAAACGTCCACGTGTTGGCCGTACTAACATGCTATCAAGACGCATGTTGCACGCGTAGAGCGAATTGAAACGTCCACGTGTTGGCCGTACTAACATGCTATCAAGACGCGTGTCACACGCGTAGAGCGAATGCAAACTTACGCATGTTGGCAGTAAACACGCTATCAAGACGCGTGTTACACGTGTAAGTAAAGCGGATTCAATTTATTCATTTAAATTAAGATTTAATATTTACAAGATAATTAAATAATACAGTATGTCGACGACTGTGCTCAAGGCATACACTTGATAGGCGAATTCCATACGTAAAACTTAAGAACACACATCACGCCTTACTCCCGGTACGGTGCATTCCGGGGTAGACAGAGCGTGAACAAGCTTTACGTCTAGGATACGTCCAAAAGTGTGTACTGTCTTCGACCGGACATACTGTACTATTTAATAATTACTTATATCTTATTAGGCCCGCCCCTCGTAGGCCCTCTAAGATCCAGAAGTCGGTCGGTGACTTGGACCAGAGAGGGATCCTAATACCCCGCGGGCCAGAGTGAGGCTCAGCCATACGTTAGGAGCCGTTTATTATACGTAAGACCTAAGCCTACCGCTTACCCCTCGCGCCTCCCAAATGTCTTACGTAATAAATAAACGGCCCCTTAGCCCCTCCTGTTTGTTATTAACCAAAGATTTTTTATGATTATTTACCTTGCCTGTACCCCACAATAATACTATTGATCAGGGCCCAAGTCTACTAATTTTAAGCCATTGTCATGCCAGCGACACTCAACTGTAATTCTATTGCCACTGTGATATTCCATAATAAAAACTGTTAGCACTTTAGCAGAATACGAAACTACCAAAACCGACCAACTGACATGCCATCGACACGCAACTGAAACGATTTTTATTTAGCAGACTTCGGCCCCAGAAAAAATCAATCGTATATTATTAATACGGGAATTAGGTAGCAATTATTATTAGGTAAGGTTTGATTAATATGGAGCGAAAAGTGGTTTGATCTGTTATCTAAAATTACCAGCTACTTTTGAACTTCACCCCATTTAAGTAATCTTCCAATAATTATGCCCGATGGTCACGTTCAATACCACAAACCTAAGATATCTAGGCACACTTGCCAACATTCATCCCTTTGTGTCCCAATTTTGTTACTTGTTTTTCCTACCTACATTAAGTTATTCCGTTTTCACTATTAATGTCTTACTATAACCTATAATGCTATAACGTTTGAAATGGACTATGTGCGGTTTAGTATACAATGTTAAACTATATAATTATGGTGGTATTTACCCACATAAATTCTCAACAAGAAAAGACACATGTATGCCACAAATCAGCAATAAGTAAGTATAGTATATGTCTACCTATTAAATCTGTAGTTACATGAAGTATAGAAATAGGAATTTCACATTTTATGTTATTTAATAGTACCTAATTACTTTACCTAATTACGTTCTTACACTCATACACCTGACTTTTTTCTTATCGTTATCTTACGAGTGTATTTAACCCTTTAATAAATCACCATGAACGATTTACCTAATTCTATTATTCATTAAGAAGAGATGGGGTGAGTTGGGCCGGTAGGATTACACAGACTTTTCCTTAGTTACATCTACTTACAATAGAGGTATTATCCCTGCCCAACCTTTCTTTAAATACCTACAATAAAATTGTATGTTCCTGGCCGGTTCCTTAACATACCTTATTATATAAATATAAACATCCAGTTTTAAATATCCTTCATCCTTAAGCTAGGAATCAATTTTGAAATAATTTACGTCTTTAATATAAGCTTGGTTGACCGTTACAGAGTGCTCGGGAAATACAGCAACCTCTCGCGGGCTAATTCACTTAGGGATTGTCTGATTATACAAAATTGAACAACTTTTGTTCAATATAATATTCTTATAAATCAAAATATGTTTGTTTGACCCAACATATTATTGTGAGCCAATGCATTTACTTACGATTATTCTAAAATATGTAAAATGACGAAATGCGAAAGACATATTCATCGCTATAACTATAACACGCTTTCATATGATAAAATGTACTGTAGGTAGGTATATTGTAAAATGACATAGTTTCCGTGCTACGACAGATGGCGAGATACCTATCGTACCTAACTATCCTTGCGTCTTTCCTAAGTATGGCTGCTAACTATTTTGAGTAGATATATTCTAATTCAGACGGCGGCGTAATTTTCCGCGGAAAAATCGTAGTAATAGTAGTTAGTAGTAAGTTTTGCTGGTAACGTTAACGCACAACTACCTAAATAGCGATATTTTTCCCGAGTCGTTCTTACGAATCTAATGCATATAGTATTATGATTCTGATTGACGATTGTCTTAATTAAAACCATTTATTTTACCACATATACATAGTAGTAGTATAACATGACAATGATCACAATAAAACAACCCTAAGGGAATCTACAGTAAAAAAAACAGAGCTGAATCCTTTCACACAAGCGGTTTCCGCAGTCTACGAACGGTACCAACTGTGAGTCGTTTGCCGAAAAATCGCTTATGTGGAAGGGCTTTAAATGATTGATATAATGACTTTTACCAAATTCTACTGGGATTAAGAATCTAATGATTATACAGCGTTCAATTCAATTGTTAATAAAGGCAAAAACTTTTGATTGCGTTTTAATTTTGCAATATTTTGTGATTACTTTGGATTAGTTGTCTTTATACCAATGTTTCAACTGCTGTGTGAAGCATCTGTTTTGATGCCTATTACAGCATTATTATGTTACATGATTTTCACTAAACAAATGACAACATTCAACCCAAGACATCCATATAATATCGTCAGGGGAGGTTTAATACAACACCAATGGAAGACCGTTGATTGTCGTTTCAATTGAATTCAAGTTGTCAATACTGTTCTCATCACTCATCAATGATGTAGGAATATAATGAAGTTTAATACAATAATGCTACATAATATTGATATTTAATTGTGAACATGAATTTTAAATCTACCTATCAACTATGTTATGTAACAACTAAAAATAAGCAAGTATCTAGTAATACTACACCTTAAGTTAGAAAGCTGCCGATAGGGCAAGCACAGTAATGTGCTTCTATGCGTGCGTAGGTACAGTACGCGCGCGAGTTCATTACAATCCTGAAATATGCACATCCTTATCGCATTTGCCAGTATCTCAGCGTGTGCAACAAAGAAGCGCACACTTCAGGATATTAATGAACTCGCACGCGTACTTACTGTACGTAAATGTTTATCTATGAAGAGTAGTAACTGAAAATTTTAATGTTCCTATGTGCATCATAAAGTCATCTAATGGTTACGCACTGATATAACTCCTAAATTTAAAGAGAAAAAATCTAGGCAATAGGTTTATCCTGCGAGCGACATATATATATACATGCTTGGTAATATAGGCAGCTACCTAAAAAGGCATATATAAAAAAAACTACGAAGGATTGCAATGTAATATTGTGTCTTCTTGCAACTCTGAGCATATTTGGAATTTGGAGGATCCACTAAACTTAACAACTACTATGTAGTTTATAATGCTGTGTTTAGTAAGTTCCAACGATTATTTTAATAGGTAATTGTACGCGCTACCTAGGTTCCTCCAACTACATATATTTAGTACAATGCTCATCCACACATTTTCATGCGTTGCCGCCATTGATTGCCAAG
Organism: Phthorimaea operculella; assembly: GCA_024500475.1. Lineage (NCBI taxonomy): Eukaryota > Metazoa > Arthropoda > Insecta > Lepidoptera > Gelechiidae > Phthorimaea > Phthorimaea operculella. Next base: position 5,131,360 of record JANFCV010000007.1, on the reverse strand, counting down.
TTATTCCTCCAATAGAGGGTAGCGGCAAATCAAAAAAGCGGCAACACATAAAAATAATGTTACGTAGAACTCCGAAAGACAAAACATACGAAGAGAGAAAGTATAACGGAACATAACCTAAGACCCAGAGATAATTTCACACATATTTTATACGTACGTAATGACAATCTATGTGAAATTGTCTCCAAGCAGCAAGCGTTGAAAAAGCTACGAAACAAAATAATATAAGTAAGTGTGTAAAGAAGGGAAAATGAAAATGAAGGAGTGGAGGGAAAATTAAACAAAAAGTGCCAAATTAAAACTACAGGTGCAACAAAACAGCTCAAATAAATATAACGTGCAGGGAGCAGGGAGAAGAATACCTAGACCTAGACCGACGGACAGAACACACGAGAAGTGAGCGGACGTCGCGCGGGTTCTATCCGATCCTTAAACCTAGCCTTAATACTAATTCGCAAATCCTCTAGAATCTAGCTAGATCTAGACTAACATAATCATTTGACTGAATGCGCCAAATTCGCCAGGCGCAAACTATCAAAGGAGGAGGCGTTCCCAATGGGGAGGAAAACTCTAACACTATTGCTGGTAGCACCCGGCACAACCGTGCCATCTAGTTTTCAGTTTTCCTCCTCGTTAGCGGCTTATTGCTACTTATTATCGATTAGGACTCGATGACTTATCAACTATAACGAGGATCGAAGGAACACGGTCGTTATTGCTAATGGAAGGCGTCGCTACTGTGAGGTGCAATGACAGGAAAGGTGACAGAAGGAGTGCTATGAATCGTGATGGACGTGATGACGGTCGGTCGTGTTCGGCAGTCTATTGATATGAGCTCCTAGAGGTAGATGTAATTTTCTAATCTAATAACCTAACCTCAATAATATATAAACGACCACCCAAATTATAATTGAACTTACAAAACTAATGCACAAAAAATAAGAAAATATAATAAGTAAAATACTAAAATAATAATAAATAAATAAAAATAACAACGAAAAAAACACACCAAAATAAATAAAATACATAAACTAAAAAAAATACTTTAAAAAAAGTAAAGACCAAAAATAAATAAAATAAGAATAACAAAACTATTAATAAATAATAATGAGAGCTTAATGACCTCCTGATGTTAATTGGTCATCGTAGCTAAGTGAGACTTGTGGTGTGCAGTCTCTCGTGCTGGTAAAGGGACCGGCTGCCACCCCTGCGGAGCGCAACACAGCGATGAAGGCTGTTCTGCGTCCGCAACAGGTAAATCGTACAGTAAACAAAATTGACAATAAAATGACAAGCTGTTATATTTGTCATTTTAAGAGGGATCTATAGTCATTATTTTTCATACAAACGCTTTCAACGTATCCCTCTGCCAATTCGCAACCGATCGACTCAATTTTTGGCAAGGTAACTCTTCTGGACTAGATCTATGCTCCATATTCTTTTTCTGGTTGTAATAATGCATTTAAAAAAAGATATGGCCGTGGCAAAATTCTCTAAAATTACCACCAAGTTTACGCCTTGGTATCTTCTAAATATGACAATAATTTCAGCAAAACAAATGATACGGGCATAGAATATTTTATTGGCAGCAAAATAATGGCACTATCAACAAATTTGGTGGCGATTCCAAACGGGGAACCTGTTAAACCCAGAACGCAAATTTTCCGGTAGCGAGCTATAATTGTCTCTTTTACGGCTGCGGGACGGGTGGAATGCATAAATGAGATAGAAATATTTTTATCAACTGACAGTTCACGAACTTGCAGCTCGGTATAGTAGCCTCTTAATATCACTTTGATTCACTGCACTGGGATGGCTGGTGGTACTTCCCCGGGCGAGCTGTGCACGCAAACTCTACCACCTGGTAAAAAACGAAACGGAAACTAAATTCGGAAATCTGATTGATAAAATAAGTGCCATGAATAAAATGAATATGAAAACCACCCATGATTAAAAATCCGTACTGAAATAACTTAATTACATTAAAATAATAATGAATGTTCTTACTGACTAAATAGTCGATCCACTCGTATTTTTTAGTAAAAGTTTTAACATAACATAACATAATGTTAACACGGCCAATTACGTCTGAAAATGTGGGTAATCAAAATAACCAAAATAATTTTGTTGCTAAGTCGTACGGACCCGCTGTTGGTAATTTTCTTGACAGCAACGAGCTTAAAACAAAATGTTCTCACCAAAAGTACAAACAGCGGGTCCGTACGAGTTATTTTTTGACAATTTTGATGTTCCGAACTGTGGAGAGTTTATGACCACGTCCGGTGACTTAAAACTACTTTATCGAGGATAGAAGGAACACAGTTTTTATTGCTAATGAAAGGAGTCGCTAATGTGAGGTGCAATGATAGAAAAGCCGACAGTCGAAGTGGCGAACAAGCGTGATGGATGATATGATATGACAGATATTGCCAGTCTACAGAGTTTAGTGCTTGGAGGCAAATTGGAGGTAGATTAAACTTGCGAGTCCTGTATTTAATTTAATAATATATAAAAATATGGACAATCAAATCAAACTAACGTAAACCATATTAAAGGTATGAAAAACCGTCTAGAATAAATTTAAGCTTAAATTATACTTTGGAAAACCTATTCATAAAGGCCCGCTTTGTACTTTTCGTGACAGATATTAAAATAAATAAAACAAATTATAAAAGATACAAAATAAATATAATAAATTAATAAGTAAGATCAAGAACAAGGATCATCGTAAATACAAAATTACCCCACGTCGGGCATCGACGAGACATACCTCAAAAGATTGATAGTAATTTCTTTTAAAAATTGCTATGAAAGTTTGTTCAGGGGATCTATGAAAATTTGTTCATAAAATGAATCCATTAAGATTTTAGGACGTAGATTACTTTATCTTTTCAGTTTAAGTCATATGTTCAGTTAAAAATTATATACTAAAATTTTGGTTGTTCAGTTTAGGTTGTTCAGTTTATAAATGCTAAGCTAGTACTGCGATGCATATAAGTACCGGTACATTATTTTTTCTAATCATTTTAAATTGTTCAGTTTTCGGTTGTCTTTTTTTAATACTTGACTTACTTTTAATCATTGCCAATTTGCTAGTGTGGTAACTGGAATACACTGATGTTAGGAATAGGTAGGTACAATATTTTAATTATTTAACCAACAAAAACGGAACAACACAAAATGATAAAAAAATATCTTTATTTGTACCCAAATGAAAACTTGCTTAGTATTTATGAACTGAACAACTAAAACTGAAGAACCTAAACTTACCTAAACTGAAAAGACAGACAGAACTAAACTGAACAGATAAAGCAAAGTAGTTCCTAAAATCGTAATGGATCAATTGCATGAACGAATGAGCCACTGAAAAACTTTCATAGCAATTTTTGATTTGTTTCCGTGTAAGGATGGAATACGGACATATGCCATATTTAAGTACTAATTACAAGCAACCTTTTGAGGTACGTCTCGTTGATGCCCGACGTGGGGCACTTTTGAGCCGTCCTCTTTATGAAGTTATTGAACTTGATAACATAATAAAATACGCCGTGTGTTGAGGAAAATGCATTAAAGGATCATGCCCATTTCCGGTCCAAGAAATTGTCTCGCATCAAAATGAAAATTAAAGCAATATGTTATATCCCTCATTCTAATGTAGAATAGCTACGGCAATTGTTGTACAAAACAGGGAAACTAACTTAAGTTTTAAGGGTCTTTCTACTGTTAGCTATTTTTACCAAAGATTTTTCTGTGGTGTGAACCTTTTTTGCACTGTTTACTTCGGTATAGCTAACGATAACAATTCAAAAACGAAATACTCGATATACAGTCGAATTCAGCTTTTTTGTCATAATTAAATTATTTTCAGTTACAAAATGTTAAGTAATAAATAGTCTTTATAATTTTTTTACTTTGGCCTTGATGCGAGGGCTGTAAGAAGTGAGGCAAGCAATGGACGAACATCCATACTAGAGTAGGCATGATCTTTTGACACGTTTTTAAGGCATCTTACTGAACAATTTTCACTATGGGACCAATGCTGTAAAAGGAGAAAAAAAATCGTCTAAGTCAGTGAGCTGATCGTGAATTTTGTATGGTAAGTTAACATTTTCTTTTTCGTTTTTCGACATAGGGCCAATAGAGAAAAATTTTCAGTAATATGCCCTAAACAACGTGTCCAATTATTAGGGCATCTTACTGAACAATTTTCACTATGGGACCAATGCTGAAAAAGGAGACAAAAAATCGCCTAAGTCAGTGAGCTGATCGTGAATTTTGTATGGAAAGTTAACATTTTATTTTTCGTTTTTCGACATAGGGCCAATAGAGAAAATTGTTTAGTAATATGCCCTAAACAACGTGTCCAGTTTATTTATTTTTGCTTTTGAACATTTGCTTTGGAACACGACATAAATGATATTAAATAAATTTGGTACAGTAAATTAAATACAAAACTAGATTAAAATATAAAAATAATGAACAAACTAAAAAAAGTGATGAAACACATTTCAAAAAGTGGAGGGATAAATGGTTAATAAATATAATAATATGAGCCTAATGCCTCCCGGATGTTAATTGGCCATCGTAGCTTACTGTTGAGACTTGTGGTGTGCAGTCTCTCGTGCTGGCAAAGGGACCGGCTGCCACCCCTGCGGAGCGAAACACAGCGATGAAGGCTGTTCTGCGTCCGCAACAGGTAAATCGTGCAGTAAACAAAATTGACAATAAAATGACAAGCTGATATATTTGTCATTTTAATATCACTAATTTGATTCACTGCACTGGGATGGCTGGTGGTACTTCCCCGGGCGAGCTGTGCACGCAAACTCTACCACCTGGTAAAAAACGAAACGGAAACTAAATTCGGAAATCTGATTGATAAAATAAGTGTCATGAATAAAATGAATATGAAAACCACCCATGATTAAAAATCCGTACTGAAATAACTCAATTACATAAAAATAATAATGTATGTACTTACTGACTAAATAGTTGATCCATTTAGTAAAAGTTTTAACATAATGTTAACACGTCCAATTACGTCTGAAAATGTGGGTAGTCATAATAACCAAAATAATTTTGTTGCTAAGTCGTACGGACCCACTGATTGTAATTTTCTTGACAGCAACGAGCTTAAAACAAAATGTTCTCACCAAAAGTACAAACAGCGGGTCCGTACGAGTTATTTTTTGACAGTATAATTTTGATGTTCCGAACTGTGGAGAGTTTATGACTACGTCCGGTGACTTAAAACTACTTTATCGAGGATCGAAGGAACACAGTTGTTATTGCTAATGAAAGGAGTCGCTAATGTAAGGTGCCATGATAGAAAAGCCGACAGTCGAAGTGGCGAACAATCGTGATGGATGATATGATATAACAGATATTGCCAGTCTACAGAGTTTAGTGCTTGGAGGCAAATTGGAGGTAGATTAAACTTGCGAGTCCTGTATTTAATTTAATAATATATAAAAATATGGATAATCAAATCAAACTAACGTAAACAATATTAAAGGTATGATAAACCGTCTGGAATAAATTTAAGATTAAATTATACTTTAGAAAACCTATTCATAAAGGCCCGCTTTGTACTTTTCGTGACAGATATAAAAGTAAATAAAACAAATTATAAAAGATACGAAATAAATATAATAAATTAATAAGTAGGATCAAGAACAAGGATCATCGTCCATACAAAATTACCCCACGTCGGGCATCGACGAGACATACCTCAAAAGGTTGCTAGTAATTTCTTTTAAAAATTGCTATGAAAGTTTGTTCAGGGGATCTATGAAAATTTTATCTTTTCAGTTTCAGTCATATGTTCAGTTTAAAATTATATACTAGAATTTTGGTTGTTCAGTTTAGGTTGTTCAGTTTATAAATGCTATGCTAGTACTGCGGTGCATTTAAGTACCGGTACATTATTTTTTCTAATCATTTTAAATTGTTCAGTTTTTGGTTGTCTTATTTTAATACTTGAGTTACTTTTAATCATTGCCAGTGTGGTAACCGGAATACACTGATTAGGGCTTGCAAATATTCGAAAATTTTACTATTCGAATATTCGATATTTTTTTCGGGATTATTCGAATTATTCGAATATTATTCGAATATTTCGAAAAGACGAAAAAACTTGTTATTTAAATAGAAATTTGCTTTATTTTCACGAAAAATATGTTTAAAAATGAATAGGAGACTATCGTCTATAGTTCTGAGTATTTAAAATCTAAAAATCAACTCTTTAAGTTTCATAATGACTCTTAAAACAAATATAAACATAAAATCAATAGTAATTATGACAGCAGTCAAATCAAACATCGATAATTTGAAATAAACATCAAATCAAAAGAAATATCAAGAAACTGATAGACAATAGATATAAGACGATTCTGGTCACAGTGATTACAAATCTAGAAATGTTGTCATGAAATGAAAACAAAGCAATAAGGTCCGACTTATTTAATAAACAGTCGATCATTAAATGATCATTCACAAAAAATATGTTTAAAAATGAACTTGAGACTATCATCTATAGTTCTGAATATTTAAAATCTAAAAATCAACCCTTAAACTTTCATAATAACACAAAAACAAATATAAAACATTAAATCAATAATAATTATGACAGCAGTGAAATCAAACATCGAAAATTCGAAATAAACATCAAACCAAAAGAAATATCAAGAGGCTGATAGATAATAGATATAATGTTTTAATGAAATGAAAAAAGAAAAACAATTGAATAAAAAAAAGCAATAAGGTGCGATTAAAACATTATAGCATTTATAGCTAAATAGACGACAAAAAAGTTTCTTTATTTGAGGTTAGGTTAGAATCCGTGAATGAAAAGAAAAAGTCAGTAAATTATAGTTTAAGGTTTGTAAATTGTGTTACTTACACTAAAAGCATAAAGCAGCAGCAGTACAGCATACGTTTATTTTCTAAATAGTAATATGACACCGTAAAAAACACTCAAACACACACAAACTCAACAAAATTTTGTTACCGGGCGGAGAAAGTAAAATGTTTTTTTTTACAGAGACAGGTGTTGATACCATGCCGCTTAGTTTTGTAAATAATTACAGGTTTATGATTCTGGTCGAATATTCGAATTTTCCCAATGTGTTTTCGAATATTCGATCTGGTTTACTATTCGAATTATTCGAATATTCGAATATTCGAATGCAAGCCCTAACACTGATGTTAGGAATAGGTACAATATTTTAATTATTTAACCAACAAAAACGGAACAACACAAAATGATAAAAAAATATCTTTATTTGTACCCAAATGAAAACTTGCTTAGCATTTATGAACTGAACAACTAAAACTGAACAACCTAAACTAACCTACATTGAAAAGACAGACAGAACTAAACTGAACAGATAAAGCAAAGTAGTTCCTAAAATCGTAATGGATCAATTGCATGAACGAATGAGCCACTAAAAAACTTTCATAGCAATTTTTGATTTGTTTCCGTGTAAGGATGGAATACGGACATATGCCATATTTAAGTACTAATTACAAGCAACCCTTTGAGGTACGTCTCGTTGATGCCCGACGTGGGGCAAATTATTTTCAGTTACAAAATGTTAAGCAATAAATAGTCTTTATTAATATAATTTTTTAACTTTGGCCTTGATGCGAGGGCTGCAAGAAGTGAGGCAAGCAATGGACGAACATCCATACTAGAGTGGGCATGATCTTTTGACACGTTTTTAGGGCATCTTACTGAACAATTTTCACTATGGGACCAATGCTGAAAAAGGAGAAAAAAAATCATCTAAGTCAGTGAGCTGATCGTGAATTTTGTATGGAAAGTTAACATTTTCTTTTTCGTTTTTCGACATAGGGCCAATAGAGAAAATTGTTCAGTAATATGCCCTAAACAACGTGTCCAATTTAATGCATTTGCTTTGGAATACGACATAAATGATATTAAATAAATTTGGTACAGTAAATTAAATACAAAACTAGAATTAAATATAAAAATAATGAACAAACTAAAAAAAGTAATGAAAACACATTTCGAAAAGTCGAGGGAAAAATGGTTAATAAATATAATAATATGAGCCTAATGCCTCCCGGATGTTAATTGGCCATCGTAGCTTACTGTTGAGACTTGTGGTGTGCAGTCTCTCGTGCTGGCAATTGGACCGGCTGCCACCCCTGCGGAGCGAAACACAACGATAAACGCTGTTCTGCGTCCGCAACAGGTATATCATGCAGTAAACAAAATTGACAATAAAATGACAAGCTGATATATATTTGTCATTTTAATATCACTAATTTGATTCACTGCACTGGAATGGCTGGTGGTACTTCCCCGGGCGAGCTGTGCACGCAAACTCTACCACCTGGTAAAAAAACAAACAAAATGGAAACTAAATTCGGAAATCTGTTTGTTCAAATAAGTATTGCGTAATTTTCGACACCTGGCTTTTTTCCTAATTTCCGTGGACTTTTTAATTTTTTGTATTATGAAGAGCTAGTTATCCTAAATTTTAAATTTAGTTTTTAAACTATTATTGGAAACTGAATTCGGAAATCCGTTTGTTACAATAAATACGACGAATAAATTAAATCCTGTTTGTTGAAATACCTTTTTTTTACGTAGCCTGTATAGTGTCCCACTGCTGGGCAAACGCCTCCCCTCTCTCACGCCACTGATCCCGGTCTTAGGCTTCCGATTGCCAGTTCTGGAGAAAGGCTTCTATATCGTCGCGCCATCTTCTCCGAAGCCGCCCGCAACGACGACAACCATCTTGTGGTATCCATTTAGTGGCTAGAATAGCCCACCTGTCGGGATGCATTCGACCAACGTGTCCTGCCCAGTCCCACTCCAGCCGTGCGGACTTTTTGCCGACGTCTATGATGCCGGTCTTGGAGCGCAGGGTAGTGTTCCTAATACGGTCGATCCTTTTAACACCTAGGATACTGCGCTCCATGGCACGTTGGCAAACCTGAGTTTGGACTTTTGTGCCTCAGTCAGAGACCACGTTTGTGCGCCGTACGTGAGAACGGGTAGAATACACATGTCGACTAGTTTTCGCTTCAGTGTAAGCGGAAGGTCGCCCTTCATCAGCTCTTTCATGGACCAGTAGCTCTTCCAGGCGTTCTGGATTCGTCTTTCAACCTCTTTGTCCTGCCTGTTGTCGAAGGATGCTATCTGGCCCAAGTAAGTGTACTCGTTGACATAATGTATTATCTGCCCGTCTACTTTCACATTGTGTTTGGTACTATTGCCCATGAGTTGGGTCTTTGTCATGTTCATTTTGAGTCCAACCTCAAGGCTTGCCACACTTATCTCTTGCAGCATGGTTTCGAGTTCCGCGGCTGAAGTGGAGAACAGAACAATGTCGTCTGCGAAGCGGAGGTTAGTTAGTTGTTTATCACCGATTTTAATGCCTTTGGACGACCACGACGGCGAAAGCTTTTTAAATATTTCTTCCAATGCGGACGTGAAAAGTTTTGGTGAGAGGGGATCGCCCTGCTTGACACCACGGCGTATTTTAAATGAAGTTCCTGAAGTCTGCAATTGAATATTGGCTGTACTATTTTTGTATACTATAATTTTGAGGAGATTGATATGGATGGGTTTGATGTTTTGAGATTCTAAAGCTGAAAATATAGACGAATACCTAAGTGTCATGAATAAAATAAATACTTATAAGATAGCAAACCGTGAGTAAAAAATTTCATACCAAGTAATTTGTCGTCAATTAAGTCCAAGCGATTTCTTGATTTTTCGGATTTTATTAATCGCGATTATTAGCGGCTATAACGCAGCGAGTTCACATTGTTTGGTCACAAAAGAAAGGGATTATAAAGAGCTCTAAGGCGATTTTTGCTCGATACGACGGCACGCAGAACTCATACAGTCGGTTCAGTCAAGCGCAGGCTGGGTTAGACAGTTTGGACTTTGAACCGTTCTTGTACCTATTGCACAACTTACAATGAAAGTTATAGTATCTTTCCAGGCGCGGTCACAGGGGGGGGGTCATAGGGGTCATGACCCCCCCTGAAATCCAGTGGCGAATTTGCCATAAGGCCACCTAAGGCCAGGCCCGCTTCTTCTTTACCAATTTTTACCTTGAAATGTGGGGCTCGCTTCGCTCGCAATACGTTTGGCGTCGGTGTGACAGGTCTCTTTCTCACTCAGTGTTGCTTAGATTATACCAGTTTTACCGTGAAAAGTCGGACTCGCTTCGCTCGCACCTCATCACATTTTGCGTTGGTGTTCCACCACTGCACTCGCTCTCCCTCACTATTGCTACTACTATACCAATTTTTACAGTGAAAAGTCGGGCTCGCTTCGCTCGCAGCAAGTTTTGCATTGGTGTTCCACCACTCTGTCTCCCTCACTGTGGCTTTTACTATACTAATTTGTACCGTGAAAAGTCGGGCTCGCTTAAACCACCTATTCACCAATTTTTTCCAAACGTCTACTGTTGTGATAATGTATTTTCACGATATTTAACGGACTTGTTTGTCAGGCATTGATCATTGTCAAATTTTTCTATAAGTGTGGATAAAAAAATGGTTCTAAGGGCCCTTTTCCTGTCATGCGTATTTTCACACGCGCGCGGTTCTGGCCCGCATGCGGGCCGCACGCATCTTGTCTTTTGATACATTTTTTTATGTTTTTCCTATCATGCGGCTAGCACGCGCGCCAAACAGGAGCATGCTTTCATCCGCATGCGGGCCAGAACCGCGCGCGTGTGAAAATACGCATGACAGGAAAAGGGCCCTAAGGTATTTCAGCCGCCACGACCCCCCCTGAAACTGAGGGCTGTGACCGCGCCTGTATCTTTCTAACCGCACGTGAGTTTGATTGTACCAATCGTACCGCATGCGTACCCTAAGTATTTTTATATTAAAATCTTTGGCAGTTAGCTTGTTGGTTTATTACTAAACACTAAATTATTGTTATTGATTTAAACGCTAAAGGTATTCCGACAAAAATAAGAGTTGGGGTCCAACCAATTTGGTACACCAAATTTATAATGAATTTAATAATTATATTTGAGAAAGATTTCCGATCCGTATAATTTGAAAAAGAATTTTTTTAATAGTTATTCTCTGTAAGGCAGCTTGGTTATAAAAATCTGTTTAAGTTAAGTTTGAGCCTGGGAGACAGATGTTAATTTCAAATTGGCTCAAGTTGAAGCATAAGGTAGAGTGCCTCGCGTGTCCTGTGATGCTGGCAATCTCTACTCAACAAACAACTATTATGCTTGGTTAGCTCAGTAGTAGATATATTAAAGGCTCAAGTGGAAAAATTCTCCTCTGTCAGACAAGACGGAAACACTTGCGTGTATTTACACTCGTCTGGTAGACACAAGGGAAAAACACTAGTCTGGAAGGTACGATAGAAAAACACTCGTCTGGTACACAAGTGGAAAAAGAATTTTCTGGTAGCCAAGAGGGAAAAACTCTCCACTGGCAGAGAAGAGAGAAAAATACTCGTCTGGTAGATACGAGGCAAAATACTCGTCTGGTATACACGAGGGAAAAATACTGTTCGTTGCAGACACGACAGAAAAGTACGTAAGAGGCGACCGAGGGATAAACCCGACCCAAACAGCCAGGGCCAACCGTATGGTGGCGGTTAATCCACCACAAAAGCATTCCCAAGGAGGGTTGACGTCTGGTAGTCGGCCGGTCGTAAAATTCAGCCAAATCCTTTTGCAACACGATTTTGTGTTCAACGAAACGTGTTGCGTCGACCCCATGTAATTGGGATAAGGGCAGGATGATGATGGTAGACAAGGGATAAAAATACACGTCGTTGTAGACACGACAGAAAAATACTCGTCTGGTAGAGACGAGGAAAATACTCGTCTGGTAGACACGAGGGAAAATACTCGTCTGGTAGACACGAGGGAAATATACTCGTCTGGTAGACACGAGGGAAAAATACTCGTCTGGTAGACACGAGGGAAAAATACTCGTCTGGTAGACACGAGGGAAAAATACTCGTCTGGTAGACACGAGGGAAAAATACTCGTCTGGTAGACACGAGGGAAAAATACTCGTCTGGTAGACACAAGGGAAAAATACTCAACTGGTAGATACGAGGGAAAAATACTCACTCGTCTGGCAGACACGAGGGAAAAATACTCGTATGGTAGATACGAGGGAAAAATACTCGTCTGGTAGACACGAGGGAAAAATACTCGTCTGGTAGACACGAGGGAAAATACTCGTCTGGTAGACACGAGGGAAATATACTCGTCTGGTAGACACGAGGGAAAAATACTCGTCTGGTATATACGAGGGAAATTACTCGTCTGGTAGACACGAGGGAAAAATACTCGTCTGGTAGATACGAGGGAAAAATACTCGTCTGGTAGATACGAGGGAAAATACTCGTCTGGTAGACACGAGGGAAAAACACTCGTCGTTGTAGAAACGACGGCAAAATACTCGTCTGGTAGACACGAGACATAAACCACTCATAAAGCAGCCGCGAGGCATAAAACACTCATAGGGCAGCAACGAGACAAAAACCACTCATAGGGCAGCCACGAGGCAAAAACCACTCATAGGGCAGCCACGACGCAAAAACCACTCATAGGGCAAACACAAGGTATAAACAGCTCATAGGGCAGCCAAGGGCCAAAAACCTCTAATATGGCTGCTGTAGACAAGTGTACAACAACCCCATTCTGGTAGGCTTGTCGATAAAACATATGCCTGTAAGACAAGTGATAAAAAACTCCAGTAGTCAAAAGGCAAAAGCACTTGTCTAGTAGACAAGTGGGAAATAACTATCCTCTAGTAGTCAAAAGAGAAAAACATTTGTCTGGTACACAACTGGGAAATAAGTCTTCTATAGTAGTCAAAAGGGAAAAACACTTGTCTGGTAGAAAAAAGGGAAACAACTCTCCTCTAATAGTCAAAAGGGAAAAGCACTTGTCTGGTAGACAAGAAAGTAATAACTCTGCAATGGTAGGCTAGTCGACAAAACATGCCTATACCTATGGAAATAACTCTCCTCTAGTTATCAAAATGGAAAACACTTGTCTGGTACACAAATGGGAAATAACTATTCTTCAGTAGTCAAAAGGCAAAAACTCTCGTCTTGGAGATAAGTGAGAAATAAATCTCCTTTAGTAGGTAAAAAGAAAAATACTCGTCTTGTAAACCCGTGGGAAAATACTCGTCTGGTAGACACGAGGGAAAAATACTCGTATGGTAGACACGAGGGAAAAATACTCGTCTGGTAGACACGAGAAAAATACTCGTCTGGTAGACACGAGGGAAAATACTAGTCTGGTAGATACGAGGGAAAATGCTCGTCTGGTGGACACGAGGGAAAATACTCATCTGGTAGACACGAGGGAAAATACTCGTCTGGTAGACACGAGGGAAAAATACTCGTCTGGTAGACACGAGGAAATAACACTGTTCGTTGTAGCCACGACAGAAAAATACTCGTCTGGTAAACAAAAAGGAAAAATACTCGTCTAGTAGACACGAGCGAAATAACTCTTCTCTGGTAGATAATAGGAAAAAAAAGTCATTGTAGACACGACGGAAAATACTATCGTCTTGTAAACCCGTGGGAAAATACTCGTCTGGTAGACACGAGGGAAAAATACTCGTCTGGTAGACACGAGGGAAAAATACTCGTCTGGTAGACACGAGGGAAAAATACTCGTCTGGTAGACACAAGGGAAAAATACTCGTCTTTTAGACACGAGGAAAAAATACTCGTCTGGTATACACGAGGGAAAAATACTCGTCTGGTAGACACGAGGGAAAAATACTCATCTGGTAAACACGAGGGAAAAATACTCGTCTGGTAGACACGAGGGAAAAATACTCGTCTGGTATACACGAGGGAAAAATACTCGTCTGGTATACACGAGGGAAAAATACGCGTCTGGTAGACACGAGGAAAGAATACTCGACTGGTATACACGAGGGAAAAATACGCGTCTGGTATACACGAGGGAAAAATACTCGTCTGGTATACACGAAGGAAAAATACTCGTCTGGTAGACACGAGGGAAAAATACTCGTCTGGTATACACGAGGGAAAAATACTCGTCTGGTAGACACGAGGGAAAAATAATTGTCTGGTATACACGAGGGTAAAATACTCGTCTGGTATACACAAGGGAAAACTACTCGTCTGGTAGATACGAGGGAAAATACTCGTCTGGTAGACACGAGGCATAAACCACTAATGGGGCAGCCACGAGGCATAAACAACACTTGTCTGGTAGACAAGTGGGAAATAACTCCACTCTGGTAGGCCTGTCGATAAAACATATGCCTGGAAGACAAGTGATAAAAAGCTCTCCTGTAGTCAAAAGGCAAAAACACTTGTCTGATAGACAAGTGGGAAATAACAATTCTCTAGTTGTCAAACGGGAAATGCACTTGTATGGTACACAAGTGGGAAATATATCTCCTCTAGTAGTAAAAACGGAAAAACACTTGTCTGGTAGACAAGTGGGAAATAACTCCACTCTGGTAGGCTTGTCGATAAACATATGCCTGGAAGACAAGTGACAAAAAACTCTCTTGTAGTCAAAAGGCAAAAACACTTGTCTGATAGACAAGTGGGAAATAACAATCCTCTAGTTGTCAAACAGGAAAAGCATTTGTATGGTACACAAGTGGGAAATATCTCTCCTCTATTAGTCAAAAGGGAAAAACATTTGTCTGGTAGACAAGTGTACAACAACTCCATTCTGGTAGGCCCGTCGATAATTTGCCTGAAAGACAAGTGATAAAAATCTCTCCTGCAGTCAAAAGGCAAAAAGACTTGTCTTATAGACAAGTGGGAAATAACAATCCTCTAGTTGTCAAACGGGAAAAGCACTTGTATGGTACACAAGTGGGAAATATATCTCCTCTAGTAGTAAAAAGGGAAAAACACTTGTCTGGTAGACAATTGGGAAATGTCTCGTCTAGTAGTAAAAAGGGATAAACACTTGTCTGGTAGTCAAGAGGAAAAAATTCTCCTATGGTAGGTTAGTCGACAAAACATATGCCCATACCTATGGAAATTACACTCCTCTAGTAGTCAAAAGGGAAAAACACTTGTCTCGTAGACAAGTGGGAAATAGCTCCACTCTGGTAGGCCTGTCGATAAAACATATGCCTGGAAGACAAGTGATAAAAAACTCTCCTGTAGTCAAAAGGCAAAAACACTTGTCTGATAAACAAGTGGGAAATAACAATTCTCTAGTTGTCAAACGGGAAAAGCACTTGTATGGTACACAAGTGGGAAATATATCTCCTCTAGTAGTAAAAACGGAAAAAACTTGTCTGGTAGACAAGTGGGAAATAACTCCACTCTGGTAGGCTTGTCGATAAACATATGCCTGGAAGACAAGTGACAAAAAATTCTCTTGTAGTCAAAAGGCAAAAACACTTGTCTGATAGACAAGTGGGAAATAACAATCCTCTAGTTGTCAAACAGGAAAAGCATTTGTATGGTACACAAGTGGGAAATATCTCTCCTCTATTAGTCAAAAGGGAAAAACATTTGTCTGGTAGACAAGTGTACAACAACTCCATTCTGGTAGGCCCGTCGATAATTTGCCTGAAAGACAAGTGATAAAAATCTCTCCTGCAGTCAAAAGGCAAAAAGACTTGTCTGATAGACAAGTGGGAAATAACAATCCTCTAGTTGTCAAACGGGAAAAGCACTTGTATGGTACACAAGTGGGAAATATATCTCCTCTAGTAGTAAAAAGGGAAAAACACTTGTCTGGTAGACAATTGGGAAATGTCTCGTCTAGTAGTAAAAAGGGATAAACACTTGTCTGGTAGACAAGAGGAAAAAATTCTCCTATGGTAGGTTAGTCGACAAAACATATGCCCATACCTATGGAACACTCCTCTAGTAGTCAAAAGGGAAAAACACTTGTCTGGTAGACAAGTGGGAAATAGCTCCACTCTGGTAGGCCTGTCGATAAAACATATGCCTGGAAGACAAGTGATAAAAACTCTCCTGTAATCAAAAGGCAAAAACACTGGTCCGATAGACAAGTAGGAAATAACAGTCCTCTAGTTGTCAAAAGGGAAAAGCACTTGTATGGTACACAAGTGGGAAATATCTCTCCTCTTATAAGAAAAAGGGAAAAACACTTGTCTGGTAGATAAGAGGGAAATAAGTCTTCTATAGAAGTCAAAAAAGTGGAAATAACCAAGGGGTTGACGTCTGGTAGGCGGCCAGTCGTAAAATTCACCCTTATCCTTTTGCAACACGATTTTGTGTTCAACGAAACGTGTTGCGTCGACCCCAAGTAATTGAGATAAGAGCAGGAAGATGATCGTAGACACGAGGGAAAAATACTCGTCTGGTAGACACGAGGAAAAAATACTCGTCTGGTAGACACGAGGGAAAAATACTCGTCTGGTAGACACGAGGAAAAAATACTCGTCTGGTAGACACGAGGGAAAAATACTCGTCTGGTAGACACGAGGGAAAAATACTCGACTGGTAGACACGAGGGATAAACCACTAATAGGGCAGCCACGAGGCATGAATCACTCATAGGGCAGCCACCAGGCAAAAACCACTCATAGAGCAGCCACGAGGCATGAACCACTCATAGGGCAGTCACGAGGCAAAAACCACTCATTGGGCAGCCACGAGGCATATACCAGTTATAGAGCAGCCACGAAGCAAAAACCACTCATAGGGCAGCCACGAGGCATAAACCACTCATAAGGCAGCCACAAGGCATAAACCACTCATAGGGCTGCCAAGAGCCAAAAACCACTCGTCTGGTAGCCAAGACAAAGACTTGGCTAGTAGTCAAAATGCAAAAACACTTGTCTGATAGGCAAGTAGGAAATAACACTCCTCTAATAGTCAAAAGGTAAAAACACTTTTCTGTTAGACAAGAGGGAAATAATTCCCTATGGTAGGCTAGTCGATAAACTATATGCCCATACCAATGGAAATCACACTCCTCTAGTAGTCAAAAGGGAAAAACACTTGTCTGGTAGACAAGTAGGAAATAACTCCTTTCTGTAAGACCCGCCGATAAAACATATGCCTGGAAGACAAGTGATAAATAACTCTTCAGTAGTCAAAAGGGAAAAGCACTTGTCTGGTAGACAAGAGGGAAATAACTCTCCTATGGTAGGTTAGGCGACAAAACATATGCCCATACCTATGGAAAATATACTCCTCTAGTATTCGTTGTAGACACGACGGAAAATACTCGTCTTGTAAAAGCGAGGGAAACATACTCGTCTGGTAGACACGAGGGAAAATACTCGACTGGTAGACACGAGGGAAAAATACTCGTCTAATAGACACGAGGGAAAAATACTCGTCTGGTAAACAAAAGGGAAAAATACTCGACTAGTAGACACGAGGGAAATAACTCTTCTCCGGTAGATAATAGGTAAAAAAAAGTCGTTGTAGACACGACGGAAAACACTACCGTCTTGTAAACCCGTGGGAAAATACTCGTTTGGTATAAACGAGGGAAAAATACTCGTCTGGTAGACACGACGGAAAATACACGTCTTGTAATCGTAAGGGAAAATACTCGTCTGGTAGACACGAGGGAAAAATACTCGTCTGGTAGACACGAGGGAAAATACTCGTCTGGTAGACATGAGGGAAAAATACTCGTCTGGTAGACACGAGGGAAAATACTCGTCTGGTAGACACGAGGGAAAAATACTCGTCGTTGTAGATACGACGGCAAAATACTCGTCTGGTAGACACGAGACATAAACCACTCATAAAGCAGCCACGAGGCAAAAACCACTCATAGGGCAGCCACGAGGCATAAACCACTCATAGGGCAGCCACGAGGCATAAACCACTCATAGGGCAGCCACGAGGCAAAAACCACTCATAGGGCAGCCACGAGGCAAAAACCACTCATAGGGCAGCCACGAGGCATAAACCACTCATAGGGCAGCCACGAGGCATAAACCACTCATAGGGCAGCCACGAGGCATATACCAGTTATAGAGAAGCCACGAGGCAAAAAACACTTAAAGGGCAGCCACGACGCAAAAACCACTCATAGGGCAGCCACGAGGCAAAAACCACTCATAGGGCAGCCAAGAGCCAAAAACCTCTAATATGGCTGCTAAGAGCCAAGAACCACTCGTCTGGTAGCCAAGACGGAAAAAGACTTGGCAGGTAGTTAAAAGGGTTAAAACACTTGTATGGTAGACAAGTGGGAAATAATTCTCCTTAAGTAGTCTAAGGAAGAAGAAGAAGAAGAAGAAGAAGAAGAAGTCAAAAGTAAAAAACACTTGTCTGGTACACAACTAGGAAAAAAGTCTTCTGTAATAGTCACAATGGAAAAACATTTGTCCGGTACACAAGTGGGAAATAACTCTCCTCTAATAGTCAAAAGGTAAAAAAAAACTTGTCTGGTAGACAAGAGGGAAATAACTTTCCTATGGTAGGCTAGTCGATAAACTATATGCCCATACCAATGGAAATTACACTTCTCTAGTAGTCAAAAGGGAAAGTGGGAAATAACTCCTTTCTGTAAGGCCCGTCGATAAAACATATGCCTGGAAGACAAGTGATAAATAACTCTCCTGTAGTCAAAACGGAAAAGCACTTGTCTGGTAGACAAGTGGGAAATAACTCTACTCCAGTAGTCAAACGGGAAAAACACTTGTCTGGTAGACAAGAGGAAAATAACTCTCCTATGGTAGGTTAGTCGGCAAAACATATGCCCATACCTATGGAAATTACACTCCTCTAGTAGTCAAAAGGGAAAAACACTTGTTTGGTAGACAAGTCGGAAATAACTCCTTTTTGTAAGCCCCTTCGATAAAAGATATGCCTGGAAGACAAGTGATAAATAAATAACCAGTAGTCAAAAGGCAAAATCACTTGTCTGGTAGATAACTGGGAAATAACTTTCCTCTAGTAGTCAAAAGTGAAAAACATTTGTCTGATACACAACTAGGAAAAAAGTCTTCTGTAGCAGTCACAATGGAAAATCATTTGTCCGGTACACACGTGGGAAATAACTCTCCTCTAATAGACAAAAGAGAAAAACATTTGTCTGGTAGACTAGTGGGAAATAATCCTCCTCTAGTAGTTGAAAGGGAAAAACATTAGTCTGGTAGACAAGTGGGAAATAACTTTCCTCTAGTAGTCAAAAGGGAAAACAGTTGTCTGGTAGACATGTTGTAGTCAAAAGGGAAAAACAATTGTCTGGTACACAACTAGGAAATAAGTCTTCTATAGTAGTCAAAAAGGAACAACACTTGTCTGATAGACAAGTGGGAAATAAATTTCCTCTAGTAGTCAAAAGGGAAAATCATTTGTCTGGTACACAATTGAGAAATAAGTCTTCTCTAGTAGTTAAAATGGCAAAAACTTGTCTGGTAGACAAGAGAGAAATACATCTTCTATGGTAGGCTAGTGGACAAATTATATGCCTATTACTATGGAAATAACTCTCCTCTAATAGTTAAAAGGAAAAACACTTGTCTGGTTGACAAGTGGGAAATAAGTCTTCTCTAGTAGTCAAAAAGAAAAATCACGTGTCTGGTAGACAAGTGAGAAATAACTCTATTCTGGTAGGCCCGTCAATAAAATATTATATGCCTAATGTATCTTTGCACCAGCAATTGGCAGGAGATCGCGATTCGCGCAGGACAGGGATCAGTGGAGAGAGCTCCTTTTGGAGGCCAAGATCCACTTTGGGTCGCTAAGTCAGCGGAGGCAGTTAATTAGTATATAAGTGGGAAAAACTGTCCTTTAGTAGTCAAAAGGGAAAAAGACTTGACTGCTTAATCATTTTAGAAGCAAATTATACTATATCTCTTTCACACTTGTGATCTGCCAATTTTCTGGTTCATTTCGTATATGTTTTGTTTTACTATGTCAAAATAGTCATACGAGATGTGTCACTGAATTTCACGTAACAGTTTTTTTGTACAAGCAGTATGGAGGTACCGGTCTATAATAAAATGTCTTTGCCTGTAATAGTAAAAAGGAAAAAACATTTTTCTGGTACACAACTGGGAAATAAGTCTTTTCTAGTATTCAAAAGGGAAAAACTCTTGTCTGGTAGGAAGTGGGAAATAACTTTCCTCTAGTTGTCAAAAGGGAAAAACATTTGTCTGGTAGACAAGAGGGAAATAACTCCCCTCTAATAGTCAAAAGAGAAAAGCACTTGTCTGGTAGACAAGAAAGAAATAACTCTGCAATGGTAGGCTAGTCGACAAAACATGCCTATACCTATGGAAATAACTATCCTCTAGTCTAGGTGTCAAAATGGAAAACACTTGTCTGGTACACAAATGGGAAATAACTGTTCCTAAGTAGTCAAAAGAGAAAAACTCTCATCTGGGAGATAAGTGAGAAATAAGTCTCCTTTAGTAGACATAAAGAAAAATACTCGTCTTGTAAACCCGTGGGAAAATACTCGTCTGGTAGACACAAGGGAAAATCCTTTTGCAATACGATTTTGTGTTCATTGAAACGTGTTGCGTCGACCCCAAGTAATTGGGATAAGGGCAGGATGATGATGGTAGACAAGGGGTAAAAATACACGTCGTTGTAGACACGACGGAAAAATACTCGTCTGGTAGAGAAAAATGTCTTTGCCTGTAATAGTCAAAAGGAAAAAACATTTTTCTGGTACACAACTGGGAAATAAGTCTTTTCTAGTATTCAAAAGGGAAAAACTCTTGTCTGGTAGGAAGTGGGAAATAACTTTCCTCTAGTTGTCAAAAGGGAAAAACATTTGTCTGGTACAAAACTAGGAAATAAGTCTTCTACAGTAGTCAAAACGGAATAACACTCGTCTGGCAGATAAGACGGAAAACTTTCGTCTGGCAGACAAGAGGGCATAAACTCCTCCCTGTCCAGATGGTTAAGGCTAGACAAAGCAGAGGCGGGCTGCTTTAAAGGCGCAACCCAGGAGGGCTCGGGTCCGTGGTGGCGCCACTCACCAACAGCTTGCCAAAGCTGCCCGGCGGATTTATTAAGTTTTAATTTACCTATTTAAAGGAACTTAGTACAATTGCCAGACCTTACGACAGTCGCAAGACGACGGGCGCATTCTTTACAATAATGAATATGTCGCAGTATGATGGCAGAATTAGGTTTTTGGCCAAAAGCCGGCATATGGCAAAATCGTAGACTTCGTTCGGCCATCGCCCTAAGTTGATCCAGGTTTTTAGCCAAAAACCTAGGATTTTGGCCAAAAAACTAGGATTTTGGCCGAAATCCTAGATTTGTTTAGTATCATGGCTTTTTTGCATTTCGGGGGAACATCTTCGTCTTCGAGTGGTACACCAAGTCGCCCAACGAGCCGATGGACCCTGGTATAAGAGTTTTCAACCGCCTACTGCAAGTAGCAGGCCTCTAACATGGTTGTGTAACGACCGCCGTCTAAGTCTCTTTCTTCTTTTTCGTGTGGGACACCGAGTCGTTCAACGACCCGATGAACCCTGGTGTCAGAGTTTTTCAACCGCCTACTGCAAGTAGCAGGCCTCTGACATGGTTGTGTAACGACCGCCATCATAGACAGCAACCGGGACCGACGGTTTAACGTGCCCATCCGAAGCACGGAACCATCTTACTTGAGGACAATCAGGTGGTTCAGCCTGCAATGTCCTAACCAGACTGGGAACAAATTCACAAAGTGATAAATATCAACTTTGTGAGTGACCCCACCGGGAATTGAACCCGGAACCTTTGCGTGGCAGGCAGGCATACTAACCACTGCGCCACATCGGCTGTCATAATCATCGGCCGTCTGAGTGATCATAGAGAGCAATCGGGACCGACGGCTTACCGTGCCTGTGTGGTTCGGGGGAACGAGGAGTGGAGAGGTACTTTATGCACCTCCCTCTGATCTTTTGAGGGTAGACTTGGACACCGTAAATGGACACCCTGAAGGACGGGGGTTAACACCAGACAGTCTGAACAGCAGGATTACCTCGGATTCCATGTAGGGCAGGGGGAAGCATCAGACACCATACGAGCAGGACGTACCACTGAACGCTCTAGAGTATTGGTGGTAGCGTTGGACGCCCTGGAGACCAGGAGGTAGCGTTGGACCCCCAGAAAATCCAACGCCCGTTATCTTACATCCTCCAGAGTGTCCGACGCTACCCACGCCCTCCAGAGCGTCTGACGCTACCTCCCACCCTCCAGAACGTCCAATGCTACCTCCTGCCTTTTGAGGTGTATGCCCAAACTACGCGGGCACGTTAAGCCGTCGGTCCCGATTGCTATCTTTATGATCACTTAGACGGCGGTCGTTACACAACCTTGTCAGAGGCCTGCTCCTTGCAGTAGGCGGCTTAAAAACTCTAACACCAGGGTTCATCGGGTCGTTGGGTGACTTGGTGTACCACTCGAAGAAGAAGAAGTTCCCCCGAAATGCAGAAAAAGCCATAATACTAAACAAATCTAGGATTTCGGCCAAAATCCTAGTGTTTTGGTCAAAATCCTAGGTTTTTGACCAAAAACCTGGATCAGCTTAGGACGATGGCCGAAGGAAGTCTACGATTCTGCCATATGCCGGCTTTTGGCCAAAAACCTAGGTTTTTGGCCAAAAACCTGATTCTGCCATCGTACTGCGACAAATACACAAAAAAAGAACTAAATACGGGGTGTTAGGGACGGTGTAACGAAAACTTTGCAGGCGTGCTCAGACCATGAAATTGAACAACTTTTACTATGGAGCCAATGGTGGGAAACGAAAAAAAAATTCCGACCTCCCATACAAAGTCAGTCAGCTGATCGTGAATTTTGTATGGGAGGTTGGTACACCGTCCCTAACACCCTGTATTTGCTGACCCTCAAATTTTTCGGCTGCCAGGCAGCAATGTCTAATTTCTAACCATTGTCAGTATAATGGTGGTTTTTTGCACGAGGGTTGCTAAAAGTTTGGATATTTTTCCTTATTACAGCTTTAGCTCATTAGATTTTTAAAAAGTTTTTAATGTTCCAGTTTTCTGTGTTTCTGTGTATACGATGAAACAATTTATAATATTTATAATACCTACCCACCGTAAGTATAATAATAAATAATTATAAATTGTTTCAATTAATTAGTCAATTTATGGCTATCATGAAGTCTAATTCTAAAACATGCCTGATGGCCTAACTTATCCAGGAGGAACTATTACTTAGGCAATTTCATTATGAACACGCACGCACATAAATAATATGTCTATAGAAGAAGGGTGAAATTTTTATAGTGACCGATAGCGTAAACTCAAAACCGGCTGGTGAAAATGAACAACTTTCCCTAAGGAACGTAGCTTGAAATATGAAAAAATTAAGAACCTCCCATATAAATTGCCGATCAGCTGATTAGAGTTACTATGGAGGTCCAAATTTCTTGCTACTATAATTAATATTGGGTACAACTACGCAACGTAAATACCTATACATCATAATATAGGTACTATAGGACTTGATCATGATGCTAAATCAAATCCCGAAAAATTTAGAAGAACAATGACTGGTAATTACCTATCTACTCGTATATAAAGCTGACACAACATCATAGAACAAATATTAGTGCACACAGCGTCGATTAAATTATTAACACATCTACTGTCACTAGACGAACATTGGATAAGGAACAGTTGCTTCTTGAATAGGTGCTGATAGTGTTTGTAGATAGCATTATCGATAAGGGTGATTAGTTCATCTGTATTCGAGAAACTGTTTCTTACACCTTACGTCTCTATGAAAAGCGAGGAACTTACCGATGTCTATAGATGGATTTCGAGGATAATGTTATCCAGATGCTCCACCACAAACTCTGGAACATGCGCCTGCTGTTATAAAGGACAGGACTCCAAAATACAGCGATGCCGTTTTAAACGACGTTGTATTTCGGGGCCCCGGTCTTACATCTTCCACGCCTTGGCTGCACATCTTCATCTCTGGAAACTGGATATTAGTACTTCAACGTATTCACACCTGCTTTATTTAAAACCAGTAACTACGACTAAGTACAATATAATATTCTACCATTTGCTCGGAAATGGCGTTATTGTTTAAACCAAATCCGTTAATCGGTTTCTTCAAGGCGCCAGAGGCACAAACACGATCATAACGAAATTCCATCAACTTCACACTTCATTAATTACCTAGGTATTTTATGAGACAATATGTTTGAAGTTAGGGGGCGCGGGTGAATTTGATTTACCCCGCACGTTCTTTTTTCGAATGCAACGAAAGCAATACCAACGCATGCTGCGTGTGGAAAACTTAAAGATTCAAAATATCACGATAAAATCCGCATATGACATTTTCTTGCAAATGGAAAAAAGTGCTAAATTAACCTGGGCTAAAGTGGCAATTTCTGGCCTCCTCGTTAAGATATTACTCGGCCGCAAATTGATCTCTTATTGGCCGCGAAAGGGTATCTAATGTACCTACTATTTTAACTAGATACAATATTTACAACAATAAAAGTTTGAATGTCTTATTGAATTAATGATACCAAACAGATACCTCTATGTAGGTACTTAACTTATTCTTGTCGTTATTTTATAATTGAAATACCTGTGCAAATAACCGTTTTTTTACATCCGTTTACGTTCTGCCTACCTCGCAAGGGATATAAGCGTGATATATGTATGTATTTATGTAATTCCTATTTAAACAGTCACCTTTAAATGTGCTCGTGATGGTGTTCTTATTACAGTGTTCAGAATGCGTATTTCTTTACATTGTATGTATACGTAGGTACTATCATCGCCAGAAAATCAACCTACCCATTTAAGGACTCAACATAATACTGGTTTTTCTTAGTATTTGTATCTCTCTTCGAGTGGGATACCAAGTCGTCCAACGACCCGATGAACCCTGGTCTCAGAGCTTTTCAACCGCCTACTACAAGTATGACCTCTGACATGGTTGTGTAACGACCGCCATCATAGACAGCAACCGGGACCGACGGCTTAACGTACCCATCCGAAGCACGGAACCATCTTACTTTTCGGACAATCAGGTGGTTCAGCCTGCAAGGCCCTAACAAGACTGGAAACAAATTCACAAAGTGATAAATATCAACTTTGTGAGTGACCCCACCGGGAATTGAACCGGAAACTTCTGCGTGGCAGGCAGTCGTACTAACCACTGTGCCACATCGGCTGTAGTATTTGTATAAAAAGCCAGTATAAGGGTGAGAATCCACCAGAGCTGTGCGAGGAAAATGTGTCGTACGAGGATGCGTAGCTGTGCTGTGGAAATGTGTAGGGGTTTCCACCAAAGCTGTGCGAGTAAAATGTGCCGTACGAGGATGCGTAGCGGAGCTGTGAAAATGCGCATTAATGTGCGGAGCGAGGATGCGTTGCGAAGCTGTGAAATGTGTGAGCGGGGGGAATGCGATGTAGTGGAAACCTCGCAACACATTTCTCGCAACGCATTCCTCGCAACGCA
Organism: Phthorimaea operculella; assembly: GCA_024500475.1. Taxonomy (NCBI): domain Eukaryota; kingdom Metazoa; phylum Arthropoda; class Insecta; order Lepidoptera; family Gelechiidae; genus Phthorimaea; species Phthorimaea operculella. Next base: position 5,105,970 of record JANFCV010000007.1, on the reverse strand, counting down.
TTCCTCGCTACACATTCCTCGCAACACATTCCTCGCACACATTTCTCGCTTGTTTTGTATGTAGAATGGCCTCGCTTCGCTCAACCCTATTCCACCAGAGCTGAGCTGAGCGAGGCTAGGAAAATGAAGTGATTCTATTGGTGGATTTTTTCCTCGCTCACCGCCTCGCTACCTCGCACAGCTCTGGTGGATTCTCACCCTTAGTTGGTCCCTTAAATGGGAAGGTGGATTTTCTGGCAATAGTAGGTACAAATAATATTTATCTACCAATGTACATTATACAGTCCTATAATATTTATGAATTGAAATATGATTTAATTTAAAAGGTATTCGATCAGTCAACCAAGCTTAATGTATGACGTTCCTGCTTTTATGCACTTAGTTCTAAAATAAATTGTAGGTACCTATACCTACAGAAGTGATTTGTTTTTTGCGATAAGCTAGATATGGGTAGGTACCTATTAATAAGACATTTTTTAATTTAATTAAATATTTCTAGTAATATATCGTAATGCTCTCTTTTACCACGTGCTCGTACATGTACTTACTTAGTTCTAATTTTACTACAGTATAAAAAATCGTATTTTTTTCATGCCTGTTAATGTTACCTACTATAAGACTTTTTACCCGACTGCCTCAGAAGGAGGGTTATGTTTTTCGAGAGTATGTACGTGTGTGTGTGTGTATGTATGTATGTATGTGGACAATAAATTCTTTTTCACGTACTACAACCCAAACGGATAGTTTGATTTTGACATATGAGGTGTCGTTAGATTTGTCTCTGCAGCGCGAGTGAATATTAAAAAATTATAGATTCAAGATGGCGGATTTTTACAGCAAAATACTACTTTAAAATTACCGCAGTCGGGTTTTTTGTTTTTTAACACATCTACTTGTTTAATATACATTTAATATGGTTGAAATCAAGCATAAGTATTTAGCTTAACCCAGGGCGCGCACTGAGACGACTTTGTTCGGCAACTTTTCGGAAATACCTTTCACACTTGGAAAAGAAAGAGAGATCGCGAGTCGCAAAACAACAGTCACCTGTGTAACCGGGGGGTTCTACAATTGATTAATATTGTATAGAGTCAGGCCGCAACTCCGTTTTTCTTTCTTCGATATTTTGATTTTTATACCTAGTTAAATTTTTAGGGTACCTAAGTAATTGGTAGGTACTTGTGTAGCTATATAAATTGTTTATTAAAGCCGTAGGTTAGTACTCGTACATTTCGCATCTTAACAAATAAAGTATCCTAAAAATAAATAAATAACTGTTTAAAAAAGTTTATATTCTCTAATATCGATCCGACCCCAACGGGATAATGGTATGAAGATGATGGTGAGGAATCTACGACAATATGGCTACAAATACCTATATTAATGTAGATTCTCAAACAAATTAAAGAAAATAATAAACCTAAAATAAAAGAAAATGATGTTTAAAAAGTTAATATATTTTGGCGGTCTGTAATGTACGTAAGAAAATAATATTCATAAAATAAAGGAAAAAAATATGTAAAAAAATAATAATTAAGTATATTTTCTCCATAGGTTAGTTAATGACTTCAAACGGAGCAAGGATGCAAATGGTCGAATGCAAATTCAATACTTAGCACTTCAATACTTAGAGTTTACCCATTGAATTAATTTTATTTCATATTCTAGTGAAGAATACTTGCTTGACAAGAGTTTAATTTTAACATTAAGACGGGAGCAGTCTAGACATGTTCTTCTTAGTAATTTTTACAATAGATACTTAATATACCTACTTAATCTACTAGTGCTATTATATAACACTTCAATAATTAAAAATGTAAATATCCTATCTACATGTTATTCTGTGCTTAAAATATTAGCCTATTTTGTATAAGACTATGTACAGAAATAAAAATAAAAAGAGTGGACATCTGGACATGGACAACTCTTAACATTTAAACTAAAATATGGCGCGTTGAATTAAATTACCGCAGATGGCGTTATTACTTAATATCTATCATGTTATGTACAATAAATATATCTACAGTAAAGTCATTACCAATAAGTACTTCTAAATATAAGTCATATTACCAGTAATACATCGCATCGGTAGGTGTGCTTCTTACTCTCAAAAGCCATAGTTATGGGCATTTGACATTCACACAATGACCGTTTCAATAATTTATAGGACTTAATTTATTCTTCTTCTTCTTTACAATAAACTGTTCCAACTTATCTATTAACATTTTTGATGTTTACTAATTATTACACTCAGTTTATATGATTCCGCTTCATCGTTCTTACGCACGACCCAATGACCCCTGATGTTGAAGATATTTTAAGTCACCGTTATTTTATTATTCTGTAATCATCACTCCGCTGTCTTCATCAAGATCAAAAATCTCGTCGTTGATTACATCTGTGCTTACGTCTGAATCTGTGTAATTGGAGAAACCATTAATATATTCGTCGCCAAGAAACCGCTTCAAATCATGAAAAGTATCCGACATAGCGTTATCATCTTCGCCTTGCTCTTCTGGGTTCTTTTTTGCTTCACTAGGATTATTAAAGCTACGAAAGTCTGTTTGCGTAGCCTTTGTATTATTGGGTAATACTTGGTCAGCCTCGGGGTTTGATAAATTAAAACGTGTTTCGGGTGAATGTGGGATTCTTGATTCAAAATATAAGTATTCCACAGGATCCGTTTGCTGAATTTTATCAGCTTTTTTTATTTCAACGTAATTTCTGCTACAAGTTGGTTGTGGTACTAAAGTTCGTGATACGCGGTAATTATAATTTTTCAGTCGAGATTTACTTGGCCAAAGTCTTTTTAAATTAGATTTCTTTGACATCTTCTTGTTTTTTCTTTTGTTTACCTTTTGCGATTTTGCTAAATTAACTTCATCCTCAATACTACTTTCTTTACTGCTGGATGTGTCAGCATCTGTTTCGAGAGAATCATCAGTATCGCTATCAGTTTGTTCACTTATTTTCGTAATACTGGAAAAAGTTATATCTTCGTGGCTGCTTTCTTTAAATTCGATTGATTTGGCTTTGTAGCTCTGAGTATCAATTAAATTCTCATCTACTAGCATTTCAGTTTCCATTTGTTCGTTAGTTACAAATACACGAGGGATTTCTGCAGTAGGCTCTAATTTGGTATTTTTTGCTGGCAGGGTAATTCCATCGAACTGGGCACTCGGTATAGGTAAACCAATGCCACCGGTTTGGTATGTATTCGACAGAGCTGTAAACTTGATATCTTCATATCAACTCCTGGTGGTGTGCGTCTGCAGCGCGGGGAGAGCGGGGTTGGCCACGGCGATGATGCTGTCTCCACGAGCAGCAACTACTTGCGGACGCGATTCTTCTTGGTCCTAAGAAGAATAATGAAAAATAAAAAGTAAATCAGGACTGTCTGCCTAGCTAAGTAGGTATAGAAAATTAATTGAAGTGATAATGGCGTCTAGGTGGAACTTTACATAGTACAGCTATTTTTTACTTATCATTATCACGAATTGCGATCCATCCATGTCATTTAAAATTAATTCACTCACATGGCTGGGACTAGCGAGTGGCGGAGGCGAGCTGGCGCTGGAGTAAGAGCAGCGGGAGTCAGTGTCGTCACTCTCCATCTTGCCCCACCAGCTCTGCGCGGACAGGTTCCTAGCGTCGGGGCTGACGCGCGCGCGCCCGCCGGGCTCGCCCTCATCCTCCTGAGGAAAAGCACCGGAATCAGAACATGCTTTCGGCATATTTAGTGACAAAGAAATCAGCGTTTGTCAGATTAGATCGCCCTTCTCCTCATGTAGTTAGTCAGGGCGTTGGATTGTTTCAACCGTTAGTAGTTTTCATCATTAGTTAGTTAAATGTAACTTATTTTTAATTCAGACTTAGTAAACTGAGCGGCATTAAACGATTCAGGATGAGATAATCTAGTATGACATTTGAAATTAGTATAAATTATCCAATTGGCATCATTTAATAATTATAAATTGGTAGGTTTATCTCAAAGTAGTGAATTTCAAAAACAAACCTGCACGATGATGATGAACACAAAATTCGGAGCAAATAAATCATACTATAAAAAATAAATTACAAGTTGATAATAAAGCCTGAAATAAAAATAATGCAAATCATGCAAATTTTGAAAATTAATTTGTTTGCCACTTACCAGAACAGAGAATGCCATACCTTTTAGTGCTATGCAACATAACTAAAGATAGAGTGCAAAATTTGGACCAGGCACAGGCAGCCGTCTTACATGCTCACCTTCTAAAAGAACTAAATAGAGAGGCATAAGTAGAATTAGAAAATTAAAGAAGATTTAGAAACTGGAGCGTAAATAGATCATTCCGTAGGAAATATTGCTTAGGATTAGGTATGCTTATTGGAATGAAAATCAAACATATCCAAAAAGGGAATTTAAACCCGATAGAAAACTTTTCTAATTAGGTATTTCAAATATTCAGTTATTGGGATATGGATTATTTCAAAAAATCCCAATCGGATGGGAAAATTCCTATTAGTTTTTTGTTATCTATCATCACAGTAGATAGATAGTTTTTCTAGTTATTGAAAACCTTCGAAAAGTCCGAGGTCTACTTTAGACAAGAATCAATAAAATGATTCCCAGTAGACCACTTAGGAAACTTTGTATTCTTCAATCAATTTGAAGCCAAAGTGACTTTAATCAAATGTCTAGAGTAGTAATATTCCTCTAGTGTTCATGTGCCAATCGAAGAAGCCCCAATGTTCCCAATGTTAGAAAAGGATGGAAGGTTAAAGCTCTATCTACTCTGTGAGGTCTACTAGGGTTGTGGTGGCGACCTGGCGCAATCGTTTGTTCGGATGTAGCTCTTCATCATCTCTTTCTCGCTCCTCGCCAGTTGACGCAGTTGGTAGAAGACTGGAACAAAATTATACATTAGTTTATATATTTTTTGGCACTATAAGTATGGGCTGTTTATTTTTCTTTGTATGTCTGCTTTTAACCCACGTCTGATTATTGAATACCTAAGACCTGGATGTGGGTAACAATTCCACCCGTGTAAAATGTCTTCAAGCAGAGATCCCTTCTTACTTCAATATGAGCTTTGTTTGGTATATGTTCTGCATACCCGTGCTTGGAGTAGTGGAGTCCAGCGCGGCGCACCAGCTGGCGAGCGAGCGGGAAAAGCTCATCGCGCCGCGTGAGCAGCGCCGGCACGCAGCGGCACATCTGCGCAGCCGCCTCGTTCACCATCACCTGCAACCACGGCAACGATCACAATGTACCCCTGAACATGTGGGCATGATCCGAGCATGGAAGATGTTAAGTTAAGGTTGAACAATATAAAAAACTTAAGCACCATTTTATACCTCACTTTGTAAGTCTACTGATTAGTGCGTACATTTTGTAAGTCAATCGACAAAACGATCACGCTCTCACAGCCACAACTTATTAGCAGATATAATTAATTTATGTGAGACTGATGCTGAAATATGAGGATAAATAATGCTATTTTAAACTAAAAAGTATACACACACACACTTGCGGGGTAAGCAGAGCAATAAGCTAAGTTCAGTAAAATTGGGGAAAGGCCTTATAAGCCCATCCTCAGTTATCAGAGTCGAGCACTAGTAGGTAAGTGTCTGCTTGTTTACGAACCTCGTGCAACGTCAGCGGCTTCTCCGGCTTCCTCTTGCAATCGAACCTCCCGTAAATAGCCGCGTACTTCCTTATCTCTTCCATCCGACGAGGGTCGGAGTCCGCCATCATCATCACCAGTTCCAGGTCCTTGCACATCTTCTTTTTTGTGTTTTGTGGTTTTGGCTCTAGCTGCGGCAGGTTTTTGCTGAGTATCTCGGCTGCCGCGGCGAGCTTCTGTACGTGAATGTCCAAGAGGACCGGCGTCATGACAGGGGATGTCACGGAGCCGGGGCTGGAGCCAGCGGAGGGGGGACACGCGCTCTGAGGGGAGAAGGACCGTGACGCGGTAGCCGTGACTGGTGCGGCGGGGGCTGGCGACGATGGGAGGACGATCTTCGTGAAACTGTTTTGGCTGTGAACGGGACTAGCGTTCGAGGCGGAGGCATTGGAGCCGCAGCTGTTCTCGGGAGCCCCTGGTGAAGGACTGTAGGCGGGTCTGTTGCTCTCCGGCGAGGCCACTGCCCGCGGCAATGCACCTGCCATGGTCGGAGGCAAGTTCATCAACGGCCTGAAATAATTGACCAATAAAATTAATATACACCTAATTTAATTTATGAACTAAATATAATACTGCAATGACTGAAAAATCTGACAAAAACTATTCAATAGAGTACGTAGTACAAACTAACCTGTTTGTCGCTATGAATGGTTCAGTGGGACAGATGTTGGGGACGATCGGTATTTGGAACATGGCGGGGTTGTTGGCCCACTCGTGCAGCACCTTCTGCAGGCGCCTGACGTGCAGCGGCTTGGACGCCATGCCGACCAGAGCCATGATCTCGAGGAACTCCGCTTCGCCAGCGTCGCACAGCTGCTGGACGTCATCACCACCTGCATGAACTAAAGTCTTTTTACATCCCATACAGGTACTTTTCGAAATAAAAACAAAAAGAAAACAAACTAAAAGCCTGCCTGCGGTGGAAAATTATGCTAGGTAATTGTCAAAAGTTTTCGAAAAAAACACGACATGTGCAGTATTTTCGCTTTCTCTAAATTTACTCGCCCACCTTCACAGTTGAGTTCAATCAAATGTCTAGACGGCTTCCTTCCTGTGTGTGTACCTATTTTACGCTCGGATTTTAAAATGTCTAGGGGCGCGGTAGACTCAAGAAGTGTCGAAGCTTTTATAATCATGGGATGTCTAACAAAAATTGATGGTTCTTAGGGAGATAGGTTGGTTAGGTGTAGGGGAATTGTGCTCAAGATGACATACTGAGATAAGATGACACACCATCAATATCTACTAAAGTATTGATGTTAGAGGTGTACCTGTAGTGTTTTTATGTGTATCTTTGGTCCTCTCCTAATACATATATTCAATAGAGATGTCAATCACAGCAAATGTAAAAATTATGCGGATTTTTGTGATTTTTGAATCCAAGGAATTTTCGGCTACCTTCAGCTTGCTGTTTGTTTGTTGGTGAAACTACCAAAATATACAATTTAGTAAGCCAAATATTTTTTGGTGTAATCTAGGGTTATATTAGTATATAAATTTTAAGAAAAGAGTAATGTGAACCTTTTATATTTTTAACAAAAAAATAATTATTTTAGTACTACTCTTTGAGTCAGGCGCAGGTAAGACGACATACCAGATTAGTGGGTGTGAGGTTGTATGTCGACTTACCCATGAAAACTCGTGTTCACTGTTTTCAGCATTATTTTCCGTATTCTCGACCATGTTTAATATCTCCTCACATAACAAATTGCCAGGACAGAATTGAGTACATTGTTTAAGAAATATTAAAACGTATGTCATCTTATCCTAACGCTGTGTCGTCTTACTCTGGTCGGAGTGGTGGTGGTTTTAGGTTCATAAAATTTGTAATTATTAACTTACTTGATTTTAAAATAAACAATCAGAATCCTAATAAAATGTTTTCAAGCATGCATCGGATTATAAAACTTACATGACTTTATTTAACACAATATTTACCTCTAAACAAAAAGTATGTCATCTTAAGCACAATTCCCCTATCATGTTATTTTCTGAGTATGTAATTTAATTCGTTTTCATTGCACGATTCAAAATTGCAACATTTCATACTTTTTAATGATTCTAGTCCAGCTTCGAAGTGTACTGAATATGAATATTCTGCTTTGCATAAGAACTCTATTGTCTTCTACTGGGGGAGACTCTCACATCATGTCCGAAAAAAACTGCTTTAGATAATCTCAATTCTCATTTCTCTACATTAATATGCGAGATCGTCTAGCAAATCGACTTCATTCCTTCTATTGTTTGTCACAAAAACGTGTGATTCGATGAAAAAATTACAACTCACACTCGGTTTTAATTTAGGCGAATATGGTAATGTTGACGTGACCATTTTGCGAAGGGGCTACGAGAAAAAAAAACAAAAGGATGTTAAGACGGCGGCCGGCCAAACCCTTCCCTAATAGGTAATTGCCGAGTTAGAAATTAAAAAAGAGATTTGCATGGGTTTTTATGGAAATTCATTTTTTAGCTTAGACTGTGGAATGATGAGAAATTGTTTTTTGTGATGTTCCTATGAAAGTTAGATGGGTGAAGGAAGATGTTTGGACTACTATGAATACTAGTTTGGTTGCATCTGCCACGGAAAAAAAATACACATTACCTATAAAATTAGGTATTTTTTTTCAGGGGTAATGGGTATACCTACGTAAGTAAGATTTTGGGTTTACTATAGAAAGTGTTAGTGGTCCAGTTTAGAGTTTAGGTGGTTTTATAAAAATTGTATTAATGGGTATCTACCTACCTACCTATTCCTAATAATATCAGAATACTAATGTAGAAGAAGCTCACCCATCTCTAGCAAGGTGTCGTAGTATGCCAGAAGGCTCGCACGCTGCATCACCCGATACAGTTGCAGCTCGGCCTCGTTAGATGGCGCTGACGTCACCACCACTGAAAACAAAAGGGTACTTTGTTAAATTTACTGCTTGTTCAGAATCCTCCTTACTTTCAGAGTTTTTTTTTTAAGTTGGTAATTAAAAGCGCTACTAACAGGTTGTTTAATTAGGCACACTAGGCACTAAATAGTTTTAAAGAAAGTGAAAGACATAGCTAAACGTTTTCTGTGAGTTAGCGGCTAGCTAGGGAGCCTGCGCGACATCCTGCACTAGATACGCTTTGCAAGCGTTGTGATCGCGAACAGGCATTCCGAAATTCGTGTATTTCCTAGGCAATGATAACGGCGAAGTGCATTGAGCCATTCGTCATCTTACCAAAAATTTGACAGATGGCGCGCGGGGGGCCTAAACTCTCTATTTTGTGATCTTACCATGTCAGCGATCTACCTACCTAAACATGTCAGGAGCCTGTGAACCATGTCAGAGGACGACCTAACCATGTCAGCGGACCACCTAACCATGTCAGAGCACCACCTAACAATGTCAGAGGCCCACCTAACCCTTTTAGAGGACCACCTAACCATGTCAGAGGACCACCTAACCATGTCAGAGAACCCCATACCCATGTCAGAGTACCATCTAACCATGTTGGAGGCCCAATTATCCATGTCAGAGGACCACCTAACCATGTCAGAATACCACCTAACCATGTCAGAGTACCATCTAACCATGTCAGAGGACCACCTAACCATGTCAGAGGACCACCCAACCATGTCAGAGGACCACCTAATCATGTCAGTGGACCACCTATCCATGTCAGAGGACCACCTAACCATGTCAGAGTACCATCTAACCATGTTAGAGGACCAATTATCCATGTCTTCAGAGGACTACCTAACCATGTCAGAGAACCACCTAACCATATCAGGGGCCTGCCTACTAGATTTTTTAGGAATGAATGTGAATTGTGAATGGATCAAAGCATTTTGCCGTTAGCCGAAACTTCGCATATCTCCTGTGACATATCTAAAAACAGTCAAGTCAATATCAAACAATAGAATTAGCGATCTATGAAAAAAAAACACTGGTAAAAATATGTAACAGTAAAGTAAGTAGGTAGGTGCAATCAAAGCAGTTTTTGTCTATTTAATTTAAATGTAATCTCTGAAAGTAAATTAGGAGGCAGTAGGATTTAGGTAATATTGAACACCAAAGGGGACAACACATTCGCACTTTTCTTTGTCACAACACAGTCAACGAAAAACATTAAGACAGAACACGACATCTAGTACAAATAAACGCACATGTCGGTATAACTCGCTCCTCATTACCTGGAACAGAAAAAATATTAAATTGAACTTAAGGCAAGAAACACACGTAACGTCCGTTTATGAGCGTTATTTAAGCGCAGCGCTATCGCATGCGTTAGGAAAATGCGGATTTATTTTCCTTATTTTCATACAAAACGGTTATGTCAAAAGGTTTGAGAGATGCATCCGATAGCGCTGCAAATAGGCGCATGTAGACGTCGAGTTGCGGAAAACAGCCGGTATAACCTTTACCATTAGCGCTGCGCATCGTACAACGCTGCGTCTGTCAACTCCTTTGATTGACATAAACCGTATTTGTATGGTTATAAGGTCGAAATTTGTATTGCCCTAACGCATGCGTTACGCAGTGCAAAAATAACGCATAAACGGACGTTACGTGTGTTTCTCTTCTAAAAGTCAGTTCCCACCTAGACGAGACGTGACCTCTTCATATATGTGATTATTTAAAAGCCTTTTCACTAAATACCTACAATTCCATTATGATGCAAATTATGACAAAAACAAATGCAACATAAGACTATAGAGAAGTAAATAAATAAGTACGTCAGAAAGCGAAAGTCTTCTACATCTACATCTAGTATATCGTAAAGTTATCGAGTCTTTCATAACGCACGGATTCGGTTTCTTTTTTTAAACAAAGTTGTGTTTTTGTTAAAAGTGGATAAAAATCTGTTAAATCATAATATTCTAGATGCTCGTCGCGTAGCGTATTGTCTTTTTGCGCTTCCCATTACGTAAGTGCATATCGTCTAATTTGTAACGATTCAGCAAACTGAAAGATGTAGGTAGGTACCTGTGTGCTGGTGATCTAGAATTTTTTAACAGTTTGTGATTTTGTTAATTTCCAAGTTAATTTTGAAAATATTAAGTATAGTTAACTTTATATGCAGGCTTTGTAGATACAGTTTTTCTAATAAGCATAGGTACATTAGATATCCAAAAAAGAACCGCGAAGAACAGTAACATAACATTTTATCATGGCTAAAATGTCGAACCATATTTTACAATAATTTTGCCTTGCGTGAGCTGAACGTATTTGGCGTCGAAACTCATCAATGGGACGCAAAAAACACCCCTCTTTAATTTTAATACCCCTTGCCTTGCATCACCAAAAGAGTTTCGACCGTTAGGGAACATAATAAAAAAGTATAGTGAATCCACATAAAGGGCCTTTCAAAAAGCTTTTGTTCAAAACAGGTCAGGATTTTAAATCTTATATAACGTGACACTATGAAAAAAACTATTCCACCCCAACCGATAAACACCCCAACGCGATTGGTTTAAAAAAACTGTGGGGTGGTCCTTTTAGGGTGGGCCAGGTAAAATGTAGTAAAAAAAAACAGGGTCATGTTTTTTGTATTTCATAAATGTTTTTTATGAGAATTTACTTATTTCTCACATACATTGAGATGCATTGATTTATTTCTACATAATAAATATACGATACTAAATTTATTATTCTGTTTAGATAAGTTTTATACTAGGTATATAAGTACGTATGTTATGTAGGTAGTGATGACTAAATTTGGATGGTCTGCAGTGAAAGTTGCTTGTTCGCAAGTATACTATCATTGAAACATAAACTGTTGGAGAAGTATTGGTGACTCGTACTATTTGTGTTCAATGACATTAAATGCTGTTTACTGTAGGTATTTTCTTGCACTATTTCTTGAATATCTTGGAAATAAATAAAGTAACAATAAAATAGTAGATGATGTACCAAGTGCTGTGTGTATTAGGTGTTTCCAACATCAGGTTTGACGTTAAATTTCCCTGGTTGTAAGAATTGTCATTACACCCACGATACGGTACACCTATTACTACTCTTTTATTAGTATACATATTATTATGGAAAGTAAGTAATAAACCGATAAAAATATTTACGTATAGGTAAAGTAAGTACACGAAGAACTTAGATCTATGGATATACCTAGGTACTTACTTACCTAACAGAAATAAACATAATGTTACATATAAAATTGAGAATAAATAACACCTGAGATCACAAAATAATTACTAACCAATTACTAACTACAAACCCTAGCAAATACTAAACATAAAAAACAAATTGTATGTTTAGTATTTGCTAATATTGATTATTAATCACACGATAGAAGAAGAAGAGTAGTAAGCATATAGGTATTAAATGTGATTATTTAGATAAGAATAAGTAATTTTCAAAAACTCGGGCAAAACAAGACGCGCAAGTACCTAACAAGTCTTTAAGAACATCAGCTGTATTCCGTATTGTGAGAACAAAATTTCTTCATCATGTTTTTCTACTTAACCTTATAGCAAAAAATAGTCACTCTCACGGCGCGATGTCCAAAAAACTTATTTACATAATCTCTTTGTCGGTAAAAGGTTAAATAAAAAATCGCCATCGAGTTAGCTCGTATGCAAATGCGCGCGCACCCCTTGCGCGTGAGTGCTGCGCGTTCGCGGCGAGTCCGCGGACCGATGCTGTATGCAACTAGTTTTTTTTAATTTCCAATTTTTTGTCTTTAAAGACGATCAAGTTTGCATATTCCGACTGCTAATTTTATGCATCTCTCACGGTGTAAAACGATTGCGATTTTTTGTCAACTTAATAATTGCATTGTCCTTTCGAACTTGTCTTGAGTCTTCTTGTAGCTGCTGTTTGATTTTAGAAACAGTATACATTTAAATTAACTTACCCTATAATAATCTAGACACACGGCAGTGTGTCCGCCAAGTTCGAGCAAAAAAAGCGACACACCGGCCGTGGGTTATATTACACGAACCATTTCGGGCCAAGTTCGACCCACCTATAACTCAAAATCTATTTTATCTACGCATATGAAATTTCTAGTATCTGTTGAGATCTACTTACTCATCTAAAATACAAAATTTCATTAATGTACCTATTGTAGGTCTTGAGATATTGACGTCAGAAAATCGCTATTTTTACTATACACTCACTGACTGACTGACTCACTCACTCATCAAAAACCTAGACCACTTCCAATGGTCGTATTGACTTGAAATTTGGCATGGAGGTAGGTCTTTAGTTCAAGGTAAAGGAAAAAATCTGAAAATGGCCAAGTGTGAGTCGGTTTTAAATAATGAAGGTGTAAATTCATACCCCTAAGGAACTAAAACAAAAAATTAACTATATCTTCCAATCGTCGTACCGACCTAAAATTCGTTACGAAGGTTTGTATTTAGTCAAAGTAAAGTATAAATGAGATATTTCCTTACCTAACTTAACCATAAGAAAAAAGAAAATAAACCTTACAAAAATAAATGACCCAAAACATAAATGTGAAAGGCTGCCAAGTTCGATAATATTGGAATGCTTCGCCTATAAAGAAGTGAGATCTAAAGAAGTACCAAGTTCCATACACAGACCTCAGTTAAAAATAGTTACAGGAATGCACTTGATTTTCCGCAGTTTGGAAAGTAGATTCTTATTTCCAAACTGCGAAAAATCAAGTGTGCATTCCTGTAACTATTTTTAACTGAGGTCTGTGTATGGAACTTGGTACTTCTTTAGATCTCACTTCTTTTATAGGCGAAGCATTCCAATATTATCGAACTTGGCAGCCTTTCACATTTATGTTTTGGGTGGGATTACTTTAACGGGTCTTATCTTAAAGTAATTATTATGTGTGAAAGTAATAGCGAGTGCTTTAAAAGTTATCTAGACACACGGCAGTGTGTCCGCCAAGTTCGAGCGACACACCGGCCGTGGGTTATATTACACGAACCATTTCGGGCCAAGTTCGACCCACCTATAACTCAAAATCTATTTTATCTACGCATATGAAATTTCTAGTATCTGTTGAGATCTACTTACTCATCTAAAATACAAAATTTCATTAATGTACCTATTGTAGGTCTTGAGATATTGACGTCAGAAAATCGCTATTTTTACTATACACTCACTGACTGACTGACTCACTCACTCATCAAAAACCTAGACCACTTCCAGTGGTCGTATTGACTTGAAATTTGGCATAGGGGTAGGTCTTTAGGTCAAGGTAAAGGAAAAATCTGAAAATGGCCAAGTGTGAGTCGGTTTTAAAAATAATGAAGGTGTAAATTCATACCCTAAGGAACTAATACAAAAAATTATCTATATCTTCCAATGGTCGTACCGACCTAAAATTGCAACCGACCGAAAACCTTACAAAAATAAATGAAATCCCACCCAAAACATAAATGTGAAAGGCTGCCAAGTTCGACAATATTGGAATGCTTCGCCTATAAAAGAAGTGAGATCTAAATAAGTACCAAGTTCCATACACAGACCTCAGTTAAAAATAGTTACAGGAATGCACACTTGATTTTCCGCAGTTTGGAAAGTAGATTCTGAATAAATATCATATTAATACCTAAAATTCTAATACTTACAAAAACGCAAACCTGTTTTTTCAGCAGTTTCCTTTCCTACTTTTCAATGATATAACTTGGCAAGTTTTAATAGAAAATTATATACTTGACTCATTGCGTTTTGTAGGTTTATAAATAACAAAGTGTGTGAAAACTTGCCAAGTTATATCATTAAAAAGTAGGAAAGGAAACTGCTGAAAAAACAGGTTTGCGTTTTTGTAAGTATTAGAATTTTAGGTATTAATATGATATTTATTCAGAATCTACTTTCCAAACTGCGGAAAATCAAGTGTGCATTCCTGTAACTATTTTTAACTGAGGTCTGTGTATGGAACTTGGTACTTATTTAGATCTCACTTCTTTTATAGGCGAAGCATTCCAATATTGTCGAACTTGGCAGCCTTTCACATTTATGTTTTGGGTGGGATATTAACTTACCCTGTCACAAATAGGTAAAGTTGAAAAGTAGGTCAACATAAAAAGCATGAAACTGAGCAAAACAGGTTGAATACAAAATTGGATTTCCACTCGATAGATTTATTGGCACGAGAGAACTAAACTTTTGTACATTTCGACCCATTTACTATTCAATAGAAAATATCTTGTTAAATCAATAGCATCACTAGAAACAAATCAGAACATAAGTTTAGTTTCATTTATCGCACATTGGAAATTTTATCATAAATTAAATTACATGTCAAAATATAAGACGTTACAGTATGGTCGTCAAAAATGTATAAACAATAATAAATTATTTTTAAAAATATCAAGTTGAAGGTAATTTTGTAATATTTACTAAAATAATTCAAGATCTTAAACATACGATGCACATACCTACAGAGAATAATTAACCAACGATAACAAATAAAAGCATATTTTTATTTTTATATCACTTCCCAATTGAAATTTAGGTATTTCCGTAAGCAATTACTTTTGAACTGAAAAACATTAACTTGACAGATTTTAAGTAGGTAAGATTTGCTAGAGCCGTTTTTTAAATCGGGAAGAATCATTTTGATAAACTACAGTGTGTCAATGCAAGGTGTCTAATTACCCCACTCACGATCATCACACGTGTAACGCGACCGTGCGAAACGAAATCTACAACTATCTGACTAATTCACATCCTACACGCATACGATACTAATTATATCGGAATAAACACACAAAAGTCTTTCATCGAAAAAAAAAATTCTTGCCATAAACAAAAACATCCCTTTGTGGATTAAAAAATTTGAATACATCAGACGCAAAGGTACGTTCGGCATAAAGGCGATAATGACAGTGCGGGTAGCAAGACAAAAGGTGGGTTGTGTTCGCGCATCCTATTAAGTATTTCTTACACTTGATATGCGTAATAGTGAATACTCTTGAATATTTATTAGACTATTGTACCTGTGTCTTGAAGAGAGGCAAAATATTTTTTCTTGTAACTTCCGTGCGAAATTCGTGTTCGGAATTTTAGTTTAGGCATTAGTTAGCTATTCCACCCCTTGTTTGTAGCGAGGCAAAAAACTTCATTAGCCTAACTCCTGGCTTAGCAAACAATAGGTCCTGAACTAGCAGATATTTAAATAGATTTTTAAGAAAGTGCCATCCTGGATTCCAAATTAGGTTAGGTACCTACCTATCTAATTATTCAAATTTCTACTTTTAAAAGTATCCAAAAAAAACGAATCGTAGATTCTCCCCTGCACAACAAAAAAACTAAAATGTATACTTTTTATTATTAGTAGTATAGACTATAGTCCGTCAACTTCGTGCGTGACCTTCCCTAGGGGTGACAGACGTTGGGGAGGGAGATGTCAGCGGGTAGCGGGAGGTGTAGCGGGGAAGGGAGACGCGCGCATCCCCGCCGCACGTCATATTAAAATGACGTGCTTCCTCGCCCCCCTACCGTCTGTACCCCGCAGGAAGGTCGCGCACGAAGTTGACGGACTATAGTAATGTAGAGATACTGGGTGTAGGTAGATACTAACAGTAAAGGACCCCGCACGATTTGTTCGGTAAGGGCCGTCCGGTCAAATTGGCTGAAATTTTGGGGAAAGGTAGTACGTAATGCTCTTACCAAAATGTAAAAAAATCTGCGAGCGGAAATGACCAGTTTTTGAGATATAGCTATTTTAATGTTGAAGTCACTAAACATACTTTGCTGTAAAAACGTAACTCGTTAAGTCATATGTCATATTCTTACTTATTTTTTATGCTCATCCGTATAAAACCAACCCACGAGGTAATTATTTCAATCGGAAAAGTGTCTGTTTCGGGTATATTACACATAATACATATATCAGCAAGGCAAGCTAGATCGCCTAAGCTATACGAGATACAGAAATGGCTCCAAAGCAAAAGTTGTTTAGCATGATAGGCCGCTTCTGCTGGCACATGGACACCAGGAGACTGGAGTAGACCACCAGGAAGGACCTCATCTTAACTATAAGAGATACGGAAATGCTTCCATACCAACAGTTATGTTAACACTTTGGCTAATTCAACTGGGTGATTAAATCACAGCTAGCTCCTTATTCAACCATAAATCTAATTCTTTAGTTGGGCATTTCATGGAATGGAATGAACTGAAGAACGTTGTGTTCAACCACTTAGGTAACGAACGTTCAGTGGTGTGGTTGAATGGCGCCGCTTGGTTAAAGAGCAATCTGTGCATTTGAACAGCGTTTTTGACTAGTTGGCCGCAACATATTCATAACTGGAACTGTTACTTACCCACTTTCCCGTAGAAATAGGATCATTGCACGTTGTACACCAGGATCTCCAGACTCTTGATATCAGAGTGCCAGCAAAAACGGCTTAACTGTTGAACAACTTTTGCTATAAACGCATTTCCGTATCTTTTATGGTTAAGATGAGGTCTTGGTGGTCTACATCAGGTATTATAAAACCTCGACGTCAGTCTGTTACCAGATTAAGCGGTCCTTCATGCTGAACAGCTTATGCTGTAGAGGCGTTTCTGTATATTTTATGGTCTAGATGAGGTCCTGGTGGTCTACTCCAGACTCCTGGTGTCTATGTGCCAGCAGAAGCGGCCTATCATGCTAAACAACTTTTGCTTTGGAGCCATTTCTGTATCTCGTATAGCTTAAGCGATCTAGCTTGCCTTGCTGATATATTATGTGTAATATACCCGAAATAGACACTTTTCCGATTGACATAATTACCTCGTGGGTTGGTTTTATACAGATGAACATATAAAATAAGTAAGAATATGACATATGACTTAACGAGTTACGTTTTTACATCAAAGTATGTTTAGTGACTTCAACATTAAAATAGCTATATCTCAAAAACTGGTCATTTCCGCTCGCAGATTTTTTTACATTTTGGTAAGAGCATTATGTACTACCTTTCCCCAAAATTTCAGCCAATTTGACCGGACGGCCCTTGCCGAACAAATCGTGCGGGGTCCGTCCCACGTCCTATTTCTGCATCGCAGTTGCGTAGGTATTCGATGATGATTTGATGACTTGACGGCAAGATTGACAATAATGAAGAAATCCAATCTAATTTGTTTCCGTTGAAAAAATCCTTAAAACTGACAAAAGACAATGACTCGTCATTTACATACGAGATTACAGTAACAAAAACGCGCCGTTTTTACACTCGCTTCTATTTTTTACAGATTGAAAGTGAGATTTGTGAGGCAGGTGGGTAGTCGGTTTTTTTGGTTACCTATTAATCAATGTGCAGCCTGTGTTGCCAGTCTCTGCTGTTTATTGCTTGCTACAGTACAGAAATATGACTGTCTTGTAAGTACTCTACAGACAGCACTTACTTTAGATTTCCTACCATATTTATTTATTATTTAACTGGTTTTTAAAAATTGTGCACATTAAAGCACAGAGGACAACATAAAAAAATACACAACATGTGAACTTTTTTTTCCGTATCTTACAAAAAGGTTCTAGTATTTGTCATACATAAATTGCTATGAATTTATTAGAGGTATATAATATGTCATTGTGTCTCATATTTACTCGTTGACATCATTTTAGGAAAGTTATTAAAAATCAACATAGTTTCTTACATAATATACGGTTACATATGATGAACAAAATTTTATTTCGAAAGTAGGTGTAAGGCAAAAAAGAAATAAAAATAAAAACGCTGTTTGAAATACTAAACAGCTGGCAACATTGATAGCATCTGTTTTGTGGCCGCGTAAGGGTTAATCAAAAGTTATAAAGTAATTACTAATTATCGTATCAGATGGACAGGCAGACATGTGCTCTCTTTTTGTCTTGATTCAGATTATTATAGTGACGTGATGGTCATGGCATTGTAATTAGACGAAAAAACAATTAAAACACCTTTGATTAAATATTGTTAATAATAACTTCTGTATCATAAAATATGAGGTAGTCTATTATATAAATTATATTATACTTTCTAGATTATAGAAACATAAGAGTGCTACGCTTAGTGCTATGTCAAACATAAAGTAAAAAGTTACTGCTGTTAGAGTTCTAGAGAAACTTGCAAAGTACCTACTTCCACACATCATTTATCAGCGGCCTCAGTCATAGTAGTTTTAGGAACAGTAAGTGTTATACATTATTTTTTAGGATCGAACTTAGACAGGTATTTAAAGTACCTCATCATTTTCATAGTGCAAGCTGTAGAGGTGTGTAAGCTAATTGGGATTTAAAAAGAGGTTGAGGTAAATTTGTCCCCTTAGGATATCTTCCTTACCGTCTCCGTCGAAACTTGAAATAGTAATGCACCGTTTCAAAAGTTGAGCTCCAGGTAAATAGTGCTTGTTTAAAATAGATACGATTTTTAGAATATCTCTGGTGGTTATTGAATCTGCTGATTAGGTATTTTCATAAATATAAATAAAGTCCAAGAATACTACAACCCGTGTTTTTTGTATTTCTTATTCTTAATTATGATAATAGGCAATAAGGCATTCATCTTCTTCTTTATCAGCGTCTGCTAGAAAGATTAGCGACGATATGCCCCTCTGAATCTTCTCTATTCTGCACGGAGTTCAGACTTTTGCATCCACAATGTCCCGGCGCGATCCTTGCTGTTGTAACTGGCGGATGGTCGGCCTAAAATGTGCTTCCCATGACGGGGTGTCCAGTACAGAACGCATCTACTGCATCTTTGTTCTTCTCAGCGGCACATGTGCCCAGCCCATACTAATTTTAACTTGGCGACACCGTGAGGGCCATATTCTTAAAAATCCGTTTACTGCTGACCGTACAAACACTGCAAAACAGTGCTACTTATTACTGCTGCTGTAACACAATTTGACTTGGAAGCCTACAATAATTCCGTAGGTAAAGTTACACTCGCTACGGCTTGTATTATTGTGAGACTTTTACATATTACGAAACGGTACGTTGGGGTAGTGCTATACTGACCCGGCACCCCTGTCATGTCAACACAGATGTTCATTATTGTTGAAACTTGTTAGGGTTTTGACTCGTCTGTCTAAAAGAGTTCTACTTAT
This sequence comes from Phthorimaea operculella, assembly GCA_024500475.1. NCBI lineage: Eukaryota > Metazoa > Arthropoda > Insecta > Lepidoptera > Gelechiidae > Phthorimaea > Phthorimaea operculella. The sequence continues at coordinate 5,086,304 of JANFCV010000007.1, read as the reverse complement.
AAGAGTTCTTTCTTGATTTCTGTAATTCATAAGGATTTAATTTAATATTTTCTTCATGATTTTGTAGTGCTTCTTCCCTTTTTTTACCATTTTCGTTACTCGAAAGGTAAAATTGCTGTTGCTCATTAAAAACTTCGTAAATTGAAAAGCCACAATAGTAGCTTGAGGCGCCACTTAAACCTTAACACATGTTGTATTTTAACACTGTCGCCGCCGGGACTCCTGTCTTCTGTTAGCACCTCACCCACGAGGGGGCCTTGGGCCCTTCCGTAAAAAATGGGGTCAAATTTTGTATAGCTGTTTTTGTATAACTATGATTCTGTCATGTTTTTGACTCATCATTGAGTTCAAAATATATTTTGATCCGGTAACTATCTTGTTTTTCATCATACTTATCTGTTAGGTACAGGCGAAAGACATCGTCAAGGTAAATCTTTAGTTAATGCATGGGCAGATAGTTTATAAAGTATACCTACTAAAATAATAAGACGAGTCTACGAACGGAAGGTGACCGCAATGGGTCCAGCTAGCACATTTTCAGCATTGATTTTTTAATACTTATCTAGTCAAACATAAATTTTGTGGTATCTAAGTACCAACCTACTCGCATTCCATACATAAGTAAGAATTTTATCATATATTATTGGTAAACTATAAAACTCTTCACCCACTTCTAACCCGACAATAGGTACGTAAAGAACAGATATATTATTTTTTCATTTGTTTGTCGTTCTCACGGAAGCCACCCGTATGTCCGAAGAAAAAATAAGGAAGGGTTGAAGTTATTCATTTTAGACGAAGAGCTTATGATTTAACGAGCGATGAAATGACTTGCCAGTTGCCAGACTAGAGACATAGGCCTATTTTGATTTTGGTCTACGTAATGTAGGGAAATAAAAAAAATTAGTTTGTAATATTGACAAGTGGTTTTGAGCCATTTTCTAAAATTAACTATAGGTAATGTCTTATTTTTCGTTATTTACACATCTTACAAAATATTGTTTTAAATAAAATAGTCATAACAAAATTTGGTAAAGCACGAATGGTAGATTTAAAAATCAATTATTTAACTCTCAAAGAGGCTCTGAGTTTTATAAATTTTAAGAAAATGTACATGATTCTTTTAAAAATATATAGGCTATCATATTACTTATCATTAATATTTTATACAAGAAAGTAAATGAAAATCTCTTCAATTTTATTTAGGGACAGCGTCAAAACAGTACTTAAATTTCCGAACTCTTTCAGCGCTCCCACGTACCTAGCTGGCTCTCAGGCTATTTGTTTTGCGCTGGCCGCGGCGTAAGGTGCTGCGTACGCGCACCGCGCAGACGTGGGAACCGCTGACCCCTGGGCCGGGGCGTTTTTTCATATCCGGGAAGATGCAAGGGGTAATAAGAGGAAACGATGGACGGACAAAGGTACACATTTCGTATGCGTAATTATTGGAACGGCTGGACCACGGGAGTCTGTAACCATCATTCGAGTACACAGACCGGTTTAGTTCCATAGTCACGGAATTTATTCTTGGCTACAGGAGATGCATTAATTATTGATCGAAATTTACCAGAGTTATAGTAAATTCTAATCTTCTTTTATGTCTAAACGTATGGAATGAAACTGCCATTTATGTCATCAAACGACAAAATTTTAGAAAATGAGAAGGTTTAGGATAGGTGAATTTCGTAATTGTCCACTAAAACAATAGCGTAGAATATGTAGGTAGGTAAGTACGTAAGGAGGAAGGCACGCATTAAATAACGGATTTTACTACTTAGGTAGTGATAATGGATTTTACTATTCTGAATCATACTCCTTAACGAAATAAAATTTAGTATAGTACTAAGTCGTTTTGTTTTTGAGACTCATGGACAATACGAGATTGCTCCTCCCTCCCGTCTAAATGCAGCCATAAGATTAAAATATCACCACTTTTTTTTATAATCATACGTTAATTAGCTATTTTTCTTTTCTTATCTTGATTTTTCAAAGCAATAATTGTCATCTATCAATAAAACAAACCAATAGTAGGTCAAAGTTATCATTATTTAATAACAAGAACAAGAAATCTTTTTAAAATGTAAATGTTTTACAGATGTTCAAATCACTCTTAAAAACTGTTTAATTGACACTCAAATCAAAATAATAATAAAACATTCAAAAATACTTACTGGATACAGCAATAAATGACTTTTATGAACATTTTCAGGGCTACTTTTGAATCCAAATTCCGAAGAATGTTCAATCAAAATATCTTCGCTAAGACGGTTCTGTCGAAGGCGTTCTTGAAGTTGCTCAAAAGTGTCTCTGACCAGCTGCTTCGTAAGCCAAAGATATACTGGTTACAAAGCGGCAGATTGGAAACAAATTTGAGGCTCTCTCTCTCTTCTCTCTCTTCTGCGCTTATCAAACCGAAGATTGAAAACAAATTTGAGAATGAAGTCACCTGATGAGAGCTAGTGTCTTCCTTGCCGCATTGTTGTATTGAAGAAAGTATTTTTTTCCAATTCGTTGCTTCGTAAGCGAAATATTTCGCTTAGCAATTGACGAAGCAACGGATTGGAAACAAATATAGCTGAAGTCACCCGTTCATCCGACATCAATTAGGAAAATGCGAACTAGTAGGTATCATCCTTACCACATTATTGGATTGAAGACGATATTTATTTCTATTCTGCCGCTTAGTAAGCGAAATGTTCCGTTTACGCAGCAACAGATTGAAAAAAAAAAGCAGCCAAGAGTGTGTCAGACACGCTCACAAATAGGGTTTCGTAGTCAGTCAACGTTTAAGTATCTTTCACCATTACAAAGTTAATTTTGTTGCTCGTTTGTTTGCAGCTGTATGGTTACCAACCGCAAATTGAAAAACTTTAATATTTCCTTAATCGTAAGTGGTACAGTATTCGTTATAGTTTTCATAGTAACTTCATATTAAGAACTATATTCCATATTTTTTTCAAATTTTTAGCATGCGTTCTTTAGAAGTTACAGCTGGAACAAATTATGGCTCAAAAACGCCCCTTTTAAAAGCAAATATCTCGAGACAGAAACATTTAAGAGAATTTGTTTCAAAGTAACCTTAGTTTTAAAAGACCTATTCAACGATACCCTACTCAATATAACAGCAGGAAAAAATTTTTTTGCCCCCCTTTCACATGTATGGGAAGGGGGTCCAAAAACCAATAAAAATATTTTTTTCTCAACATTTCTAAATTTGGGTCAACACGATCTATCTTCACACCAAATTTGATGTCGATAGCTCCAAAACTGACGAAATTATGAGGGCGCGGCATACAGACAGACAGACTTACCGAAATGATAAGGGTTTCTAGTAGACTACGAAACCCTAAAAAGAGGCTGATACCCGATGAGTGCAAAGGCGCATCAGTTTTAAGCTGTTCTGGATATCATTTGCGTCGTAGTGTCATCCTTGTCACATTGTTTAGGTACCAAAGAGACCCTTGGTCTCGGTATGCTTTAGTAGCGGCGTTCTAACAGGTATAAATAAGGTTGTGAACGGTTAATTTAATTTTATTTTATTTGAAAACTTAGGTATGACAGAAAAACAGTAGGCAAAAACGCCATTTTAAGTTTAAACATACATAAGCCGCCCATAAAAGTAGTAAAAGTTACAGAACGTGTAGCTAAATACTTATAAATTTTTTGCGTTTAACTAAGGTTAATTATAAGGATATTAGATTAACTTTTTACTATTTTATTAAATTTCAATAGGGTATTCGCGACTGTAAATTTTTACATAGCCACGGTTGCTACTGTCAAAAATCTCGAAAGTAGAAGATTATCAAACCAGCAAAATCTCATACTAGAACCACAAATTAGGGAAACTGCGCGCGTGGCGCCAGCCAATACAGATGGCTCACTCTCAGTACCAGCGACGATTTTGACGCTTACTGACAAAAACTGGGAAAACCCGGAATCTCAGGGGAAGTCAATGTAACTAAGAAGGTGGTTGACACGAACGGCATATTTATATATACCTACTATTATAAAATTTAGTTTAAATGATACTGAATAACCCAACCAATCATCCCTTAAAATGCCGGTATGCCTCCACTGAACACCCTTTAGTTGCAACGCTGGGTGACGCGGACGGTCCGCGCGGACCCGCAATGCGAGAAGTTCAGCGATGTTCACTCACATCATCTGCACAGATTCAAGTAAAGTGAACTTCACACTTGGACTTGGTACATGCGTACAACGGTTTACGGAGCTGAGTCGTTAAATTACACTACTTTGAATAATTAGAAACCATTCAGCTACTTATTTGCATTTCATACATCAAATCATCGGAATAGGGTAATTTTTTGATGGCAGGCCAGTGTGGTATAGATAGACTGTGGCCTCGGCTCAGTTCTCACGGTTCGACCATTAGTATGTTTTTCATGTGTTTTTTATCCCGCGGACCCTCCGTCCTCTACAGGTGCTAGTCTAAACCTCTCCGGACTTTGTAGGGCAAGGGCTTTTTATGCTCAGTTTTTTCTTCTTTAATGAGTTGATTTAACCCATGAGAATGTCAGTTTTTTATATAACGAACTACAATATTGCTTTAAAATAAGTATCAATAATTATAAATTCAGGTAACTTAAAAGGTGTGTAATAAATATGGGCAAGATTTCTAATAAATGAATGCATGATTAACTACGTCAGTTAAGCTATTCACTATCACTACCTACCTTCACGTGATTAAGTTACCAACCAACCAATTATCTGACATCTATAACTAATTAACTTAATAAAATAGCAACTACCAAGAAGAAGTAAGGAACAAGATAAATACTCGAACCGCCAATAAAAGGTTTAGATACCTACATTTTAATCTGTCTATCCTAGCCTGAGCTTGACTGTCCTATCACTACAGTAAAAACAAATAAAACTACATTAATCTCATCCGAAAGGGGTGAAGCTCAATAAAATTAAAATAATAGCGATTGAATCCGAATGACACATGTTACTTCCGATCGTTGCCCACTCAAATCTGTTAAGAACATAAAAAAGCGCGCCACATCCGCGGCCGTCCAAATCAACAATTAAAAACAAATAAAACAAATCTTTGTGGCCAAGTGCCACAAAAAGGGCGGGAAAACGAACAACTGACGTTATTTTTTCCACAGAACAGGTGGCGGGCAAAGGGTTATTACTCGTTAAGATGTTGACTAATATTTTAATGCTTATTCCTAGAGAAAGCGTGACAGATAGGTAAGTCTAAACATGTGTTGTGGTCGTTAATTAATTAAGAAGGCTTTGTGAAGAAGAAATTGAAAGTTAACCCTTTCCCTGAGGCCACAATACTTTATTTATGGTAATTTTTTTGTATATCCGTGTTAATGAAAACCGACAAGAAAGGTGTGATGATGTGGTGAGGCAATTTTACTAGCCTACAATATTTAAATATTGTAGCACAAAGATCTTCTTAGGACGGACTCTTTATTTTTTAAGTCGGTACGAAGACCGATGATATATTTTTTTATAGTTGTACTTTTTCCCAAGTATGGTACCTATCTCTTTAGGCCTGTTTCGAATAGATAAAGAATAATGTAGATTGTTAAAAATAATACTGCCTATATTCAGCCTTATAAAGATATATTTTTCAGGATTAATTACCTACCTTCCTACCTTCCTTTTAAAACACCTGCAATCAAAACCAACAAACTATTAAAAAATCAATCAATATTCAATGAATACCGCAGGTTCATTGACCTTAACCCCTAACTGCCGCGCGGACATTTCGGACCTTTTTTTCTGATAAAGATATATGTAGAGTGAATGTTTTGTGGCGTGTCTGTTTGTCCGGTGAACATCTGCCAAGCAGCTGCTTAGATTACATCGGACCTGTCCGTCCTTACGTCAAATCTGGCCAGAAGGGTTATCTTTTTGTTTCGTCTACTAGTTAAAATAAGCGGTTAAAAAGGGTCATCTAGGATCACCTACCTTTTTCTGTGTAATTAGAAGCGGCTAATTCCTACCTATAATTGGAAATAATAAAGATGTATATGAAAACGCCGTGTGATGCCGGCTTAGAATAGCATCACCCTATTTCTACCCGTGGGTGTCGTAAAAAGCGACTAAGGGATGGATCCAGGGAATGGGCAGCAGCGTTCCCTGTGAATAACTTCAACACCTTGCACTGTACTCGCCAATCCGCCTGCCAAGCGTGGTAAGTATGGCCGATCGGGGGAGGCCCATGTCCAGCTGTGGACTGTTGTGGCTGTAGTAGTGTATAAAAATTGGTAAGGGCATCTACGACGAAGACTATCAATGAGACAATTAGGTACCTATACCTAGTATTTATTATGTTTTTATTTGTATAATTGTGTCGTACTTATGAAAGTGAAGTACCTATACAATGGTACCTAAAACTCTGACAACAGGGATCATAGGGTCATTCGTTGCCCCAAAGCACCAACGTACCTGCTGAGTGCACGCTCAATGGCCCTTGCGCAACTACAGTCAGGTATTCCAATAAACATCACCTACATAATTTTTTACAAGAAACCGCGCAACTTTATATGTGATTGACACAAATCTTAATGATCATAAGCACAACCTACTTTCAACGGTAAAAAGTGAACAATCGCGGCTGTGCCTATGCGCCTGCACAAAAACGGACGGCCCGAGGTTGCCGGCACACCGCCGCCGCCGCCGCCGCGCCGCCACGCCGGACGGACGCGCGGCGCAGCCCCGCCAGCCAGCCGCCAGCACATAAACATGGTCAATCGGCGCTAGCCGCTTATTATAAATAATTAATGATTCCCTCCGCTTTTATGCACGATAAAATGCCATTACGGTTTTCATCGGCGACCTGCAAAAAACTACGAAAACGCCGCCAGAACTCGTCGCCGCAAAAAATACGCTTAAAAGAGTGCGCGAGCATCGCTGAAATTCCCGCGGTTTCTTACTGCCGCACGTTCATTTGACTCCAGCCATTATCTTAGGAATTAACAACGGTAAAAAAATATGCCGATTCGATAAAGGTCCGACCGCGCCGCCGTCGACGACAGTTTTTGTCATATAAATAAAGGGAATATGGAAAGGGCGCGAAGGCAGGCACCGGCGGCGGCAACGTCGCGTCGCTCATGAAAATTCAGCGAACATTATCGACGCAGCGCCGCGTCCTCGAGCCTAAAAACACCAACCTCATTCCGACACATTTCATTACACAACCCACCACATAACTTAGATCCACATAAAAAATACATCAGTGCAGTTGCAGCTCGATAAAAAGCCAGTCATTATCCTAAGGCTCCGACTCCGAGCGACGAATGTGGCAAACGGACCGAGCTAATATCGGAGACGACAGATGCGTCACTCGCGCCGCTACTCTACTGCTATACCGGACAGACAGCCGCAAACAAACTTTAAAAAACCGAGACAATTAAACAAGATTTGCATATTCACAGACGCATTGTTAAATGAGCTCAGCTGACTCAAGAAACGAGTGCGATACGATTGAAAGAAGCGACAAAAAAGTTTGTGAAAGAACGGGAATTGTTTAGCGTTTTGGAACGCATCTTTGCGTAACTGAGTGTTCATTATTTGAATAGAATGCGGGGCCACATCTAAGTTGGTAGGGTAAAGGAAGAGTGGAGGCGATGGCAAAAAAACAAGGACGCTACCGTGCGTGCTTGCGATCCGCATAGAGACTCGCAACCCTACAAGGTGTTAAGATTGTGATACTATAAGAAAACGATAGTCCCTCCTCTGTGTACAATAAGCACACGTATCTAAACAACCTTTCCTAAGAAACATATTTTCGAAAGAAAATTATAAATTCGATGAATAGGTAATTGATCAGTTTTCTTTGAGAGATCGATACATTGATTAATACACAAGAAGATAGTAGGTTCGGAAAAGTAAAGTTTTTTGTTGTTGTTAGATAGAAAAGAAAACGACATAGCAAACAAAATATACTTATATATAGGTAGGTAAATATAAAAATAAATCTTCATAAGTAATGAAACATTAAAAACTAATAAATTCACAATTGATAATGATAAAACAACTTGTTGCGAGATTTAACCTGCGCATAAATCATCAATAACAGTTGCTAAACTTATAAACAAAGTCTGATTGATTACATTCATCTTAAGATAATTTTAGATTAGATTAGAAGACACGGCAACTAATAAAAACAGATTCTTTTATTTTTTTTATTTATATTATTTTAATTAACCTTTTATTGAAATTGTTAAGACTTGTCAGTAAACGTACATATTTTTATCAACTTGTAGCCATTGCAGTTTAGTTTAATTCCATGTTGTTCTTACAACCTACAAATCGTGAAACTTTAAAAAATGTTCTTTTCTTGCTGGGTAAAGGAAACATATCTTTTGCGAATATTGTTGTGTATGTAGAAGCAGGAAACAAATGTAGATTCAGAGAATACATTTGTAAAAATGATGTTTTTTATACGTAGGTACCATGGTAAGACTAAAACGCGTTTATAAAAATTTTAAATCACCATAATATGTAGATTTCCATGGCCCATGCTACATGTTAAGGAGACGACTTAGTATTAAAATGTTAACGCTACAACAGATTCCTCGCCCAGTGGGCCTCGCCCATAAGGCGTCTCCCCGACGGCCTCGCGGCCGTCGAGAAGACTATTACGCTATTACGCTTAGAACCAAAATATTTACTCGTATATTTGACAAGAAAATTCAGCCAATACCAAAATGTAAGACAATGAATTTAAATCCCAACTTAAAAACTTGCACTAAAATACTTGTTTTAGACTCTTTATTGAACTCTTAGTACACAGGCACATCACTTACTATACGTAGATATTTTTTCATTTGTATTAGTATAGGTAGGCCTAAACATAATAATAACATTGGACCTCCCATAGGTATAACTAGAGTCGGGCCAAGAATACATTTTCTGTAGGAAGTAATTTAATTATTTTCTTTAAAAAAATATTCAAGCTGAAATTGGATAAAACAAACAATAAACTAAAAAAAAAATAAGAACATGTATTAAAACTAATATATTTTTATTTTACTGTTAAACAACTTTTATAATATGTATTTTTTGTTAACATTGTTCTCTCTCTCTCTTCGTGTGGGACACCGAGTCGTTCAACGAACATTGTTCAGTTTCATGAACGACGAGATCGTGATGAATAAACAAAACGCTCTCAACTACAAAATCATCAAGACCCTTTTGATACGCGCTACACTGCAAGCGCCCGCGACCGCGGCCTAGGTAGAGCTTCCCCTTATCGAGTTTTTTGACGTTCAGTAAGGCTCGGCTCCGGCCCGTCTGTCACAAAAACTCCAGTAATAATAAAAGAATTGCACTGCGCCTTAACCAGAGTTCCGCGGGTATTTGGTTATCTTAGGATCGATTCAACCATAATTTGCTATTTAATGTGTATTGTAAAAATCACTATCTATTAATAGCATTTAGAATAAAAATTAAAATATTTTTTCATAAATGTACACCTTTGCCAAGCAGTGGGAAAGTTTAGGCTGATATAATAATTAATAAAAATGTAGACCTATATTTTTGAGGTATTTCTTTTGATATGTATAGGTTTGTAACTGCTCTATCTATCTGATCATATTAGCTAATCCGGAATAAGATAAGATAGAATACCAGCTTTTAGTAATTTGGCTGCATTACACAAGAAGTCAGGGCGCTGTATTTGTGGCATACGGAACCACCACGTACATGCGGCACGACGCACGCTTGTCAGACGTTTTTAATCAGCAGCCGTTTTATATAATTTCGCCAGTTTTTCAGCCACTCGCTGCATAAACGTGCTATTTTCTGCTAAATTCAACATTGCACAATCTACGTATAGTGTTTTTGCAAAATGCATTTTTGTGAATACATTTACATGCATAATTTTCTTTAGGTTTGGCAAAAGTGAATTTTTTGGTAGATTATTTTAATAGTAGGTAATACTATAACTTTAAAATATATATTCTATCTTATAAGACGGCGGATTGGACGAACGAGCCGATGAAGATTTTAGATCGACTACTACTACTAGGTAGACCTCTGACATTTATCTAGTATGCATGTAATGAAAACAACTTTATACTTAAGTGAAGTAAAATTATAATTATGTATGTATTGCATTAAGTTTAATCTTAGAATGTGATGGCGTGTGGTGCCGGCTTAGAATAGCATCACCCCATAGCTTTTCCGTAGGTGTCGTAAGAAGCAACTATGGAATTTAAAGGTTGATGTGTAGGTATTGCAATTTTAGGCGACAGGCTGACAACCTGTCACTATGGTGATACGCAGTCTTCTCAATGACTCTCAAACTTTAGTCAGACGTGTTGTAAGTGGCTAGTTTTACAGCCGTTTACGCTCTGCCTACCTCGTAAGGGATAAAGGTATACGAATGTATGTAGGTAGATATGTTACCTCTAGTTATGTTGCTGTTTTGTTTGTTCTTATAAGTAGCTACACGTGACGATTAAATTTTCATAGTCATAACATAATAATGCGAGGTAGGGACCGCTTTTTAAATTGAAAAGTTTTTAAATTTATTGTCCCTTCATTAAGTTCTTAATCAACGTTGACTCGCTACGCAGTCGACAGAAGATGATCTTTAACTAAATTAATAATGTGATAATGATAATGTAGTACAAAGTATAATGATAATGCGATTATAGGTCGTAATGGAACACTTGTAGGGCTTATATTTGCGTGCGATGTGAGTTGAGTTTTTCCAACTGTTCCACGGTTTTTCCGACCCCAATGTCTCCGGTTTTTACACTGAACTCTATAAAACACGCCACGTCACAAGTCTTGATACTTGACTGGCATTGCATGGATAAGTATTGAAATCATTTTGTGGGTATGGTTTTTGTTAAGATAACAATAATTGAATTATTTTGATAACAATTTTAAAAATAAGTATCCATTGAAAATTTAAAATTATTATTGCATTAGTTGTTGACAACTTCATTATGATATACTTATGAACGTTCCTATTACTAATCTCAGTAATAGGAAAGTAGGTACTTTCAATTTAAGATGACATGTAACGACCAAAACGAATAAGGCACGATGTTATTTAAAAGTATTTATGAAAGGAAATGAGGATGAGTTAAATTTCATTTACATTACACTACTGCAGGCAAAATTCTTCTTTAAAACACCTGGACAGATTTTATATCACTGAATGAAAGGGGACCAAACGACCTGTCGTGTTTGGTGCCCCTTTCAACAGTGAATGCCTTTCAGGCAGTTTCAGGAATAAATACCCAATAACCCCGCCCACCACCTGCGCGCGCATGCGCAATCCGTAACGAAGTGCGCTGGATTTTCATGCGTTATTGTAACGGACATTTACGGCCTGTAGTATTTGGTGCCTGTCGTAATCAATTATTGTGAACAAAGGAGATTAGGCTGGGACTGTATGGGATTTTGTCCACTATTGTGACGGCCGCCATAGGTTTAGATTTGGATATCCTATCTGTATCTGTACCTCTTCGTGAAAGTGTTAGAGATAAGATTTGTGAAAATACCTTGCTCAACTAAAGCGATGTAACGGGTAGTAGCGGTATTTTTCCAAAATTCATTAAAAACGTAGTACGTACCTCCGCTTTACATTTAAGAGAAAATAAAAAAAGGGCAAGTACGTAAGAGGGCAGTTCTGAGGGCTTGGAGGTCTCGTTTCCAGGAGAAGCAGGCTATAGTATAATAAATAACTTTTTAGTAGAGAACTACGCGGCTCTATGAGATAGCCGTCAAATTTGAGACGTTGAACGTTGACATTTTGTTAATAAAGTAAGTAGTTACGATAATATTATTTTTGTAAATCAGTGCCGTGTTTTAGTTATTTTCAGCATAAAATATGATTACGAAGTAAGTATTAATAGCGAACGCTATGTACGCCTGTAATGGTCCAAGGGCTAGCTCGTTTTCCGGTAAAAATCTGAGTTACCAACTTTCTTTCACAGAGTAGTGAGAAAACTTAAAAAAGCTCAAGCCATCTAAGAGTGTTAGCTTTTATAATTCAAATTACCTTTGTATTTTGATCTATTACAATTTTGGGTTGGACATCTACAAACATAGAAATATTACTTAATTTTTCGGCGTAAGATATCCTGTGTATGTAAATTCATGATTTTCAAATATGAATATAGTTTTTACTACGGTATTCATTAATCATGTAAACGGAACACTTTGACGCATTTAAAATAAAGAAGCACAAAGAAAATGATTACTTTACTTATACGGAAATTTTACTAAAAACCTGAATGTGTTTTTTCTATGCGTTTGTAGATGTCCAACCCAAATATATTATACATGACAATTAAGGTAATTTAATGCATGATATTTTAATGGCAATGAAATGACTTTTTTGTGTATGCACAAATATTCAGTTAAAAATAGCGGTAAGAAAATTAATAAAAATAAGACCAAGAGCGTGTCAGACACGCCCACAAATAGGGTTTCGTAGTCACCGTTTAAATATCAGCTTTTTCAGCGTAACAAAATTTATTTTGTTGCTGGTTTGTTTGCAGCTGTATGGTTACCAACCGCAAATTCAAAATCTTACATAGGTAATACTTTAGAAGTCACAGTTAGAATAATTATCGCAAAAAATTACCCTTTTAAAAGCAAATATCTCGAGATAGAAACCTTTTAGTGATTTAGTTTCAAAGAAACCTCCCCTTAATTTTAGAAGAACTATTTAACTCAAAGTTGCAGGCGAAAAAAAATATTTTGCATGTATGTGGTCCAATTTTATGGTTATATGACAGACAGACTTGATGAAATGTTAAGGGTTTACTAGAAACCCTAAAAATCAGGAAGTTCATGTTTTTCTTCTATGACTAAATAACATTTGGTTTTACCAGAACTATTTGTTCCTAAGTTATAAAGCACGTGTTTAAAAAATTGTGATGTATTCGGTTCAGTGATTTTTGAGATACTGATCTGTTATTGGCCGCCTTTTTTGAAAGCTACAACAAAGAGTTTGACTCGTAACTTGTATTTGTTTACAAAATACTAGTTTTTCTGAGACAGGTATTTTGTTAATACTTACCCCCAACGAGTTGTAAGTTTTTAACCCCGGGGCAAGTATGAACATCCTTAACTAAGAAATATTAAATTACTATAAGTAATAATTAAAACTTGTGATTCTATTTACTAACGTCCAATATATTAATTTAATCAATTTGGCATAACAAATGCATATTGTAACATCATTTAAAAAAAAGAGCATTCACAGCGAGACTAATTTTAATTTCGGCTAGAACTTAAATTTTTCTTATTTTGGTTACCCATTTTTGTGCTAAATATAACGGGAAATTGACTAGATTACATTAAATATAATTGATGCCAGTACCAGTGTGTGTTGTGAATATTTACCCAGTGTGATATTTGTTAATACTTGCCCCGTAGACAGATTATCATTTTTTTTAACAAGGTCTTTATTTATTATGTCATAACTTTAACAAAATACTATGAAAGGTGACATATACCCTACCATTTGAAATAAACTCTGTCTCCTTGAAATAAATAATCAGGTCACAAATAAAAATACGGGGTGTTAGGGACGGTGTAACGAAAACTTTGCAGGCGTGCTCAGACCATGAAACTGAACAACTTTTACTATGGAGCCAATGGTGGGAAACGAAAAAAAATTTCCGACTTCCCATACAAAGTCAGTCAGCTGATCGTGAATTTTGTATGGGAGGTCGGAAATTTTTTTTCGTTTCCCATCATTGGCTCCATAGTAAAAGTTGTTCAGTTTGATGGTCTGATCATGCCTGCAAAGTTTTCGGTACACCGTCCCTAACACCCTGTATTGTGACCACGAAAATGTTCATTTTTCTGCTAAAATACACAAATGTCGTATAACTTGTTCCATGGTATTTTGTTAGCATTTGACCTATTGCAACGCGTAGGAGATAACTCAGTGATGCTACAAATCGTAAAAACTTCATTCGTTTACATGTCGTTTAGTGTTAATTGGCTGGTTAATACTTACCCCGTTAATAAATGTAGCTGTATTACCTACTTTAAATTGCTTAAAAAATCTTTTTGTTGAAACTTGGGTGATAAGTTACCCGTTATATTTTTTTTCCTCAGCTGTAATGTAGAAAGAAGAGATTACAATACATATATCCTGACTACACCAGGTTTGTTTATAATCTCAATAAAAAAAAACACTTGCTTCTGTTTTTATTTTATTATTTGGAACTGTCAAGTAACGATTTTTATTCGCAACTCAACATGTTTAAAAAGGAGGCTCTAACTATTATGGCCACGTTTTTATTGAATCAAGTATTTTATTTTTCTTTTGTACCTGCTGTCGCTGTTTTTTTATTTACTCTTCACTATTAATAAATAGAAGGTTACGTAACTAAACTATGTTACAATCAAAGCAAAACAAACTATGCAATTGCCATTTTTGCTCATATCTATCCAGATTTTTAGGGTTTCGTAGTCTACTAGAAACCCTTATCATTTCGTCATGTCTGTCTGTCTGTCTGTATGCCGCGCCCTCATAACTTCGTCAGTTTTGGAGATATTGACATCAAATTTGGTGTGAAGATAGATCATGTTGACACCAATTTAGAAATGTCGAGAAAAAATATTTTAAATGCTTTAGGACCCCCTTCCCATACCTATGTGAAAGGGGGGCAAAACTTTTTTTTCCTTTAATATTTAGTAGGGTATCGTTGAATAGGTCTGTTAAAACTACCTATTTTCTTTTAAACAAAAGTTTCTTTAAAGGGGAAGTTTCTTTAAAACTAAGTCTCTAAAATGTTTCTGTCTCGAGATATTTGCTTTAAAAGTATCGTTTTTGAGCCATATATTGTTCCAGCTGTAACTACTAAAGTATGCATGCTAAAAATTTGAAAAACTTAAGATTAAAGAAATATTAAAGTTTTTCAATTTGCGGTTGGTAACCATACAGCTGCAAACAAACCAGCAACAAAATTTATCTTTGTAACGCTGAATGACCTGATATTTAAACGTTTACTACGAAACCCTAGTTGTGAGCGTGTCTAACACGCTCATGGCCACTTTTTTATTCAAAAAGCTATTGTAGTTGAATGTAAAAGTGGTCGATATTTTTATGCATTTATCATTATAAAAACGCGTAAGTATGTCTTCTTAGAGACAAAAATCACCTGAAAGCAGTTGTCAATATAACATAATTATAGTATAAGTAAATTCAACAAAATGGATTCCCGGCCTACATGGCTAATAATTTGTTTATAAGTGTCAAAACTGCTAAGTTTTCCAAACTATCAACTTTGCGACACTTACGACGATTTGAATATTAACGGTACTGCGTCAATATGTGTCCAGAGATCTATGCATATGTTTGTTTTTTTTATTAATCTTCATTGCAGCGGATAGGCATTTAAACTCGTGCAAACACGCAAAAATATCCTTATGCATTAAGTTGATGTGAATTTCTAAAAACATTTCGTTAAATAACAACAAGTTTGTTTTCACTGCCATAGCTAGCTAGATATTGACATCGTGACAAATCTTGCGATAAGTCAGTTTATTTCAGGTTTCCAGGGTAATATCATAGAGCATAGAGTAAAAAGTATTCTGGATCATAAACTTTTTATCATGTTGTCATATTAATGTTACGCGAATTTGGGACCTTATTAAAATTTATCGTCTTTTGGAAAATGTACCTACTTATTATGGTCCGGACATCTATCATGTCAACTGTACCTACCTACCTACTAATAATAATTTATAACATTAGTTCGCGACTTCTATTTTATCATTATTTTAAACCGTTTCTAGAACTCAGAAAATTAATGAAAAAATAATTACAGAGCTCATTAATACCCGAGTTACTTTGTATCAAAGATTACATGTAGCAATAAAATCGAAAGCGATAATATCCTCCCTAGATAATATAATAAAAAAATAAATGAAATAAGAACATGACAAGACAATCTTGTTCGGACACATTTTATACAACTGGTAAAAAGGGACCAAACGACCTGTCGTGTTTGGTGCCCCTTTCAACAGTGAATGCCTTTCAGGCAGTTTCAGGAATAAATACCCAATAACCCCGCCCACCACCTGCGCGCGCATGCGCAATCCGTAACGAAGTGCGCTGGATTTTCATGCGTTATTGTAACGGACATTTACGGCCTGTAGTATTTGGTGCCTGTCGTAATCAATTATTGTGAACAAAGGAGATTAGGCTGGGACTGTATGGGATTTTGTCCACTATTGTGACGGCCGCCATAGGTTTAGATTTGGATATCCTATCTGTATCTGTACCTCCGGGAAAGTGTTAGAGATAAGATTTCGCCGCAATTCGTAGCGAAGCAAGTGCGTTAAAATTTTATGTTACGGGCACTTACGGCCTGCCGAATTTGGTACCTGTAGCCATTATAATTTTGCCAATAAATTTCGTTTATTAATTTCTATTCGCATAGTTATTCAAGTTTAATGTAAAGTTAGTCAATCAAGTCAATAAAGGGTTGCCGGGCGTCCGGATAAAGCGCTTTTATAGTCAGGCTTTTGGATTACCAAAAATACAAAACTTTTCAAGAAATCCGGCTTTCTTACCAAATTTTAAGCTCCGGAAATCTTGTTCTTTTACACTTTTTTAAAATGACAATTGAAATTTGGTAAAAATGCGATGTGTCCGGCTTTTTTACCGAAATGTTAGGACAAACGCGCAGGTCTGTCCGGCTTTTAGGTATAAGGCAACCTGGCAACTCTACTCACAGTTATGTAAGTAAATGAAATTATGTACCCTCGAAATAAAGTTAGATTAAAAAAATATAACATTAGTTCTTAATTTCTGTTTTCATCATGATATTGAACCGTCGTTAATTACTCACTAAATTAATAAAAAGATAAGTCTCATTAATAGCCTCAATACTTTCAATATAAGATAAAATGAAGCAGAATGTAAATTAAAAATTTATAAACAAAATATAAAAAGGGATGCGTTTTTATTTTGTCTTTGTCCTTACACTATTCAAGTCTGTTTTTTTACTTAAAAATAATTCTTGGACACATTTTGTTACAAACTGACTTTATTTATTGTAGCCTGGTTTGGGGGACCAAACGACCTGTCGTGTTTGGTGCCCCTTTCACCAGTGAACGCTTTTCAGGCAGTTTCAGGAATAAATACCCACTAACCCCGCCCACCACTTGCGCGCGCATGAGCAATCCGTAGCGAAGCAAGCGATTTAAATTATGTTGTTGATATACTTATTTTACCAGCGACGTCACGTCTAGCGTATCAATAGTTAATATCTTACGCTTGATCGTCTAAGTCAGACTTCCCGCGCGTGTTACAGATTGGGTAACTAATCTTAAGGCTATTCTTTGGCAATGCCAAACCAGGGGCCTAGTTGGCCGACTTAAAAAACGGCACCAATCTCAAACTTTTTCATTGGCCGACTTTTAGTATTTTTGTAATAACTCAAAAACGGTAAATGCCACATGCCACTTTGGAATGGCTGTCGTTCTTTTTTTTTAAATTGGCCAATGAAGCCCCGGGAATTGCTAAAGAATAGCCTCAAGATTAGTTATTAAAGCGGGGCCAAGCTTTAAGGGCGCTACACACCGGGCGCGTATGCATCACGTGCACGTCATCACGCGCGTAGAGATGACGTTGTATCGTATGGGATTGTATGAGAGACTTCACACTGCTTGCGTTGCGTAGACGTGCACGTACGCGTAATGCGTAGGGTTACGCACAGCTCACACCAGGAGACAAACGGGTTGCGTACTCTACGCAGAGCTGCACGCGGTGATGACGTTGTAGATATCCTATGAGATTCCCTATTGAACTTCACACCGAACAAGTCCAACACGCACAGCTCAGTCCTGCGCATAACCCTACGCACGTGCCTTCGGACATGACAGTTGCAGCGTTGCCAGACCTTCTCAATGGACGATTTGACAGTGACATTGACAGTGACTTAGACAGTAAATTTGACAGTGATATTGACAGTATCTTTAACAGAGACTTTGTGACATTGATAGTAACTTTGACAGATACCTTGACAGTGACCGTGACTTTGACAGTGGCTAATTTGACAGTGACTTTGACAGTAAACTACACAGTGATTTTGACAGTCACTTTGACAGTAACTTTAACAGAGACTTTGTTACATTGACAGTGACTTTGACAGATACCTTGACAGTGACTTTGTCAGTAATTTTGACACTGACTTTGACAGTCACTTTCAAAGTGACTTTGTGTTATTGACAGAGCCATTGAAAGTTACCTTGACAGTGACATTGACAGTGACTTTGACAGTGGCTAATTTGACAGTGACTTTGACAGTAACTTTAACAGTGACTTTGTGACATTGACAGTGACTTTGACAGTGACTTTGACAGTGATTTTGACAGTGTCTTTGACAGTCATTTTCACAGTGACTTTGTGTTATTGACAGTGACTTTGACAGTGACTTTGACAGTAACTTTAACAGTAACTTTGTGACATTGACAGTGACTTTGACAGTGATTTTCGACAGTGACTTTAACAGTGACATTGACAGTGACTTTGACAGTAACTTTAACAGTGACTTTGTGACATTGACAGATACCTTGACAGTGACTTTGACAATGATTTTGACAGTGACTTTGACAGGGGCATTGACAGTGAATTTGACAGTGACTTTGACAGTTACCTTGACAGTGACTTTGACAGGGGCTTTGACAGTGAATTTGACAGTGACTTTGACAAAGATACTGTCAAATTCAAAGAATAGTGAATATCAGAAAAACTTAAAAAAAAGTGAAGCTGTGGGCAACTACAGTCTACGCAACGTAACAGACCCCTTGCGTTGCGTTCGCAGTACGCATCCGTAGGGTTACGCGCGTAACCCAGTGTGAAGGGGTCTACGGCCGTGATCACGCCGTAACTACGCCGTAGTGACGTGCACGTGATGCATACGCGCCCGGTGTGTAGCGCCCTTTAACACGCGCGGTAACTCCTTAAGTTTTTTTTGTATAGTAATTCACACCTACTAATAGTTAGATGGAATAAATACTTAAGCTGATGTTTTCTTTTTAAATCAAGGGATAAAACGATATGTCGTATCTAGAGCTTCTGTTTGCAAGGAAAATTATTTTAGGCAGTTACACGTAAACATACTCAACGAGATTAGTTGCAAAGCAAGGGCTTTTTTGCTCTTGTTACAGGCACTTACGGCCTGTCGCGTTTGGTGCCCGTATCAACACTGAACATTTTTCTGACAGTTTTTATTGAATCGTCAACCTCCTGCGGACGCAGATGGACTCCGTGACATTTTTTAAGTCAGTTTCAGTAATAGAACAGACTCAATCACCCCCAATTCTACCTACTGCGCGTGAGACGAAACCTTGTGCAATGCAAGTGTCTTTGAAATGGACTTGATTGAAAGCAAAGTTTTGGCAACATGAGGTCGTAATTTCTGAGTTTGACCTACTTTTTTGCCAAAATCCAATATTTTGTGCTCTATTTTATTGACTTTATTTTTCGATTCAGAAGGTAATTTTTTATTTAATGGTTTTTTAACTTGTTCAGGTGCATTTTGTACTACTTTGACAGTCATCACATCACGGATTCTAATTCTGACGGTGTATGGTTTTTAGATTTTGCTGCGTGAGATTTTGTGATTTTGTCATTTATGGATTTTTACATCATGCCATTTAATAGTACCTAGTTATAGCGTAAAATATAACATGAACTTCCTTAGAATTTTAGAATGAATAATAATAGTTTTTTGGTAAATTACCATTATTACTATTTTTACGATTTCGTCAATTTGCGTCTCAGAAAGTACACCGCAGAAAATGTAGGTAAAAAAAAGCAGCGTGAATTAATCAAATTTTTTGATATGTTACGTATCATAGGAAGTGTTTATTTGAAAAAATATGTGACGGGCACACACTTCCTATGTCTGATTTTGGAGATAATGGTGTTTATGTGGAAAACTTCCCATACAAATGGAAAATTCGCCTGTTTTCAAATAAGTCCATTTTTCTCACTTTTTTACAATTAAAACTGTATTTTTTTACTTTTGATTTGAAACAGATTATTTGACGATAATTTTGCGATACAAACATATCCTGTCTGGCTTATGGTTTTTATGATATTTCGCCAAACATCTGAAATACATTTTGTGTTGTGATTTCTTGATGGAACTTTTATTTACTAACCAGTCAAACATCAATATTTTTAGGAAAAATATATTTCCCACGGGAGGAATAGGTGATTTCCCACAGGAGGAAAGTGATTTGTATGGTTAATTGTCTCCCACTAATTTGTACGTTGAACAATGACCGATGTTCCGCCCTATCAAGTGTAAAGCTATATGTAACTTTCTATGCAGGTGTGGTATAATAGTAGTTTATGCAACTGCCTTATAATGGAAGGCATTAGAATATGAGTGTCTGTTTATCATGATAATAGTTTGACGTGAGCATTCTAATGCCTAATTATATGCAGTTGCATACACTATTTTATCTACACTTTGCTAAAAAAATATGAAAATTAATCTAACCTTCGCACTGCTATATGGCGATTGCAAGGAGCAATTCCATCAATTAATTGATCTACTTTACTAATGTTTTAACGAAAAATTTAAATGGAAATTCATAAAAACTGAACAATTTATGAAGTTTAACAACTTTTATGGTAAATTTTAATTAGAAAATTGATTTTAAGCGCTGAATTAATAACAAATATGTACTAATAATTTGAAGTCTCGTCCCGCCCGGCTGACATTATATTCTTTTCATTGTCTTATTGCCGGCACAGGAAATTAAAAAAAAAACGTGAAATTCGTTTCAAATTCCATAAAAAAATTGCATAATGAAAATATTCGTTTTATTACTGAAAAGAGAAAAGTATAAAGAATATTTTGACGCCTACAATATATTTCTTTATAGGCTGAATATATAATATAAAGTGTAGATAAAATCCATCTTTATTATGACACTGCTATCTGCTTCCTAAAGTAACCTTTTTAAACCCTATTACAGATTGGAATAGAAGGCAGTAAAAGTTGTTAGGCTTAAAAGAGGTTCAGTTTCAAAGTGGTCTAGTTTTAAAAGGTGCTCAGTTTTGAAAGATTTTCAGTTTTAAAGTTATTCTGCTTAAAAGTTGTTCAGTTTTAAAAGTTGTTAACTTTTTTTAATTTTTCAGTTTTAAAGTTGAACAGTTTTGAAAGTTGTTTAGTATTTAAAGTTGCTCCATTTTAAAAGTTGTTGAAGATTAAAAGTTGTTCAGTTTCTAAAGTTCCTCAGTTCTAAAAGTTGTTCAGTTTTAAAAATTGTTTATTTTTGTAAGATGATCAAATTGGAAGGTTGTTCGGTTTTGTAAGTTATTCAGTTTAAAAAGTTGTTCATTCTTTAAATTTATCATTTCTGTAAATTGTTTTAGTATATAAAGTAGCTCAATTTCAAAAGTTGTTCAGTTTTAAAAGTTGTTCAGTTTCTAAAGTTGTTCCGTTTTGAAAGTTGTTCAGTTCTGAGAGTTGTTCAGTTTTAAAAATTGTTTATTTTTGTAAGATATTCAAATTTGAAGATTGTTCGGTTTTGAACATTCGCCTATTGAATTTTTTAGTGAACATATAATAGTGTATGCAACTGCATAATATAATTAGGCATTAGAATGCTCCTGTCAAGCTATTATTAAGCACGAAGGATCTTTTACCGGTGTAATCGTGTCGCGTATAATAATATATATTAATTGAAATGTATTTAGCAAAATATTGATTACTAGAATCCTCATTTTAGTGGTTTACAATTTCACCAAAGAGACTACAATTTTCTTGTGCATAATTTAATTATTTGGCAACCGTAATTTTATTTTTAATATTTTCTGTTTTACATAGGAAATAAACGTTTTATTTAAAAGTTAATTTCAACTTTATTATCCGAAAAAAAGTATAACATTTTGTGAGATTGACATTGTGCCAGATCAAAAGTTTGAAATACACTTTACATATTTAGAATTTTATTTATGTAACCGAATTCGAACTTACAACTGATTAGAAATTTCGCGTCTCTTTATCTTTGTTGTTGTGATATTTTGCGATATTGGACATTATAAGATGTGAACCTGACTTGAAATTTGCATTTCGACTTTGAACTTTTGTGATTTTGAGATTTCATGGTGTACATATATTGCAATTTTGACAGATATTAGTATGGAGCTAAAATTTCAATTTATTTTATGCAAATATAATACAATTAATAAATTTATATTATATTTCAATTTAAAACTGTAGGCTTGTTCAATTTTTATTACTAAAATTACACATGGGAAAAAGGCAATATTGAAATGAAAAACAAATATTCTACGCATCGCATTTAATGTTTAGGTTTTGAAATAAACACAATTCATATAGTAAGTATTTTTTTATTCAATAATTAACACAGAGCAATATAACAGCAAAGCAATTAGGGTACATTTAATATCTTAACTTATATAATACATAAAAATAAAATGTTATAAGTTATATGATATAAAATAAATTCTTCTAAAGAGTTAGGCTTTCAAAACGTAACAATCATTGTATCACATCGTCATTATAAATATATAACATCAGTTCATATTGCACAGCACTTTGTATGTATATCACTTTTGAAACTACCACTTAAAATTCACACTCAACTTTTCACTAAACTCATATTCATTTAGGTAAGTACTAGTCTAACTTACATCAGCAACATTTGCAGGATCATAATCAGCAGAAACCTTGGATGGATGGATAATTCGCTTAGCAGTATAGCATAGTAAAATTTAAGAAACGTATTAAAATTCAAGCACTGTAAATAAACTAAAGTAGTTAAACATATTGTACTTACCGTCTGCCCCGTCCGGCTCCATCTATATTTATTTTCTTAAATCATTTTTAGTTTATTTTTATTATTGTGTACAATAAACTAAAATAACACCCGCGCACTCGCGTCTACACAAAGGGACATGAGGTTCCCTGTAGGATAAATGGTAACTCTAGTTTGTTAACAGTGCTCTACCAGAGAACTACGGCAGCCGAAAATCTGGGAGCAACTGTAGCATTTCAAGGGGGGGGGCACTTTTATAAAGGCTAGGTGCCCCCCCCACCATCCCCTCCCCATCACATGCGCAGAACGGAAGACGCATAGGTCATATCCACTTACCCTACCTCTTTCCCCCTACCTCATTTTCTCCCACCTATTTACCCCTCCCAGTTCCCCCCACCCATTTACCCCCACTCATTTCCCCCCACCCGTTTACCCCTACACCTCCCACGCAAAAATAGTGCTTTCTTTTCTTTGCAAAAATGTTCATTGGCGACTTTTTTTTAATGTAATAGAAGTAACACATCTCTCGGTCGCAATATTTTTGTAAGATACAAAAAAAATCTTTGATTCCAAGATTAAGACCGTTCGGTCGCCGTATACGCTAAAGTCTCCGACATTAAGAAGCGAGTGTGGCAAAAACGCTCGCCGAGACAAAGCGACGGGGCTTGCACGCAGAAAAACGCAAATTGCGCCGCTGCCTCCCATTCCCAGCGCATGAGACTTTTCTTTGAATCTACCTCCGTTTTTGCGCGCTCGACTCAACGGAATCGTCAACGTAAAAACCAAGATTATAGGAAATAGCGGCGGCGGAAAAAGTAGTTTTCGCGGCGGGAAAAGTAAATATTCGTAGGCGCAAAATTAAATTTAACTAACATTACAACAACTACATTATTTAAATAAAATTCTTAAGTGCCAGCCAACAAAAACATTTTATTCAGGAGTAAATCTTCATCTAGCCAGATTTGGCTAAATATTATTCGACAAATATATTAAAAAAAATATATCGGTTACGATTTTATTAGAGTCAGAAATAAATTTCACTGTGCAAAGAATCGTAAACTATCGCATCGGCCGCAAGCGAAAATTGTTTTGAAACTTCGTGCAACAGGGTGCCGGCCGGGAGCGGGAGCCGGGGCACACCAAACACGGCTTTGTTTTGTTTATAAGATGTATGACAATTGATAACAAAAATAAACACGAAATTTCAAATAGGTACAATTCATTAACACACACATAAGTTCTTAAAAAAATAACACATAATAAGTAAGATTCTGCCGTCGATCAAGAGATCTAGTGCAAAAACGCAAATATCATAAAGTCACGTAAATATTGTCAACTGGTCCTGCTTCTCGTAGCAACGTACAGATGTAGTCGTAATTAATTATTTACTTACGTACATATCATGTTGGAACCGGCGACATTCGGTAATTGGCTGGTGCTGCAATTGTGACCGAGAAAAAACAAAGGGCATAATAAATGAGTGACTTACTGGTCCCGTTGACGTTTCTCCCGATGATCTTGCTGGTCCCGTTGGCAGCCGGCGGCTGGCCCGAACCGCGACCCGAGTCGTCATTAGGACTCTCCATTATATCGGTTTCGTCAGTACACATAAACAAAAGTTTTCCGCGGGATTTTCTGGTAAATGTAGCACAAAGTTAGAGAAGTTAACACAAAAGAAAAATGAAAACAAAAAATTGCTATAATATCCGAATTTAAAAAGTTAACACATTTGAAGATAGTTTTTTTATTTCAGAAGTATTTGTATTGAAATCCGGGAGAGTCTCGCGGACGACTACCTTCGCTTGGCGGCGGCGGCAGACAGAGCCCGGAGTCGGCGGCAGCCCCCGTCCTTGCGGGCCCCGCGGCCCGCGGCCCGGGGCGCCTCGCGCTGCAGGCAGCTGCACCGCCACGCCCCGCGTGCCACCTCCCTGCCTCCACAACGCGCTGCATACATAAAAACACAAGTTCCCCTGTCCGTCCATACAAATTTTGGTGAGGGGACGATTTTTGTGCGTTATGTGAAGGGACCGAACGAACGGGTTACTGAGGGTCGCCGCGGCGCTGTTTTTTGCAGGGCCGTTAGGACTAAGTTTAAAACTAAGTTATAATTATTTTATCCAACTTCAATCATTAGGTGAAGATTTTGTTCAATCTCAAATGCCATGTCATGGTAGTTATTGCAGGTTGTTATTGTACCTATACTGTGTGCAAGTACTAGGTAGGTATAATGGGAATTTTTTTTGGGGTACACAATTCATGTTTGATTCCCGCCAAGTTTATGCGAAAGTTCAGACTCCACACAACTTCTGAGCAACCGATACGCAACGCAACAGGTTGCCTTCCTATTTGCCAAACTTTAAAGCTGTTCATAATTTCATAAAGGAGAATTAAAATAAAATAACGAGCAATGTCACACGGTGGATGATAGTGCAACTACCCCCCTCGTGCAGACACATCTTAGGTGTCAAATGTGTGTGTTAGTTTGGGCTAGTGTTCTTCTGTTCCTATGACGCAGTTTCGCCCGCTGGTGGGTGTCTGGGTAGGGGCAGAGTTGCCTAGTGCCTAAAATAAATTGTAACAACAAAATATTTTTTTTATTTACTATTAAGAAATAGTACTGTTTACTGAGTATTAGAAATATTTCCAAAGTTGTAATTTTTTTAGCAAAACTTCGAAGCACTAAGTTGTAACTATGTTTGTATCCGAAAGTAAATAATGATTTTTATTTTGAAAACTATAGGACCAAATTGGTAGGTATGTTCACTACCAACGGTTTATTATTGTATTAATTATAAAATTGGTTACAATAAATATACGATAACCTTTATTAATATTTAAAACTTTATCCAGAGTCATAATTCAAATATAATGAAATGAATAAAAATCGTACTTAAGGTGCGGCAACCCAAAAGTTAGTGCGCCGGCGCGATTTCTATCCCCCCCTCCGGCCCCCACTTCCTCTGGTTGCCATAGCAACTGGTCTTTGTTGTTAAAATAGATGTGTAACAAGGTGAAAGCAAGGTGATAAGGTGATAGGGTACTACGCAGTTCCTTTAACACATCTCATGAATGCATGAAATGAACTCCGGCGTAGTAAGTGTCTACGAAGCTCTACAGCGTCGTAGCCTTACGTCATCCACAAAATTGCGAAACTTTCTCGCAGGGGAAGGCTAGACAAGCACACGCGACATTTCTTGGAAACTTAGGGCCTTACCACAAAAAAGTTAGACCAGTGTTGAACGCGTGTCTAAAATAAAACTTCATACAAAAAAAACGCTAGACACGCGTTCAACGCTGGTCTAACTTTTTTGTGGTAAGGCCCCTATTGTCGCCTGTGGAAAGTTAAGTAGCAGAATTCAGACTTGCACGAATATATCGATACCAAAACTTTACCACAAATTAGAAAGACGGCGCCTTTCTGATTTATTGCTTTACGGCAAATTTAACAGTATTTTAAGCAAAATTAGTATGAAGAAATGATATTTTAAAATAGTAAGTAGCCAGTAACTGAACAGTTCGTGGGTAATAGGTAAATATAGCCCGGTCAATATCGACATCAAACATTGCAAACGCGCATGTAACTACGATTTTGTTATATATTGTTAGGTCCCTTGAGAGTAGTTAACACTCAAGTTTGCAACACTGAAAACCCTGTGCTGCCAATGTCAACGCCAAATCAAAATTTGTTTAGAAGTTTTTGCGCGTGTATCTCATGAAGCGTGATAGCTAGAGAGTTAAAATTTTTACAGGTGATGTATGTCTATTGCTGCTATAACAACAAATACTAAAAACCAGAATACAATAAATATTAAGGGGGGCTCCCATACAAGAAACGTGATTTTTTTGCTCGTTTTTGTGAATAATGTTTCGAAGGCTGTTTCTCGTGAACCGTGATAGTTAGATGGTTGAAATTTTCACAGATGATGTATGTCTATTACCACTATTACGACAAATACCAAAACCTAGTCAAGTGCGAGTCGGGCAACAGATATGATATTTCTGACATTTTTATAAATGATGGTACGGAATCCTTTGTGCGCGAGTACGACTCGCACTTGGCCAGTTTTTTTGTATTTGTTGTTATAGCGGCAATAAACATACATCATCTGTGAAAATTCAAAAGATCTAACTGTCACGGTTCATGAGAAACAGCCTCCGAAACATTATTTACAAAAACCAGCAAAAAAACACGTTTCTTGTATGGGAGCCCCCCTTACTATTTATTGTATTCTGGTTTTTAGTATTTCTTGTAATAGCGGCAACAGAAATACATCACCTATGAAATTTTCAACTCTCTTGCTACCACGGTTCATGAGATACACGCGAGAAAACTACTGAACGGATTTTGATATGCATCATCTACGAAAATTTCAACTCTGTAGCTATCACGATTTATGAGATACAGCCTGGTGACAGACGGATGGACGAACAGACAGCGAAGTCTTAGTAATAGGGTCCCGTTTTTTACCCTATTGGGTACGAAACCCTAAAAACTGACTAAGTGCAAGTCGGACAACATAATATGATTTTTTGAAAAAAATAATGTAACAAGAGCTGTTACATTGGAAATTCTGTCATTTCACAGCTTTCTTAGCACTGCGGAAGAATTTCCCATCTTTGACTTGCTGTATCTTTGCAACCAAAAGACATAGTGTGCTCAAGTTTCGCTGAAATTGTAGCAAATTTAGTTATCTTTAATAAAGTTCTATGAAACGTACTTGAAAAATTCTTCGTTATGGTAGATTTTTATAAAAAACTGAAATATGGGCCAAAATTTCGCAGTTTATTGAGCACCGTGGAGGCAGCACAAGGTTTTCAGTGTTGCAAACTTGGGTATTAACTACTCTCAAGGGACCTTACAACATATAAAAAAATCGTAGTTACATGCGCGTTTGCAATGTTTATTTATTATTATGTCGATATTGACGGGGCTAATAGGGCTAAGGCTAAATATGTTCTTTAGATCCAAGTGTCATTCTTACAGCTTAAATAATAAATATTGATTGCTACCAACATGGTTTACATATAATAATAAAAATTAAAAGAGTTCTTATATGTAAGAATATAATGATAGATTAGTAATAGCACCAAATGAAGATTTTATAGAAAGATCGCTACACCCTATTTACGATTTTCGCGATTGTCACTTGTTACATAGCCAGGTTTGCTACTGTCAAAATGTTATAATTCTGAGCCAATTTTAATCCAAAAAATATGGAATTAAGATGTGGAAGTCCAAGAAATGTGGAAACCAACCTCTTAATTACCGTTGCGTTCCTTTGAGATTCCAGTTATATCGTCAAAATCGACGCTAGTACTGAGTGAGCCATCCTGCTAGTACAGAGTGAGTAAAGTTTCCCTATTTTGTGGTAATACTGTAAGCTTGCATTGCTAATTGTAGGCATCGCATCAAAGACAAAGCTAGAGAATTAAGGAATATAATTGTTGCATTAAAACAGAAATATGTACATTTATTTAGCACAGAAGTTCTGGAGTTAGTGAATGTTAAAGTTAGACACCAAATTTTTAAAACAATTCCCGTGTTAGGTAAAAAAGATTAACAAAAATTGAAAAAAGTTGACTGAAGTTTTACTGTCTATTGTGTAGTTTGATTTGAATTCATTATCATCGTTAAGCAGTGTAAAAAACGTTCACATCGGTAAAATCTTAATAAAAAAAACCGCCCAAGTGCAAGTTGGACTCGCCCGCCGAGGGTTAGGTACTAAGATTTGGCTCCACTTTGACAATACTAGCCAAATTTCTTAAATTTTGTTTTTATTTTGGCTCGCATTAAAACCATAAATTTATGAAAATGAAAAATTTTAGAGCTTTTCCTTAATTAAAAAACACGCGTTTTTAAAGCATAAACGGCTAATCTTTTTTTAACTTGAAGTTAGGTGTTTGATTTTTTCACAACTACTAGCGATAATAGACTTGTGTATACGGTTTTAATTTCAACTGGATATCTTTACGCTTTCCTGAGATAAAGTGTCTTGACAGAATGACAGACGGACGGACAACAAAGTCTTTTAAGGGTTCCGTTTTTTACCTTTTGAGTTACGGAACCCTAAAAAGCCAGTAAAGTTTTAGTTTAAAAGTTTATAAACTTTTGAAAATTAAATTACCTAGTCTCCTTTTATGTGTAACAATTTGCGTGGCTATTTTCATTTAAATTGTCTATATCAGTTATTGCTTTGATTCCTGACACTTATTTGGTACTAGGAATGATCATTCTCCTTGAATTATTATTATGTCATCATATCTTAACATTTGATAAGAATGTTTGTTTTAACCCTTAGATGCATGACTTTTTTTTTGTCTCAATAAAATCATGTATATGTAAAAATGTGCAGTTATCATATAAAAAATAATAAAAAAAATCTTACTTACATTTTTGGGTACTTTTTTTTAAAAAAAGCTTTGTATCATTTTTGATACTCCATGCACTTAGCAGATATCATGTAATAAGAAACTTGTACTAATTTTAAGAAAATGTTTTTTATTCATAAATTTAGTCTAAATCAAATATTAATGAAAATTATTAAAACAATCAGTTGTTTTCTTGGAACACAGATAAATTTTGCATTTTTCACACATAATGCTACTCAGAAGACTGCATCCCGGCATCATGCATTTCATCCGTTTTTCACCCCTGACTTGTTTATGGCCTATACCATCATATCTCACGTCCAGTGATGGCATGACTTGCTGTATATTTCTTCGTTTAAGTGGTGTTGGTTCTATTGAGTTCTTACTTGGTCGCCCTCTTGTTGGTTGACTGCCATATTTGCAAAGAGTATCTGCCAATTCTGTCCTAAAGTACGCTAGTTTGAGTATCTTCTTTGGATCTATTCCTTTTTTTTCACAAACCTGCTTATACAAGACCCAGGAATTTATAACTGACAAGTCCAGAAGGTGGTAGAAAATGCGCATATACCACTTTTTAGTTTTCATGCGGATTCGGTACCTTCCCAAGTATGAGTCCATAAGGTCTATTCCACCCATATGCGCATTATATTCACTAACAACCTTTGGGCAAGGTATCGGCATCCTTCTTTTTTCATTTTTGTCGTATCTCTCAATAGTTCCTACAGGTGTAGCACCCACATATGTAGATGGGTGAATCTTTGAGAGGTCAAAATTTGCGGTCACACGTTAATTGTTTCAAAGTTATAAGACTTACAGAGTTTAACTAATTTTCATATGAAAGAATGTTTAATTGGCTATCTGAAAAGTTAAATTCCATCCACAATATATAAAATATATTTAAGTAAAACTTGATTTGAAACCTGAAATCGGGGGTAAAATACGCGTTCTTCGCGTGTCACACTTAGCTGTTCCAAAATTCAAATACGTGTAGAATTTTATCTAGCTGGACATCATGGAATATTTTACCTATTAAAATAATCCTTATATAATGTAGATTTGTAATAAATTATAATTAGTACAATATTTAACTGTGTTCACCGATAAAACTGTCGTTTTATGTTGGTCACACGTTTTTGTGTTTTCTGAACGCGTGGTCTTAAACGACTCGTATGTTGCAACTAAGAGAACTATTAGCTAGGTCTTGTTTCCTCCTTCTGCCAGGAACTCTTCGTCATCTCAGGAGAGAAAACAGGTGGCTCCTTGCCACTCCCAAAATAAAATAGGAGGTTTTCAGTTTTCGGGTCATATATTTAAACTTGCGTCAGGTCCTTTTCCTGGGCATGTTTTCTAAGTGAAAGAGTTATTACAAGGAAATTATTCTTTGAACATAATGTCACATATTTCATTGAGATTTAAGATTTGTTTACAAAGTTTGATCATATTTAATGGTTTACGAATAAGTCACAAAAAACATAAAATTCGGTCCTTTGACTGGAGCCATTTGACTGGCATTTTCTCCAGTCAATGGACATTTCTTACCATCAAAGGACACATGTTATTTAATTGATTGATTTTGTACTCTTTGTGCATACTTTCGTGTTTTGTGGCGTGTCTACAGAGATGAATAGCACCACCCCATGTCAGCCCAGTTTCTGTGGATATTGCTGGTGCCCAATGGTCGTGGATATTAAGGGTTTCTAGGAGGTGAGCAGCACCGTTTGCCGTGTTGATAGTCTGAGTCACTCATGTGTTTGGTTAGTTGCTTAGGCTGGCTGCGTTATGTCACAGGCTGATTGAATTGTCTCTCAGGGTGAATGTGTCATCTTTTAAGCTGACATCGTCGTATCTCAGGCTGGCTGTGTCGTGTTTCAGGCTCATTGCATCGTCTTTCAGACTGACTACGGTGTGTCTCAGGTTTATTGTGTCATGTCTCAGGCTGACTAGTGTTGTCTTGGACTGGCTGCATCATATCTTAATCTGATTACATCGCCTCTTAGGCTGACCACGTCATATCTTTAGATTAGACTGACTGCGTCGTGTCTCAGGCTCATTGCGTCATGTCTCAGGCTGACCGCGCTATGTCTCGGGCTGATTGCATCGTCTCTTAAGCTGTATGTGTCGTCTTTCAAGCTGACTTCGTCGACGAGGCTGGCTGCGTCGTGTCTTAGGCTGATTGCATCGTCTCTCAGACTGACTACGTCGTGTGTCAGACAGCCTAGTAGTCACTTGGGCTGGCTTCATTTTGGTGCTCGTTGTACCTACTAATGTATGGTTTTTACCTATGTAGAGCTGCACAACTTTAGTCAAATCACCATAGTTACAGAATTACACGTGTGCTTGCTAGCAAGACGTTTCTTCATGTATAACTGACTGACTATACACTGCATTATTACGATGAAATTTCTGCATTTGATTGCTCTAGTTTTGCACAAAACCTACAGCCATTATACGCTTCATTGTGTTTCAGCTGTCTCCTTTATGTCTCAGGCTGGCTAATTCTTGTCTCAGGCTAGCCTCGTTATGTCTCACTGACTGCGCTGTGTCACAGGATGCCTAGTAGTCACTCAAAATGGCTGCTTCTTATCACAAGCGCACTTTATTGTGTTTCAGGCTGGCTGCATCGTTTTTCAAGCTGTTCGCATCTTACCTCAGGCTGGCCGCGTCGCGTCTCAGACTGACCGCGTCGTATCTCAGGCTGACCGTGTCAGTCATGACTCATTCAGACTGACTGCGTTGCATTACAGGTACAGGCCACTCGGGCTGGCGTCTTGTCTCAGACTGATGGCTTCCAGGCTGTGGCTGTCTGCGTGATTTCTAAGGCTGTCCACATCGTATCTCGGGCTGGCCGTGTCATGTAGCAGGCTAGCCGTGTCATATCTCAGGATGATTACATCGTCTCTCTGGCTCACTGCTTTGCCTCTCAGGCTGCCTATTGGTCTCTTAGGCTGGCTGCGCCATATCTCAAGCTGGCTCGTCATGTTTCAGGTAGCCTCGTGGTGTCTTTGTTGTGTGCCTGATTGGCAGCGGCGTCTTTTATTTCAATTCTAGTTAGTTAAAAGCAAATTTTAAGAGTTTCAGCTCATTTTGTCCCTTGACTGGCGCAAAATGTCCCGTTGACTGGCACCTCAAATTTCAAAATTGAATTTTGACGAAACGTGTGGTTCGATTTAAGTTATTTTTCACTAATAACTTTGAATTAAGGTCTTAATAATTATGCAATATTAAATTAACCATAAAACGAAAATAAAAAATTCGCCATTCAAGGGACCCGAAGAACGGTTTTCAAATATTGACCCAGATAACAAAATCACTTGTTTGTTGTCTTTCCAACTCACTGCTGACATGTCAATTCCGTCATAACTGGTGACATACTCGACGTAAGTTCCTCTCGTTACAGATCTGGCCATAACTTCTTGTTTGGTAGGCAATTTGCAGTTTTTGCCTAGACGATTTCTTTGCACAGTGCCTAAGCACAAAATTCCTTCTTTTGCCATATAGTACATCAGTGGCAATGATGTGTAGAAATTGTCAAAATAGACTATGTGATTCAGTCTTCGAGGAATCGCCCGTGATAGCTTTATCACCGTATTACCCACTGCCCCCACAGCTTCATAGGTTTCTGCTATATTAGGAAGTTATTCTAAATCTTCAGCATTTGGTTCCTTTTTTCGTTATTTTCTTTCCCTTTGTGCATGATGTTGATGATTCACAAATACTAGAAATATCGTCTTAATCAAGAAGTTGTGCGGTAACTTCGACAAAATCTCATCAACGTTCAAATGATGAATTCCAGTTTTTTTGAACCCCGCCGTTAAGCTGGTTTCCGAAATTCGTGAAAGTTCCTCAATAAGCAGTTTTAACAATCTTGGATAACATCCTCTGGGAACAGTTGCAAGACAACGTCCATCAGTTTTTAGGGTTTCGTAGTCTACTAGAAACGCTTATCATTTCGTCAAGTCTGTCTGTCTGTCTGTCTGTATGCCGCGCCCTCATATCTTCGTCAGTTTTAGAGCTATCATCATGAAATTTGGTGTGAAGATAGATCGTATAGACCCAAATATAGAAACGTTGAGAAAAAATTATAGCAAATGTTTTTTGGACCCCCTCCCATACAAAAGAAAGAAGTAAAAAAAAAAATTTTTTTCTGAAATATTGAGTAGGGTATCGTTGCTTAGGTCTTTTAAAATTAAGGAGAGGTTTCTTGCAAACAAAGTCACTAAAATGTTTCTCTCTCGAGATATTTGCTTTTAAAAGGGGCGTTTTTGACCCATAATTTGTTCCAGCTGTAACTTCTAAAGTATAAACGGTAAAAATTTGAAAAAATTTAGAATATAGTTTACAATATGAAGTTACCATGAAAACTATAACGGATATTCTGCCACTTAAGATTTTATAAAAATAAAAGTTTTTCTTTTTGCGGTTGATAATCATACAGCTGCAAGCAAACCAGCAACAAAATTAACTTTACTAAACCAGCAATATATTTTTTTTCTTCGCATATTGATATTAAATTCGCAGAGAGATGAGATGAAAAATTGTCACCGATGAAAACTTTTCTTCCTGGCAGCTTGTCGAAATATGGAATAACAATAGTTGTTAACCCAGTTATCGAAGGCGAACCAGCCAGACGAAGATGTGTTATGTCGCGCGCTTTTGGGTCCGTTTTGTATCCATGTGTCATACAAATTCTGAGCTTTGTACACAACCTACGGAGGCAGTAGTTCCCCTGCAATACCGGTACCCATATTTCTGTCTTATCTTAAATATCATTTTCAAAAATAATTTGTAAGGATAAATTATTTATTTAACAGCGCGTAGTGCGGGTATTAACCTGCTACAGTGCGAATTGGATAAATTAACGAAATCAAATCTAACTATGCTGGGAGTCTAACTTCGAGTTGGTTTTCGATTGCTGACCACAATTGTCTCTCTTGAGGCAAAGGATAAGATAATATTCTTCGAGGTGTTTTAAAGATTTTTATCTACACTCATCTCGTAATATTCGTTTTACAGAATCGAAAGTAGGTTCGTTATGAACTGCTTTAAGAAATATGCAGCCTTAACAAATGATTTCCTTACTAAAATTTGAATCGTAATGGAACGTAATGTCTAATATTTCAAAAAAAAACGAAACGAATATGCCGCTTTTTTATTTCCTGAGCCAACAGTTAGTGAAATAAAAAAACCATTGTCACCCTGGCGGGACGACACTTGAAATTATGAGGACTTATTTATCATTAAATCTTCGCTTCAAATCATTTTTCGAATAAAAATTTACCGATAAATGCTTATTAATTTTAAAAGTTGTTCAGTTTTATATGAGCCGCCATTATAACGTTTAGTTAAAAAGTTACTTATGTACAAAAGTCGTTCAGTTTAGTTGGTGGTTCAGTAGATAGGCCATAGTGCAGTGCGGAGGTTTGAATTATTTTTTATAGTTTTTCTTGTAGAGTGTAGATAAAATAGTGTATGCAACTGCATATAATTAGGCTTTAGAATGCTCGTGTCAAACTATTATCACACTCGGTTGCAAAGCCTCTCATTATAAGGCAGTTGCATAAACTACTATTAGAGTGCTAAAACATTAAAAAGAAACAATAAAATTTCCTAAGTAAAAATTACAGATTAAATTTCCTGAGTAAAAATGACAATACAATCTTTTGATTCTAATTGAAACAATTCTTATTGGACAAACTGTGGAATAAGTTATTCCGAAACACCTATTGATTACGAAATAGTATTTAACTTATTTTGTTTGTTCAGTAAACCTTCAATATTGGGTTAAGCCATAAGTGTAAGATTAAAAAGTTAATTTAGTGTTTTTTGCTTAAAGTTCGTGCAAAAATCCTTGTCCGAGGAAATTGTGGGGCGAATGCACACGTGCAGGCAACATTATACAGGGTCTTAATTGCACTAATTTATTTATTTAAAAATAACGAACGTTAATAAAATGTAGATTGTGTTCATGTACCTAGTTATATTCTCTCTAATAGTAGGTATGTGGCATGGTAATCACGCTTTTAGAACGCAATTCTTAGAGGAAAGCCGCTCATACGTAAAATTACATATATAAATATAATTAAATTTTAATGTTATTTTATGCTAATCCATCAAATTAAAACATTTTGATAAGTATATGCTTGATTTCTAGTAAAGTTATAAGTGATATGATTATAGGGAAATTGAAAGAATATTGCCTAGCCTAAGTTGTACGTTTTTGTGACCGTGTAGGTAACTAGTGTAAGGTATTTTGGAATTAACAAAATGGTAATGCAGCTTACTTAATATATTGATGTTCTATATAGGTAGATGTGCTAATATTGTATCAATTCAATCTAATTTGATTCAAGATTAAGTTAAGTACTTGGTAGTTAAACTTTGATGACTATAATTTGGCGTTATTTTATGTCTAAAACATAAAATTGTCGAAACGATAATGCGAATTCAAGGAGTGGGATTTGAAGACGTAACGTAGTTGTTACTTCCTGCCTGATAATCTGGAATTATCCGGTAAAACCTTCTTGTAGGTAGAACTGATTCTTCTTATAACCAATTTTTACAACCGAACAATCGTCTTTTTCTGCCTATATTGTTCCTTGGGGATATTATTTAGTTATATCTTTTATGTTCTGGTACTAAGATACTTACCCTTTGAAGTATACCTATGATATGATATTGCAATTTTATGGAATATGATTTATATTTAAGTGTAGGTAAGTCTTAAGACACTGTGTTGGCCTACATTCTCAGCCGCAGCGAAGGCTAGTTTTTTGCAAATCAGTCGGTACCGTTGGCAGCCGCCATCTTGCCGTTTTTTTACGTTTCCTCGAAGGCTTTCGGCCAAACCCTTGCTCGAATTAAGCTTTTGCAACTGATTATCATTCTTAATTTGATTCTGGCACGAAATTCATGTTGGCTTTTTGCAAGACTTATTTATAAAGAAATGTACGGACTTTTTAGCCAAAGCTGATTAGTTAAGTCGATTGCCTACAATTTTATATAATAGACGGTTTTAATCCTACTGGAACGTAATTTGATATTATCTTTCAAAATAGGATTACTTATTACCTATTTAAGCTGTATAATTTATTCCTAAATAAAAAACCGGTCAAGATCATATCACTATCACGAATGCCCAAATATAGGTTTCAAATGTTATTTTCACTTTGATAGGACTACTGGTTACGGAGGTTTGTAAAACAGGGTTTTTTCAATACTTTTAAAACTACAAGTTTTCGATTTCTGTTAAACTTACTTTTCTTATAGCTTTAAATAATCGATATTATGTTCTATTCAATTTGTTTCATGTTTCCTAGGCCTTGAGAGTTATTTACCCATAGCTAAGACAAAGTTTAAATATCTTTCAGAATTAAATAAGTAGTTATCTGTTCTTATAAGAAATTACACGTCATTATGAATTATGATTCGTTTTTTGTCCTCTTTCTTGATTTTAATTTTAATTGGGATAATATGGCATGATTTTCTACAGAAAGTCATTTTGTTTCATAGGCCTGCAAAATTTTCAGTATCATTACACCCGGTATTAGAACAACTCCGCATGCCAGTAAGACTAAATCAAAGTAAGAGCTCAGCTTTTTCTTTTAAGTCACACTTATAAAAAAGGCTAGCCGTATGTTTCCCACCGAACGGGAGCCGTTAGTCTATCATCGCATCGACATATTTCTAGTGAACGCTACTCACTACTGCAACCTTTCACCGGCTCGAGGAAAAACCAACACTACCTTAACCGTCCGCGCAATATTGTACACAGAAAAACTGAAGCCATGCAGCAGGCGTGTGACCTGTAGAGCTTCACCAAAGGAGGTTCCGCTGACTCAGCTGTGATACCACTAACCAAACTAAGTTGATAAAATGTACGTGCCGATAAAACTTATAAAGGATTCCCGGTACGATAAAGGGACTTATACTGTGCAATAGCCCTTTATCTCCCCTCGAACAAGAAAGTTCCCGTTTTAACTTAAAGGGCGTATTTTTAGATATAAGGGCTTTTACAATCCCTAAAGCAGTGGCGCCATCTGTTGTCGAGTAGTCGAAATCCATTCCCAGTTCGTGATCTTTGATGCAATCTGTTTCGAAATTTTGGATTTTAAATGCAATGTACCGTATTTAAAACATTTTTATTACACCAAACAGATAAATACCGCGAGTGAAACTGCGGACGGAAGGCTAGTAGATGAATAAAGCGTGCCTTGAATAATTTCGTCGCAGAAAATCGATTTGATTAAAGATGACAAAATAAATATTTTTTCATACAACGATAGTTCTGTGTCAATTTCCTTCGGAATCGCACACTTTGCGTATCGTTTTAGACTTATTGGATGTAAAATCGAAAATATGTTTGACGATTCAACTAGACTAAGAGGAAAGAATCAAAATCCCTTTTGCTGCACTAAAAGATCGTACATCAATGACTGAATTAAAATTAATTAACCTAGGTGATCGTTCAATAAGATGTATGCAACAATTCGCCAAATTCCCTACTAGTTTTAAATCGAGTTAGAATGTTATGGTACTGAAGCGGGTAGAATAAGAAATCAATATTTTTTTATTTAGGTATTTCTTTTCTCCTATGAAGTTACTTACCAGTATACATACTTAGTTATAGACATTTACTATCTATGAATTATTATTGTATATTGGAAATATACCAATTACAATAATGACTGAAAACTGGAAAATTACAGATTCTGTAAAAAGTGGCAGAGTGTAATATTGACGAAAACCTTTACTACATGTGTTAAATCCAATCTATACTATAATTACAGGTAGGTATGGTGGCTGGCGGCAGTTAAAACCAGGAAATGTCATTCCATTTTCAGGAGTTGGCTACAATACGAGATAAGGTGGGCGTGTATCGGGACCTCGCGTTTTTCCTGGCCCGCGACTCTCCTCGCTATATTTTCTCACGCCACTGCCCAAGCGCTTGCACTGGCCCCAGGCGACGCCAAGCAGACTTCCAAAACTACTGCCACTTATAAGAACATTCTGAACGTCCATTCTAATACGAGTCAATTAAGTTATCTTCGTACGAGACTAATAATAATTCCTATTAGTTATTATGTCACATATCTCACGGTGTCGAAAGATAAGATATTCAACCAATTTTAACACTTTAAATTTGTAATAGATGTACCAGTACCTACCTACAAAACTTTACGAAGGTATTTTTTTTTTATATATGTTATCCGATTCCAAGAAAAAACACAATCTAAACAAAGCACGATATAGAAGTCGTAACGATAGAAATTTAAAATATTAATATTATGGTTTAATATCAAATTGTAAATATTTTGGTTACCTGCCCATACACAATACACATATGTACTAAAGGTATAAAAATGCTACTCCTCTATCTCCATCCCGTAACACTTAGCAGTTAGCTAATATTTCGAACTTATTTTCCTTGGGGAAAGTTATTCTGTTCAGTTTCAAAGACTGGTGGTCTTTTTTACAGTATTATCAGTATTTTATACACCTTCTTGCTCTAAATTTGAATGCTTACCTAACCTACCTATTCATGTATTTATAATTTGTTAATTCAATTAGACAAGTCTCTTTCGGCTTTTGTTGGTTCGTATTAGAAAAATCAATATCTATTGTCATACGCTTTACATTGTGATATGAATAATTTTGAGTAGTCCTTTGGTAGATAATTCAATTGTCCTCGCGGTCTGTTGGTGGTGGGCTGCATCATCAGGCTTTATTGTGGCATCCAGTCACCCTGCAAACCGCACCCCAGCACCCCAACACGCAGTTGCAACACTTGCCTCTCATTCATTTGCCAGTATTGTTCAATTGGACCACATTGTCATACTTACTTAATAAAATATCGGATTCTGATTGGAAGTTGCAGTCATATATGCACGAGCACGTTACAATTGGAAAAATGTTATTGTACTATCGCCAGGACATCAAGCTACCCATTAAGGTGGTTACTAGGTAGGTACTGGTTTTTACCCGACTGCCTCAGAAGGAGAGTTATGTTTTTCGAGAGTATGTATGTATGTATGTATGAATGTGGACAATAAAATTCTTTTTCACGGGCTACAGCCCAAACGGATAGTTGGATTTTGACATATGAGGTGTCGTTAGGTTCGTCTCAGCAGCGCGAGTGACACTGGATATAAAAAAAATATTGATTCAAGATGGCAAATTTTTACCCGCAGGACCCTTTTCGGAAAGTTACCTTTTTTTTGTACTATTGGAAATTTTTCGTCTTCCCATACAAAGTCAGTCAGCTGATCGTGAATTTTGTATGGGAGGTGGAAAAATTTTTTTCGTTTCCCACCATTGGCCTCATAGTAAAAGTTGTTCAGTTTGATGGTCTGATCATGCCTGCAAAGTTTTCGGTACACCGTCCCTAACACCCTGTATAAACGTATCTCTTATAGTTTACATGAGATGCTGGTGGTCTACATCAGTACTCCTGACCCTCGATGAGCACGTGCCAGCAGAAGCGGCCCGTCATGCTGTACAACTTTTACTTTGAAGCCATTACCGTATCTCTTATAATTTGGATAGGATGTCAGTCATCTACATCAGGTACTCCAAAATCTCGATGACCATGTATCAGCAAAAGCGGCCCGTCATGCTGAAAAATTTTACTATGAAGCCATTTTCGTATCTCGTATAGTTCAGCAGTGCTCATGGTGCCCTCCATCAGGTACTGACGCCGTATCCTCGAGTGCTGACGATAAGTGGTCCATTTCCGTCTTTGATATGCTAGCAATATCAGTGCTAAAATTCGCGAAGATCGGTTAAGCGGTTTGGATTGTATGGGTAATATCAGCATAATTGTGCTGTTTTCCCGCTTCTAACCGTTTGCCCATAGGAACAAGATATCTTTACGTAGTAAAAAGTAGCCTTAGTAACTCAGACATGTTGTAGCTTTATAATAGTTAAAGAAATTTTGAAATCGGTTCAGTAGTTTCGGAGTTTATCGATAACATACATACACACATACATACATAAATACGTACAAAAAACAAATATTTCCTCTTTATTATATTAGTGTAGATCAAAATATCAATAAATATATCTAAATGTGAGTAATAAGTACACGCTTGCAGAGCTCGAAATTTGAATTACAGTATCCAAAAGTTTCAAAAATTTAATACACCTCTCCTGAAAAATTGTGCGACTGCAATTAGCATGTTTGTCTTCTAGACCACCCAGTTGCAGATTTGTGTTAGCGAAGGGTTTGGGATAGAAAAACTTTATTTACATTCATCATCATCATCATCTGCCTGCCCTTATCTATCCCAATTTATTTGGGGTCGGCGCAACATGTCTTAAATTATGAAGTTTATTTTTTTCTTAAATGTATAGACCGTACTTGTGGCCCTGGCCGTACTTTTATCACACTAGCAGTGTGGAAGTCGAGGCGGAGCGGAGTGAATGCATACCTAGTGAATTCGTTGAGGACGCGCAGCGGATGCACAGCGCATTCGTAGCAGACCGCGGCGGATACCAGCGGTATTTGTACCAAAACAATGCAAATCCGCTCCGCTCCCAAAAAGCTAGTTTAATAATAATAATGCTCTTATGTCTTATCTTGGGTATTGTTTTGCTATCTTTGGTTTTTGTTTATTATTATTGCTTGGAAACCCAAAAATAAACAATAGTCAATTTTCTACTAAAAGGAAAAGACATCGCATGAAAAAAAACCGGCCAAATGCGGGTTGGATTCGCCCACCGAAGGTTCCGTACTAAGATTGGTAGGTTATTCTGGTTGATAAATCTATATTTCATATGATACTCCACTTTTACAACTAGCCAAATTTCTTAAATTTTGTTTTTTTTTCCCACACTGTCCACTGTCCAGGTGGTCCCATAGTCATCAGGTCAGGATCTGATAGAAGGATCTTGAGAAATTAAGAAATTCTTCATATTTTGCGACACGTTTGAAGCAAAATGTACTTGTGTTTACATACACTACTGACGTCTGCTCGTTGTTGACTGTCTGCCAAACATCTGCCAAAGATGTCCATCAAAAAAGGAGGTTGCTTTTACGTTAGTCATGTAACGTTTAAGTATTTCATGAAGTTTCTATATGCGCTTGAAACTCCTTAGGACAGTAAGTAGGTCGTGTAGATGGCTATTTTGAATGTAAACAAACTTGAAAAGCACTAAAAATTATAAAATAAAAACTTTTTTGCAAAAAATATCACCGCCGAAAACTGAAACGCATAAAATAATAACTATGGTTACAATATGTACCTACCTAAGTAATATTATTGGAAATATTATCTACCATATTGGAACTTAGTAATTTTGAGTCGGCGTCATGCCAATGAAAAGTGAATATTTGTAAAAATTTTAGACGCCTACTCTGAATTTCTAAGTTCCAATATGGTAGATAATATTTCCAAAAATATTACTTAGGTAGGTACATATTGTAACCATAGTTATTATTTTATGCTTTTCAGTTTTCGGCGGTGATATTTTTTGCTAAAAAGTTTTTTACTTAAACGGCGATATCTTTTTTAGGGTTTCGTAGTCTACTAGAAACCCTTATAGTTTCGTCATGTCTGTCTGTCTGTCTGTATGCCGCGCCCTCATAACTCCGTCAGTTTTGGAGCTATCGACATCAAATTTGGTATAAAGATAGATCGTGTTGACCCAAACTTAGAAATGGTGAGAAAAAATATTTTAATTGTTTTTTGGACCCCCTTCTCATACATGTAAAAGGGGGGCAAAAAAAAACTTTTCTCCTGTAATATTGAATAGGGTATCGTTGAATAGATCTTTAAAAACTAAGGGGAGTTTTCTTTGAAACAAAGTCTCTAAAATATTTCTGTCTCGAGATATTTGCTTTTAAAAGGGGCATTTTTTAGCCATTATTTGTTCCAGCTGTAACTTCTAAAGTACGCATGGTAAAAATTTGAATAAAATATGGCATATAGTTCTTATTATAAAGTTACCATGAAAACTATAACGAATACTGTACCAATAAAGATTAAGAAAATATTAAAGTTTTTCAATTTGGGGTTGGTCACTATTAGGGCTTGCATTCGAATATTCGAATATTCGAATAATTCGAATAGTAAACCAGATCGAATATTCGAAAACACATTGGGAAAATTCGAATATTCGACCATAATCATAAACCTATAATTATTTACAAAACTAAGCGGCATGGTATCAACACCCTTGCCGCTCCTTAGCGGCAAATTAATTTAACTCAAGCGTACAATTTTTTACTTTCCATACCGCCAACAAGTGTGGAGTTCGAACGAGTGTTCTCTTCTACAAAGTACATTTGTAATCATCTTCGAACGTTCTTAAACGACGATTCGATAGATGCACTTAGTTTCCTAAGATCTCATTACCAACAAATTAGTTTATCTTAATTACTGCTGTTGCTACTGCAAAGATACAGACATTCTTTCGTAGTAAAATGACAATATTACATTAAAATTAGCATTATAATACTATTCAAGAATTATTATGGATATTGTGTTTCATTTTTAAATTTGATTTTGTTTTGCTATTACGCAAAAACAAATAAAAACATAAAATCAATAATAATTGTGACAGCAGTGAAATCAAACATCAAAAATTCGAAATAACCATCAAACTAAAAGAAATATCAAGAAACTGATAGATAAGAGATATATGACAATTCTGGTAACAGTGATTTGAAATCTAATCACTAAAATGATAATTAAATTATCAAATTCTTATTAAATAAGTCGCATCTTAATTAAGGCTTTTTTTCATTTCATTAAAACATTATATCTATCAGCCTCTTGATATTTCTTTTGGTTTGATGTTTATTTCGAATTTTCGATGTTTGATTTCACTGCTGTCATAATTATTATTGATTTAATGTTTTATATTTGTTTTTGTGTTATTATGAAAGTTCAAAAGTTGATTTTTAGATTTTAAATATTCAGAACTATAGATGACAGTCTCAAGTTCATTTTTTAAACATATTTTTTGTGAATGATCATTTAATGATCGAATGTTTATTAAATAAGTCGGACCTTATTGCTTTGTTTTCATTTCATGACAACATTTCTAGATTTCTAATCACTGTGACCAGAATCGTCATATATCTATTGTCTATCAGTTTCTTGATATTTCTTTCGGTTTGATATTTATTTCGAATTATCGATGTTTGATTTGACTGCTGTCATAATTACTATTGATTTTATGTTTTTAATTGTTTTAAGAGTCATTATGAAACTTTAAGAGTTGATTTTTAGATTTTAAATACTCAGAACTATAGATGATAGTCTCCTATTCATTTATAAGCA
Organism: Phthorimaea operculella; assembly: GCA_024500475.1. Taxonomy (NCBI): domain Eukaryota; kingdom Metazoa; phylum Arthropoda; class Insecta; order Lepidoptera; family Gelechiidae; genus Phthorimaea; species Phthorimaea operculella. The sequence goes on along the minus strand of JANFCV010000007.1, from coordinate 5,042,874 downwards.
TATTTTTCGTGAAAATAAAGCAAATTTCTATTTAAATAACAAGCTTTTTCGTCTTTTCGAAATATTCGAATATTATTCGAATAATTCGAATAATCCCGAAAAAAAAATCGAATATTCGAATAGTAAAATTTTCGAATATTTGCAAGCCCTAGTCACTATACAGCTGCAAACAAAACAGCAACAAAATTTACTTTGTTACGCCAAAAGACCTGATATTTAAACGTTGACTACGAAACCCTATTTGTGAGCGTGTCTGACACGCTTTTGGCCGCTTTTTTTTTTATTTGAAGATAGGTACTTGATTTTTTCACAACCTACTAGCGTTCATAGACTTGAGTACATACGGTTTTAATTTCAACTCGATATCTTCACGCGTCCCTGAGATTAAGGGTCTTAACAGAATAACAGACGGACGGACAACAAAGTGAGCCTATAAGGGTTCCGTTTTTTACCTTTTGAGGTACGGAACCCTAAAAACGGAACAAGTGGATGCAATAACAGCATGCTTCGCAAGTTAACAAAACACTTATTCACGTTTTGGTCTATAAAATCCTAAGCTCATGTGAGTATTATCTTGGACCATGGTAGATAAATATGTTTTCATCAAATTCTCATTTATTCTTATATACACAGGGCTCATACTGCTGCTCGGAGAAGTATAATATTGTAACTTTTTTATTTGAATTTCTGTGTCATATCATATACAGAATGTTGCGATATAGTTTTTTTAGTACGGTTATTCGAGTTAGGTCTATTAAATCAAGCTAACAATGACATTTTATTTTAGTGTCCCCAGGAGAGAGAGAGTGACAGAAAAAGCGACTGTCCAACAGGTCCAACGTCATCTGCCGCAAAATGACCATCTCTGACGACATTATCTGAACAAAATTAAAGTGATTCATCCCCTTTGACATCATCCATCGCTCTCACCATTGAAGCAGCAATGCCGAAAGCAAAGGAAACGCAAACATCCATCATTCTCACCGTACACAAATTTATTGTAACAGTCAGTAGTATCAAGGATTTCATAGCAAATTCATTTTTAAATGCTCTATGTGCAATAAACAAGAAATAATCACATCAGAAAACGACACTTCAAACCGTATCGACGTAAACACAGCGCTAGCAAAGAGCATGTTTTGCACAGGAAATGGATTTTCGCAATTCAATGAAATTGCAGCAGCAACTGACATGCCATGCATGTGAAATAAAACGTACTATAAAATCGAAAGCAGCATTCAAACTGGTTTTGAGAACTGCGCATTAGACGAAATGCTTGCTGCTGGGGCGGAAGAGAAACTAATTGCAATTCAGAATGGTGTAGTGGATACTGAAGGAAACGCTTTGATACCTGTGGCAGTTGATGATTCATGGGCGAAACGCTTGTATAAGTCGGACTATACTTCGCACTCTGAAGCAGCCTGCATAATCAGGAATAGGAAAAAAAGTTCTATTTCTAAGTATCAGAAATAACTATTGCTGCTTTTGCTCCAAAGCAAAAACAAAAAATATCGCGCCACCAGAACACAAATGTTACAAAAACTGGAGTAGCACAGCTAATGCAATGGAAGAAGACGTCATTGCATGGTGCCAAATACAACCTGCTGATTGGTGATGGTGATTCCGGAGTAATCAACAAGTTGCTTGTCATTATGCCATATGGGCCCAACTTTTTGATTAAAAAAGTAGAGTGCAAAAATCATCTTCGAAACTTTAACAACAAACTAAAAGCAATAGTTAAAAAAAACAAACGACCACGTAGGACATGTTCCGATGGCATTGAGAACTATACTTAAAACAAATATCATACGCCTTAGAACAGCCATAGTTTGTGCCACTGACTTTCGTAAGGTTGAAAACGAAATGCTTTTTGCTTTTCCTTTGGTTTCGGCATTTCTGCTTCAATAGTGGTGAGATCGATGGATGATGTCGAAGGGGATGAATCACTAGAATTTTGTACAGATAATGTCGGCAAGGAAGGTGAAGGACACTTTGCAGCAGATGACGTTGGACCTGTTGGACAGTCGTTCCTTCTGTCACTCTTTCTCTCTCTGGGGACACCAAAACGAAATGTCATTGTTAGAGTGATGTAATAGACCTAAGTCGAATAACCGTACTAAAAAAACGACCAAGTGCGAGTTGGACTCGCCCACCGAGGGTTTCGTACTAAGGTTTGTAGGTTAGGTTGGTAAACTAATATTTCATTTAATACTCCACTTGTCAACTAGCCAAATTACTTATATTTAATTCTTTTACGGTCCCCATAAAAATCATAAATTTATGAAAATTAAAATATTTAGAGTTGTACTTCAAAACAACGCTACTTGCCAAATTTCATTGTTGTAGGTCTACGGGAAGTACCTAACGGCTATATCTTTTTTTAACTTGAAGTTAGGAGCTTGATTTTATTAGAACTACTATCATTCAACTAATGGTTTTAATTTTAACTTGATATCTTTACGCGTTCTTCAGATAAAGAGTCTTGACAGAATGACAGACAGATGGACAACAAAGTGATTCTATAAGGGTACCGTCTTTTACCTTTTGAGGTACAGAACCCTAAAAACTATATCGCAACACCCTGTATATGATATGCAAGAAAATAAAATAAAAAGTTACAATATTTACTTCTCCGAGCAGTTTTATGAGACCTGCCTGTGTATAGTAGAATAAATGGGAACTTTGATGAGAACATATTATTTATCTACCATGGTCCAAGACATGACTCACATGAGCTAAAGATTTTACAGACTAAAACGTGAATTGTTGTTTTGTTTAAGAAGCATGCTGTTATTGCATCCAATTGTTCCGTGTTTAGGGTTTCGTAGTCTACTAGAACCCTTATTATATCGTCAAGAATGTCTGTCTGTCTGTAGGCCGCGCCCTCATATCTTCGTCAGTTTGAAAACTATCGATATGAAATTTGGTGAGAAGATAGATCATATTGACACAAATATAGTAATGTTGAAAAAAAATTATAACCAATGATTTTGGACCCTCCCATTAGGGTGGTCCAAAAACCACTTTTTTGTAAGTTGGTGTTCCACAAAGCTCTTCTTGTTTGATATCGTTCTAAATACCCCTCAGTAAAATTTGAGCCAAATCTAATGATATTTAGGGGTCGCTATGATTTGAGTTTTTTTTATATGGGATTTATATGGAACAAACTCTGTGATGTTTTATAATAAATTATTTTTTATCCCACGTACATTTAAATCAGATAACGATAGTTAGTTTTAATATTAATATCAAAAGCAAATGTTAAAAAAGTTGAATTTGGAAGCGACAGGATTTTTTTTCTGTGAAGGTCTATCGAACGGAGGAAATACTGCTTCTGCTGTTTGGTGTTGGAAATACTAGCCTTCAATTTCGTGATTAATATAAAATTAAAATAGTTCCGGGTTCAGTTCAATCATTTACTACTGTATTTTGGGGAGATTACTCTTTATTTAAATGTACATCGCAATGGTAGGCCGTTTTGGGGACTTTTCAACCTAAATTTCAGCTATTTTGCAAAACTTACTGAGGCTTCCAAATACAACATTTTCAACACGTGTTTTGGTTAGAAAACTACAAAGTAATTATCATTATCTGTTTTTAATGTAAATATCGTAAAAATATATTAAATTTCTGAAAAATTGTCACATAGAAATTTGTGCCATACAAATTCCATATAAAAAGGCATCAAATCATAGCGACCTCTAACTGTGCTGCTATTGATCTGATTTTTGGTTCAGATACTTTTTTTGTGTAATGGAACAAAAAAAGCCTTGTTGACAATGTAAAAACAAACTTTTATTTTTTCATACAGGACCACCCTACCTCCCATACAAGTGAAAGGGGGGCAATTTCTTTTTCTCCTGTAATATCGAGTTAAAACGGATTCTGAGGTTTCAGATAAATAAAATATTCTGAATTTGCAGTTGTTCACCATACAGCTGCAATCAAAGAGAAACCTGTAGAAACCTGTTCAATAAAAACAAAATTATGACATTGAGCTCGCTATACCTTCTCGAAGTATCAAAATATATTTGAAAAACATTTACATCACTTTGCTCGTAAAACAAGCGGCCGGCAGGCGAAATTTGCGCAGCGTAGGCAAACTGAAAACAGTATCACGGAGAACTGAGCTAGCGAATAAAAATCCACGCATAGGTAATCGGTCCCACGTATTACGGGCAACAACCCGCTTTTTAAAAAAAATAACTATATGATGAAACGTCCTGTCATCAACCGAAGAACTTTTTGTTGGATAAAAAATATTATAGTGTTAATGAATATTTCTATTTAATTAAATAAGATTTACCTTTTCGACATTACATATTTACTATTTAATACATTTGACTGTAGATTTTATTTTGATGAATAGTTTTAGTATTATTTTATACAATTTGACATGCTCTTTTGTATATTTATATTTCATTATTTGTAATATTTTTTTTTATTTGATTATTCTCCGATTTTTTTCTTTTGTACCTTTTATATGTTGATATTTTTTTTTACTATAAAGCCGAAGTTTTTCCTTTGAACAATCTTCCATTTTTATAAATTTATGATCAAGGAAATTATTTTGTTTATTTTTGGGTTTCCAAGATAAACAAAAACCAAGGAGAGCAAAACAAATACCCAAGACTTATTATTATTACATTAGCTTTTTGGGGGTGGAGCGGATACGCATTGTTTTGGTACAAACACCGCTGGTATCCGCCGCGCCTCTGCGACGAATGCGCTTTGCATCCGCTGCGCGTCCGCAACGTATTCGCTGTGCATTCACTCCGCTCCGTCTCCATTTCCAAGCCGCTAGTGTGATAAAGCTCTAAGTACGGCCGAAAGTGCGGTCTATACCTAAGGTATACACATTTTAGGAAAAATACGATGTAGAATAAAATAAGATGTAGATTAAAGAATTGTCTCTTTTTATTATGAATAGCATATGTTCATCCCATTTTAAGTTTTTCTTCTTCTTATATTTAAGAGCTTAGCTCTTGTCGGTGGAGTAATTGCCACTCTTGTCGTCTCTCGGCCAGTGATTTGACCTCCCGATACGACACGACATTAACTTTTTCTTTTATTTGGTCAAAATAGTTTCGTCTTGGTCGGCCTCGACCTCTGCTCCCTTCTAAGGGTATTTTTCCTTCCACGATGTTCTTCCAGAAATTGTATGGGTTATAAATTTGCCGAGGTCCTTTTGGTTACTAAAAATTTAAGAACAAAATATTAACTACAAAATTAGAAAATAAATGTATTAGAAGTAAGTCATGTAAGTACATTTGATGTAAAAAAGATGTAAAACCTAATGATATTTTTTTTCTTGTAGGGGGAGATGTCAAGAATAAACTGCTAAAATTAGATCTTTTATCGAAGAAAGAATAGTTAATAATGGCTAATTTAGTGAATTTCTCCAACAGGAATACCATCAGCAGTTTTTACCGCTTGCAATTTTCGGACCGATTTCGGCGTTATTATCATTTGCCAAGAAAAACTACAAAATGGCAGCGGCGAGCCGATGCAAATTTCGTGCGGAAAAAGTTGGTGCTGGTGGTAAAAAGCGAGGAACTCATAGTATTTCATCGGCGTCGCTAGTTATTAAGCGGGGCTGGGGTTTTTGCGTAGATTCCCGCGGGCGCGCGGCTGGTGCGTTTTTGCGCGCGCGGAAAGCTTGCGCCCGAGCTACATACAAAAACGCAAGCCCTGCGAACGCGCCGCGCCGCGAGCACAGCGCCACACAAAAACACTGCGACATACGGATAGAATTAATGCGGCGACTCTTTTAATTTTCTTCAAGAAAGCGCGGGAGGAAATGGTGTAATGAGTGTTGCCAGACGCAAAAACAGCTCAAGTAATGACGTCGCTCATTTATCTGAGTTGCTGTAGTTCTTGTGCCATCGAAAGAAATCATGCAGTCTCTTGTCGTCCTACAACTACAACTGCAGATGGATTAATTCAAATCATGCATTTTAGTCGGCAAGAAAGTGAATAAATTTCCAGTGAGGTATGCGACGGGCAACTTCGGTCTCTCGATATTGTCGCGCCACTATTTTGTTCGACAAAATTAGCAAAAAGCATTTGAGATAATGATTTCACTTTTTAATATCGTCGTGCAACCGGCAATAAATCTGGATCCATTAATTTTAGAACAATACTTATTCGTTTTGATGAAATATATTCTTACTAAGTATTACAGTACCTAAGTACCTACCTCCTATAATTTACTCTGTGAGGCATTAGCGTGAATTAGTATTGATGAGTGTCAACCAGCTGGATTGTGGACAGTGCACTATTGTACCTAAGTAGGTACCTACGTCGGATTACTTACTGCGCCGACATTAAACCAGCAGCACCATTATTGGTCACGTTCAAAACGCATACAACAACCCTCAATAACAACCAACAGCCAGCTTACTATTTATTCGTTAGGAAATTTCATTTCATTTCAATAAACATCACGGGGGTGGTCTGGCTCGTTTCCCGGTATCCCCGGGCACGGCGCAGCCTAGGCATTCAGCTAGGTCCTGCCGAGAGCTGTATCGATTTTTCAGTTTCCCGGGATGCGTTATTGCTATTAATAATCTGTAGGTACATTTATTTCAAATGAAAAGGTGCATTAGTTGCCTAGCTACGTCTCTTCTTGTAGCTATCTACAGGTTGTTGTAATGGTCGTCATACTATGGATTGTAATAGCGAATGTCATCAATTCCCGTTCCCTGGATGGACCTCTAACTTATCTCACGTGGGCAGAAGTTTAAAAATTGGTAATGCACTTACACACACAGGGATCACAAAGTAATACAATTATTTATATCTAAACGCTGATGATTTTACATTTAAAAAACAATAAAACATTTTTTTGCGTTAGAACGGGTGACGTACTGGAGATTCCCATGCAATATTTTCTAACGAGGGAGGGAAATTATCTTCTGCCCGTAAAAACACAATCGACTTATATCGAAAAAAGTAAGTAGTACATAAGTAATAATAATGACTTTTACTTTGCTAAACTACTTAAATTGAGGTAAGAATCAGAAAACTGGTGTATATGTTACAGGCAAAACCCTTAACCAGTCAATAACGTTATTGACTGGAAAAACAGTCAATAACGATATTGCCTAAGGGCCTCAGTCAAAACCCTTATTGACTGGTTTTATCTATTAAAAGCAGTCAATAACGATATTGACTGACGTGCCCAGTCAAAACCCTTAATAGGTACTTCTGCCCCGGTAGCAGCAACCTAGACTGGCTGGCTGACTGTCTCGATCGCCGGTTGTTATTCCTGAGGACATGCCCAAGTCGCAGACGGCTCTTCACTATCTAATGCTGACATTAGCGTATACGTGGCTTCACCTCCTAGATGTCATAGACTTCACGACGGTGGTTGTTAGGCTCCCGCCTAGTTCAATCGGCGAGCGAGGCTGTAGGGTTTCTTCTAGCTGCGACCATCTAACGGTCCTGATAGTGATCTGACCAGCCAGGCAGTCTAGGTTGCTACCACCGGGTCGGACGTACCTATTAAAGGTTTTGAAAAAAATCTAACGGTCCTGATGGTTACTATGCAGTAACCATTGCGTTGCGGTGAGTTTATGTGCGATGCGGCGGGTAGCACTGCGTTGCGGTGAGTTTATGTGCAGTGCGGCGGAAATCAGTGCGGTGCGGAGAGTTTCGGTGCGCGATGCGGTGGGTATCACTGGGTTGCGGTGTGTTTATGTGCAATGCGGCGGAAAGCAGTTCGGTGCGGAGAGTTTCGGTGTTCGATGCGGCGGGTAGCACTGAATTGCGGTGAGTTTATGTGCTTTGCGGCGGAAAGCAGTACGGTGCGGGAAGTATTGTTGTGTGTTGCGGCGGGTAGCGCTGAATTGCGGTGAAATTATGTGCTATGCGGCGGAAAGCAGTGCGGTGCGGAAGTATTGTAGTGTGTTGCGGCGGGTAGCACTGAATTGCGGTGAGTTTATGTGCTTTGCGGCGGAAAGCAGTGCGGTGCGGGAAGTTTTGTTGTGTGTTGCGGCGGGTAGCGCTGAATTGCGGTGAGTTTATGTGCCTTGCGGCGGAAAGCAGTGCGGTGCGGGAAGTTTTGATGAGTGATGCGGCGGGTAGCGCTGAATTGCGGTGAGTTTATGTGCTTTGCGGTGGAAAACAGTGCGGTGCGGAGAGTTTCGGTGTGCGATGCGGCGAGTAGCACTAATTTGCGGTAAGATCATGAGCATGCGGCGGGTAGCACGGCGTTGCGGTGAGTTTATGTGCTATGCGGCGAAAAGCAGTGCGGTGCGGAGAGTTTCGATGTGCGATGCGGAGAGTTTCGATGTGCGATGCGGCGAGTAGCACTGATTTACGGTGAGATTATGAGCGATGTGCGGTTAGTTTAGATGCGATGCGGCGGGTAGCAGTACGGTGCGGTGAGCTATGGTAGCTATATACTGCATAGTAACCGTCAGGATCGATATATAAGTATTTTTTTAAATAAGATTGGCTCGCATTTGTCTGCTATCTCACCAGCTGATAAAAGGAGAATCCTAGTCAGCGACGCGATCCCCGGAGGTGAATTGGGATAATCAGGTCGTGGGGCGAATGTGCACGCTCACTGAAATCTGATAGAAGATGGAGGCAGTCAGAGTGAAAGTCTACTGTTTCGCTCGCCGGTGGCACTGAGCCCGAGTCCTCGAGTAACTACCGGGTGGTCTATGCCTTCTGGGAGGGGAGGCCACGTATTTGCTGCCGTCAACATAAGTGAAGAGCCGTCTACGACTTGGGCATGTCCTTATGGAATAACAACCGGCGATCGAGACAGTAGACTTCCACTCTGGCAGCGACCATCTAACGGTTCTGATGGTGATCTAAGACCAACCAGGACATACCTATTAAGGGTTTTGACTAGGCACGTCAGTCAATAACGTTATTGACTGATTTTATTAGACAAAATCAGTCAATAAGGGTTTTGACTGAGTACCTTAGGCAATAACGTTATTGACTGGTTTTGCCAGTCATTAACGTTATTGACTGGTTAAGGGTTTTGACTGTAACATATACACAATATAGATGAGGATCAAACGGTGTCCCTAAAACTTTTAGGATTAACCTTGCTATGACGCAGCAACGATACCTAGTTTAAACTTTACAATTTCGCATAAGAACATATCTATTAGCCAAGTACACAAGCATGATTTGTGTAAGGACCCTCCAGAAAATGTTTACATTCTCGCATTTATCCCTTGCGGAGTGAGCACTCTTAAATTTCATTTTTGTTCCTGAACAGCCCTTAGAAATGCACCCTGTATGTACATTTTCAACGGTGCTAGTGTTAATTTCACGCTAAAGGTACATTCTCATCGCCCGCAGTTTTTACACATTCCGCTGAAAAAGTGCAACTTTCTATGGGAAGAGGGATCTAATTTTTTTTTATAAAATACTTCAGCTTGTCTTACACATGGTTAAACATTTAAATACTCAAATATGTTGACAGTTTTTTGTAAAATTCCTGTCAAACATGCATTCTCTAACGTCCATGGCGAGGAACTTTGCTACTTTGTGACAGATAAACTGTTATAGATCCTAAAATATCAGGGTAATATCATGTTAATCATTCTTATCTTCTAACTAGTTATATTTTCTATCTTGCAAGATGTTTTTAAAAGTAAAAGACGCCGGAATTTATTTTTAAACATGGTTTTTAGCGTTGAAGCCTGATTCAGGCTTAAATTTCCTCGCGCTACCTTCTCACTCATATTTTCATGACGGTGAAAGCTATCTGTCTAGTTTATTTACATATGAGTAGCGGGTAGTACTGCCGACAATATCGTAAGAGAAGCACGTGCCTCTCGCTGCTGCATTTTGCTGGCGAAGGTAATTTCCACACATTTACGATTTGGTTCAGTACCCACCTAACTTCCATGCTCATCGATAACTAAGTATTCAGTTATCATGTAATACTGATATTTTTTCTGGTTAATACCTTTGTTATGCTTAAAACAAGAGGCGGTATTGTAAAAAGTATGGTCTTATAGTTTTTTCGTAGACCGCAAAATAAACTTTCGTTCTAACGTCCATGTCCTTTTTTCCATGTCTTTCCATGTTTCGCGGTGACATGGACGTTACAAAATGACATGGACGTTAGAGAATGATTAAATTTTGGCCCCACTGTTGGACAAAGATTTTAAATGATATATATTTTTTTCTTAATTTAAACCAATGCGTGGAAAATTTTGTGAAAGTAATTCATACTTGAATACCAAATTTTTAAAACACATCTCGTGTTAGGTATACAATTTTGGAAAACGTGCAAAATTATCCACTTTTGGATTTGAACCTGCGACCTTCGGCATCTGTACTGCCGACGCCACCACCAACTGGGCTACCGCGGTCCTAATCGAGCCTGCGAATTTAGCAAGTATATCTTGCCCACTATCGCGTTTGCAAGTTTTCCAAAATAATTCATACTTTTTATGTCATCGTCATCATAATTAGCCATAGGATGTATACTACTGAACATCGGACTCCACTTAATACTTCCACCTTGACCGATTAGAAGTGGCCTGCTTCGGGATTTCCTGCCGCGGGCCGCCGCTCCTCCACCGATTATCAGTCCTTCGAGTATTGTAGCCTGCTCATTGGCACTTCAGCTTGCTGACTCTTTTAGCTATGTTGGTTACCTTGGTTCGTCTACGGATCTTCTCGTTTCTGATTCGATCACGAAGAGAAACACCGAGCATAGCTCTCCATAGCTCACTGAGTGACTCCTACTCTATTTAGGAGGCCGACAGTTAGCGACCATATCTGCGCACTGTAGGTTATCACTGGCATGACACACTGTTCAAAAACTTTCGTCTCGAGACAGTGAGGAATTTTGGACATGAAGACGCTGCGTAACTTTCCGGAGCTGCCCAGCCGAGCTGGTTTCGCTGAGTGACTTCCTTCTCAAGATCTTCCTAGTTGGACTGTTTGTCCTAGATAGACGTATTTGTCCACCACTTTGAGTGTCGAGTTCCCTACCGATATTGGGGTGGGCGTTACATGAGAGTTGGCCATGACTTTCGTCATATCCATATTCAACTTGAGGTCCACTTGTTGGGAAATTTCGATTAAAGTCCTGTAGCATTTTGCTGAGTGATGTTTTCGCTATTGATATTGATGTTAAGTTCATCCCATTCCAGGAGCTTCAAGGCATCTTCCATCGCATTAATGAAGAGCTTCTGAGATAATACATCTCCTTGCAATGGAATTGCTGCTGTGGTCTTGTATTCGAACTGACATTGTGGCGTTTCTATCTTCGTTTATGAATATTTCAACATTTCGATATACCTGTAGTATATACGTTTACATTTAATTAAGTACAAATCTCTTGAGGGTGTAATGTTCTCACAAAACTGAACAACTTTTGTTAGAAACTTTACTTGGAAATATGAAAAAAAAATTGGGCCTCCCATACTAACAGACACACACTTTTTCAGCATTTTTGTATGGGAAGTCCAAAAATGTTTTTCATACTTCGAAGAAAAGTTTCAAACAAAAGTTGTTCAGTTTTGTGAGTAAATCACACCCTCAAGAGATTTGTACTTAATTAAATGTAACCCTATATAATATCGCTTCTGCTTCATACTTCTGGCGTCACACCTCCTAACAAGACAAAGTTAAAGAGATTCTGAAAGACTTTAAGTACTGGTGTTTCACCCGCTTTTAGTAGCTCTGATATAATTTCGTCCTCGCCCGGCTCGTTGTTGTTTTTGAGCTGTTCAAGGGCTATCTTAATCTCATACAAGCTGATATCCGGGTCATCCTCGGTCTATACCGAGGTCTAGACACTGTTGTCGGGTAAGCTTTGGTCTAGGGTCTGTTGAGCTAATAACAGGTTTTGTGACTGAAGTGTACAGCTGTCCACAGAACAGTTTGATCTCCCACAGTACCTCTCTTTGCATGGATACCACGCTGCCATCCTCCGTCTTCAGCTTTGTCAGCTGGCTCTGCCCAATAGACATGTGCCTTGCGAAAACTTTGGTGCCATTGTTTCTCTTAATCGTTTTTTAAATATTTTTAGTATTAAAGTTTTGAATATCATACCGCAGGAACTAGCATATCTGTCTGTTGAGCCGCCGATATCACATACGAAATAAACGTTATATAATGTGTAAAAAAATCAACTGCAAATATTATGAGGCGTAGGAAGGAACGTAGGTCGTAATGTGAAAATAATAATAATGGCGGGACAATACAAATTGTAGCAGCCGCCGCCTCCAAAATTGTATGGGAGGTTCAAAATTGTTTTCCACATCTCGACCTATGTTCCTCGAGGAAAGTTGTTCAGTTTCACGGACTAATTCACCTTAAAGTATTTGTAGTTGATTTTTTTACATCTTGTATAAAGAAATAGAAATAAAACGTATTTTTTTTAGTTTTCCGACGTACCAAGTAGTGGACATCTAACTTCCATGTCAAAAAATAGTGGCCTTCCATTTTTTCCGTTATTGATAGTCATATGTTATATATTTTCACTAAAATACCTTGCATAAGCTCTAAACAGCATTACTTACTAGTTTTATATTTAAAATACAATTTAATGTTTTCATTATTTACAAAAAGAAAATAAGCTACGGAATTCTCTAACGTCCATGTTCGCAAATAGTGGACATCAAATAACTCTTAAACCAGTGGTCCGAAAACCGGGCCTTTTAAATTCTATCTTAGAAATGAAGAAAACTTTGATAAACTGTATAATATTTTCCAAAATATCTAAAATTAAAAAAAGACATGGAAGTTAGAATTTTCCGTGGCTTTAGGAGAATGAGCCTAAAGGGTTCTTGGCAAGTTCTCGGAGCAGCCGGCTAATGAGTGGGAGGAGGGTCAGGGGGGTTGTGGGTGGAGGGAGGGGAGCTCGAGTGAAATGCAACAAGTAGGAGCCCTCTTCCTCGAAACATCTGTTGATTTGCCTTCTCAAATACCTAAGATCAAGAATCAGCGTGGCGCACAGAAAAAATATCTAGATGTATATTTTCTCTCTACATAATTTCTTTACATTGACAAAATATGTGATTGCACGTATTTCTCAAACGTTGTTCGCAGAAAATCTGAGTGTCCCACGCCTTCAGATACCTATATTTATTAGCGTGATTTCTTCAGGACGTATTTCTTTCAAAATTAAACATGAAAAATTTTAAATACACTAACCGTCATAGTGATAAAAGTGTTACGACTAATATTAAGTATAACAAAACGATAATCATTAATTAAAGTAAGTACAACGTTTTGTGTTCAACGAAACGTGTTGCGCCGACCCCAAGTAATTGGGAAAAGGGCAGGAAGATGATGTGATGATGATTAATTAAAGTACAAAATCTATTTTATTCATTGCAGTTATTTTTTTATTTCTTATTCATGTTATTCACATATTCTTCTTTTAGTTTTTTATTTATAATTAACAATATTTTTAATCAAAATAAGTAAATTTTAACTTAAACGTGGTGTAAGACAGGGTGACGTTATATCCCCGAAACTCTTCACCAACGCATTGGAGGATGTCTTCAAAACTCTACAGTGGGATGGACTGGGCATCAACGTCAACGGCGAAAGTCTCACGCATCTCCGCTTTGCCGACGACATAGTCATAATGGCCGAATCGCTGCAGGACCTGCAAAAAATGCTATCTAGTCTTAACTCTGCCTCGAGACGTGTTGGACTTGGGATGAACTTGGATAAGACGAAGGTCATGTTCAATCAACACATAGTCCCCGAGCCGGTCTCCGTCGAAGGTGTAGTCCTTGAAGTTGTCCAGAAATATGTGTACCTTGGGCAAACTTTGCAGATGGGAAGAGACAACTTTGAGGCTGAAATCACCAGAAGAGTGCAGCTTGGCTGGGTAGCATTTGGAAAGCTGCGTCATATCCTCGAATCATCTTTGCCACAATGCCTCAAGACCAAGGTGTTCGATCAATGCGTCCTACCAGTCATGACCTACGGAGCCGAGACGTGGAACTTGACAGTAAAACTGGCCCACCGGCTACATGTCACTCAGAGAGCCATGGAAAGGTCTATGCTTGGTATCTCTATAATGGATAAAGTCCGGAATGAGGCCATCCGAAAAAAGACAAAAGTGACGGACATAGTTTGGAAGTGTAGCAAGCTGAAGTGGCAGTGGGCTGGCCACATTTGTCGTAGAACCGACGGACGGTGGAGTAAGCGGGTTCTCGAGTGGAGACCACGCCTCGGCAAGCGTAGCGTTGGACGCCCTCCGGCCAGATGGACCGATGACTTAAAAAAGGCGGCTGGTAGCGACTGGATGGCAAAAACGGGATATCGTGCCTTATGGCGTTCCCTGGGGGAGGCCTACGTCCAGCAGTGGACTGCAATAGGCTGAAATAGAAATAGAAGTAAATTTTAAATCAATAGCCTCGTTTTCCTTAGAAATTGTGTTGGGTGGAAATTAACACGTACTCCGATTTTTTCCGGTTCAGATGTGAAATACTTCCGAATATTTTGCAAGCCCACACTTCCATTCTAAAAAAACTAGAACTTTCGCATTCATTTTAAATAATCGCTGGATGATCATTTCTTTAATAAAATTGCGGGTCCTCCACCCTCCACGCCATCCTTTCAAGAGTGGTTTCAATCTTTACCACGCCGGAACCACAATCACACTGAAACCTCAAATTACCCAGTAAATCTGGCATAGGTGCATAGAAAACAAATACTTTGAGTTTTTTTTTTTACCAAATGTTGTGACGTTGCGTAGTGGTAGGTCCTCTACACAACGTCTAATATATTCCCTTCGATTACACGCAACATTGGGTGTGGAGGAGTTAATTGTCTCTATTTTTAGTTTCTCGATTTTAATTCATAAACGGTGCGTCTCGTCAATACATGAATAAATTAAAGTTCATTGATTTCCTTATAACTTTGGTCTTGCTTGACATCATTATAAAAAATAGCCTGATTTTTAAGTTATGACCTTTATAAAGTAGGTAATTTCAAACCAATTCTTTTTGTTACATTAAAAAATGGTATCAGATGTTGGTATAATAAAACCGTGTAATCTATGTTTTGTCGGTAGTCTAAACAGTTAAAATAATTAAACAAATTATAAGGGGAAAAATTTGGATAACAATGTTGCGCTGTCTCATCTCAGTTCTCACGTCTTACTTATCACTTATCACAGATTGGATGGAAAATAGAAAAATGGAACATGGGTCGAAATATGAAAAAAAAAATTGGGCCTCCCGTAGTAAATTAATTACATGATCGGCGATTTTGTATGATTTTTTTTCATATTTCGACCCATGTTCCATGGGGAAACTTGTTCAGTTTCATGAGTACCTTGACCTCCTTTCGGCTTGTTCCCGGTATAATAACTTTGTGTTTGGAAACTTCGCTTATCCTTCATAGCTAAAAGTTTGAAATTATGTCAACAAAAAAACAAATGAAAAAATATTAAGTAAAAACAATTGGTGAAGAATTTATTTAGTACAGCGAGCGAAACGCTATATGCCATATGTTTTCTGCTCATGATTCATAATTCAATACGCTAAAAATGTCTACAATAAAAAAAACGTATGCGGCTGTACAAAAACTGTTATTGACTTTTATAACTCTGCGTTTCATAAGTATTCTACATATCTAAAGATACGAAAAACACACAAATTCAAATATGGTGATTTGAGTTTACCAACAGACAAAAAATCTGATTTGGGATATCATTTATCCTGTTATAGAAAATTTATTGCAATAAAAAGAAAATACGTTGAAGCCTTAGAAGGTGAAAGATCAGCAATAGAGGTAAGGACTTGCATTTTATTATTTAATGAGCCGTGGGAACAGAATATGAAGTTTCTATACTTGCTTTCGGCTCTATGATAATAAATGTGTTATACAGTTGGACGATGTTCAGCAATACATTTTTGAAATGAAACAAGAAAAGTAAAATAAAAAAATACCCACTTTAAAAAGTCACTACTACTTATATAACTCGATTTTTATAACTGTGCGTTAGGAGCTGTCAAACTTTCTATACGATTTGACACTTGAACTGTCAAAACCCATACAAAGTTTGACAGTTTCAAACGCACAGTTATAAAAATCGAGTTATAACCATTTATTTTTAGGGTTCCGTTTTTTACCTTTTGAGGTACGGAACCCTAAAAATAAATATTTTTCCGCGCGGGCTCGCACGTAGTTCACTCGTTTCTTCTGAATCGCTTGAAATAAACTGAACTTCAAGCACGGATCGTCCACATTTGGAAAAAAGCATGAAAATAGAAGGGTACGGCTTTCATTGCTAAGCAAAAACCACCAAATCTGAAAAGTCGGTAAATATTTGTCTCGATTCGCTAGATCGGTAGAGTCTCAATTCGATAGATCTACCGAAAAATCGGTAAGACGCATTTCGTAGATTCAATCTTGAAAGTGAGATGTGTTTTAAAGTTTACCAAAATGCCGAAATGTGTGGTGAAAAAGTGCTTGTCTAAATCTGATAAAGACAATAAATCTAATGGCATTAGTTTTAACAAGTAAAATTAAAAAAAAATCACATTTCATGAGAAAAGTATTTTCTTTTCATTTTCACTAATTGTTACCCACTCACAATGTTGGGAGTTTCGACCAGGATGTAGGTGACTGCGAAATTGCGGTGCAGTTAAAGTGTCCACGGTTTTGATCATAGTTTTTATAAATCTTTATTTTAATTGTAGAATACCTAGGGCCTTACCACAAAAAAGTTAGACAGTGTCTAAAATAAAACTTCATAGGTACAAAAAAACGCTAGACACGCGTTTAACACTGGTCTAACTTTTTTGTGGTAAGGCCCCTAGAGATTAAAAACATAAGGTTATTTCGCCAAGAATTCGACTGGTTACCAACCTTAGTAACTGTCATGGGGCAGAGGGTGAAGCAATGCCTTACCATGCCACATCTTATCTCACCCTGTCGGACCTTGTTCCACCCTCAACGGGGACATAGTTGGGGAATTCAGGAAAATCAATCAATGTATGGCGACACTTCAAGCACCGCCTTTACAGCATTTTTTTTGTGGTTAGATACATGTAAGTATGCTGTTTGAAACCTTAAAAGCGGAGACCCTCCACCCGTCCGCATCACCTCTATTTTCCTTGAAATGTGTCAAAAAATATACTTTTCCGATTTATGAGTTAACTATAATAGTAACAAAAAAAGTGACACAAAACAAAATATTCTATATGTAATTTGCTACATAAACGTCATACATTTTTTTATTGTAACTCTTACGGTTTTCAAGATAAAACGTAGGTATATAATATATTTAAAAATACCCTTTTATAAACAATTTTTGGAAAACTTGCAAAAATTGTATACCTAACACGAGAAGTGTTTTAAGATTAGGTATTTATAATGTAAACAGTGAAATGTGTTCAACTGTCAAACGAAAGTAGAAAGTATATATTACTTTTACTAATGCTCGATTCAATAAAAAAATGAAATAATTTACTTAATTTTGATTTTAAGGATGAAGGATAATCATCAATACCTACTGTTTTTTTAATCAAAAGTGGATAAAATAGATGAAAACAGTTGAGCACACAATGCTGAAGCAATGGTTATTGTAAGTTAATTTAAAATGAACATGTTTTCAGACATAAAAACCAATGGTCAAGAGCGAGTTGGACTCGCCTACCGAGGGTTCCATACAAAGTTTTGTACGTTGGTAAACCTACATTTCATATGATACTCCATTACTCAACTTGGACAAATAGCAATTTATTTTTAATTTTGTTCTTTTTCGGCCCCCATAAAAACTATAAATTAAGAAAAATTAAATATTTTAGAGTTTTTCCTAAATTGGTACTTCAAAGCGAAGCTATGGGAAGTACCTTCTGAATTTTGATTCCCTTGAGAGGGTAAAAAACACGTTTTTACAGCATAGACGGATATATCTTTTTTAACTTAAAGTTAGGAGCTTGATTTTTTTACAACAACTAGCGACCATAGACTTGAGTATATATTTTTAATTTCAACTCGATATCTTTACGCGTGCCTGAGATAAAGGGTCTTGACAGACAGTTCCGTTTTGAGGTACGGAACCCTAAAAACAAAATTCAAAGTAGCTTCATAAAACTTTACATTTAAGGATGAAACTGAACCATTAAAAGAAGAATTAGGCTAAAACGACGTTGGTACAGACGCCCAAATGAGGGAAAACCATAAATCGCTTGAAACGTGTTTCGTCGAAGAGACTAAATTGCATTAAAGCTTTAAGATCACAAAATAAAAGACTTAACATTAAAAACATAAATCTGACAGACTTAGTTATACAATTAAAAAATAAGCGCTAATCAAACGAAGAAGAAGAAATGCAGTTGGGTATTACAGATGAAATTTATGCTTTATTGAAAGCTTTACAAATTTCATGCCACAGGCAAAAATCTTCCAAAATTATCCCTGAACTTTTACACACCAGCAGCATACAAATACGTTAGGTCAGTTTTAAATAATTGTTGACCACATCCTAGGACGCTGCTTAATTGGTACAGCAAAATCAGTGAAGAACCAGGTTATACTTCAGAAGCTTTTGATAAACTAAAACTAAAAAGGCAGACATCCAAAACCAAAATTATCTGAAACCTGGTGATAGACGAAATGGTGATACGCCCACAAAAAATATTCAAGACGAAACACCATGGTTTTGTAAACTAAGTATAGTGTTGAGGACAAGAACAAAACTTTAGTTTCTTCGGCATAAGTATTTTTACATGTATGCCTTTATTAACTTGGAAGTTACGTGTAGTACATTTTTTTCACACACACATACTGGCAACTTTGATTAGGTTACATGACGCTGGAAAAATGTGTTCAAACGAACACAGATGTTGCTTTGGTAACATTTGATGGCAGTTTATTTTACTTTTCTTGTTTCATTTCAAAAATGGGTTTAGAAGATGGTATTAAACTTCATTATCTTTGAAGCAAGATTTATCAAAAAAAAACTGATGATGATCTGATGAGTTAAAATAATTAAACACGTATTTCAGCATTTTGTAAAATTTTAGCCCTCACGGCAATGATATTATATGTTACTAACGTAACTAGATTCGCAGTAGGTACGTGCCCTGATTTGCCGTCACTTCGTGGATGTCCTAAAAAAACAGTGCGGCACAGTGTTCCAAAATAAAAATAAAATAAAAATTGTTAGATTCTCAGTCTAACATTCGGTAGAATTTAGTAGATTTCGAATTATGTCTTTTCTTCAACTCGCCAAAAATTACAGGAACAATTTGTTGTCCGTCTGTCTGTCTGTCTGTCTGTCTGTCTGTCAAGACCCTTTATCTCAGGAACGCGTAAAGATAAGATATCGAATTGAAATAAAAAAGATAAACTCAAGTCTATGATCGCTAGTAGCTGTGAAAAAATCAAGTTAAAAAAGATATAGCCGTATAAGCTGTAAAAACGCGTGTCTTTTACCCTCTCAAGGGAATCAAAATTCAGAGGGTTCTTCCCTTACACCCAGAACAATGAAATTTGGCAAGTAGCTTCGTTTTAAAGAACAAATTTAGGAAAATCGCTTAATATTTTAATTTTTATAAATTTATGATATTTATGGCGGCCGAAAATGTTTTTATGTTGTATTTACCGTTTTTAAGTAATTACAAAAAAAACAAAATTACAGCCAATAAAAAAAGTTTGATTTGGCTGCCGTGTTTTTTTTTAAGTTGGCCAATGAGGCCCCGGTTCGGCATTGCTAAAGAATAGCATAAAGATTAGTTACAAAAGCGGGGCCAAGCTGCAACACGCAAGGGAACTCCCATTTTTTTTTGTATCGAAATTCTCACCTACTATAGTACAATATACCTCTTTTAATTCCCGACCGCTAATACTAATAGGTTTTAGTTGATCAACTAATTTCGTTCAAATTGGAGGCTGATATTATTTGCGAAGGATTTAAATCTTCAAAAGACATGTACGGCATCATATATGCACGAATGATTGTTGACGGAGACTGGTCAACGTACGCAAAAATATTAAAAGATCATCCATATGACAATCACATCGTAGAAAAAATAGAATGCCGGAACCATATTTAAGACGATGTACGTATTGTCCCACAGAGAGTCACTAACCCCCGAAAAATTACAAGCATGCACAGATCGATTGATGATGCAGATGAAGCTACTAAAAACGTTTCTATCACGTTACTGCATAAAGACATCTCCAATTCGATTGCACATGCTTAAGGTGACCATAGCTTTTGCATTGATTACAACTTGTCCACCAAAAGAAAGAAAATCAACCAGATCTACATTAAAGCTGGTAGACAACTCCACATTTTTATTCAGAATAAAAGCTATTATTGCTACTGTAGCTAGCAAGCTACAGTAGCAATAATAATATCTCAGTTCCAGTGACAGGTAGAGGTATAGTTGTCTTATATTTTTTTATTTGTTGC
Source organism: Phthorimaea operculella (assembly GCA_024500475.1). Classification (NCBI taxonomy): domain Eukaryota; kingdom Metazoa; phylum Arthropoda; class Insecta; order Lepidoptera; family Gelechiidae; genus Phthorimaea; species Phthorimaea operculella. The sequence continues at coordinate 5,022,491 of JANFCV010000007.1, read as the reverse complement.
ATTGTCCTCTACTCAAATATATAAGTACCATCCGTGTAACACATAGAAAAAAATTCCCCATAGTAACTTCAAACGCGTATATCTCTGTTCCAGTGACAGGTAGATAAAGATAAGATAAAGATAATTTATTTCAAAATAAAATAGTACATACAGTTAGTAAATTTGCAGATATAAAAGTATAGTGTTGCATAAAATAATTAACTAACCTAAACTAAGTGAATACAAAAAAATATATTCACTTGTATCTTAGGTATACTTATTCTAAAAATTATGTTGAGTGCAGAGCAATTATCATGATTATAATTTACTTAAACAAAATCAATTACTAATATAAAGTTCAAAAGTATCCTATTTTTGTAACTAACCTATTTAAACTTAAGATTAAGTAACAACTAACAGCAGGTTTTCTATATCCGTGTAAGTTTTACCCTTCAGCCAGTTAATAACAGTCCTTTTACACAATTGTTTATTCATCCCAAAGAAGTTTAATTCGCGGTTTAACTTATTGTAAAGAAACCCACTAAGAAAACAGAAAAAGTGCCGAGAATGGGTTCTATTAAACCTTGTGGATGGGCAGACAATATCCGATCTTCTTTTATTGGATTCGAGCGCAGGATCATACTGAGTTAGGGAATGTTGCTTCATAACTGTTAGTAAGATAAATAGTTTGCGAACAGATAAAACATTACATTCCTTAAGCAGCTGTGCTGTTGGGTAATAGAATGGACGAAATGTGCTAACTTTTAAAACGGCCCTCTGTGCTCTTTCTAGGCCAAGGATAGTTGTTATATTAGTTCCTCCCCAAGCAGTTATGCAATAAGTTAAAAGAGATTCACAAAGAGCAAAGTAAACTTCCCGTATAATGTTTTTACCTGCAGCATGTCTGAGGTTCTTAAAAACATAAATTAATTTACGAACTCTAGCAATAACAGACTCCACATGTGCTTGGAAGTTAAGATTTTTATCGATTAAGACACCTAGATATTTTATATTATCCGTCCTTTCAAGCTTGGGACAAACACATGCGTTAGTCACAGGGTTAGAACAATGATGTGCTATAATTGTATGTGCGTTGTCGAGAGGTTGGTTAAACGTGTTATAGGAAAAAGTAATATATTTTGTTTTGCCGATATTAAGCGAAAGCAGGTTTTCTTTAAGCCATTGATTAATTAAGTTAAAACCAATCTGTGCTTGTTTAAAAGTGTCCGGCCAGTTATCAGAACTGCACAAAAGAACTGTGTCATCAGCATACGAAATTATTCTACTATTCGATAGAGGAATCATGCATAATTCATTAATATAGACAAGGAATAATAAGGGCCCCAAGATACTTCCTTGAGGGACCCCATATTCGATGGAAAGTTCATTACTTATGACGTCATCAATCTTTACACGTTGGGTTCTGTTGGCGAGATAATCTTTTAGAAGATTAAGCGGAAGTCCTCGAATGCCTAGATCATCCAATTTGACTAAAAGTTTGGGGATTGAAACTGTATCAAATGCTTTAGCTAGATCAAGAAATATAGCTAAGCATTTTTTGTTACAGTCCAGTTGTCTTACAATAAAGTCTGAGAGCTGATGGACTGCATCGTCTGTAGATTTATTTGATCTAAACCCAAACTGTGAAGGTGCCAGAAGATTATGATTCTCTAGATACTTGACAAGCCTATTATAAATAAGCCTTTCCAGTATTTTTGCGATCGATGGTAAAACTGCAATGGGACGATAATTGTTGACGCAACTTTTGTCCCCACTCTTGTGAATTGGATGAACTACGGCTTTTTTAAGAACTTTAGGGAAAACTCCCTGCGCGAAACAGAGATTAAAAATGTAAGTAAGCGGCGGGATCAGCAGTTTTTTATGGTCCTTCAGAACTCGAGTTGAAATTCCATCAATACCAGTGGCACAGTCATTCTTTAGTGACATAATAATGCGATCTACTTCCGCCTCATCAGTGTTAAAAAGAGCAAAAGACCATTCCAGATGTATAGTTGTCGTATATTTTTTTGTTTGTTGCATTGTATTCTACTCAAATATATAAGTACCATCTGTGTAACACCTAGAAAAAATAATCCCCATAGTAACTTCAAACGCGTATTTCTCTGTTCCAGTGACAGGTAGAGGTATAGTTGTCGTATATTTTTTTATTTGTTGCATTGTTCTCTACTCAAATATATAAGTATTATCCGTGTAACACCTAAGAAAAAATTCCCATAGTAACTTCAAACGCGTATATCTCTGTTCCATTGACAGGTAGAGGTATAGTTGTCATATATTTTTTTATTTGTTGCATTGACCTCTACTCAAATATATAAGTACTATCCGTGTAACACCTAGAAAAAAAAGAACCCCATAGTAACTTCAAACACGTATATCTCAGTTCCAGTGACAGGTAGAGGTATAGTTGTCGTATACTTTTATGTCCGTTGCATTGTCCTCTACTCAAATATATAAGTACTATCCATGTAACACCTAGAAAAAAAAGAACCCCATAGTAACTTCAAACACGTATATCTCAGTTCCAGTGACAGGTAGAGGTATAGTTGTCATATACTTTTTTGTCTGTTGCATTGTCCTCTACTCAAATATACAGGGAGTAACGGAAAGGGTATAACAAGCCGAAAGGAGGTCAAGGTACTCATGAAACTGAACAACTTTCCCTATGGAACATAGGTCGAAATGTGAAAAAAAAATTTGGGCCTCCCATAGTAAATCTATCAGCTGATCGGCAATTTTGTATGGGAGGTCCAAATTTTTTTTTCATATTTCGACCCATGTTCCATAGGAAAAGTTGTTCAGTTTCATGAGTACCTTGACCCCCTTTCGGCTTGTTATACCCTTTCTGTTACTCCCGGTATAAGTACCATCCGTGTAACACCTAGAAAAAAAAGACGCCAAAATCAGGCATTGGCTTTTAGTAGAACGATACAACAGCGTAGTTGCAAAGTTTGTGGGACGAAAACGCTTAAATTTTTCTTCAAGAAGGGGTTACCAGGGACGATGCTCTGCGGCTGTAGTTTCTTTTAATAGCCAGGCAGCAATTTCGACTGCCCAAAAATCAATCTTGGGTAAAAACCCAACTGGAATGGTCAATGTCATAGAAAGGAGGCGAGCACAAAACAGAAAATGGAACAGAGAACATCCAACCAGAAAAGTCCGGAAGATTTTTGAAAAATCAGCTCTACGGCATCTTTATTAGAGGCATATTGACGCTAAGACACTCCATTTATGAGTCACAATCGAAGAAACTAAAAAAAGAGACACCTAATTCACCCCTTCACTTGCAACGATGCGTGTAATCGAAGGGAATTTATTGGACGTTGTGTAGAGGACCTACCTACAACCACACAACCCCACAACATTTAGTGAAAAATTATTTTATATTTCTGATTTTCCGATCATTCTTGGATTAAAACAATATTGTGTGGAACTGCGTGCAAAACACATCGTTGAAAAGCAGTTCCACTATAGAACTGAAAATTAACATTGACTGTGTCGATATATTATGATTATACAGGGTGGTCCATGGAGTGACGTCAATAAAAATAAATTAGATTCCTCACATCTTTGGGTATTCGAAAATACCCCATGTATGTTCCGCGATTATTTTTAGTTTCCGAGTTATTCAACTTTTAAGTTGTATGGGACAATCTCGACTGGCAGTCATTTTTCCTTTCCTTTTTTTACTTCCGTATAAGAGCTTGTCGCGCGGTTGATTTCATAGCACAATCATTATGATTTGTACTTAGGGTTTCTTTTGCCCGGGAATTCTCGACGCAAGAATTCCCGGGAACTTTTTAGGTATAGTACCCGGGAAATTCATGTCGAGAAAAGTCGAGAAGTCGAGAAATTTGAAAACAGCATCTACATTTCATAATGAGTTCATTTTGTTTCAATCTAACTATTTACTGGAGTATTTACCTTTGCCGTTCGGTCTATAATCGCGGCAAGCGGCAAGAGGCGGCGCGGCCGCGCGGCGGTGTTCTTTGACGCGGCGGCATCCTTTGATATGGCATCTATGCCTATGCCTACCGTACGCGCGCGCACTTGCTCGCGTTTCATTCATTTGTGTTTCAACACGCGCCGAGTGTAGATCGAAAAAGACAAAGTTGACATAATAATACTCTTTTACAAAGCAAAGAGAAAAGGTGAGTTTTAAATAGTTTTTTTTTGCTGGAAAATGAATAAGTTTTACGGGTTATAATTTAGGTATACGATTTTAGTTTTTTTTACTTCTACTGTGTGTAAACTGTGTAAGGAAAGGTGTCTCGGGTACTTTTGCAGGAATGATGTCCGGCATTTAAGTTTAATCAATGTTATCTGCATTTATTACCTACTCTTACATTGATTGGTGTTTGGAATATTATGGTCATTTATGGTAGAAAAAAATTTCCTGGAACCTTAATTTTAGTATCGAAAATGTTTTTATTTTAGCAATATAAGAAAAATGAAGCAAAGACTTAAATAACCTACTACTTAAATAATTTTATTTATTGTAATTGGTGGTTGGACTTAAGGGTAGTTTGTAGTTTGGGCACAGACTTGGCACTTTAAAAAAATGTATTAATTTGTTTTAGATCGTACCAAAACAAAAGGGCTGTAATTAATGAAACATAATGGAAGGAACCCCTCCGGAGCATTTGGACTACAGTCCATCCAAGGTGTGGAAATATTTTAAAAAAAATAAGGAGGCAACAAATGCGCAATGTTTGAAGTGCCCTAAAATCTTAGCCTGTAAGGGCTCAAACACTAGCGGACTAGTAAGACACTTGGCATATGTGCATAAAATTGATATAATAACCGAACCTCGAGAGGAATCAGGAGCAGAATCGGAAGTAAGTGCACCTAAAAAATCCAAGAGTGGTTCTGAAACTGTGCAACAGACAATAAAATTTGAAGTTCAATCAAGACAAATGGAGAAATTTTAGCCAAACTGTCTGCTAAAGATGGATTCACAATAAATGCTATTACTAAAAGTCAATTTATTCAAGAATCTCTTTCTGCGAAAGGATATAAACTACCAAAGAGCCCAAGTGATATCATGAATCAAATACTGAAATATTATGATGAAAAAGAAATGATTAAAGAACTGTTAGAAATGTGCTCTGCAGGAAACTGGCTTCGTGTTACCATTGACGAGTGGACAAGCATACGAAACAGGCGCTTTTTCAGTGTGATTTGTCATACGTCAGAAACTACTCACTATAATTTAGGATAAGTTTACATTCCCGGTAAATGTGGTGCCGTAGAAATTAGACAGATAGTTGAGGAAAGATTGAAGTACTTCGGAGTGAAATTTGAGAATGACGTAGTGGCAGTAACAAGCGACGGGCCAAATGTTATGAAAAAATTTGGTAACGAGAGTCCCTGTAACATAGTTTTATGTGTTAATCATGCTATTTATCTGGCTGTTCTGGACACGTTTTGTAAAAAACAAACAGGAGTGTTAACTGCTTCGGATAACAGTCATGAACTTAGCAGCTCCGAGGAAGGCGGCACAGACAGTGATGAGGAATATATTGATGAACCTGCACCGCAATTGGTTGATAACTTTAACAAAGTGTTGACTGAAACCCGATCAATTGTCAGACTTTTCAGAAAGAGTCCTTTGAAAAATATAACTCTGCAAAAACATGTAGTAGCAGAATTTGGGGTTGAATTAGGCTTGTTACTGGATGTGAGAACAAGATGGAATTCAATGCTGACAATGATAGAGCAATAAAAAAGGCTTTGATTGATTTGGATTGCTTAGATAAGTGGAAGAAAAACAACATAGCTGTTCTGGAACAACTACAGGCAATATTAGCGCCTACAAAGAAGGCTGTAGAAGCATTAAGCCGAGAAGATGCCACTCTTTTGACAGCTGAGGCCATCGTTGAAGTCCTGATGAAAAATTTGGAGAGTACAAATGATTCTTTGGCCCTGAAATTCGTGGATGCACTCAAACAGAAAATATCTGAGCGCCGAAACACACCTATCATATCATTAATAAAGTATCTAAACAACCCCGATAATTTCATGCGCAATAAAAGTGATTACTTTACTGACAGCACAAAGACGTTTATGATTGGATTTGCTGAAAGTGAATATAATAGACTATACCCCACAACTTCAACAGAAAATGAGAGTGAGGTAGAAGCAGAAACATCAGCCATTCAGCCCGAAAGCTTCGAAGCCCAGCTAGAAAAGGCCATAAAAAGTGTGTCGAGCATAAATGAGTCAAGTGCAGTAGCACTATCTAAATCTATAATAAAAAAAGAGTTTGTTCTTTTTGAGCAAACTGGAAAAAGATCTCCAAATCTTGAAGCTTTGTATAAAGCATTACTCTCAGTTAAGCCTACTTCTACGGAAAATGAAAGAGTCTTTTCTTTGTCGGGAAACATCGTGACTTAAATAAGGAATCGGCTATCTGATAAAGCCATAAATGCCTTAGTTTTTCTTAAGTCATATTTCATAAGATTGCGTAAGCATAAGAAATGAGGCTAGTATATGAATTTCAGATTCAAGTTGATTTTATCCAATTTACTGAGAAAATAAGTATTATTGTCTGTGATTTTATTAATAATGAGATAACTCTGAATTTAATTGAAAGTTCTAATTTTATGTTTGTTTAGAAGTTTAATATTTTTGTTTGGATTTCAAAGTTTAATATTTTTGTTTTATTGTCTAGTTAGTTAGACGGGTGATAAGATAATCTCCGTGTTAATTCACAATTTATGTTGTTTTTAACAAGCTGTTTAATTTTAAATTTTAATAAAAACATTAAAAATACGTATAAAGTGTTTTTTTTGTTTGTTTTGGGTTTAACATTGAAAAATAGGCGTGAATTAAAATTTCTCGAAAGACCCGAGAAGATCCGAGAAGTGACACTCGAGAAGTCTAGATTCCCGGGAACTGAAAATGGTCGAAAAAGTCAGAAACCCTATTTGTACTTATTAGCGTTAAAAAAAAAGATAAAATGTCTGCCATTCGAGTATTTCCCTTACAACTTTAAAAGTTGAATAACTCGGAAACTGAAAATAATCGCGGAACATAAGTACATGGGGTATTTACAAATACCCCAAGATGTGAGGAATTTAATTTCTTTTTATTGACCTCACTCCATGGACCACCCTGTATATATTCTCCGCAATGCAAACTCGATATAAGCATTAAAATTGAATAAACGTGCAATAACGTTTATCTACTATTTAATTTGTTTGTCTTTATAGGAAGCGTAAAGAAAGTTTATAAAAAAAGAGTTAGAATACTAAGGAGATGGCATAACAATAATTCAGAAATATCAAAATATGGGGTGTTAGGGACGGTGTAACGAAATCTTTGCAGGCGTGCTCAGACCATGAAACTGAACAACTTTTACTATGGAGCCAATGGTGGGAAACGAAAAAAGATTTCCGACCTCCCATACAAAGTCAGTCAGCTGATCGTGATTTTGTATGGGAGGTTGGAATATTTTTTTCATTTCCCACCATTGGCTCCTTAGTAAAAGTTGTTCAGTTTGATGGTCTGATCATGCCTGCAAAGTTTTCGGTACACCGTCCCTAACACCCTGTATAAAAAGAGTTTTTAAACCGAGAATTCAATATTTTGGTGTGCCGAAAACCATGTTTAAAAGCGCCGATGAAGTACCTAGTGTTTCCCGGCAAATATGCACTAGTGCTGTTGGTTAACTGCGAAGAAAATGGACGCGTGCTCATCTTGCTTACCTTCGCGTCCTTCTCTGAAGACTACCTATAGATAGCATTTAAATTTTTAGAATCCAGTCACTCCTTTTCGCCGAATGATAACTATTATTCCAAAATTGAGTATCAACCAAAGTACTTCGAAAAGATTTACACGCTAGTCGAATACGTCAATGTCATAAAAAGTTGCAAAAAGAAAAATCCCTTAATATTTATAAAATTCTGAGAAAGATTTTATTTCTTTTAGCAATATTGAAAAGAAAATAGTAAACAGAAGAACATTAAAATTAAAAGTAAATTGGCTAAAACATTTATATAGGGTGTTAATTTAAATACGTGCCATAGCTTCAGGGTAGGTATCGATAAAGGATGCCGTAAAAAATATTGAAAAAATCCCAGGGAAAAAATCATTTTAATCGATACTTAACCCGCTATGAAGCTATGGCACGCATTTAAATTAACACCCTGTATTAAAAGAAAAAGTAAATTGACTAAGATTTTGTTGTAAAAAAGATGATCCATATATTTTTTATGAAATATTTTACTGATAGATATCGGGAAAAAGTAATGGTAGTTTATCTACACTTCATACATAATGTTCCTATTACAAATTCGAAAGCAAATGTATAAGCAACTGCTTTACAGCCATTCAGCCTTTAAAAAAAAATGTCGATGTCATAAAGTAAACTGTCGATGTCATAAAGTACTTTTTTCTGACTTTATGATATCGACATTTAGCAGTAAGATAATAAAAAAAAAAACAAATGTCACGACACAATCAAAGAATAAAGAATGGGACGACACTTGAAATTATGAGGACTTATTTATTATCTTTGCTTCAAATAATTTTCCGAATTAAAATTTACCGATTAATGCTTTTTAATTTTAAAAGTTATTCCGTTTTTATGAGCTTCAATTTTAACGTTTAGTTAAAAAGTTACTTATGTACAAAAGTCGTTCAGTTGTTGGTTCAGTAGATATGCTTGCAATCGCCATAGTGAAGTGCGTAGGTATGAATTATTTTTCATAGTTTTTCTTGTAAAGTGTAGATAAAATAGTGTATGCAATTGCAATATAATTAGGCTTTAGAATGCTCGTGTCAAACTATTATGATAAACAGACACTCACATCCTAAAGCCTCTTATTATAAGGCAATTGCATAAACTACTATTATGCAACTGTCTTATAACGGAAGGCTTTAGAACGCGAGTGTCTGTTTATTCTAAAGCCTAATTATATGCACTCTACAAAAAAAAACTATGAAAAATAATTCAAACTATGTAAAAATAATGCACTGCACTATGAGGATTACAAGCCTATCAACTGAACCACCAACTGAAGGACTTTTGTACCTAAGTAACTTTTCAACCAAATGTCAAAATAGAGGATCATGAAGTATTTATCGGTGAATTCTAATTCGAAAAATGCTTTGAAGCAAAGATTTAATAATAAATAAGTTCTCATAATTTCAAATCTCGTCCCGCTCAGGTGACATTTACTGTTGGCGCAGGAAAGAAAAAAGCGCCATATTCGTTTCGTTTTTTGTGAAATGTTTGACATCGAGTTACATAACGCTACAGATTATAGTAAGGATTTTTTTTAAGGTAGTATATTTCTTAAAGCAGTTAATAACTTCGACCCTGTTTTCAATACTGTAAAACAAAAATTACTATATGAGTGTAGATAAAAGAAAAAATATTGCCACCAATATCAGAAAATGACTTTAAATTACTTTGGCCTAGTGGAAAAGAAATAGCACAAGCTAAATTAACCGATTTGAAGTCAATGTTTCATTTGAAACCGAATGAAAGTGTTTGCTCCCCTTTCACATGTATGGAAAGGGGGTCCAAAAACCAATCAAAATATATTTTTCTCGACATTTCTAATTTGGGTCAACACGATCTTTCTTCACACCAAATTTGATGTTGATTGCTCTAAAACTGACGAAGTTTTGAGGGCGCGGCATACAGACAGACAGACAGACTTGACGAAATGATAATGGTTTCTAGTAGACTACGAAACCCTAAAAGAGTTCCATGTATAGAATACGACACAAAATCTTGGGACAAACAAAATACGGAGCTCTCTAGAGCAAAAGATGTCAGGATACCACCACGGCTATCATATGATTTTTTCGTAGTAGAAGATGGAGAGGACGAAAAAATATTGATATTTGCAACAGTGGTTGCCAAAAAGTTCCTTCGTAAGAAAAAAAAAATGTATTACGGCGATAGAACATTTGAAAAACTCCAAGTCCGTTCTATCAAATATTCACAATCCACGCTGATATTAGCAGAAATAATGATAAAGTTAATGTTGTGCCTATTATCCAACTATTATCTAAGTACTTCTGCCCGACAAGACTGAAACGACCTATACCAGAAAGTTCAAGTTGCTGAAACAGAAACCCTTCGGCCGCGTACGAAACCAAGTTTCGAAACTGGTTTCGAATCAAGATTATTATTTCTTTAATCGAAGTCTAGTTTCGTAATAAGGATTATTTTTCTTTATTCGAAACCGGCAGCGTAAAAAGAATAATATTTCTTCTTACGAAACTTGTAAATAATACGTTATTGAAATCACTGCACCACAATCATGAAGTTGACTTTTACCTACTGGTTTTGAGCGGGATATCTGTACTTATTAAGCCAGAGAGGTGAAAAAAAAAAAAACAAAATTGGAAATTTTAAAACAAAATGTTTTTAATGGAAATACTACTAGGCATAATTATAATGTAATGAAAAAGGAGCAATGATTTCAACGCAATGGCCAACAGAGATTTTCTTCTTTTGTAGTAGCTTGATTGCAGATTTTATTTCAGCATCTATTTCCATATAGTTTATGTTCCTCTTGGTATCTTTCTTGCCAACAACGCCTGTTTCATACTTCAACACATCAAGGACTTTAGCCAATGTAGGCTTGCTCAGCCCAATGAATCTGATGATTTTTGAATGCCACCCCTCGAAGTGGTTAGTAGTCCTAATTGTTTCATCACTACAGCAGCAAACTTTGGCAAAATCATTTTGTTCAAACCATTGCTTTTTAAAATATTTATTAAATTTTCGTACTTCCATTCCAACAGGGCTCATATTCATAACATATGTGTATCCTTTATTCACAAACGATAGTGGTAAACGAGCTAGGCCGGCACATCGTGCTACGTGTCTCTTTTTCACCGGCAATTTTAAATCAAGACGTATTGCCTTTCGAAATAATGCCCTGTTGAAATGGAAGTAGCACAACTTCATTTCGATTAATGGAAATACATCTTTAACTCCTTTTATTGCTGCTATCTCAAAATCTAGAGTAACCTTCTGAGGTTTAAATGATGGGATTTGTGATTTTATTAATTGGATTAATATTTGATATGTTCTCCTTTTTTTGTTTTGCAATAAGGCAAAAATTAAAGGTGTCAATGTTTTAGTTTTTTCATCATACCCGTGAATGCTATACAACTGTTTAAAACAGCCTGGGCAAGACTTAAAGGTTCCATCGCAGTAAATGTGGTCCATTTTTATAATGTTCTTTCTTGTATTTTTTGTGCAAAATACTATCATTCTGTTGTCCTCGTCAACATAATCAGCTAAGAGCAAATTTTTGAGGAACCATTACCTCTTCGGCTGACGTAAATCTTTGTTTTTTAACTCCCAATACTTTGTTTCTTTCATTGAATAAACCAGTTTTTACACTATTGAAACTTGGCAATTCACATAAAATATCGACTCCCTCGTTCTCCAAATCAAATTTCATATCGTCATAATATTGTTTTTTGACTGAGACAAAATTTGTACTGACTTTATGTTTTAGATCATCCAACTTCTTAAGGTATACCATTTTCGTAATATCTCCTTTACAGTGAATCTCATGCTCATTTCGTTTAATTACTTCGTTCTTCGGATTTATAGTTAAGTTGCCTTTGCATCCCAAACGTTCATTTTCACAGTAATAAAATGTGTTGCCTGTTTCGTAAATTTTTTTCCTGTGGTACTTACGTCCTTGATATAAAGCTGCTACCCCTCCCCTTTTTGTGCTTATAAACTTAATTTTACTTATATCCATTTTAAATATTGAGATTCAAACAATACCAATCCAATATATATCAGCCAAATCAATTCAATGTTAAAAATAATTGGCTGCTATCTGCTTAAGAGCGCATTCAATTTTTTCTAGCAAATTTGCAAATATTGGCTTTATAAACAAGCGAGTTTCTCGAAAACCGTTATGTAAAAATAATATGTTACTTGAACATTTAATCAAGCATATCTTCATCTAAAAAATGTACAATGTAAATATTAACATTTTAGTTTTAAACCTGTTACAAACAGCGATATCTAAAGCGACAAAACCAAAATTCAGGAAAAGACCTCAAATCAAGCGTGAGTTTTAGAGTTTTGGTTCACTGTAAAAAAATATCAATTATACAAAAAAATAGAGTATATATTTGAGAACAAAGTCTACAGTGAACATTTTACAATCTTATTCAGAAATATAGAATAATACCACGTTTTTATATACGATTTTTAGCAAAATAATGCGCCATTATAACGGCTTCTGTATGAAAAAATAACAGTAGTAAACATTTAAATAAAATATATGTTATTTAAGAAGATGTACTTAATCTAATTGCAGAAAAATATATTTATTTTTATTCATAATATCACTGTAAAAAATATTCAAACATCCCCATGTTTTTCGCAAAATGACGCTCCGAGAGGTCTGGCAGGGAAAATTGTATGGGCTTCGTGAAAAGCTCTATAGCGGCCTTAAGAAAATTTACTATCAATCAGCTCCTGACTTGGCGCTTGACGTCTATCATAATAGTGACAATTAAATGTTGTCTGTCTATTATTACTTCTTCTTCTTTCAAAAGAGTCTTTCTTTCAATAACGTATTATTTACAAGTTTCGTAAGAAGAAATATTATTCTTTTTAAGCTGCCGGTTTCGAATCAAGAAAAATAATCCTTATTACGAAACTAGTTTCGATTAAGAGCGCATTCAATTTTTTCTAGCAAATTTGCAAATATTGGCTTTATAAACATGCGAGTTTCTCGAAAACCGTTATGTAAAATTAATATGTTACTTGTACATTTAATCAAGCATATCTTCATCTAAAAAATGTACAATGTAAATATTAACATTTTGGTTTTAAACATGTTACAAACAGCGATATCTAAAGCGACAAAACCAAAATTCAGGAAAAGACCTCAAATCAAGCGTGAGTTTTAGAGTTTTGGTTCACTGTAAAAAAATATCAATTATACAAAAAAATAGAGTATTTATTTGAGAACAAAGTCTACAGTGAACATTTTACAATTTTATTCAGAAATATAGAATAATACCACGTTTTTATTTACGAATTTTTGCAAAATAATGCGCCATTATAACAGCTTCTATATGAATAAATAACAGTAGCAAAGATAAAAAAAAAATATACAAGGTGTTAGGGACGGTGTACCGAAAACTTTGCAGGCATGATCAGACCATCAAACTGAACAACTTTTACTATGGAGCCAATGGTGGGAAACGAAAAAAAATTTCCGACCTCCCATACAAAATTCACGATCAGCTGACTCACTTTGTATGGGAGGTCGGAATTTTTTTTTCGTTTCCCACCATTGGCTCCATAGTAAAAGTTGTTCAGTTTCATGGTCTGAGCACGCCTGCAAAGTTTTCGTTACACCGTCCCTAACACCCCGTATGTTATTTAAGAAGATGTACTTAATCTAATTGCAGAAAAATATATTTATTTTTGTTCATAATATCACTGTAATAAATATTCAAACATTCCCATGTTTTTCGCAAAACGACGCTCCGAGCGGTCTGGCAGGGAAAATTGTATGGGCTTCGTGAAAACCTCTATAGCGGCCTTAAAGAAATATTAATCTTGATTCGAAACCAGTTTAGAAACTTGGTTTCGTACGCGGCCGAAGGGTACAGAAATTGGGTTCGAGTGTAAACACCTACAAGTGTGACTTCGAAAAAGCTCAAATAAATGGCCTAAAGACGGCCATATCATGATATGACCAAACAAACGATCAGCCCACGACACATAGACGGTTATACCTACTCGTATGCCGCACAAGCCCACCATGTGTAATTTCCTGTATAAGCTCAAAAAGGAGGCGCGTTATCAAGAAACAAGACTTAAAAATTCTCTGTTCAGCGCAGCTCCCAGAAACAGGCGAGACCTATTGTTTGATGTATATTATGAAAGACAGTTAAAAGATCTAAATGCTGCCAAAATAACAAAAATACAATTTCTCAAAAACATTCTTACCATTAAAAGAAGAATGCAGTATTTAAGTTTGTTTGATTTTCATTTTAGGATAACTTGTTGTTATTAATCCGATTTAACTTGTTTTTAATGAGAAACTGTGAGGAAAACGTTCTTTAAATCATGCATAGATGGCGCGTTGCATAGATACTCGAAAGTTTCAAAGATAAATAATGTGAAATTCGATGTATCTTACGCCTACAGTTTGTAAATGTCCAATCAGATGAGATTGGATGCCCTCATACACTCGTAGTTAGTTACATATTTCATAGTTTAGGTACCTACCTATTTTATTTACAAATTCTTAGGTATTAATTATTATAATTACAATGTAAACTCTTTGACCGACCCATAGTTAAATCAAAAAGTTTATAATTAACAAGTTTGTAATACCTACATCATCGGCTTCTTAGTATCTATGCAACGCGCCATCTACGGGGTGTAAGGGACAGCCCTCCGAATACTGAAAGGGTGCATTCAGACCATGAAACTGAACAACTTCCCATAGAAATAAATTTCAGGAAACGTAAAAAAATTTTTGACTTCCCATAGTAAATTGAATCAGTTGATCGTGATTTTGTATGGGAAGTCGAAATTTTTTTTTCGTTTCCTGAAATTTATTTCTATGGGAAGTTGTTCAATTTCATGGTCTGAATGCACCCTTTCAGTATTCGGAGGGCTGTCCCTTACACCCCGTAGATGGCGCGTTGCATAGATACTAAGAAGCCGATGATGTAGGTATTACAAACTTGTTAATTATAAACTTTTTGATTTAACTATGGGTCGGTCAAAGAGTTTACATTGTAATTATAATAATTAATACCTAAGAATTTGTAAATAAAATAGGTAGGTACCTAAACTATGAAATATGTAACTAACTACGAGTGTATGAGGGCATCCAATCTCATCTGATTGGACATTTACAAACTGTAGGCGTAAGATACATCGAATTTCACATTATTTATCTTTGAAACTTTCGAGTATCTATGCAACGCGCCATCTATGCATGATTTAAAGAACGTTTTCCTCACAGTTTCTCATTAAAAACAAGTTAAATCGGATTAATAACAACAAGTTATCCTAAAATGAAAATCAAACAAACTTAAATACTGCATTCTTCTTTTAATGGTAAGAATGTTTTTGAGAAATTGTATTTTTGTTATTTTGGCAGCATTTAGATCTTTTAACTGTCTTTCATAATATACATCAAACAATAGGTCTCGCCTGTTTCTGGGAGCTGCGCTGAACAGAGAATTTTTAAGTCTTGTTTCTTGATAACGCGCCTCCTTTTTGAGCTTATACAGGAAATTACACATGGTGGGCTTGTGCGGCATACGAGTAGGTATAACCGTCTATGTGTCGTGGGCTGATCGTTTGTTTGGTCATATCATGATATGGCCGTCTTTAGGCCATTTATTTGAGCTTTTTCGAAGTCACACTTGTAGGTGTTTACACTCGAACCCAATTTCTGTACCCTTCGGCCGCGTACGAAACCAAGTTTCTAAACTGGTTTCGAATCAAGATTAATATTTCTTTAAGGCCGCTATAGAGGTTTTCACGAAGCCCATACAATTTTCCCTGCCAGACCGCTCGGAGCGTCGTTTTGCGAAAAACATGGGAATGTTTGAATATTTATTACAGTGATATTATGAACAAAAATAAATATATTTTTCTGCAATTAGATTAAGTACATCTTCTTAAATAACATACGGGGTGTTAGGGACGGTGTAACGAAAACTTTGCAGGCGTGCTCAGACCATGAAACTGAACAACTTTTACTATGGAGCCAATGGTGGGAAACGAAAAAAAAATTCCGACCTCCCATACAAAGTGAGTCAGCTGATCGTGAATTTTGTATGGGAGGTCGGAAATTTTTTTTCGTTTCCCACCATTGGCTCCATAGTAAAAGTTGTTCAGTTTCATGGTCTGAGCACGCCTGCAAAGTTTTCGTTACACCGTCCCTAACACCCCGTATGTTATTTAAGAAGATGTACTTAATCTAATTGCAGAAAAATATATTTATTTTTGTTCATAATATCACTGTAATAAATATTCAAACATTCCCATGTTTTTCGCAAAACGACGCTCCGAGCGGTCTGGCAGGGAAAATTGTATGGGCTTCGTGAAAACCTCTATAGCGGCCTTAAAGAAATATTAATCTTGATTCGAAACCAGTTTAGAAACTTGGTTTCGTACGCGGCCGAAGGGTACAGAAATTGGGTTCGAGTGTAAACACCTACAAGTGTGACTTCGAAAAAGCTCAAATAAATGGCCTAAAGACGGCCATATCATGATATGACCAAACAAACGATCAGCCCACGACACATAGACGGTTATACCTACTCGTATGCCGCACAAGCCCACCATGTGTAATTTCCTGTATAAGCTCAAAAAGGAGGCGCGTTATCAAGAAACAAGACTTAAAAATTCTCTGTTCAGCGCAGCTCCCAGAAACAGGCGAGACCTATTGTTTGATGTATATTATGAAAGACAGTTAAAAGATCTAAATGCTGCCAAAATAACAAAAATACAATTTCTCAAAAAAACATTCTTACCATTAAAAGAAGAATGCAGTATTTAAGGGTGTTTGATTTTCATTTTAGGATAACTTGTTGTTATTAATCCGATTTAACTTGTTTTTAATGAGAAACTGTGAGGAAAACGTTCTTTAAATCATGCATAGATGGCGCGTTGCATAGATACTCGAAAGTTTCAAAGATAAATAATGTGAAATTCGATGTATCTTACGCCTACAGTTTGTAAATGTCCAATCAGATGAGATTGGATGCCCTCATACACTCGTAGTTAGTTACATATTTCATAGTTTAGGTACCTACCTATTTTATTTACAAATTCTTAGGTATTAATTATTATAATTACAATGTAAACTCTTTGACCGACCCATAGTTAAATCAAAAAGTTTATAATTAACAAGTTTGTAATACCTACATCATCGGCTTCTTAGTATCTATGCAACGCGCCATCTACGGGGTGTAAGGGACAGCCCTCCGAATACTGAAAGGGTGCATTCAGACCATGAAACTGAACAACTTCCCATAGAAATAAATTTCAGGAAACGAAAAAAGAATTTCGACTTCCCATACAAAATCACGATCAACTGATTCAATTTACTATGGGAAGTCAAAAATTTTTTTACTTTTCCTGAAATTTATTTCTATGGGAAGTTGTTCAGTTTCATGGTCTGAATGCACCCTTTCAGTATTCGGAGGGCTGTCCCTTACACCCCGTAGATGGCGCGTTGCATAGATACTAAGAAGCCGATGATGTAGGTATTACAAACTTGTTAATTATAAACTTTTTGATTTAACTATGGGTCGGTCAAAGAGTTTACATTGTAATTATAATAATTAATACCTAAGAATTTGTAAATAAAATAGGTAGGTACCTAAACTATGAAATATGTAACTAACTACGAGTGTATGAGGGCATCCAATCTCATCTGATTGGACATTTACAAACTGTAGGCGTAAGATACATCGAATTTCACATTATTTATCTTTGAAACTTTCGAGTATCTATGCAACGCGCCATCTATGCATGATTTAAAGAACGTTTTCCTCACAGTTTCTCATTAAAAACAAGTTAAATCGGATTAATAACAACAAGTTATCCTAAAATGAAAATCAAACAAACTTAAATACTGCATTCTTCTTTTAATGGTAAGAATGTTTTTGAGAAATTGTATTTTTGTTATTTTGGCAGCATTTAGATCTTTTAACTGTCTTTCATAATATACATCAAACAATAGGTCTCGCCTGTTTCTGGGAGCTGCGCTGAACAGAGAATTTTTAAGTCTTGTTTCTTGATAACGCGCCTCCTTTTTGAGCTTATACAGGAAATTACACATGGTGGGCTTGTGCGGCATACGAGTAGGTATAACCGTCTATGTGTCGTGGGCTGATCGTTTGTTTGGTCATATCATGATATGGCCGTCTTTAGGCCATTTATTTGAGCTTTTTCGAAGTCACACTTGTAGGTGTTTACACTCGAACCCAATTTCTGTACCCTTCGGCCGCGTACGAAACCAAGTTTCTAAACTGGTTTCGAATCAAGATTAATATTTCTTTAAGGCCGCTATAGAGGTTTTCACGAAGCCCATACAATTTTCCCTGCCAGACCGCTCGGAGCGTCGTTTTGCGAAAAACATGGGAATGTTTGAATATTTATTACAGTGATATTATGAACAAAAATAAATATATTTTTCTGCAATTAGATTAAGTACATCTTCTTAAATAACATACGGGGTGTTAGGGACGGTGTAACGAAAACTTTGCAGGCGTGCTCAGACCATGAAACTGAACAACTTTTACTATGGAGCCAATGGTGGGAAACGAAAAAAAATTTCCGACCTCCCATACAAAATTCACGATCAGCTGACTCACTTTGTATGGGAGGTCGGAATTTTTTTTTCGTTTCCCACCATTGGCTCCATAGTAAAAGTTGTTCAGTTTCATGGTCTGAGCACGCCTGCAAAGTTTTCGTTACACCGTCCCTAACACCCCGTATGTTATTTAAGAAGATGTACTTAATCTAATTGCAGAAAAATATATTTATTTTTGTTCATAATATCACTGTAATAAATATTCAAACATTCCCATGTTTTTCGCAAAACGACGCTCCGAGCGGTCTGGCAGGGAAAATTGTATGGGCTTCGTGAAAACCTCTATAGCGGCCTTAAAGAAATATTAATCTTGATTCGAAACTTGGTTTCGTACGCGGCCGAAGGGAACAGAAATTGGGTTTGAGCGTAGACACCTACAAGTGTGACTTCGAAAAAGCTCAAATAAATGGCCTAAAGACGGCCATATCATGATATGACCAAACAAACGATCAGCCCACGACACATAGACGGTTATACCTACTCGTATGCCGCACAAGCCCACCATGTGTAATTTCCTGTATAAGCTCAAAAAGGAGGCGCGTTATCAAGAAACAAGACTTAAAAATTCTCTGTTCAGCGCAGCTCCCAGAAACAGGCGAGACCTATTGTTTGATGTATATTATGAAAGACAGTTAAAAGATCTAAATGCTGCCAAAATAACAAAAATACAATTTCTCAAAAACATTCTTACCATTAAAAGAAGAATGCAGTATTTAAGTTTGTTTGATTTTCATTTTAGGATAACTTGTTGTTATTAATCCGATTTAACTTGTTTTTAATGAGAAACTGTGAGGAAAACGTTCTTTAAATCATGCATAGATGGCGCGTTGCATAGATACTCGAAAGTTTCAAAGATAAATAATGTGAAATTCGATGTATCTTACGCCTACAGTTTGTAAATGTCCAATCAGATGAGATTGGATGCCCTCATACACTCGTAGTTAGTTACATATTTCATAGTTTAGGTACCTACCTATTTTATTTACAAATTCTTAGGTATTAATTATTATAATTACAATGTAAACTCTTTGACCGACCCATAGTTAAATCAAAAAGTTTATAATTAACAAGTTTGTAATACCTACATCATCGGCTTCTTAGTATCTATGCAACGCGCCATCTACGGGGTGTAAGGGACAGCCCTCCGAATACTGAAAGGGTGCATTCAGACCATGAAACTGAACAACTTCCCATAGAAATAAATTTCAGGAAACGAAAAAAAAATTTCGACTTCCCATACAAAATCACGATCAACTGATTCAATTTACTATGGGAAGTCAAAAATTTTTTTACTTTTCCTGAAATTTATTTCTATGGGAAGTTGTTCAGTTTCATGGTCTGAATGCACCCTTTCAGTATTCGGAGGGCTGTCCCTTACACCCTGCATACACCATTTAAAAAACGTAGTCCTGACAGTTCCCCATTAAGAGGTAATTGTATTTTTTTTTTCAAAAGAGATGTAATACGTTTACCTAAAATATAATAATTGTTCTCAACTGTACGACAGCTTGACATTTTCTGTTCAGACATTCATAAACCAAATCAGTCATTTTGGGAAAAGGTTTTTTTGGTGTTTGTGCATTGTGCCTAGGGATTGCAATCCCGCACCTCATTCAATCCCGCGGGATTGATTTGCGGGATTGGTCCAATCCCGCGCGGATCCCGCGGGATCCCGCATCTTTGTAATTATGTTAAAAATCTAGTTCAAAAAACAGATTATTCTTTAAAATCCACTTTAGTTCAATAAACATTAATATACCTGTCATGTGGAGCACCAATATTTGTATTCAAACTGAATAAAAATTAAATTAGTGTAATCAAATTACATTTATTTCGTGTTTGGAGCCGTGTTCAATTTTACCCTTTATTCTTACTACTGCTAATATTTCTTTTCACTTCTCTCACATACATGGGAAAGGAGGGGAAAGAATTGTTTTTATTTGTCAGAAATATTGAGTAGTGTATTGTTGAATAGGTATTTAAAAACTACGGGCAAAAATGTTTCTGTTTAAAGATATTTCTTTTTAAAAAGGGCGTTTTTGAGCCATAATTTGTTCCAGCTGTAAGTTCTAAAGCACAAAGCAAAAAATTAATTAAAAATTTAAAGGATACTGTACTAATCAATGTATTGGAATTTTTAATGCACTCACAGCGCAATATTATTCTCGACACGATGAACTCTGGTGTCAGTGTTTTTCAACTCTGGTGTCAAGATAACTGATAAATTATAGAAGAATGGGTATTAATGGTTTTGCGAGTATCACCCAGCCTGCATCTTATCGAACAACAAGTAAGAAATGCTCTTTCAGCTTTTACGTTAATAGTTTAGAATGTTTAGATAGTTAAGACATATTTTTACGAAACGAACGTCGAGTTTTCACCACTCGGAAGCAAAAGTTGACGTGTTTTTTGGTGCGAATTTTCAATGTGCGGGATCCGCGGATCCGCGTTTTGAAGGTGCGGGATCCCGCAAGGCCAAAAGTAGCGCGGGATCCCGCGGGATTGCGGATCCCGCAATGCGGGATTGCAATCCCTAATTGTGCCGATTATAGTCCGGCAAGTTCGTGCGCGACCCTCCCTAGGGGTGACAGACGTTGGGAGGGGAGATGTCAGCGGGTAGCGGGAGGTGTAGCGGGGAAGGGAAGCGCGCGCATCCGCGCCGCACGTCATATTAAAATGACGTGCTTCCACGCCCCCCGACCGTCTGTACCCCGCAGGGAGGTCGCGCACGAACTTGACGGACTATAGTTGTGCCGATTAGTATAGTACATTAAGACATTCAGACCTAACCGACCGGAGGGAAAATTATTTGGGTCGGTAAGTTTACAACCTTTAATTTCAGCAGCTCGTAAATTTGCTTGCATGAAATGTAGCACACACCACTGAAATTCCAATGTCGTGACACTTTTGTAAGCAAGTTTTTATTAAATTGGTCTTTGTTTAAGCAGTTATGCCTGCTATCCAAAAATAATCCACAGTGAGTTTCCAATTTTCATTTAGCGATACTAACATAAAAAACAAAGCCTGTGATGCCACGTTACCATCATCATCCCCTTCTTGAGGACCAGCTATTAACGGCACCGAGCTTCTACTGGTTGTGATATAATTTTTGCTTACAAATAGCCATTTCATCGAAGACTAGATGCACGGGGGTATGACGCTCGATTTGCTTTTTTTTCTAAGCTTCAAATGATTCCTTTGTAAATCCTGGCTCAGCATCAATCGTTTTATACCATCGATCGGTGGCTCCCATATAAAAATCTTGAGTAAGGAAAAATATTCAAGTCAACGTTTTTCACATATTTGTAAGCTGCGGGCAAATAGAAATTTAGAGTCGATGCGAAGTGTTGGTGTATATTTTTCATAACTTATAATCTGTTTATTTTTTTCATTAGTCTTTTGTGTGTTTCTACCAATTCTGATTAATCTTGCAAATCATTCACTGGTAAAATTTCACCCAGTAAACCGGGAGTAACAGAAAGGGTATTACAAGCCGAAAAGAGGTCAAGGTACTCATGAAACTGAACTACTTTCCTTATGGAACATAAGTCGAAATATGAGAAAAAAATTTGAACTCCCATAAAAAATTGCCAATTAGCTGATTGATTTACTATGGGAGGTTCAATTTTTTTTCATACTTTGTATCATGTTCTATAGGGAAAGTTGTTCAGTTTAATGAGTACCTTGACCTCCCTTCGGTTTGTTATGCCCTTTCTGTTACTCCTTGTATAAGGTGGCCCCCATATAAAAAACGTGATTATGCTACTTTAATCTTTGAATTTATCTTTGTCTGTAAGAAAATGAAATTACATAATCCAGTACCTAACGCAAAAAAACAGGATGACATTACGCAGAGAGGAAAAAGCGCTTTTAAAGGCAAAAAATGTTTAGGTAAGTATTTGATTAAATTGGACGGATTTACATTAATATGTACATAACAATATGTACATAAACAACACAGTATCGAAAAAAGGCTGCAT
This sequence comes from Phthorimaea operculella, assembly GCA_024500475.1. NCBI lineage: Eukaryota > Metazoa > Arthropoda > Insecta > Lepidoptera > Gelechiidae > Phthorimaea > Phthorimaea operculella. The sequence continues at coordinate 5,000,152 of JANFCV010000007.1, read as the reverse complement.
GTAAATTAGTTACGAAAGCAATTACTTACGTATGGATGTATGAAACTAATTTATCACATCACACAACACATCAATTTCATTTTTTATTATAAGAATAAACATGAAAAATTAATACAGCCTCCAAAAACAGACATTTGTTAGGAACGATGGAACCAATTTCTAAGCCAGCAAGCGATTTTGAATCAATTTTTGATACGCCAAGAATGATTGTCCTGAAGCATAAAATACATAATCCATGGCAAAAAGAAATAACAGATCAAAATCGAAAAGTCCAACGCCAAAACCAAAGATTGAAGAAGAAATGTGAATCTCTGACCAATGTAGTAAAAACTTATAATTATAAATAAATTTTCACTCGATGACACAGTCCTAAATAATTTGGCAGATAAAGCAAAATTCGTAGAAATACACAAAAGACTAAGGAAATAAAGAAACATAATAAAAAAATCTAAAATATACACCAGCACTACGTAAGTTCGCATCCTACAAATATGTGAGAAGATTTATTTGAATATTTTTTCTTAGCCAAAAACGCTTTCTTGATGGTATGAAATGGTTGATGCTGAGCGTGGATTTACAAATGAATCATTTGAAGGCATACTAGTTGTAGTAGGCGTTTGAAACTCTGACATCAGGGTTCATTGGTACGTTAGTCGACTCAGCGACTTACACAAAGTAATTATTATTATTATATTCCAAAGGCATATAATTACGAGTATATGCGGGATAAATTTGACTTGTGTCCTCTACACGTTAACACATTGCGTACCTGGTACGCCAGATTAGATTGCGAACCAGGCTTTACACAAAAATCGCTAAAAACCATTAAAAACATGACAAAATAAAGCTCGACTTAAAATTATGTGTTACTTTCGATGAAAGAGTTTTCGCGAACATAGGGAATGGGTGGCTATGGATGGTGCTCAAATTGCGAACCAAATATTGGTTTATATGGTCGTCGCATTAAATGCTTTTTGGAAAATTTCGGTAGGGTACTTACCAGGAAGAGAATTTACGGTAAATACAACGAAGTATTTACTCACAGAATCTTTTCAATATATATACAACGTGTTACAAAACAACCAATAAAGCTGAAAGGGTGTGGAAAGGTCCGTTGCAAAGAGTCAATTAACAAAAAATTAGAGCCGTAGTATCGTTTTTGAAAACTATGAAAAAAACATTTTTTTATTAAATTACACTTATTTTTAATCGTGGCATCGCAGCACTAATTTTGACAGCTCAAAGTTCAAATGAAGTTACCGACGCGGCGAAGCGCAGTTCGGTCTACATTGCTGGCTATTACATGAATGTCAACAATACAAGAAACTAAGTCAGCCAGCAATGTACGCCGAAGCGGACTTTGTTCGCCAGGTAGTGTAGCACCTGACCTAGACTAGTGATGTGATTATTTTATCGACTGATGATAATAAAAAATATTCTTTTTTTTGGTTAGTTGTGTAACAGGTTGTATATGCACATTAACACGTGTTTGTCATACAACAAGATCACGAAAGAATATTCTTTATTAAAAGAAACTGACAAAGATATTGATTTTGAGCATATTGATACTAAACCTACCCTGAAGCTATGGCACGCGTTTAAATTAACACCCTGTATATTACCCATAAGAAAGACGCAATATCAACAACTATTTAAATATAACGTGTAAAAAAACCTGCAAATATTTGAAGGGCTGAACCAGCCCATTAAACTGAACAACATGATTTTTTTCATATTTCGACCTATATCCCCTCGGGGAAGGTTGTTCAGTTTCATGGGCTTGTTCATTCCTTAAAATATTTGCAATTGTTTACTTTACATCTTATATAGGGGCCTTAGTTGTAAAAATATTTATGCTAAAATTGCTTGTGAAGAGTGTTGCAATGCAATTCAGTCTTCTCGCATATTTAGCAGCAGTAAATCTTTCTTTAATAAAAGTGGCTTCCCTTCAAGAGATATCTTGCAAAGTACACCGCAGGAAATGTACATGAAAAAAAGGTGCCTGAATTTTAATAATTTTTTGAGATGTTACGTATCATAGCATATTTGAAAAAATATGTCATGTGCAAACACTTTCTATCTCTGGTTATGGAGATAGGAAGTAATGGCGTTTATGTGGACGACTTCCTATACAAATGGCAAAATTCGCCTGTTTTCATATAAGTTGATTTAGCACTTCTTTACAATCGTCCACATAAACGCCAAAATTATGGGAAGTCGTCCACATAAACGCCATTAATTCCAAAACCAGTCATAGAAAGTGTTTGCCCCTCACATATTTTTACGTATCATATCAAAAAATTTGAAAAATTCACGCAGCTTTCTTTTTCACCTACATTTCCTGCGGTGTACTTTGTTTAAAATCTAAAAAAATAAGATCACGAGAATAAAAAATATACCAAAAATATTGGAAAAGCTATACTGCTTACCTTTATCAGAAGGCAGTTCCGACTTATTTTTAAGTTTGAATACTCACAATCGATATTTAATTATGAAATACATTATAGATTTTTACATATACATTTTGAATGTGAACCGTGAATTTGATGATATCAAAACATAATTTGTTTTTAGGTATGGGATATTTCTACTAAAACGTTCGCACCCAATTTTTATTTTATGTGTTAGTAACGTTGACAACCCCGCCATCTTGTCTCATGGCATGGCCAAAGTTCGTGTGCGTTGCTACTCATTGAAGAAAATATAAGTATTTTATTAAAAGCCCTTTTCAAGATAAGAATATGTGACTCTATAAACTACTTTTATGCAAACCTCACCCTGAACAGCAGGAGTATGATGTTCATATGTCTTAAGTCTAGCATCAATGAAAACATAAATACGATAAATTGTTGTCCTACTGGCCGCCATTTTGAGGTTAGGACATTGATAGAGTTATCAAAGTAGCCCCTTGCAGCAGTGAAAAGTATAATGAATGTAAATTGCTTAGTTATCGCATTCGCCCCACATTGTTTTCAGGGTAATATCAAGATGGAGCGGACTTACAAAAAGACACCTGGCAAACGAGCTTACAAAAATTATACTTCAGATGACCTTGAAGAAGCTGTTCAAAAACTAGAAGTCATTGCACTACTTGATTATAATAGTAGTTTATGCAATTGCATTATAATGAGAGGCTTTAGGATGTGAGTGCTGTTCGGCTGCGCCTCGTGTGATAATATTTTGACACGAGCGTTCTAAAGCCTAAATTATATGCAGTTGCATACACTATTTTATCTACACTCTACAAGAAAAACGATGAAAAATAATTCAAACCTCCGTACTGCACTATGGCGATTGCAAGCCTATCTACTGAACCACCAACTGAACTACTTTTGTACATAAGCAACTTTTTAACTAAACGTTAAAATGGAGGCTCTTAAAAACTGAACATTAAAAAGCATTTATCGACAAATTTTAATTCGAAAAATGATTTGAAGCAAAAATTTAATAATAAATAGGTAAGTCCTCATAATTTTAAGTGTCGTCCCGCCCGGGTGACATTTGTTTTTTTTTATTTGACTTACTGTTGACTCAGGAAATTAAAAAGCGGCATATTCGTTTCGTTTTTTTTTAAATACTAGGCATTACGTTCCATTACGATTTAAATTTTAGTATGGAAATGATTTTTTAAGGCTGCATACTTCTTAATGCAGTTCATTACCTGCTTTCGACTCTGTAAAACGAATATTACGAAATGAGTGTAGATAAAGTTAGTTTTATTTATTATCAAAGTCACACCGGCAGTTTCCATGGTCAGCCACATTTTAGAGCCAAAAATTAATACAGATGTTTTATTTATTATCAAAGTCACACCGGCAGTTTCCATGGTCAGCCACATTTTAGAGCCTAAAATTAATACAGATCGATAGCCCTAGGTATGTCATAGATGATTATATAAGGTTGCCCGTTATCAGCCAGGCAGTATCTTTGAAAATCTCATTTAAAAATTTTAAGTGAGCTTATCAGAGATACCCTTGTGATGAGAACAGGCAACCCTATGTATTCATCAATGGCATACCTAGGGCTATCGATCTGTATTAATTTCATTTCGTAATAAGTGACTTTATTTTTGGCTCTAAAATGTGGCTGACCATGGAAACTGCCATTTCACTGTAAAACCGTTTCGCCACTTTATGAACATAGATGGAGCTACTGCAATAAACACGTAAATTTTTTTTGTGGAGAAAATATTTAATATTATTTTACCATAAGCAGTTTTGCGACAAATTTACGTGTGCCTTTAAAATTACACGTTTTTTTTGTAAAAATTGTTGTTTAGCTCATTTTTAACTCGGTTGAAGTTCAGATTTTCGTTTGTATAACGTAAATAAAAATTATAAGAAAGGTAGAGTCAAACACCAAACAGAGCAAACCTCATGTCATGAATTGACGCAAGTCATAGCACTTTTCTATGAGCCAAGCCTTAAGTGACCTCTTGAACTTTCGAAAATCATATGCTTTGAATTCGTCAGGAAGCTTGTTAAAAAATTGTATGCATATCATGTAGCTGTTAGTCTTGATTTGCATTAATCTGACTGGAGGCTTATATAATTTATTTTTATATTGTGAGCGCAGCTCGCGGTTACTGACTTCATGATTCTGTTTGAATAGATAGTGCCTGTAGACAAAAACACAGACTTTTGTTATGGATAGCCATCCACTTAGGTAAATATTAATTTTATTCTGTTTTTTAGTATTGTTGTTAGGTAATTTTTAATAGAGTGGCAACAATGGGTAAATATATTGCTGTGCCAACTGTTGATGAGATTCAGTCTATCACGCCTTTATTCCTTGCGAGTTCAGGTACAGCCTGGTGGCAGACGGATAGACAAATATCAGTATGGTTCCGATTTGCCCCGTTGAGTATAAATTCTAAAGTACTTCAGTCACATGTGTGAAAGGCGAACCTAAGTTGATTTTGACAGAGATGTAGGTAAGTTAGTGAAGTGAATCATCTTCTTATGACAAGCCGTACGCATTGGCAGCCAGTAGAAATCGATGGCAATTGCTCCACCACCGACCAGAGTAGAGCATAGTTCTTTAATGATTAAAATGTATGAACTTCTTGTGTCAGCATTCTACATAAAAAATATTTTTAGCATGTATCTTCTGTATCCCCCCCAAGATCTGAGCAAGGAAGCCTTGTGGTTGGACTGAAGATGAATATGTCGAAGACCAAGTTAATGACAAACCGTTCTGAGCTTAATGTGGATGTGGATGGGCAGAGAATTGCATATGTTGATGAGTACATATACTTAGGCCAAATAGTCTCTTTCCAGGCGAGGCAAGACAAAGAAGTCGAGAGACGAATCGAAAACGCCTAGAAGAGCTATTGGTCTATGAAGGAGCTTATGAAGGGCAACCTTCCATTGACACTCAAGCGCAAACTCATGGACATGTGTATTCTCCCCATCCTTACCTACGGCGCTCAAACTTGGTCTTTGACTGACATCCAGAAGTCCAAACTCAAGGTCTGCCAACGAAGCATGGAGCGCAGCATACTCGGGGTCAGGTTAATTGATCGAGTCAGAAATACGACGCTGCGCTCCCGCACACAAATAGTCGACGTAGGTCAGAAGGCAGGAAATCTCAAGTGGGATTGCGCTGGACATGTCACCAGAATGCCTGCTACACTATGGGCAAAAATAACAACTACTTGGGTCCCTCCTAATGCAAAACGAGCACGTGGTCGTCCACGAAAAAGGTGAAAAGACGAATTACATGTCCACGCACAAAACTGGATGGAGGCGGCCCAAGATAGGGAAAAGTGGAAGAAGGAGAGGGAGGCCTTTGCCCTGCAGTGGGACATGTCTAACTCAAAATAAATAAATAAAAAAAATCTGTATATATTTATACGGGGTGTTAGGGACGGTGTAACGAAAACTTTGCAGGCATGATCAGACCATCAAACTGAACAACTTTTACTATGGAGCCAACGGTGGGAAACGAAAAAAATTTTCCGACCTTCCATACAAAATTCACGATCTGGTGACTGACTTTGTATGGGAGGTCGGAAATTTTTTTTCGTTTCCCACCATTGGCTCCATAGTAAAAGTTGTTCAGTTTGATGGTCTGAGCACGCCTGCAAAGTTTTCGTTACACCGTCCCTAACACCCTGTATTTTCTTTTCTTGTCGTGTCACGCCAACTAAAGCAATACTCCATTTGCTCCCGCGGTTTTCGAAAGCGGCGACTAAGGAACTCGATGGATTCATGTGTAATACAGACGGGCTTTTCTGAAACAGCTTTCAATCACTTGCCAATAGCAAATATTTGTGTGGTTGTTCGCTCTGCCAGCCCTGCCAGAGATAAAGGCGTGATAGCTTAAAGTATGTTGTGCACCTATTTGTATTTTACTTTGCTTCCCCTTAAAACTCGTTAGTTGAGGTAGGTACTATTGACATCACCTACTTCAAAACCTTTTCAATTTAATAGATCTTCTCTTTTTCTACTTTCTCGTTCACATTTGCTGAACGGTAATGCATTACCTAAATTGGACCAGACAGACTAGACAAAAATAGTCTGAATGGTATAGTGTCCTCACAAAAATAAAATAAGTAATCTTCGGTGGTTTCGATTCGACGACAGTTATATAATTTTTCATGCAATTTGCACCTGTGCCCGCCTGTGCACGTGTTGACTTTTGATTTTTACTCACTTTTGCGATCTGATCATTCTAGACCACCCATTGATAAGTAAGATTTCGACCTCTTCTCCCCTAAATTGTCTATGCGATCCTACGCAGCGCATCCTATGCTTCTTACAAAAAAATATTTGACATTTTCTTCGAAACTATACCTACGCTTTACGACTTTTTATCAAAGGACACTTTTGGTTTGTATTTTAATGCTTTAATAGATTGCGATGTGTTTTAACTCTGGCCATGAAACGGAGCTTTTTTGGTTCAAGGTCACAGGTATGCCAGGCACCAAACTAAAATGTTAGATACTCTTTACATTGTAGACCGTAAAGAGTTTTGATTAAATGTGATGTGTCTAGTCGTACAAAACATCTACTTATGTAAGGTCTTCAGCGTTCTAAAACATCAAAGCAATAAGCTACATAATGTCCAGTTTTGGTGAACTTTGTAAAATCGTTTTTCGCGGCTCTTAATAAAGCGCTTGAATTGTCACAAATTAATTAATTTAGTTTCTTCATTCAATTAATCCATAGCTTTAACAAAAGAAAAATGTTATCCAGTCTTAGGTAATGGCTGAAATCATTTGTGTCAATGGAACAGAAGTCCCTTCTATTTTCAGCATAACAACGTAGAGAAACAAATTTGAAAGAAGAAAGAAGAAAGAAAATACGTTTATTTAAGTCACAAAACAACTTACAATCTAACGGTACAGGAACATAAACACATCTAATTTAAGGTGACTTAAAAAGGTCTTCACTCAGCTTATGTCGCAAGTAGTGGGTTACTTGCAACGCTGGTCTTCCGTGAAGCCAAAAGAGGAATAAAAATAAGGTTGGCAAGCCAACTATCCAACAAGATAATAAAAATCTTATAAACTATACAATCATTTTTGTAACATTTATATTATACAACCAGTCAGTTTAATGAAATTATTGTGCATGAACTTTATTATAAAATCTAAGTTACCCTCTGACTTTAAAAATATACATTAGCGCTTATTCTTTTAGTTAGATAATGCATGAAAATTAAGTTAAATTACTAGTATGGCCCAGTACGGCTGCCTGGGGATTAGTTTTACTAAGAAGGAGAAGATGCTTTTTTAGTGAATTTTTAAATATGTAAAGAGATTTAGCGTTCCTTATAGGTGGTGGTATATTATTCCAACATTTCGTGGCAGCGTATCTAAAACTGCCACGAAAAGCAGCCGTATTGTACCGTGGACAGATTAAACGCGGAGCAGCTCTGATAAGGCGAGAAGATAATGTAAGTTTATCAAATAAATATTGAGGTTTCTGTTGATCTAAAACATCAAAAAGAAGTGTGGCAAAATGTAATGTATGTCGAGCCGCCATATTTAATATATTATGTTTATTAAGGTACGGAGATATGTGTGTACGGGGCGGTATTGGGAAACAAAATCTAGCACACGCATTTTGTACCCTCTGTATAAGTTTTTCTGTGCGTGCTAACAAGCATTCACCAAAAGCAGTGTGAGCGTAACTAACCTTAGATAAAATAAGAGAATCACACAACTTTACTCGAAGATCAATGTTTAAAAAATTACGAACACGATATAATACTTTCAACCTATAAAAGCAGTTACGAACAATTTGAAGTATATGATTTTCAAAATGTAAACGTCCATCCATTAAAATACCCAAATTTCGCGCTTCCTTCACACACTGTAATGGTTTTCTGTCTATTGCTACTACCGGACTATGAGACATTATTTTGTTAATTTGAGTGTTAGTACCTAATACAAGAAACTTTTTTATAGTACCTAATACAAGAAAATTTAGTGGGGTTTAAAACTAAGTTGTTACGTTCTGACCATTCGGCTATTCTGTTTAGATCACTATTAAGTTTATTTACTGCATCAAAAGTGTCATCGGGTTTAAAGGAAATATAAAGTTGAATGTCGTCTGCATAAATGTGGTAATTACAATTTTGTATATTTTGGATAATATCCGCACTGTACAATATAAAAAGAATTGGTCCCAGTATGGAGCCTTGTGGAACTCCTCTAGAAACCAGCATAGTGGACGATTCCATTTTTAAACCATTTTCATTTAGTAGAGATACTTGTTGCGACCGATTATTAAGGTAACTATCGAACCATTTAATGGCATCATAACTAAAACCATAGTAAGCTGATTTTGACATTAACATTGCGATATTGATTGAATCAAATGCCCGTGAGAAGTCGAGCAATACTAAAATAGAACCCTCTCCTACATCCTGCGAGGCTAATATATTATCTATAACGTCCAATAGTGCAGTTGTCGTACTATGTTTTTTCCTGAAGCCAGATTGTTTTATGGGGAGGATATTATTATTTTCTAGATAGGTAATTAGTTGCTGACACACGACCTTTTCTACTATTTTAGATAAGAAAGGCAGGATACTTATCGGACGGAGATCTCCAAAGTTAGTTGGGTTGGTATTTTTTGGCAGAGGTCTAACAATTGCTTTTTTCCAAGCTTCAGGAAAAGTACATGTTTCAATGGACTTGTTGACAAGAGCAGTGATAAATTCTAGTGTATGAGGCAAAGTTAATGATATCATATCAACAGAAATGCCATCACAGCCTTCTGCTCTTGAAGTTATTGATTTTATAATTTTTGATACTATCATTTCACTTACTGGCGAGAGATTAAAACAAGTATTGCTATTGTGTTTGTGGAATTCATAATAGGTTAGATCTGAAATATTAATTTTATTATTACCAGGTACATTAAGAAAATGGTTATTGATGCTATCAGGATCTTGTAAATGTAAAGGAATATCCGAGTTTGTATTTTTGAAATTAACTATGTTACGTTTGATGTTCTTCCATAATGATCGGGGGTTTTGGTTGTAGTTGATATGTTTAAACAGACTTTTCAGTGAAAAAAGCTGAATTAACAATTGATTTTAGGCTCTTGTAAGTCTCTTTGTGGCTGTCAAGATTAGACATCTTATACCTCTCATGAGCTTCATTGCGTATTTGAACCATTTGTCTGATATTGTAAGTTATCCATGGGTAACATGGTTTTTTTAAATGTATTATTTTTAATGGAGCATGTCGATCAAATAAAATTAATATACGCGAACTAAACGATTCTACCATTTCATTAACATCATCTGAAATGAGATTGTTCCAGTTTATAGAAACAACATCAGCCGTGAACTTGTCCAAGTCGATGTCCTTTAGAGGTCTACGAATAATTAACTTTGGTGGAGGTTTCGGTTTTTTAACATTAAGTTTACATGTAATGAACGCGTGATGACTAAGATCTGGATTGTAATCAACAATAATATCTAATAAATCGGAGCTAGAACATAACAAATCAATCATTGTGGCACTATGGTCAGTAAAATGAGTAGGCTGTGTAACAAATTGAGTTAGGCTCATAGAACTTAAAAAATCGGTAAACTTCTTATAATTATAATCTTCTGGCTTGAGCAAATTAACATTAAAATCACCAGCAAGTATTATGTGATCGTACGAAGAAAATGATGTAATAGAGTCAGTTAGAGCATCAATAAGAGTGTCTACACTTAGCCATGGTGGACGATACGCAGTACCCATGATAAATTTAACTCCCTTTGCGTTAAAACTGAGCCACAATTGATCGACCGAAGTAGCTGGAGGATGACTAAGCAAGCGCGCGCTGAAACCGCGTTTTATGTAAAATCCCACTCCACCACCTTTTGTGCGTTTAGCATCGATGCGAGGCGCGTGTCGCAACCGGTAATCAGGTAAAACGGGCGCGCGCAAATCCTCACCTACCTTCAGCCAGGTCTCATTGATAGCTAAAATATCTACCTGATGTTTCATCATTGCCACCATGAATTCGTCATGGCTAGTGCCCAGTGAACCAGGGTTTAATAAGCCAATTTTAATATTTTTAGAATTTAAGAATTGGATAACATATGAGTAACATTTTTGACAATGTTTGCAACGTTCCAAGTATGATGTCAGATACGTTATATGGCGCCAATCAAGTACATTTATCGAGTTACATGAATTCTGTCTTATATAATATCTATAGCTTAGCATATCATTACAATCCTTTCTTTTGATTGTTTGTATACAATAATATAATAATGAGAGTACATTGTGTAACGAACCGCAAACGTAGTAACAGACATTGGAAATTACCAGCATTATTAATAAAAATAAGAAACTAATGAGAGCACTGTAAAATAATAACATTTCAGAACAATGTTGCAATAAAAATGGTAACGTAAATTTAAGGTCAACCCTACTATGAAAATTACCAGAAAAAATACAGGGGTAAAATGTGTTGTGATAAATAAATTTCTTACTTTGCTTACTTGCGTATTCAGGGCCATGCTTAGGACTTTTTTTTAATTGATCATTTTGCATCTATACTTAAAGTAGTTTGAGATGATAGATTATTCAGTTGAATAATTGATATTATTCAGTTCAATAATGAACGTAAAATGGTTGTAGACTGTAGTGTAATATTTCTAACAACTTCTTTATATGACACTAGCTGCCCGTCAGCGGTTTCACCCGCTGCAACCCATCTTTTACCCCTTTAGGGGTTAAAAAGCGAAAATCCTTGAAACACGTACTTAATTTAATTGCACGTTTTGAAACAGATTGCATTTAAAAATCATGATTACAAACTTTTAACACGCTTTTTTTACCCCTTTAGAGATCGAAAACCAAAAACCCCGGAAACACGTATTTAATTTTTTTTATCTTTATGATCTAATCGAAAAATTTTAATTAGATTGCATTTTAACCTTCCCCATCCCAGTACTTCGAAATGACAAAAACCGCCATTTCCCAGGCGGTTTGAAACGTATAGGGACTGAGCGACCCGATATCGAGTCTGTGGTACAAAGAGGCATTTATCTCGCTGACACGATATCCAGCCAGTGGTATTCAAGAGGTTAAAAATATTGATTTTCTATACAACTTTTAACCCCTTTATTACCCCTTTAGGGGTTAAAAATCGAAAATCTCTGAAATACGTGTTAAAATTATTTTAGCTCTTTGATCTAATCACAAATTTTGAAACAGATCGCATTTAAAAATAATGTTTTTCCATACAAACTTATAACCCCTTTTTTACCCCTTTGGGGGTTAAAATTTGAAGTACGATTTATTTAAAAACCTGCCCCTTAACTTACTCTATATACTAAAAAAAAAACCGCATCAAAATCCGTTGAGGGGTTTAAAAGATATAAGGGAACATACATACAGACACGGGAAGGGACTTTACTTTATACTATGTATTGATGCTCCATAGGGCCAGTAATCAATTTATGAAATCTTTTCGCTATTATGGCGATTTCTTATATAGTTGTTTCAAACTGGGAACAAAAGCGGTCTAGCGTGTTTCATTAACATCCATGGAAGTTTAACAATTTTATTTCTTATTCCACAAGATAATTTATTTTCAACATATTTTCCTAATTCTTCATTTCCATATGAAGTCAATTTGTTTTTTATTGTCAAATGGTGCATCTTCTTCTTATCAACCCCAAAAATGTACAACAACATTTTACACTTACTAAAACAAAAATAGCGTCCACTTTGAATGCGGGCATCCTTTTTCTTCTTTGAGTTTTTACACCTGGGTTTTTTCCAGTCGTTTCGTTTTGTTAAATGTGGTTTAACGTCGTTCCATTGATCTGAGTCAATTTCAAATGTTTTTATATCATTATAGTCACCACACCAGTAGATTCGCTTTCGTCGGAAATTAATTCTGATTCATTATTTTTCAACTCTGTTGCATGTTCTCATCACTGATAATTATTAGTGTTACCAAAATATTTCTTTAGACTTTCGGTGTGTAAAAGTCCCTATGAATTTCGATTTCCTTGAGATGGCCAAAAACACGCGAATTGTTCAGCAGAAATTACCTTATCTATGTAATACCTTCAAACAAGCTTGTCACGAAATTTTGTAATTAGGAGTTTTTGATGGCAATAAATAAATGGGCTTAATTTTTCAAAAATCGATTATTCACCATAGTTAGAGGAATAACACGGCGCTCCCATACATAACCCTTTTTTTTCGCGTCAGACGATGTGCTTCGTCACATATGTTCCTGGTTTAATTCTAAGCATTTCTAGTCCGGGAGCCAGAAAAAAAAGTGAAGAACCGCGGGAAGGGGGGGTTTCAAAGATGGCTGCCGCCAATCATCTTTTAAAAAAATCCTATCTCGTCCTGGTGGCTGGTAGGGCAAGTTTGGTATCAAATCCATATAAATCGAAGCCGTAGAATTTGTTTCTTGTACTATTTCTTTTCTATTTCATAATAATTTTAGAAGAAAAATGTAAAAATGTGAAAATGGTGGTTGAAGATTTTTGCTATGTAAACTAATAAATTTTTAAAAGTGACAAAATATGACAAATAAAAAATACTATCATAAAGTGTGATTTATGTGGATTCTAAAAATAAACACATTTCATAATGTTTAATGCAAAAAGACCGTGAAAAAAATTAAAAGACTGCAGTCTGGGCAGTGGCTGAACACGCGCTATGTGGCGTTAAACTTACAAAAAAGTCGAGCATGAGTTTTTGCATGCTCATTTATCATCATCACATCAGCCTACTTTAGTCCATTACTGGACGGTTGGCTTTCCCAGCGGTATGCCACAAGACGATCTTCGGTTCTTGCCTTCTTTCTACTTCTAGTCAATACAAAGCCGCTGCAGCCGCTTTCTTATAAATCACCGGTCCCTCACGGCGTCCGCTATGCTTGCCCAGATATAATCTCTATTCAAGAACGCGTACCTGAAATCCACCGTCCATCGCAACGGTTATACGACTGATCAATAGGTGTGCCCAGCCAACTGCTATTAGCTATACTTCTAGACGAAAGCTAGATATCAAACTTTCAAGCAACAGTTTAAAGGTTTATAACAATTTGTCGATAAGAATAACTATGTATAGATAGGGTACTTCTAGACCATGTTCGTAATTTTGGCATCCGTTGCGGCAGATAATCTCATTCTGGATTTTAGTAAGTTACTGGGATCCTAAGCATAGAACTTTCTATAAGTCTGTGAGGGACATGTAGCCGGTCGGCTACTTTTGCTGTCAGGTTCAACTTTATGTAAAGTATGGCCAAATGGCCAACGCAACGAGAAAACGAGATAACTAATGTAAACAACTTTTGTATGACTCGGTGACAGTTATTACAATCTGTCCTTATCTGTCATATGGTATAATGTCAGCTGTCTCTTTCAGATTTGTTTACACTTTTTATCTCGTCTAGTTGGCCTTACTTTAGTTCAGTTCATTTTTTTACGCTGAACTGATGAAGCATACCCAAGTACGAGAGACGGAAATTATATTTTCTTAATTTGCAAAATAAGGTTAAGGAAGGAGGTTCCACGTCTTGGCTAGATCATTAGTTTTCATTTCATCATCATCATTTATTACTAGTAAAAGGCCTGATCGAATACCTTTGTTTTGAGGCATTTCGGCAAGGATGACTCTAGGATATGACGCAACTTTCCCTGTCTAGGCAAACTGCATTCTTCTGGTGATTTTAGCCTCAAAATTGTGACCAACCAACCGTATGCCTTAGGCATACTTTTGGAGCGGGGGGTAATTTTACTTAAAGAAATACATCCCAACGACCGCCTCAGGGATAATGTGTTAAAGGAGCTTTTTTATCTCATGTTGACGTACGAAAAAGGCGTAATAATTATCAAAATATTTTTATTTTAAGCCCAAGCACTTCCCAACCGTGACAGAATGTATAAATTATAATCAGCTATTGATTACCATTGACTGACTGTATTGACTAGCAATGTTAGCTGAGTACCATTGACTTACACATATACATACACTTCCCATCACAAAAATCGAAACACCTCGGTTTTTCTTGTTTTCGGCCGAATTAAACACCAAAAAGTAATGTTTGTATTAAAATAATTATATGACTGTGTATCTGGCAGTTTTGTCTTTTCAGTGTGTATAAAAAAATTCAAAATTCAAAATTGGAACCCCACCTGTTTGTTCTGCAAATGAGATGAATGACTGAGACACGTTTGCAGTTAGCGCCTTTTAACGATTCATAACATTTTCGACATTAAAATTTAGAGCTTGTCTTATCTTATCTTAAAACTTTTAATTTTTTAATTGTTTACTGTGACTTTGGATCGCCTAAAAAAAGTTAGATTTTATCTGAATCATGGGTATTTTGCCCGTAGAAGCCGTCCAAGTGGAGACATTGCCAAATTTTGGACTTGGTCATCGTTTTGTGGCTGAATGTTTGCATTTAAGCCTCACCTTTGTTCATAAAGCTTACAAACGCTATCAGAAGACTGGTCTGTTTTCGCGACGTTCAGAATCTGTCGGAAATCGGGTCAGTTCTGACCGACATGATCGAATTAATGTTATGAGTTCTTTGCAAAATCGACGCATCAGCGCTTTTCAACTGCGGCAAAAGCTATCAAATTTACAAAAGGTGGCTGAAAGTGGCTCTACAATCAGAAGAAGGTTAAAGGAACGTAGACTGGTACCGCAATAGCCAGGAAACGGGCCCAAATCAACTGAAGACAATTAAACTGCTCGCCTTAACTTTGCAAGTGAGCACCTAAACTGGTCGTATACCCAGTGGATCAAATTCCTCTTTTTTGCTGAGTGTAGAATTACACTGAATGTTAACCACGGAAGCACTATGGTTTACAGAAGGGATTAAAAATGCTTTACACAATGCTGCATTGATAAAAGGTCAGTTATGGTTACAGTTCGTGAACAGTTTTGAAAGGAATCAGCGCCGACGGCATGACAGATTTTGTCTTCGTGTCTGCAGTTGATTTGGGCCCGTTTTCTGACTATTGCGGTACCAGTCTACGTTTTTTTAACCTTCTTCTGATTGTAGAGCCACTTTCAGCCACCTTTTGTACATTTGATAGCTTTTGCCGCAGTTGAAAAGCGCTAAGGCGTCAATTTTGCAAAGAACTCATAACATTAATTCGATCATGTCGGTCAGAACTGACCCGATTTCCGACAGATTCTGAACGTCGCGTAAACAGACCAGTCTTCTGATAGCGTTTGTAAGCTTTATGAACAAAGGCGGGGCTTAAATGCAAACATTCAGCCACAAAACGATGACCAAGTCCAAAATTTGGCAATGTCTCCACTTGGGCGGCTTCTACGGGCAAAATAACCATGATTCAGATAAAATCTAACTTTTTTTAGGCGATCCAAAGTCACAGTAAACAATTAAAAAATTAAAAGTTTTAAGATAAGATAAGACAAGCTCTAAATTTTAATGTCGAAAATGTTATGAATCGTTAAAAGGCGCTAACTGCAAACGTGTCTCAGTCATTCATCTCATTTGCAGAACAAACAGGTGGGGTTCCAATTTTGAATTTTGATTTTTTTTATACACACTGAAAAGACAAAACTGCCAGCTACACAGTCATATAATATTTTTAATGCAAACAATACTTTTTGGTGTTTAATTCGGCCGAAAACAAGAAAAACCGAGGTGTTTCGATTTTTGTGATGGGAAGTGTATATCACAAAAAGATACTACAAGAGGATCACTTTTTAAAATTACCCTGGTTACTCCACTGGTGGAATCCAGAGAATGAAGATGCAAAAATCATTATACCCCACTTCAAACTAGGGTCCCCTGCATCACAGTGCTATCCATGGACAATAATGGAGATACACAACTCAGAGCCGGTAAACAGTAGACTCAAGAACAGATACTTAAATTTATCATTTCAAAAAATTTGGTTCCGTGCGTGGAGGGCACGTTGAGCTGTCGGTCTCGGTTGCTATCTATGAACTTAAACGGTGGTCGTTACACATTCATGTCAGAAACTCTGCTACTTGTGGTAGGCGGCTGTAAAATTGTGACACCGGGGTCCATCGGATCGTTGGATGACTCGGCGCCTCACATGAGGATATTGAGATAGTTCTAACACCTCTGTGGGGTACCTGACTGCTTGAGATGTTGTAATGAAAGTCAGGTTCCACTATTTACACGTATGATTTAATTTACACGGGTTATTTACATACAGTTAGGAAATGTATACAAATAGGATGTACATTGATTGGAAGCACGAAATTATTATGAAATTGAATATTGTACAGAATCGAGAGAGAAAATTGTTGCTTTGACACTCTTGTTGTTTTTCTGACGGATGGTTGCCAGGTTGAAGTGCGGCTGCGCGCGCCGGTCGCATGACTCGCGCTTGGCCGCTCGTGACGTCAGATCAAAGAGTTTGCACTCAGCAGGGTGCTCCACACCTCTTTGCGCACCAAGCAGACCACTACGCCACATTGCCACGTCGTTTACGAAGAGGGACAGACAGCCAGCTGCCCAGAGAACATCCCACTAATGAAAGCTATTATTTGCCAGCACATACTTCGGGCAATATACCAAGAAGTTCATATCTTGGGATAACCCTCAGTGCCGGTCTAAAAGTTTCTGTGTTATTTTTCTTGGAGCCACAAAATGAAAGACAATGGTAGACTCCTCTTTGTTCAGATTTACCAGATATAAAGGTTAGTACCTGCAACTCGCCTGTTGCATACGAGCATGAAAGGTTGTCTTTGCTGCATTCACATTTTCTTTAAAAGAAAGTTAAAGTTTTCTGATCTATATCTGTGTGCTGGAAACTGTGGTCATCTTTTTTGCATGTACCTACCTATACAGGGCGTAACAGAAAGGATATAACAAGCCGAAAGGTGGTGAAGCTACAAATGAAACTGAACAACTTTCCCCGTGGAACATGGACCGAAATATGAAAATAAAAATTGCACCTCCCATACCAAATCTACGATCAGCTGATTGATTTACTATGGGAGGTCCAAATTTTTTCTCCATATTTCGAGCCATGTTCCATGGTGAAAGTTGTTCAGTTTTATGGGTGCCTTCACCTCCTTTCGGATGGTTATACCCTTTCTTTTACTCCCGGCATAAATTACTTATTTTATGTGTTATAAATCTCGACTTGTTTGTAAGATTAACGCCACAGCGCGTGTTTAGCCACTGCCCAGACTGCAGTCTTTTAATTTTTTTCACAGTATTTTTGCATTTAAACATTATTAAATGTGTTAAATTTTTTAATCCACATATATCACACTTTATGATAGTATTTTTTATTTGTCATATTTTGTCACTTTTAAAAAGTTATTAGCTTACAAAGCAAAAACCTTCAACCTACATTTTCACATTTGTACGTTTTTCTTCTAAAATTATTATGATAAAGAAGACAAATAGTACCAGAAACAAATTCTACGGCTTCGATTTATATGGATTTGATACCAAACTTGCCCTACCAGCCACCAGGACGAGATAGGATTTTTTTAAAAGATGATTGGTGGCAGCCATCTTTGAAACCCCCCCTTCCCGCCGTTCTTCACTTTTTTTTCTGGCTCCCGGACTAGAAATGCTTAGAATTAATCTAGGAACATATGTGACGAAGCACATCGTCTGACGCAAAAAAAATGGGTTAAAAGTGTTACACCCTTCACTACCATTTTTTTGCGTGATTTTACAACGCCATCAGTTGAAAAACCGAGGAATCTTGGTAAAACAGGTACTATATTTCAACGGAGTTAGGATATACTTGATTTTTAGGGTTTCGTAGTCTACTAGAAACCCTTATAGTTTCGTCATGTCTGTCTGTCTGTCTGTCTGTCTGTCTGTCTGTCTGTCTGTCTGTATGCCGCGCCCTCATATCTTCGTCAGTTTTAGAGCTATCGACATGAAATTTGGTGAGAAGATAGATCTTGTTAACCCAAATATAGAAATGTTAAGAAAAAAATATTTATAATGTTTTTTGGACCCCCTCCCATACAAGTGAAAGGGGGGCAAAAAAATTTTTTTTCTTCTGTAATATTGAGTAGAGTATCGTTGAATAGGTCTTTTAAAACTAAGGTGAGGTTTCTTTGAAACAAATTCTCTAAAATGTTTCTATCACGAGATATTTGCTTTTAGAAAGGGCGTTTTTGACCCATAATTTGTTCCAGCTGTAACTTCTAAAGTATAAACGCTAAAAATTTGAAATAAATATGGAATATAGCTTACAATCTGAAGTTACAATGAAAACTATAACGGATATCGTACCCTTAAAGGTTTCAGAAAAATATGAATTTTACTATTTGCGGTTGGTCATCATACTGCTGCTAACAAACCAGCAACAAAATTAAGTTTGTAATGCTGAAAAACCTGATATTTAAACGTTGACTACGAAACCCTATTTGTGGGCGTGTCTGACACGCTCTTGGCCGGTTTTTTTTTTTACTACAAGCGTCTGCGCTTCAGACCTGAGTAAGCATACGTTGGGTATAATTTAAAATCAATATCTTTACGCTTTCCCGAGACAAGTAAGTACGATGTACTAAAATAATTGTCTCAAACGAATCAAGTTTGCATCTGATCCGTTCTTTTAATTAAGAGTGTTATACCTGTTACTTAGTGTTACTTTTCTTTTAAATATATTAAAGCAACCTGTATAGTATAGCAGAGTACATTAACAGAAACCGTAAGTAGGTAGTTACTACTTAAAAGCAGTGACACACTTAGGGGATAGAAAAGACAAAAGGGCTCTTTACTAAAAGTATCTTCTCGGTTACTGTTAATGTACTTTGCTATACATGTAGATTTAATATTTTAAAGGGAAAATAAAAAGTAGTGAATGTGGTAGACAGGTATAGCATAAGAATTTTTAATTAGGGCTTAGGCTCCCATTTTAAAGAACTGATCAGATGCAAACTTGATTTATTTGATCAAATACAATTATTTTAGGACACCGTACTTACGCATCTCGGAAACGCATAGAGACATCTAAATAAAACTAAAAACGTAAAACTACTCAATTTTACGTAGCAGACGCTTATAGTAACATGAATAACAAGCATATCCTTACTCCGTTTCCAGCTCCGTTAAATTATCTATTATACATTTTATAGGTATAATGAGTAAATGACGTGTTATCGTTCCCAGTTTAACAACTCTGGATATAACAAGTATTAGGTAGATATATAATTTTAAAAATAATGGGGCATAATTTATTAAGGTGCATTTAGAAATCTACTTTACATCAGCAATAGACTTTCTCACTACTATAACAGAATCTTTCTGTAATTTTTCTAGTCTAGTAACTAACGTCAATAGCTAGTTATAACTATTCGGATTGACCCATGAAGCTGAAAATCGGCATGTAGGTACTTCTTGACCTCCTGATCAAAATTAGACATGGAGCCCAGTGGGCACCATCCCCCTTAACCTTTTACCGCCCCCCCTCCTTTACAAGGCGCAACTTTTGAAGTAATTGACTTGGAGGGTAGTTTTTGCGCGACATCTCATTTGAAGCTTATTGTGCCCTCAAAATTACCCTTTAGGCCCCCGCGGGGCCCAAAAGCCACAAAAGTGGGGTGTCCCGTCCTTGTATGAGATTTTCTTATTTTCAAGCTATCGATTCCCAAGCGGTATCAAAAGTTGCGGAATTAGACACAGATTGCAAAAGACTAATATATAAAATTCGAAAAGAAAACTAAATTAAAGAAAATCTGTAGTACCTATTCTTGAGGTTGGAAATGAGGATATTTATTGCACATCACATTAGGTATATTTCATTATCAATGATTCAGCTGTATCATATCTGGAGGAGCCCAAACTTGGCATGTATCGAAAATTATTTCGTATTTAATTTGAAGCAAATGACTTAAATATAATAATGTGATATATTTTTAGAATCGGGTTAGCAAGACCTTTCATTTGATGCCACACACGATAGGTTTTAAAACAAAAAGTTTTTGTTCCTATACAAAAAAAAGATGACGTCATAACTCCGCGCAGGATTTTTTTTAAATTGTGTACTACGGGTCAAATCGATTTCTGTGCCCTAAAGACTAAGTGTACCAAATTTCATAAATCTTCTCTTAGGCGCAGCATGTTTCATACATTTGACTTTCAAGCCAGTAGGACTATTTAAAGTTCTTTTGAAATAGTATTTTATATTTTATGTTTTGGTGTAGGCAATAAACTTACGTCGTCAAAAAAGCTCCTATAACAGTTCGGTACAATTTTTGTTCTTGTAAACTCATTGTACTTCTCCGACCGGCCATTTATCATTATATTATTGCTTTTTCATAATTGGTATTTATTACTTACTTTAAATCAATTTCTTGTAATCCGGCAAAATAAGAAAATATGAATGTCTATAAACCCAAATTTCTAAAAATTCCAAATTGTTATAGTTTTCTTTTCAGCAGTTCTTAAAAGACCGCTGCTTGGCCATGCAGTGCAGGACGGCATAGTATTCTACACAGTATTCTCACACTTACCATAAATAGAACGAAAAAAAATAACTCCTAGAATGAAACTTAGGCACAAAAAGATAGCACCACGGACCACCACCAACTAGCCGGACTTGATATTTTTCAGTCCAACCTGGAAATTCGGAAAAAACCGTGTTTTTAACCGTAAACTAACCGTAAACTTCCTGAAAACAAAACTGATTGAGAAGGTTTCATGTGCAGGTAATTTTGTTAAAATAATCTCGGATAACACTTATCATAAATCAACAATACGAAACGCGTTTTTATTCGTAAACTTGTTGAAAAATAGAATCTGTAAAAGAACGTGATGTAAAGGTGTCAATGTTAAGGTAATCCTAAGGATTCTGGGCTATCTATCATGCCCTTTATGAAAAGATCCTGCAATATAGCTACATCTTCATTTCAACTATGTTAATCAACATGAAATGAAATGAAAAAAAAAATGTTTTGATGTCTGGGCTCTATTAGAGGATCGTTTGGATCTGTTTGAATATTTACTGGTACTCGGCTAGTTTTGTTATATTAGGTTACATTTAATTACACGTAAGTACAGATATCTAAAGGGTGTGTTCTACTTACGAAACTGAACAACTTTTGTTTGAAACTTTTCTGGATATATAAAAAAAAACGGACCTCCCATACTAAGTGACACACTTTTCAACATTTTTGTATGGGAGGACCAAATTTATTTTTCATATTTTGAAGAAAAGCTTCGAACAAAAGTTGTTCAGTTTCTTGAGTAGACCACACCCTAAAGAGATTGGTACTTAATTAAATGTAACCCTTTATACTCACAGATCTATAATATCTGGAAATGCTAGCGGACTTATCTGTGAAGCGCATTATTAACTAGCAGCCATCGCTAAGCTTCGTTTAATTTTGCTGTGTTGATCTGGAGTTCTCTTGAACTTTATAAATTCTCAAAATTTTCGGTGACTAAAATTAAACCTGCATCTTCATGGTGCAAGAGGAAGTTGCTCAGTCAATACTACAATACCCTTTGCAAAAAGAATAACTTGCCCCTTACACTAATCTTGACTGAACTGGTTTTGTACTCGAATTATGTTTAGGAAAGGAACAATCCGCAACAAAAGTCTTTTTTTCAATCTCAGTCAAGTTAGCAATTTCTTGAGGTATTTCTGATACGGTCATCTTGTTCCAATATGATTAAGCCGGTACTTTTCTTTTTTTAACAATACCTAAAGCCACTAATTTTACTTCGGTTGTAGCTGGCAGTCTTGTATGTTGCTGTGGATTTGTCATTTTATGGCATATTTTCCAAGCTTCGTCAGAATCAGAAAATACATTTATTGCTGATTGAAATTGTTCAGCATTCACTAATCTTATATTACTTACAAATCTATTGAGACGAATTGCCATCTTGTCTATTGTTTTGTTAAGAAGAACTTAAGCAATTTTTGGAAAACTTCCAAAATTTTCACCGTAGGCAGGATTTGAACCTGCGACCTTCGGCATCAGTACTGCCGACGCCCTAACCGCGGTGGCCCAGAACCTGCGACCTTCGGCATCAGTACTGCCGACGCCCTAACCGCGGTGGCCCAGTTGGTTAGGGCGGCGGCGCCTGGCTTATGCTGTCCGGTTGTCTCTCGGTACCCCACCTATATGGTTCAATTTTCGCTTTACAATTTGAACCATTTGTCCTACTAAATTGTTCTGGTTACGGTCATTTTCACTTATTTTATTTGTCGTATAGACAAATACACATCTGCATCTCCGCCTGCACGAAGCCCTTCACGCAGTTGACAGTGACTGATGGTGGGCGGGCACGATCCCCAGCCTATGGGGGAACGCCTATGACAATGATGAAAGTAGATATTTAAATAAATAAAATATTGTTTAGACTGAGTAATAGAATCAGTGTTGCCGTTAGCGTAAAATGAAAAGCACCAGACTCTAGCCAAAAAAGCGCTAGATTATGGAAAAAACGGGGCTTAAAAAAGCGCTAAAAACCACCAAACTTTTCGTATGAAAATACTAGGGTTTTTGTATATGATTTTTTGCTAAAATTGAAATGATAAGAGAAACACAAAGACATTTAAATTAGTAATTTTATTTATCTGTTAAAATCAACCATGTTCAGAACTCAGTGACATTCTCATGATCAGTATCGTCATTAATAAACATGATCTCAGTGGTCTCAAGTATTTTTTGCTCTGAATTCTGACCTTTTTGGCCTATTTGTTAGTGAGAAATGCCTTTTTCAATTTTCCACCAGATTCCACTAGATTTTGGCTAGTGCGTAAATTTTTGTAAAAAGGCGCTGTAGGGCTTAAAAAAGCACTAGTTCTAGCGCGAAAAGCGCCAAAACGGCAACACTGAATAGAATCAATTGTTATAGTCTATTTCTTTACGTAAGGGTACTATGACGTTTTGTGACGTATTGTTGCCGGCGCTCGACCACGAAAAGTTTCGAAAACTAGTCCGATGGGTTCCGATCCGATTTTACCCAGAAGGGTCGATTAAAATTTTATTTACGAGCGTAAAATAAGATTTTTAAAAGAAATTCCTCCATTTCTAGTGTTTGAAGTAGGTATCTATTTATTTATCAAATAAAATAGTTCAAAAAAAAATAAGTTTTCCAAAAATAGTTCTACTTACCTTTCAAACTGAAAAATGACAATGCACAATTTTCTGTGGTGTTATTACACCCAAACACATCACAAAAAAATTTATCTTTACTCGTCATGTTTCGGTCCGCCCGCACCGAACGCGCCGTTCACACTCAACCCATACCATGACTCAACCATTAGCCGGTTCGATACGGTTCCAGAGCGCGTAAACGACGCGTGTGGATGTCTGAGTGAGTATAGCCGCCTTTGCACGAAGCCGACTCTCTGGATTGAGCTAGCCAATACTTACTTTGTGATATAATTAACACTCCTACATCACTAGTATTTTCAAATTTCAAATGTCAGCCTACCCTTCGGCTGTGAAATGCACTATAGTATAAAAATAAAAGAATCAAGGTAGTCACACCACAGAATACATAATAGTACAGGTACACAGGTCACACCTAGTAGGGTATCTAAGTAGGAATTTACTTGGGATATAACTACTTCGTGTGTACTATCATTTACCTACACACCAACCTTATTTAAAGCAATTGATTTTTTGATAAGTTCTGCAGTAAAGTGCAGTACCATTTTGATAAGCTTACTGCACGTGAATCTTACAGTGGAATTTTTGTTGGATGACACCCAAATTATATTGCATCAAATTATCCCAATGCCTCCCGCTGGAAGCTGTTTATTTCATTCGATTGCATATATTTTTTTCAGTCTTATTGATATTCGAAAAGCAAGGGTGCGTAAGGCTATAGTAGTCTATGTATGTTACAACTGGGAAACTTTAGGTTTTCAAAATTACGCTGAAAACGGCGATCGCATTCAAGCTAACTCCAAAATCCGCCTCAGATATTTTTAATATGATATCTAACGAAAGTAAAGAATATATCAGTAAAATAAAAACACTCTTTAATATTAAAACTCATTTTCCCAAGATACAAACAATGGCTAGAGAACTCTATCAGTTACAAGATTATTGCAAAAATATAAATTAAATAGATATTAACTTGAAGTCTGGGGCATTCCACGTAAAGTGGACGGGCAAAAAAGTGAGGTCATGAATTTTGTTTATATTCTGGTTATTCGTACTTCTAGTAGCCTCGTGAGTCCTGGCGCCTGATTTTTTTTTCATAAGAGTCATTTTTGAATTCAATTTAATGGTATAGAAAAATAAAAGATTAAAAAATCTGTATTTTTGGTCTCATTATTAAATTAAATGATGAAACTTGCTAAATTCGGTTAGATATTATATTTTTTTATTAATAAAATGTTATATAAATGTGTAAAAAAAATCTAATGTCCTCGCCTGAGGACCTGAGGTCTATAGGGTAGATATGGACATGCACACAGTTTTTTTTTTCTTTTATGGTGTTTTTTTGCCGAGTTATGAACTTCCAAAACATTGCTTAGTATGGAGTCCGAACCTGAAGGACCCGATTTTTATTCAAAATTTGAATTGTTTCAACCTTGAAACGTATTGTTTCTTAAAGTAAATAGAGTGAAAAAAAAAACATGTCGAAGAATTTGCAACATATAGACGACAGGCAAAAAAGCAAAAGTTAAAACAATTCGGTAGGTATCTTATCTTCTCCAAGTCATAATCTCACAACTGAGGTCGAAAACTTGGTAAAATGTATTTATCTGCGATAAGATATTAGTCGTATCATGCCAGGGCAAAAATATTTCATTTCTATTAAATCCAATGACGGTAAAAGAACTGTAACGTCACCCTGCCTACCTTTTTTTTCTAACCTAGCTAACCTAACTTACCACGTTTAATATTTTTTACCATAAGCAGTTTTGCGACAAATTTACGTGTGCCTTCATCATTTCACATAATTGTTTTTTGATAAAATTGTTGTTTAGCTCATGTTTAACTTGGTTGAAGTTCAGATTTAAATAAGAATAAGAATTATATTTGTGACGGACGATGATCATAACAGCGGACCGACCGTTACAATCGACCCCCAAATTTCTAGAGTTTTAAAACTTCAGCGAAGGAAATTTTCATGACTCAAAATATATTTGAGTTTTCGCAAATATAATTCTGCAACCAATTTACATTGATACTTTACCTAGAATGTAAAATAGTGAATGGATAGTGGTGCTTCAAAAGGTTAGCAGCGACTACTAGGATCGAAATTTTGAGCCAAGGATAAAAATCTCCCTCACAAGGACACATCGTGTTACGTAGGGGAACTGGGTTGTGAGGCCAGCCGACCCGATAGCACTGTACAAGGCGTTTAAACCAATACTCACTTTAGAATTTGAAATTGAACCGACATAGTACACCCGTGTCAAAACATGTTGACTTTAATAGGTCGTGGGTCATTTCCATCCAATTGACTAAAAATCCAACTCGGAATCTTAACCCAAAATAGCAACCGCCAACAATTTGAAGAAAGTTACAAGCAAACCTGCCAATTTACAACAATGAAATTTGTTCAAGTGTTTTTGGCAAACTTGCAAGATTTTCCTCCGCAGGCAGGATTTGAACCTGTGACCTTCGGCATTTGTACTGCCGACGCCACTAACAACTGGGCTACCGCGGTTCTAATCGAGCCTGCGAATTAAGCAAGTATATCTTGTCCACTGACGCGTGGATAGGCTCCATCTACCGGGATAGTTTTGCAACTAATTCCCAGCGACTAATTCATTCTTTAAACTAAAGGGAATATTTTTTAGTAATTTATTTTTACACAAAAGAGCTTACGCAAAATCGCCAAACGCATAATTTAAGCAATTTTTGTTTTGTATTATAAAAACTAATATTGTTAAGTACCCGAAAATCTCAAATATATAACGCATAATTTAAGCAATTTTTGTTTTGTATTATAAAAACTAATATTGTTACCCGAAAATCTCAAATATATTTTACGCTTTGCAATGGGACTGACACAAAAATTAAGGCCACCACAAGACAAACACACAATCTTTTGTTGCAGCGAGTAGTGAAGAGTCTGAGAAAAAGATCCGAGGAAAACTCCTTTAGGCTCTGAACATGTCATAACCTAAATCAAAGGATTCCCAATATCTTAAATCTAAACAGAAAAGACAGTCACGAGACAAACACAATATTTTATTTATTTATTTATATTTATTTATATTTATTTCATAACATTACATAGTAACAGGTTACCTTAAATCTATGTAAGTATATAAAACAATGAGATCATATTGAGATCAACTTACTACTAAAATAATAACAAAATTAGAATGTTAAATAACTAATAAGATAACAAAATTTGGTTAACATCTTTTATTGTTGCAACGAGTAGTGAAGAGCCTTAGATAAGGGTCGAGGGAAAGCTCCTGTCTGTTATTGGCTTAGAACTTATCGCATGCCTCAATAATCAGAGCAGTCCCAACACCGAACCACGTGACCCCTGAACTCTCGCCCAATTCACATAAATGTAAACACAGAACATAAAACAACATAAATTATGTACTAAAAATCGCATTTGCGAATCAATAAATTTTTGGCCAAATTAAGAAAAATGTCTGAATAAATGTCTAAACACCAGATTTAACGCAAAATAAAATAACAGAATGAAACTAAGTTGTAATAATAGTTTATTTAAAGCTGAACACATATCCCTTGGTCTGCCTGAGCTCAGTCCGGTAGTTTCTCCGATGCGATCACTTTTCACTCTCAGTAAATTTCAATTTTAAAGGACCCTGACTTTGTTTATTAGGGAGTGGGCCCCGTCAATAAAATGAAAATTTGTCGGTGTATAGAAGTGAGATTTACAGAGCTGTAATCTCTCAATGTCTAGATGAAGAATAAGTATGTTAATTTCAAGAATCTACAACTTCAGATGTATTCGTAGTAATTATTTCAAAAATACAATACTTGGGAAAACATTTTCTTCATCTGGACATTGAGAGATTACAGCTCTGTAAATCTCACTACATCGAGAAACTACTAAGCTCAGGCAAAGATATGTGTTCAGCTTTAAATAAACTATTATTACAACTTAGTTTCATTCTGTTATTCGAAGAAATAAAAATTTCTCAAAAAAAAGTAAAAGTGGTCGTATCTGGAAAACTGCCAGGCTGTGGTCAGGCAGACCAGTATTTTTCTAGCAGACTTAAGCAAGCTATCGGTACGACATATTTTTATTCTTTTATTCGAAGAGATAAAATTTTTACTAAAAAAAGTAAAAGTGGTCGGACCGGGAAAACTGCCAGGATGTGGCCAGGCAGACCAGTATATATGTAGGCAGACTCAAGCAAGCTATCGGTAGGATATATTTTCATTCTATTCTTCGATGAGATATTTTTTACTTTTTTAAGAGGGCATACTTTTAGCTACTCCGCAAAATGTGCCAAGATAGCAGCCGGCAGACCATGATTTATACGCTTTACTAAACTGCTCCTATCGCTACAGCCATGTCTCATTCTATTCTTCGATGAGATATTTTTAACTTTTTTCAGAGGGCAAACTTTTAGCTACTCCGCCAAACGTGCCAAGCTGCGCCGCGGCAGACCACGACCAATCCGAAGTACTCGAGCTCCTCTACCCGTACATAGCTAAATTATTCTATTCTTTTGTGAGATATGGATGAGACCAGTCGTCGCTCGGACTATAATGAACTAATCAATAAATGATCCAATTAATTTGAATCATTCTTTAACTAATGCTGATGGCGTACTATGGAAATCTACGTGAAGACTCAACTCATTCCTACTCAAAAACGAAGGATGAGTTACTACCAAATACTACCGGCATCGCTATTGAACCGCTTCTATTGTTATTTTTTACTACTTTTTTCCAGAATAGATATCTACTCTAATATATATAAAAATAAATTGCATCTTAAATGTCTACGAACCTCCTTATCTGAAATTCAAAATGCATAATTTTGGGAAAAAGTATGATAAAAAACGGGTAACATAGGTAACTTCCGTTTTCGTTTTATGTTTTATTTAAAATAAAAACAATCTGATTGGTTACCAACAAGATTACTAATATAAAACAGGAGGTAGCAAAAATGCACACACGGTCGACAAATGAATCCTGCCAACTTCATTGCGATACTTGATAACAGCTGTATTCATAGAAAGGTAGGCCGATAAAATTTGTCCGGATTATACCAGAACATTTTGCCAACATGGACAAATATGAACACTCATGTGAGGTACTAAAACATTTTTATAGATGACGCTACCGTCCATACAATCTTTGGTTCAAATCCTGTGGACTATCTAATCGTGTTATACCATAGCAGATCTCTATTAAGAGCTTATAATTAGTTTAGTAATGTTTGTTATGTTACTGTTAATTAACCCAAATAAAGTGAAAAAAGAAACTGTAATGGAACTTCCAAATTATAAAGCCTGCTTTCGCAGTATGATATGTCCCGATCCAATACAGAAGTGTCATTTAATGACACTAAAAACACCACCAAATGAACATCTGAAAAGTATATTCGACAACCACCAAGTGACCGAAGTGCGATTCAAAAAATGGTTAGGCACAGATCGCTTCACAATGTCACTTCTGATGATTTTGTAAATAGCTTGTGCAATGCCATGGATACTGTGAAACCACATGCTTATATTGCAGAGGCACAGGCGCTTTATTTTAAGCACTTAAACAGCTTAAGAATTCTATTTGTAAAAAAAAGTCATTGTTCAGTGTAATTTTGCAGAAAACTACAGTTTTGTTTTCCAAGATGCTGCTAAATCGTCGTCGTCAATGGAACAACGAGTAGGTAACACTTCTGACTTCTGTTTTCTATTATAGAGATGGAATTGACATTAAACAGGGCAGCATTGTTATGATCTCAGATGACTGCAAACACTATACAGCTACATATTATAATAACGCTTACCAAAATATACTAACCTTTCAAAAAAATTAAATAGTTGCGTCCAAAATTATTTACTTAACAAATGGTGCTGTAAATAATTTTAAAACCAGATTCAGTTTTACAGCATAAAGAGGATTTTAATACGAATGCACATTTTCACGTAACAGCTCATGGAAAGGGACCATGCGATGGTCTTGGAGGAAATCTCAAACATTTGGCGACGCGTTCTAGTCTATACAGCTACCTCCAAGAAGAGTTATCAGTATCACTTTCCCAAAGTATTTGTACGAATGGGCAAAGTCATTTACAGGATGGACCATAGAGTGACGTCAATAAAAAGAAATTAGATTCCTCTCATCTTGAGGTATTCGAAAATACCCCATGTATGTTCCGCGATTATTTTTAGTTTCCGAGGTATTCAACTTTTAAAGTTGTATGGGAAAATCTCGACAGGAAGTAACATTTCCTTTCCTTTTATATTGATGATATATGTATGAGGTCTTGTCCTGAATTTTGGGTTTGTCGTTTTGGATATCGCTTTTTATTACAGGTTATAAACTAAAATGTTAACATTTTCATTGTAACTTTTTTCAGATAAAGATATGCTTGACTAGATGTACAAGTAATATTTTTTTACATAACGGTTTTCGAGAAACTCGCATGTTTATAAAGATAATTTTGCGAATTCGCTAGAAAAAATTTAATGCTCTCTTAAGAAAAGATATATTTCAAAAGTTAATATTCGCATTAGGTATATGATGATAATTATATTAAACTGGGCTTTACGTAAATAGAAATAAATGGAGAAACTAGACCTCATTGCGCGCTTTGCGCAACTGTTCCCTGAAACCGGCAAAGTTGGAACGCCATTTCCAATCGATAGACACATCGAAATTACAGTGATCGCGCGCGTTTTTCAAAGGTAACTAACCCTAGAAAAATGAAACTTGCCCCGCTGAAACAAAATATGAAACATCTGAAAAAACATAATACGTATCGTTTCAAGTTTCCAAAACTGCAAAATTTTAAAAATGGCCACACTAAAGGTGAATCTTTAATAAAGCCTTGCTTACTCAAAATTGCAGACGAACTTTTGAGCAAGGAAACTGAAAAGAAAATTTGTGAAATACCACTTTCAAATGACACAGTAAAGTCCCGAATCCAAAACAAATCAACTGATATTGAAGAACAAGTTATTGACAGGATAAAAATGTACATATCTTGTGTTACAATGTGATGAATCTATTGTGTGTTGTTATTTGACATACACAAACAATTGGCAGCATTGTAAAACATCAATAGATTCATCACATTGTAATGCATTTGGATTCATTTTGGTTCAATATAAAACTTATAAGGAATTATCAACTATTGCGCCAAGAATTTGAAACGACTTCGCAAGGTGCAGATGTAAATGGATGTAATAAGTCAAAATATCGAGAAACGTGAACTTTTGTGGGAAAAACTTGTAGGAGTTTGTACGTATGGCCACAAAATAGAGAATTTACAGAAGGCCAGCTCGCCCCTTCTTTCGATCACTTATGCCTACTCTCTAGGGTTTCTACTTTTACTTTCTGATTTTTTAAATAAAGTTACCTATCGTTTGTAAGTATGAAGTATCGTTTGTAAGTACCTACCTACCTTAGTTTCGAAGTATACCTACTTACCTACTACAATTTCGAAGGTCACCAGCTGCCGTGCGAAAAAATTATAAAATATCTAGGATCGTAATATGTAGTCCATTTGGACGACCATAGCTACCTACCTGATGATCGGAAATAAAGATAACATAACCTGGACCTTTTGCTATCGGTATTTCGGTACTCATCGCTTCACCTCAAATGCTGAATAGGTAGGTACCTACCTAAACCCATTTAACCTACCAAATCAAACAAAAGCGCAACCTACCTACTTCTACGTACGTACCTTAAACGCCAAAGCACATTATTACGAACGAAAAATTTGATTTTTATAAAGAAATCCTTCCATTTTTAGTGTTTTGAAGTAGGTTCTACTTACTTTTCATTATTGCGTGGGAAACTGAAAAATGACAATGCACAATTTTCTGTAGTGTTATTATTACACCCAAACACATCACAAAAATATTTTTCTTTACTCGCCATGTTTCCGTCCACCCGCACCGAACGCGCCGTTCACACTCAACCATTACCGGTTCGACACGGTTCCACAGAGCGCGTAAACGACGCGTGTGGATGTCTGAGTGAGTATCGGCGCGTTTGCTCGAAGCCGACTCTCTGGATTGCGCTAGCCAATACTTACTTTGTGGTATGGCGCTCCTGCTATGCTTGGTTCTCGGTCTGGTCTTGCAGCGATAATAAAAAACCAAATCATATATGATTGCAGGTGAATTTTATAACGCACTGGGTTATTCATCGTCAAGCATGGGCGGCCAAAACGCTCTCTGAATTCTTTGTTTTCACCACGAAAACAGCCGGGTAAATCCACGGTAACTTACGTTACGATTGGAGCGGCGCGGCGGTATGCTAAGTGTCGTTCTATTTTGACATTGTTAATAGTTATTTATTTAAATTCCATCAACTGAGCCTTTACCATGCGATGTAGCAAAGTATCAGGTGCAGCTTATGCTTGCTTATCTTCCAGTTTTTTATGCCTTCAACAACGTGTTTGCTTTTATGTACGTATTTGTTATTTTGTAGAAAATGTGTGGATTGAGTGAGTACAAGAAAGTAATTGAAATTTTTTCTTTACTTTACTATATGATCTGTAAATTCAAGCTACTCCTTATTTTATATTTTTACTAAAAACTGGTATGCAAGCCTCATAAATAAACTTGAGACATTTGCACGCCCAGGAGGTTCTCTGTGAGGACTGAGTGAGCAGACATTATTATTATTTATTATATGTTTTAACTTTTTACAAATACAGGGATTAATTTTACAATTGTTATAGAACTTTTACAAAATAGTTATGACTAGGTACTAAACATTTTTTTTAAAGTGCTCACTCAATGCGCACGCACACATCTTTATTTATATGACTACATTTAAAGATTTGTTTGTTTGATTGTTTACCAAACTTGCGTTCTAAGCATACTCTTGTATGGAGCTAAAACCTGGACTTCGTACGCAAAACAAGAACGTCGACTCAACACATTTCATATGCGCTGCGTAAGAAACATCTTGCATATAACTTGGCAGGATAGAGTCACAAACGAGCGAGTTCTAGAAATTGCACAGCTGCCTAGCTTTACCGCTTTGCTTAAGCAAAGACGACTGCGGTGGCTAGGGCATGTGTACCGCATGGAACCTTCGCGTCTACCGCGGCGTGTCCTGCTTGGCGCCGTAGCTAACGCCAAAAGTGGAGTTGGAAGACCGATGCTACGTTTTAAAGATTGCGCCAAACGGGACATGGCTGCGTTTGACATCGACCATCAAAGCTGGGAGAAGCTTGCTGAGAATAGGGATGTATGGAGAAAGCGTGTGTTTGATGGGCGTAAAGCTCACGATGATGCCTGGTTCGCTGGTCTTGCAAACAAAAGGCAAAAACGACATCTAAACATGCAAGTGCCAGTCTCTAATTCCACCTTCGTTTGTAGAGCGTGCGGAAAGTCATGCCGCTCCCGTATCGGCTTATACAGCCATGAAAAATCTTGCCTCAGACACTGAATAAATCGTCTGTCACAGACGTATGAGGCCAATGATGATGATGATGATGACATTTAAAAATTTGTTATTAGTGCGATATCATGTATTATTCTGTGCTAACAATTGCATAAAACAGTTAATTTCCAAAATGAAATAAAATAAAAAATAATTAGAAGAATTACCAATTAGAACTAATGACCGAGAATTAGATCGTAACAGAATAAGTGCCTAAACACAAAATGTATCTAGTTATTTAATTCATATCATAACAACAAACCGCACCCTACAAAAAAATTTGTATATGTATGGTCGCATTTAGGACGGTGGCAAAAGAAAGTCTACGAATTTGCTATATTCCTGCAAAAGCCGTTTACTTCACCATCATCGTCCTAAACAAATCTAGGAATCCTTGCTAATATTTTTTTGCAGTTCCATCGAAATTCAACTAAAGCCATTTTAATCTTCTTTTAAATCAAACTTTATTCTATTAGCAAATGTCAGGAACGTGCAAAGGTGGACGTGAAAATACGATCAAATTTCAGCAAAGGCACAATGGAATTAATTTCACTGGCCAGAGCAGGACTTTGATTCCCACTATTTTCAGTAGGTAGCAAACAAGCTCTCTCTCTGATTTGATGCAGCAAATCTGTTCTTTTCAAGCTGGAGAGGTGAAATGTAGGTATAGATATAAGAAACAATTCCAATAAGGCGGGCAATGGTTTAGCTGATACCTATTAATGTAGCATTCCTCGTCATTAGGGTATTTTCTTCGTTATCCAAAAACCAATGCACACAAGTTTTAATTTTTCTTGTTTTCAACTTTCTGCATAGGTACATGGGAGAAAAGTAATAATAAATCCATGCTGTTCCATCTAACGCGGTCCCTGGGTGTCTGTCTGGCGCCTAGACATCCTGCGCTTGTGTGAAACTTGTTGCTCGCTTGGTGGATCGCATCGCAGGGCAGGGTTGCCATGGCAGCCGCCGTCTGCCGCTACAGACAAACAGATGCTGGGGTGGCCCGAGCAGCACCCTCAAACAAATAAGCCGAACTGCCCAGGGCTGGCAGCTTCGCATAAATCGTCCATGAAAACTAGCAGTGGGATCATACGTCTTCACCTTTTGCAAAGTATTAAAAATAGCAAATAGAAAGTCTTAAAGTATTTTGTAAATAAGTGGCAACGATTAAAAATCGTAAAGAAAACCATTTTATTAGTAAGTAAGTACGTTGATTGTTCCTTTATTACTAGGTAAATAATAATAATGGAATTTTATCCTTACTTCATTGATATAAGTAAATTGACCGAAGTGGTTACCTACGAGCAGTAAGTATTTATTGATGTTATTTTAGAAGGTACCACTGAGTGAAATTTCGGCACCTCCGCTTTGGTCATCCGGTAGGTGAACGGCCTCTAGGTCTTTTGCCTACCATATAATATTACCAACTTTAATAATATTGAAGAAGCAAAAGCGTTTCGAAGCTCCTGTATGTCTCATCATGAGATGTTAGTCTGCGTCATATTATTTTGTTTTAATAATATTTTCGTTCTTAGAAACCGTCCGTATGGTATTGGTTTGGATACCTATACAGGGTGTAAGCGACGGTGTAACGAAAACTTTGCAGGCGTGCTCAGGCCATGAAACTGAACAACGTTGCCTATGGAACGTATGGTGGTAAGAGAAAAAAAAAACTGACTTCCCATACAAAGTAAACAAGCTGATCGTGAAATTTTTGGAGGTCCGTTTTTTTTTTCGATTATCACCATGTGTTCCATGGGGAAAGTTGTTCAGTTTCATGGTCTGAGCACGCCTGCAAAGTTTTCGTTATACCATAGCTTACACATTGTATATTAAGAATGGCTTTTGAGAAGAGAGTCGCTCTTTTGCTGTATTGCCTTTATAAACATAGGAGTTTTTCGAAAACCGTTACGTAAAAAAATATATTACTTGTACATTTAGTCAAGCATATCTTTATCTGAAATATGTAGATAAGATGAAAATATTTACATTTATAGTTAATTACCTATAATAAAAAGCGATATTTAAAACGACAAACCCTTTCAACAAAAGACCTCAAATCAAGTGTGAGTTTTAGAGTTTTGGTACCCGAGTTTGGTACACTGTAAAAAAAATACCATTTCTACAGATAAATAGAGAATATAAAATCCTATTAAATTCACTGCAAATATTTTCAAGGTATGTTCTACTCGTGAAACTGAACAAATTTCAGCAAAATACCTCAAATCAAGTGTGAATTTTAGAGTTTTGGTACTATGGAAAAAATATCATTTGTACTGATAAAAATAGAGAATGTAAATTCACTGCAAATATTTTCAGGGTATGATCTACTCGTGAAACTGAACAACTTTTCTAAGTAACATTATTTCGAAATATGAAAAAATTGGACGTCCCATACAAACTGACGCATGTTTTGGACATTTTTGCATTATGGGAGGTCCAAAATACTTTTTCTTATTTCGGAAAAATGTTACTAGGAAAAGTTGTGAATAGAACATACCCTAGAAATATTCGCAGTGAAAAACTAACCTTATAATATAGTATGACCAAAAAAGATATGTTATTCAGAAGGAAATGTTTAATCTAATTGCAGAAAGAAATATTTATTTTTATTCAAATATTGCCATATTTTTCGCAAAACGACACTCCGAGCAGTCTGACTGGAAAAATTGTATGGCTTCGTTTTTTGTGAATATTTCTACCTCTAATAATGATATTAGGATTAATTATTGTTTTTTAGCAATTTCATTAAGTACATCTGCCTAAATAACATGTACTTTTTGAAGTCATCCTATGGTCAGTTTTTTCATACAGAAGCCATTATAATAGCGCGTTATTTTGCAAAAATTCGCATGTAAAAACGTGATTTTATAACATATTTTAAACATATTTTGAAATGAAATTTAAAAATATGCATGCTACACTTTGTTCTCAAGTATATCCATTATTTAACTGTACAATATTTTTTTTTGCAGTGTACCATAAAACTCTTGCTGAATTTTGGGGTTTTGGGTTTATTACAGATTATAAACTAAAATGTAAATAGAATGGTAGTTTTTTAGGTAAAAATATGCTTGACTAGATGTACAAGTAAAATGTATTTTTTTACGTAATGGTTTTCGAACAACTCGCATGTTTATAAAGACACTTTTTGAAAATGCCCTTTTAAAATAGCAAAAATTCGGATGTGAAAATAGTAGTTTTTATAACAAGGGAATAAAGTGATATATTTAGGGCGAGGGCGCTATTTTGAATCATGAGCGGAACGAGGGTTTCTAGAGTAAAATCCCGAGCGTAGCGAGGGATTTTAAAGTAGAATCGTGAGTGAAGCGAGGGATTCAATGTAAGTCGCCCGAGAATAAATAACTTTATACCCGAGTGATACATACTACTTTTCATCCCCCTCTATGAGAAAAACAATAAATACTTACTTAATCTACGAATATTGCTTGCTATTGTCCATTATTTTACAATACATCATATCAATAAACATCCAATACTCAAAAAAACATTATCAATCATTTCATTTCATATTATTGCAATATAATTGGGAGTTTTGTTGTTGCCCATTGCTGGCCAGTTATCGCGCCAAAAGCAAAATAAAATTTGACACATTACTTTTTAATTTCAAATTTTGCTAGGAATTAGGTCTTCTAAGAGCTACATACTAGGTGTAAAATACTCAATAAAATAACAGATAACAGGTAGTGTTGCAGAGAAAAAATCTATCTGTAGTAAATTTTCGATTGATTGGCTGCAAATATTTGTGTTCCAAATTCAAATGAATTTTAATCCCTTGGGATTAAATGACCTATTTTAATCCCACTTAAGTGCGACCAAAGCTTAGTTTTTTGAATAGAGGGGATGAAAAGAGATTTTAAACTGCCTATATTTTTTAATGAAATTTTAAATATTCGGGCATTACCACAAAAAAGTAAGACGAGCTTTGGACGCGTGTCTAGCGTTTTATGTATGAATTTTAATTCGCGTTTAACACTTGTCTATTTTTTTAAATTGTAAAACATAAAACTCACGCTTGATTTGAGATTTTCCTGAAATGTTTGTCGTTTTAGGTTTCGCTTTTTATTACTACAGGTATTATATTATAAACAAAAATGTAAACATATTCAAGATATTTTATTGTTTATTCAGATACTTAATAGATATATCGCATGTTTGCAAAGAAAATTTTTTGAGGAAATCGCTAGGAAAACTTGAATGGCCACTTAAGGTCGTTTTGATTCAGTGCAGATATTTTTAGGGTGTCTCCTACTCATAAAACTAAAAGATAAATAAAACAAAATAAAATGAAAAAATAAAATATTGTAAATAATAAAAATAAAATATTGGTAAAATATGTGCATACCATACAATGTAACATTTTGAAAATATTTGTTTAGGAGGCCCTAATCTTATCGAGCAATAATTGTATATATTATACGGTTACATTTAATGAAGTACAAATCTCTTGAGGGTGTAATCTACTCACAAAACTGAACAACTTTTGTTAGAAACTTTTCTTGGAAATATGAAATAAAATTGGACCTCCCATATTAAGTGACACACTTCTTCAGCATTTATGTATGCGAGGTCCAAATTTTTTTTTTTCATAATTCGAAGTAAAGTTTTAAACAAAAGTTGTTCAGTTTTGTGAGTAGATCACACCCTCAAGAGATTTGTACTTAATTTAATGTAACCCTATATAAATAAATATATAATTTTTCGAGATCTCGGAAATGGTTCCAACGATTTTCACAAAATTGCGTAAATAAGGATTTTCTCGGGCGAAAATTGTTCTAATAGATAGGTTTTATTTTCCAAAAATCGTTTTATCACACCTTTTTTGCAAATTCTTTTAAAACTAGCAACGATATCGTGATTGCGAGTTGTTCTGAAACTAACGCATAAAAAACAAAAACCAAGCGGGCTCGGTGCACCAGCTGGTAGTATATTAATCAGTTCATTTTGTTTGTAAGAATTATTGTTAGGTTTCTCGACTCATGCACGAGTACCTACAATACACTCCGAAAATATTTCCCACTGAATATATTTAGGAGCCGCTTGGACGTTCGCAGCCCTTGCTTTACATCAATCGCAGACTTCATTCAATTTCCGTGTGTAGTCACACCGAGTTAGGAGAACTTTATTAACTTCCTGTCTCAGGGCAAACAAATGCTTCTGAGGGAACCATAGAAACTTAATAGAACGTTTCAATCATCCAATCTAACTTTAGTAATTGTTAGACTAATATGCACACATTGCGCCAATAGATTAGTTTACTCTCTGCTAATCACTTGCTTAGTTAGTAGAAAGTAAGCTCACATAATAGGTAACAGTCATC
Source organism: Phthorimaea operculella (assembly GCA_024500475.1). NCBI lineage: Eukaryota > Metazoa > Arthropoda > Insecta > Lepidoptera > Gelechiidae > Phthorimaea > Phthorimaea operculella. Next base: position 4,961,846 of record JANFCV010000007.1, on the reverse strand, counting down.
ACTACCAAAGCGCACAAATACAAAAAAATAGGTACAATCTTACTCACGTCAAGGTTATGAAATTTTTGAAACTTTTTGGATCTGTGTGCAATTGCAGATCTTAGCTTTTGTTATGGATCTTATGGTTGTGTTTTATTCAAGTTAGATAGGAATGATTTTTTAAATCCTCGTATTGCTGTTGGTTTTCCTAAATTAATTAATAAAACAAAATAAAAAATAAAATGGGTAAATTGTTTGCTGGATTACCTCTATTACATCCCTTTACTTGCTCTGAGAAAACTGGAAAGTTTGGTATTCGATTTCCATTGCCGGATTTTCCGGTATTGACACATCCTCGTCGCTTGTTAATTCGCTGTCTGACATTTCCATACTGTATTGGGTTGAACATTGTTTTAGCACAGCGAGTGCTCCATGGACAGATATCCTTTAGGCTTTTCATAATTGAATATATCATTCGGAACCCAGGTATCATGGATCCCGAGCGAGTAGTGCCGTGTCCGGTGTCAGCAACGCTCCAGTACAATGGAGTAATTTCATTAACAAAAGCTATTTTAGGTAAAAACCGACTATGGGTAAGCTAAAGTGGTAAAAAAAGGGTTAAACATTTATAAAGAACTTTGTGGTCTTCGAAGAAATATGTTTAAAAATCAAGGATTCTATTATAAAGCTTAAATAATTTAGAGCGTGTTTCAGCATTTTCTGAACTTCGACTCCTAATGAGGTGAGAAAAAAGGTTGAAAGTTTGTATGTAAAATCGTGATTTTTAAATGCGATCTGTTATAATTTTGCAATTAGAACAAAGAGGTAAAAAATATAAGCGTGTATTTTTATATAAGGGCTTTTCGATTTGTAACCCCTAAATTTGTATAGAAATTAGTATGAAAAAAGTTTGTATGGAACATGGTGATTTTTATATGCAATCGGTTTCAAAATTTACGATAAGCTCAAAGAGCTAAAAAAGTTAAATATGTGTCTCAGGGTTTTGTTAAACTTTATTCAGTTTTAACCACCAACAACTACACGAAAGCCGATGTGGCGCAGTGGTAGTGCGACTGCCTGCGATGCACAAGGTTTCAGATTCGATTTTTGGTGGATCACTCGCAAAGTTGATGATATTTAGGTATCACTTTGTGAGTTTGTTCCCGGTCTGGTAAGGACATTGAAGGCCAAAGCACCTGATTGACCGAAAGAAAGATGGTTCCGTGCTTCGGAGGGCACGTTAAGCCGTCGGTCCTGGTTGTGTCTATGATTACTTAGACAGCGGCCGTTCACAACCATATCAGGACCTAGGGTTCATAGGGTCTTTGAACTTACATACCACAGATAAAAAATAATGCGAAATAAAAAGTCCGTTTCGTATCGCACCATATTTATTCAAAAACATAGCCTTTTTGATTCTATAATAGAAATAAATTACTACAATCTAAGCAATTCCGATGATGTAGTATATGACAATCTATACATAAATAATATAATAAAAATATAAGTTATCGTTTGGTTTTTCCTACTATAACTAAGTTTGCCTTTCATACAAATGTAACAAAATAAATTTCCTTGAAGAAGTTGAATTCCAATCTATTATTAATAATAATAATACTTTAAGACACAAGTAATAAATGGAATATAGCGTCATACAAGAGAATTCAAGAATGCGTTATCTTAAGCGCTGTGTTGTTGTACAAATAATTTGTATATTTTCTTACAAAGTGATTTTTGCACAAATGTGTAGAAATTAGCTTGACAAATCTAGTCCGGCACAGCTAGCATTATTTGAGCGTTATAAAATTTTAAAGTCGTTTATTTTTTGTACGATTGTGTAATGTGTGGTCTTGTGTAAATTTTTTATACTACGTCTGTCAGCTCATTAATTAAAAGTCAATTTTAAAGCATGTATAGTTAAATCAATATTAGGAAATATACCAGTATTGTCTATGTAACAGTTTAAACAGTGTAATAACCCAGTTAGAGTTGCTTTTTTCCACTGAAAATTAAAGCATGTTAGCATACCTTATAACACAAAATAAGAAATGAGTTCGGCTAATGGACCAGAAACTATAAGCGAAAAAAAAAAGAACTTTAATATTTTTGAAACATGAAACGCTAGCTGTACTATACTTTTCAATCTTAATTATAAGTAGGTAGCTAAAGTATAAATGTGTTATATAGAATTTGGTGTATAAGTTGTTGCAAGAATCAAGGTGTAGGTAATTCGATATAATTTATTATAGGTATGTCATACCAATATTTAAAATTAATTAAACATAATTATTTATTTAATTTAAATATTGCTTTGACATATCAATACTTATAACGAACCGATGTACTCTACTGAACTAGACTAACTAGTACTAAAAAACTAGTGTCGTACTCAAATAGAGCCGAGCCAATTTAAAGTTAGGAAGTGCAAGCGTGAATTTCGCGGACCAACCAATTACAGGTATCAAGTTGTGGTTTCGTTTTCAGCTTTTTTAATACTGCCCAATAATTAATCGACATTACAGTCGTGAAACAAGATATTTTATTGTTACCATTTTGAAACTTTAAGGGAGGTAAAACCTAACATAATCACCCTAAGTCTATTTTAAACTTACAAACAAGACAAATATCTATAAATAGGTAATAAATATGTCAAAAGTCTGGCACACCTAAGATAAAAAAATTATATAAAATGCAAATAGAAATGTTTGACTCATTTATGACTAAATTATGAAGTAAAATATATGGTAAGTAACTTGATACGATAAATACTAATAAATGCTGGAATTTTGTTGGGAAAAAAAATCAATTTCATAATTTGCAATCTCAAAAATCCAGTAAGTCAATAGTTGTAATAATAACTCTCAGCAGCAGTGTATTTACGGTCAAATAAGTTAAAATAATTATAACGATTATTTATTTTATATTTTTTACAAACTGTGATCAGTTGTTTGACAAAAATAATAGTAGGTAACCGCAACAATCAAAAATCGAGATTCAATTTCACTAAACTTTATATTTTAATTTGTGAATGAAATTGGTACTTACATGGCTCATGCCTAGTTTGGGACGGGACTGTGATCGATAATCCAACCATTCTCATTGTAAATTCCCAACAAAACCTAAGAAATAAATAAAAAATGGTGGGAGAGTAGGATGTCCGTCAGGATGGCGGGTGATGTTGGTATAATAGGTTATATTTCTAATAGGGAATCAGTACTATTTAGGTACTATATGGTACCTATATGTAAAAATCGTCAAAGATCGCGTCAAAGCCGTTTACAAATAGGGTTTCGTAGTCAACGTTTAAATATCAGGTCTTTCAGCATTACAAAGTTAATTTTGTTGCTGGTTTGTTTGCAGCTGTATGGTTACCAAGCGAAAATTGAAAAACTTTAATATTTACCTACTTTATCTTAAGTGGTACAGTATTCGTTATAGTTTTCATGGTTATTTCATATTGAGATTTTTTAAAAATTTTAGCATGCATTTTAGCATGCAATCAAGTAGCTATATTTAAGTACTATTTACTACCTTTTACGAGATATATGTCAATACCATACATACATTCAATAATATTTAAAAAGTAACTACGATGTAACACTATTATACAAAAGATGGTTGGAATCAGTCATAATCTATTTTTACCCGACGACGATGAAGCAAAAAGAGGGTCATATCATAACATTGACCTGTATGTTTGGGGCTATATAAAATCGCCCACACCCATAACTGGCTGTTAGAGTCTCATTAGGACCTAAAGTCGTAAACCAAGATTTTGCCGTGATGGGTATCAAATTAGAAGATACAACTCGAATCTTAATAAAAAATAATATACTTAGGTACAGTTGTGTTTTGCTTATGCACCTGAACAACTTTCTCCGAGGATCTTGGGTCAGGAAACGACAACGATTAATAAATACTACTTCCACTAACAGTAATAAAAAAATAAAGTAAAAAGCAATTCATACTAAATTTAGTTTTATTTATTGTATAACACTAAAATAGTACACGGAGTTTTCTTCTTCACTCGTTTGATTTCCCATAAATAATACAATTAGCAATATTTCTTTTTGTGTTCTTTGTTTCTAGTCTCTTAAGATCGTCGATCGTCTCAAAAGTATGGTGAGTTATAATGAATCAAATAAAAAAGAACTATACGAACTTCGTACAGAGTTATTAAAAAAATATTATACTAACTCCGTAAAAACCAATAAAACATATTAACTGTGAGAGCAACGTATCATACATTTTTGAAAAGCTAAATGCTAATGATTAACACAATACACAGCGCCAATCTGACTAAATAATACACTGATGAAGAATGTGCCATTAATCACGTTGAAAGAAAACGTGCATTTATTCCATTAGACCTTACAAAAATCCTCGGAGAAAGTTGTTCAGGTACATAAGCAAAACACAACTGTATATTTTTTTATTAAGATTCGAGTTGTATTTTCTAATTTGAAGCACGTAAAATACTCTGAGCTTACACGGAACTATATTTTCGTGCCATTTGCGGTTGAAACCGGTGGCCCTTGGGCCAAGGAAGCCAAAAAGTTTGCTAGGGAACTAGGCCGCCGCTTACGAGATCGCGGATGTGATCCTCGCTCCGGAGCGTACCTCATCCAGCATATTTCACTTGCCATCCAGCGCGGCAACGCTGCTGGAATAATGGGCACCTTTGAGCCGGGTACGCTGCGGGGCGGGCTTTTTGATTAGGTCTTAGGTTAGGTTTTAGATTTTAGTTTTATTGTTTCTATTTAGATTTAATTGTTAATTTGTATATATCTTTTCTTGCAAATATGATAGTGCCTACTAGTTTAAGTTTTCTGTAAATAAATGATTTCATTTGATACCCATCACGGCATAATCAAAGAGTAAGTATATTTTTGGTTTATGGCTTTCAAGTCCTAATAAGACTTTAACGGTCATTTAAGGGTGTGGACTATTGTATACCGAGAGTAACAGAAAGGGTATATCAAGCCGAAAGGAGGTCAAGGTACTTATGAAACTGAACAACTTTCCACATGGAACATGGATAGAAATTGAAAAAAAATTGGACCTCTCATAGTAAGTCGCCGATCAGCTAATTGATTTACTATGGGAGATCCAATTTTTTTTTTCATATTTCGACCCATGTTCCATGGGGAAAGTTGTTCAGTTTCATGAGAACCTTGACCTCTTTTCGGCTTGTTATACCCTTTCCGTTACTCCCGGTATAGCCCCAAACATACAGGTCAATGTTATGTGACCCTCTTTTTGCTTCATCGTCGTCGGGTAAAAATAGATTAAGACTGATTCCAATCATCTTTCGTTTAATGGTGTTTCATCGCAGTTACTTTTTAAATATTATTGAATGTATGTATGGTAGTGACACATTTCTCTTAAAAGTACTAAATAGTACTTAAATAGGTATAGCTACTTGATTGCCACTTGTTAGATTCGATTCTATAGCATACGTGCCATTCTGACATCAGGTCGGCGGGCACACTTTCATATAGCGATATTCTCGTAATCTATGAGGTACCTATTTTTACATATAGGTATCAAATAGTACCTAAATAGTACTGAATCCCTATTAGAAATGTAACCTATTATCCCAACATCACCCGCCATCCTGACAGACATGAGAGTAGGTACAATCTACATTAAATGCGTTCAAAATTTAATTAAACTAAAATGCTACAATAAATATTACTTAAAATTAATTAAATTCTAAAAGTGAACATAATTATGTACATTTAACTTAAAATACATTACAAAGGTAGGTAGGTATATCCTACTACTAAGAGCAATTAGGGTGCGACGAATGCACTACATGGTAGAGTGACGACGCGACACGACATTGTACGAACATCATAGATCGGACTAAGTCTGCTGGTTGCAATGGAAGTTACAATATATCAATTTAAATCTTTTTATATTTGACTTGTTACTGATGTCTGCAGCGCCGTGTTGCGTGTTAAAGATGCTACAGTATAAGGTTACTTGTAACTAAGTACAATATTAGTTTAAGCAACTGTCTTATAACGAAAGGCTTTAGAACGCGAGTGTCTGATTGATGTGATAATAGTTTGATACGAGCATTCTGAAGCCTAATTATACTCAGTTGCAAACAGTATTTTATCTACACTCTACAAAAAGAATTCAAACCTCAGGCAAACATTTAATAATAAATAAGTCGTCATAATTTCAAGTCTCGTCCCGCCCGGGAGACATTTGTTTTTTTTAACGACTTACTGTTGGCACAGGAAATATAAAAGCGGCATATACGTTTATTTTTTTGAGAAATGTATGGCATAGAGTTACTTTATGATACAGATTTTAATTAGGAAGTAATTTTTTAAGGCTGCATATTTTTTAAAGCAGTTCATTATAAAACTGCCTTCGATTCTGTAATAACAATATTTCTAAATGAGTGTAGATAAATATTTTAAGGACATATTTTACTCGCAAATTGAACAATTTTTATTAGAAACTTTACTTCGAAATATTAAAAAATAGCATTTGGTCTTCCCATACAAAATGTGCTGCAAAAGTTCGTCACTTAGGTCCAAAGTTTTCTTTCACATTTCGAAGAAAAGTTCCTTATTATTATTTGTGAGTAGAGCACGCTCTTAATATCTTTGAATTAAATTTAACCCTTAAAATTTTGTATGAAAAAATTTGTCCTCGTACCCACTGTTTTAGGGTGTGAAATTAAAAACGATGTAGGTTTGACTTTAATGTGTAATTAATTATTTGCACCAGCACTCGGACTGATACCAGTATTTTATGCATTTCTTTACATTTAGCAAATAATGTTCTTTTTGTAGTACGAGGTAAAACATACAATGAAATGAATGTTTTTTAAGCACTATTATCTGAAGTAAGTAACACGTTAGATTTTTATAATTTGCTGGCGTTTATTGAATTTTTAAAAGAAAAGGAAGTCGAATTAGTTTAATCATTTAAATACGAGTAGGTAGGTATTACAGTTACGCGTGCAAATTATAGGTATATAATACTCATTTTTTCTAATGTACCCAACTTTAGAGTGACTTCAGAATTTTAAATCTACAGATTTAGAAAATGTGGACATGAACCTTTTTATTTTTAATTTACACAACCTTTCGAGCATTTGTATGGAAATACTAGTGTCAAAATACATTTCGATACTTGTTTCGTTATGAAATTTAACTCAAAATTAAAATTGTCTCAAGACAATTACCAAACAATCGATATTGCGAAATGCGGAAAATAACCTTACCTGAAAAACATCGCCGCCTTAGTATTGACCAATGAGAATTCGTCAAACTTTGACATTTAAAACTTTTAACCTATCCCATGGGATGGTCGATCGCGATGCCATCTGTTATCCATTGTTTGTAACCTGGTCCCGCTATAGATTATTGACGGAGATGATCTGGTTGATCCAACCGATGAAGGAAGATACCTTGACGTAGACTCCAGGCACGTCCCGCCGCCCACAGCCGAAGCCCCAGGACACGAGACCTACCAGCTCGTAGAAACCGTCGTCCTGGCAGACCAGGGGGCCGCCGCCATCACCCTGGGTTAAAAACAAAATTCCTTGAGTTATTCTCCATAAATCTAATATTATTTCTTTGTCAGATTATGCTTAGGTACTTTGATTATTTGAAGGCTGAATTGAACTACATAATTGTCCATAAGAAAAATGGTCCAGTGTTTCAAAGATATTAGAAAATTGTTTCTTATATACGTAGTCTTTGATTAATTACCAAGGATTTCGGGTAATCGTCAACCATGTCAGAAGTGGTTAGTCTTCCTGTCCTTATCGCAAATCAGTGGGTCAGCGCAACATTTTACAGCACAAAATCATGTAGCAAAAGATTTGGCTATGTTTTATGGCCGCCTGCCTGACGTCGACCATTTTTGGGAGTGGTTGTTGTTACGGAACGTTAATAAGTATGTCGGTGAAAATTTGCTAATTTGAACCCACTACGAATAAAGCGGTATTCGTACCTGACATGCGTCGTTGCCTTCTTCTCCACCAGCGCAGAAGGAGCTGGCGGGCAGGATAAAGATCTTCTCCGTGACAGCATTCACTTTCCTGAGACATTCAGCATCAGACACGATCGGCAGCTCTGCCTCGCGCACTCTCAGGGGAATAGGACCAGCTGCAACAAAACGTTCAAATTGCAGTGGATGACCAGAAGCACCAATTTTGAAACATAGTAATCCGATTATAGTCTGTAGGTAGTCTGTAACGTCACTCCATATCCATTAATTGGCTTTGGTAATATCGTGGTAAAATTCAAGAATAGATATTCTACTAGTCTTAGTAATTATGTGTGTTGACGACTGGTTTTATCGATTTTCCATTCGACCTTTTGAGGTATGAAAATAGAATGAGTGGTGTTCTATGAAACGCTACGATAAAAAGGGAAGAATTATCACACAACGTTTGACTTGTCAATAGACCTCTATTTCTATTTTTAAAATGTAAAGTAGAGGTTCGTCAAACGACATACCATATTTTTAGGTAAAAGGACGGTGAACCATGCCATAAGAAAAGTTAGGCCGATGCATTCTTGCAAGTGAACCAATAAATGCAGAGCATACACCATTTACACCAACCAATTTTTTCGGAGTCAATATTTTTTTTAAAGTATGCATTCCTAAACCCAGGCAGGCTGACTGAATACAAAACATTTATGATATTGACAATCACATATCATAGATACTTACTCTCCCCCATGTAGCCGTAGCCGGTGACTGTGCAGCGCTTGCCGGCGGTGTGGCTCACCCCTCGCGCCGGCAGACAGACCAGGCACACGCCTGTCAAACAAACACGCTTTATACATGCTCAACCAAAATACCAATCACATTGCTATTGAAAATTTTAATTACGACATAACTGAAAATGTACACGAATATTTTAAATTGGTTATGGTCTGGTTCCAGTAAATTAATTAAAAGGTCATGTCAATCATTGTATCGATGCTTTTGCAGAGACTGAAATAATTACGAGTGCAACGTGCCAAATACTGCATCATTAAACATGTATCGCCTGAGAAAATCCCACTCATGTGAAATGAAAATATTGGTTTGACTTCCCAGAGGAGACGATTTTTTTGCAGGTTAAAAATCCCACTCCTGTGAAAATATTGGTTTTATGTCCTTGACACAAAACTTTGCTTGTTTTGTGAAACTTGTTCGATTATGACTGCAAATGTGTACCTATCACATAGGTCTTACAGGATGTAAAAATAATACCTGCAACTTTTTACGGTAAGGGTTTTGTGTATGGGAGCTTTAATTTCTTTTTCATATTTCGACCTATGTTCCTTGGGGAAAGTTGTTAAGTTTCATGAGCTGGTTCAACCAGGTATAGGTACATGTTTTGCATTTTATTAGCTATCCAGGAAAGCACCGTATTGACCAACCTTCCTTGAACTCCGCTTTGCCATGCAGCTTGAGCAGCGCGATGTCGTTGTCGAGGGTCTGGCTGTTGTGGTTGTGATGGATGTAGGTGGTGGCCACTCGCAGGGTCTGTGCGCCCGGGGAGCCGTACTTGCGCGTCAGGTCGTGGTCGCCGACGCGCACGTAGATCGCGTCACCTGAACGCACGATGCTGAAACAAACAGATACTTAGTTTCTTGCGTAATGATAATAATGCCCTACGTAACGTAAGATATTTACCCGACTGCCTCAAAAGAAGGGTTATGTTTTCGAGAGTATGTATGTATGTATGTATTTATGTGGGCAAGAAAATTATGTTTCACGGGCTACAGCCCGAACGGATAGTTGGATTTTGACATATGAAGTTTCGTTAGATTCGTCTCAGCAGCGCGAGTGACACTGGCTATATTAATATTTATTGATTCAAGATGGCGGATTTTTACAGCAAAATACTATATAATAACCTATTTTAATGAAGTGTTAATGTAAACAACCGCGACAATTTTTATAGGTAGGTAATTTTGTACTGCAGGAAAAATAATGAACCTCTTTCTTAAGCAAAATGTACTGGAGCCTCTAAGGCTGGAGCAGAGCCAGGAACCAGAAACATTATTAGAGGACCTTAGTTTTTGTTACTTCCGCCTAACTTCTCCAAATTGCGTTGAAATATATTTTAGAGCTACTTAATGTTTAGGATTTCGTAGTCTCCTATAAACCCTTACAATTTCGTAAACTCTGTTTTTACTTCTGTATAAAACCTGAATAACTTCTTCAGTTTTGTACTATATATACTCATATCTAAAGGACCAATTTATATTGGTTTTCCATACCAATACAAAGAAAAATAAGTTTAAGTTGGTCCCTTAAATTGGTAGGCAAAGGCATTTTTGGTAGGTGGATTTGCTGGCGATATACTACCTCGTAAACTTTGTTACTCGATCGTAAAGCGACTAAATAGGAAAATGACCAAGTCGCAAAATGACTAGTTTAATCAAGCTTAAAAGTTTTATAAGGTTCTTTAGTAACTCGTAACAGCATCGGGCCCAAATTGTTGTGTTAGGCAGAATTAAGCAATTATATTACCGATTAGATACTACATTTTAAGACAGCTTGCAAAATTTTCCACCACAAAAGCCTGCGATAATTTATAGATAACAACTTTGTGTTTCTCCATAATCGAACCATGGACCTCCGGATCCTGCCTGAGCTCTCAGAATTCGAATAAAACCTCTAAAAATTCAAATCAAAATCTGGAAACAAATTATTACCGACTTTTTTCTTGCATTCCTTGAATTCTTTGTGAGCGTAAATTTCTTGAGCGTTTATTTCAAAGCAAATAAATAAATTATCACATAAAAAAAGTCTTCAGAAAGTAGCGGCAGTAAAGAGCTAATTAGCTGATTATTTTTATTAAACTTATGAAAATATAATAAAAATAACCAGCAGTGCTTTGTAAGGGATTTAGATACAAATGGATATCTGACAACAAGAACGGATAAGTATTCGTTTTGGAGATGTTGTTAGCGGATGAGCAGGGACTTCGTAGTACAGGAAGCGATAGGAAAAACTGTACCAGCATGGCAGCAGTCAAAAAAATTTACGAGAAAGTGGTAGTGAAATGCCAGGCTGAAGAAAAATACTGTGAGCACTATTGAAATACTTTCACTATTTACCTAATTATTTGTTTTTTTGTGTTGTTGAATGTATTGAAATATTGTTGTAATCGTATTTTAGGTTAACACTGATCTCGCCTAGGTTAAGTTTTAGTATAGTAAGGATCCAGCTGAAAACCAGCGCTATGGTAGGTATATCTGCTGTAGCATATGCTGAGACCTTTTCGGTATCGAGTGCGCTCTAGGTTTTAATTATGCATGTTTTACTTTTTATGTTTTGAAACTGAATAAACTTTTCTCATTTCATTTTATTTCATCTCATTCCATCATTCGAGTCTATTAAAGACACTCTGCACAGATGCCGAAAGAAGTTTTTGGAAGTAAACTGTACAGAATTTGGAAGGAGTATATTATTATTTTGAAATCCCAAATATGATTAAGTGTGACTTTTTAGTCTGCAAATGCAAAATCGAAGCTGTTAGGAAAATATCTTTGTTTTCGTTTCTTGTGTCCAGAAAGGCCATGAAAAGGTGTGTCTTACAGAACAAAATATGTTTTGGCGATGGAACTTTTGGAGTAGGTATTGCCGAAACCTTTTAGCCAGCTGTTTACCATATTTTTGGAGGTAAATAGTGGCGTTAGTACAACTAACGTGCTTCCGATGATTTACTCCCTACTCCCTGATAATACAGAAGCCACATATTTGACACTGTTTACGACAATTCGTGACATTTTGGGGATAGAGATAAGAATTTACAAATGTGACTAAGACCAGATTAAGGCCTCCAGAGCCGCTTTTCCTCAAGCAAAAATTTCAGGGTGCTATTTCCACTATAGTCGTGCTATATGGCGGAAAGCAGAGGAAATAGGTTTGACAACCACACAAGAGGGAAAAATGTTTACGTGAATGATTGGGATTGGGATTGGGGAATGGGACACAGAGCAGGCTACATAAAAAAAAAAAAGAATGATTCAAAACTTGCCTCTGCTACCAAGATCGCAAATACGCGAGGGTTGGCAGTCCATTCTAAGCTATAATTTTGAAAATAATGATGTTATGACAGAATCCAAAACTTGGCAGACCGAACTAATCGCTTGTTGTACAGAAAGGAACAGAACAACGAGTATGCTGGAAGCATGGCTCCGGCCCATGAGTGTCCGCGTGACACGAAGGCCAACATTATTATTGTACGAGTTTCTAGGGTATCCTGGATGGTCAGCGGACTGACAGACAGACATGACGTATTGACAATGACTAGACCATTTCTTTGACTTCATAATTAGAAAACAGTCTCAAACCAAATCTCAAAAAAGAAAGGACTTTTATTTCCATCCAAGTGGTCCATCGATTGAGGAAATAGGCACGTAATCAGGACTTGAAAATAAAAGGTTCCATAGGTTAAGCTGCCAATAGGACAAAAAAGGCGAAACTTTTGGAAAAAATAAAAGCAAGAAATGTTAAAGTTGAATCGCCGTGAAATATCCGCCTATGCATTTATAAATAACTTTCGGAAATAAAGTATAGGTTAAATTGGTGAATAAAAATAAGAAATACATTTTTTATAAATAATGTTCAAGTAAAATTGTCGTAGATCAGATTTAAATAAAAACAAAATAAATAAAATTCAAATTCGAGAATATTGTTTTACAAGCCATTGCCGGAATTTGTTGTTTGAAAACTGTGTCACTTTGGGTTTTCACTAGGCTTGACTAGACATACCGGTAGTCAGTTGTAAACACCACGGTACGTCCCATTGCTTCCATCAACTTGGAAGCCTTTACTAATCTACACTTGACAGGTTGCAGCCGATTTTTATGAGTTTGGAAATTACCTCGTTTTTTTGGCGTTTCATTGTTAATGTTAATCTTGATAGTTTTTATTACATCCTAAGTAGCATAATTAGACCATTTCAGTTAGATAGTTTCCTCTTTTACCTATCAAACATTGTACACACATCAGAATACCAGACTTTGTTTGCAACTGTACCTAACGAAAAACAAAACCCAATGTAGTAATTTTGCGACTTAGGTAGTTTGATACAAAGACTACTTTCCTACTATTTAGTCAATGAACGATCTAGACTGATAGCTATTCAGGTGTTTTAAGTAGTTGGTCATTCTGAGTACAATTATTAAACCAGAAAAATTCAGGCTACCAATCCTGCTGACTGATACGAAAGATTGCATTTATGCCCATTACAGAGTCTACAGAGCCTATCGGAAGACAGATTTGTTTACGCCTAACGCAGTTCAGTATCTGGCGTGAATCAGGTACCTTCTGACCGAGTTGATCGTTATTATATTGATATGACCGTATTGACAGGCTTCTCAGCGAAATTCCTTCATTTCATATGTAGCTGTTAGTAACTCTACAAGTAGATAAAGTAACGTGAACTGGTACTGCTAAAACCAGCAATCGGGCCAAAATTACTGGAACACTCAAGAGATTTTTTTATTAAATAAAAAATAAGGTAATTAATCTTCGATAAATGATAGGTGGCACTGGAGCGTAATTTCTTTCTATTATTTTAGATTTGAAAATGTTTCATGTACAGAAAAAAATGAATTCAAAAAATTTAATTTAGTTAATATGCCGTTGGTACCGGCTTAGAATATCTTTCCCGTGGGTGTCGTAAGAAGCGCTTTTAAGTTAATGTGTATTGTAGGCGCCAGGCTGACAACTTGTCACTTTGGTAATAAATACACAGTCTTCTAAATGACTCTGAAACTTTTGTCAAATCGTTTTTTACAGCCGTTTACGCTCTCCCTACCCCGCAAGGGATATTGGGGTGATATTACGTGGGCTGTTCCGGAAGTCTTTAGCCACGGGGTAAATATAATCTCTTTTCTCCAGAAACTATTTTTAGCTGGCAGCTAATTTCAATATAATTCTGCATGGTGAAAATCACTGGCCACCTATGAATAGTTTTTTTAAAATATTTTTGAAGATAATCTGTTACTCTTTTTTTGTTCGCAACAATGGACGTCCCGCGGGAAGCTTTTCATGCTATGATTTTCTATGATTATAAACGAGGTTTAAACCTTCAAGCAATCTCACGAAAATTTACAAGCTGCTTTTAAAGAGTCTGCTCCTGCGCTAGCAACAATAACTTATTGGTTCCGTGAATTTAAACGTGGTCGAGAGAACCTAAACGATGACCCGGCCGACCTCCAACTGCAGTAACTCATGAAAACGTCATCAGGGTGGAGTGGCTATTGCGAGAGAATAAAAACATTACACATCGGGAGATTCAGGCTGGAATGAAGATTGGATCACGGGCGGTTTCCACCATCCTGCATGAACACCTTAAAGTAAGGAAGGTTGCTTCGCGATGGATACCTCATTTTCTCACGGAAGAGCAAAAAGCCCGTCGTGTTGATTGGTGTAAATTTATGTTGAAAAAGTTTGAAGGAGGAACTTCGCAAAACGTATCCCGCATCCTTACAACTGACGAAACTTGGATCTACAGCTACGATCCGCTCACGAAGCAGCAATCCATGCAATGGGTGTTTGACGAGGACGAGTTAAAAGTTGTGCGCGGTCGAAGCGTTAATAAAAAAATGATAGCGGCTTTTTTTCGACGCAGTGTACCAGTAGCAGTAATTCCACTAGAAAACTGTAGAACGGTTACTAGTGAATGGTATACCGAAGTTTGTCTGCCTCAAGCATTCGAGGAGATGAATAGCGAGCGCCCAAGGAGTGGCCTGCGTGGCATTCTTATTCACCAAGATAACGCGCCCGCTCACACTGCTGCTAGAACCGTCGACTATTTGGCATCTTCGGGGGTACAAATGTTACCCCATCCTCCGAACAGCCCCGATTTAGCTCCGTGCGATTTCTTTTTATTTCCCAAGGTGAAAAAAATGCTTCGTGGACGAAAATTTAACACAACAAATGAAGCCGTCGAAGAATTTCAACGGTTATTTTTCGCCCTTCCGCAAGAAGAGTTTTTTGAATGTTTTGAAAGCTGGTTCAGCCGAATGCATAAGTGCATTGAGGATGGAGGAGAATATTTTGAAAAGCTATGAATAAAGTATTTTTAAATTCTTACTATTTTTCATTTAACTAACAATTTATACCCCGGTTAGTAAGGGGTCAGACCTTTCGGATTGTGATTAAAACGTGAAACTTGGCATAGATGTTCTATGGGTACATCTTAGTAGGTAAAGCCCGGTTTCCAGGAGTTCCGCCCCCCGGAGCAGGTGGGAGGGGGGGAGGAATGTTACGGTCGCCGCGCACCAAACAAAAAATTCTCACTGATAGAATTGAGGTCTTAAGGCAAGTTTGGTATCGTTTTCGAGTAAAAATAACATGAAAAATCTATTTAACGTAGTAAAAAATAATGTTTTCATTAAAAAATACAAAGAAATACGCAAATAAGGAAAATATACCACACTGTTTTCGTCTTCAACACGCTATCAATCTAAATATGCTAATATTTAGAAAAAAATAAAAATAACAGTAAAAAGCTTAGATATTCAGCTTTCTAAAATATATACTTTTTGTATGGTTTTAATCAAAATTACACATTAAAAAATAATAATAGGTAGAGCGGTGTCGAGTTCAATACTCTCTGCGTACGTACATCTTCTTTGTTTATGAATAGAACTGCAAAATTTAACACAAGAGATAATATACCATTCATATTCTAAAGAAATTAAAATAAAGCTGATCTTGCTGTCCACATTTGAGAAAAAATAACCGCAAATTTAAGTTTGTTTTTCATATATTTTGTATGAAAAACAAAGTTAACTTTTCAGCTTAAACTAATAACGGAATACGAATTGAACGCAATATGCAAAAACCGCACAAATACGGTCCAGAGTACCTACCGAGAAAATTTTGGTGCTATTTGGAGAGGTTTACGGAGATATAGTTGTCCCATTACCATTAGCGCGTCGCCTCCCTCACCTCCATCAACAGCTCGAGGTAGATCAGTGTGCGGTAGATCATCCATTTGCCATCTTCAAGTGATCGGTCCATCTGACCGCGAAAGTTGCGCTTATTTTTCACGTGTTATGTGCTGGTTGTGAAAAATCTGCGCCATGTAGCTGGAGAGACTATTTATTAGCAAATAAAACGTCCCTAAAAACTTGGATCCGAGGTGTTTTGGCATGGTTTTGAAAAACAGAAGACTAAATGCCCCAAAAACTTAGGCGATCACCCGTATGAGCCACAGAGCCACGTCTGTTGTCTATGCTGTCCCCGAAAGACCATTACGAATCGTCTGACATGGCATTACGTTTGAAACATTCCAGCCAACGAAACAGGTCGGGTTCTGTAATGAATTCAATACCGTGGCCTAGGTGGACCACGACATATCCATCTATACTGCAATTACTGCACCATCGATGCAGAAGTTAGAGAAGTAGATGTATTCTCCTCTGTTTGGCTTTTATAATCTACGAGTAAGCCTTCGACTCTATTAAAGCCCGGGCCGTTTAAGAACCCTTGCAGCGCTGCCAGGGCGCCTGGTGATAAGTGGAGGTGCTGAGAAATTCAGTACCGAATGTCAACTATGTCCGTTAAAGTCGAAATACTCTGAGGTGTAAGACATTATACCTCCGCAACTCTTCACTAAAGCGCTGGAAAAAGACCTCCTCCACTCCTTCAAGATTCTACAGTGATTGTCTTAGCATCAATGTCATCGGTAAATATTTAACACACCACCGCTTTGAAAACGACATAATGTAAAAATAACATAATTCTAGATTTCTGCAAGACCTCTCAATAATGTTGCTTCGAGACGCGTTGGACTTGGGATGAACTCGGACAAAACCAATGCCATATAATATAATCAATATATCATTCCTGAGCCAGTTTTTGCCGAAAGTATATCCTTGAATTTAGCAAAAAGTATAAATGCATACCTTCAGCAGAGATATCAGTTGGGTAAAGACAACTTAGGTTGTGAAATCACTAGAAGAGTGCAGCTTGTCTGGCAGTATTTGGGAAGTTAGGTCCTTGAGACTCCTAGCTGCAATTCATTACAATGGTGTTCAATCAGTGCGTCCTTAACATAATTATCGAGCCTAGATGTGAAACCTCGCAGTAAAACTGGCTGACCTACCACCTACACTTTGGAGCTTTTGAATAAGTCTGATCGGGATCACACTAATGGATCAAGTTATTTAAGAGAAGACCAATTTACCAGACGACATAGTCTGGATGCGTGGCAAATAGAAGTAGCTGTCAGCTGATCACATCTGTAATGGAACAGAACTGCTGGGATGTGGAGTTAGAAACTGATGGAAATCCGATGTAAAGGTCACGCCTCGGCAAGAGTAGACCACAAAGAATGTCCTTTAGTCAGATGGACCGATCACATGAAGATGGCAAATGGCTGATTTACCGCACACTGATTTACCTCGGGCTGTTGATGAAGGTGAGGGACGCGACGCGACGCTGGTAGTGGGAAAACTATGTCCACGGCCCGGGCTTTAATTGAGTCGAAGGCTTACTCGTAGATTATAAAAGCTAAACAGAGGAGAAAAGATCTACTTCTCTTACTTCTGCATGGATGGTGCAGTAATTTCAGTATAGATGGATATATCTTGGTCCACCCAAGCCACGGTATTTGAATTCATTACAGAACCCGACCTGTTTCGTTGGCTGTAAGGTTTCAAATGTAATGCCATGCCAGACAATTCGTAATGGCTCTGTGGCTCATACGGGTGATCGCCTAAGTTTTTGGGGCATTTTGTCTTCTGTTTTTCAAAACCATGCCAAAACACCTCGGATCCACGTTTTTAGGGACGTTTTATTTGCTAGTAAATAGTCTCTCCAGCTACATGGCGCAGATTTTTCACAACCAGCACATAACACGTGAAAAATAAGCGCAACTTTCGCGGTCAGATGGACCGATCACTTGAAGATGGCAAATGGATGATCTACCGCACACTGATCTACCTCGAGCTGTTGATGGAGGTAAGGGAGGCGACGCGCTAATGGTAATGGGACAACTATATCTACGTTAAATATCACCAAAATTTTCTCGGTAGGTACTCTGGACCGTATTTGTGCGGTTTTTGCATATTGCGTTCAATTCGTATTCCGTTATTAGTTTAAGCTGAAAAGTTAACTTTGTTTTTCATACAAAACATATGAAAAACAAACTTAAATTTGCGGTTATTTTTTCTCAAATGTGGACAGCAAGATCAGCTTTATTTTAATTTCTTTAGAATATGAATGGTATATTATCTCTTGTGTTAAATTTTGCAGTTCTATTCATAAACAAAGAAGATGTACGTACGCAGAGAGTATTGAACTCGACACCACTCTACCTATTATTATTTTTTTAATGTGTAATTTTGATTAAAACCATACAAAAAGTATATATTTTTAGAAAGCTGAATATCTAAGCTTTTACTGCTATTTTTATTTTTTTCTAAATATTAGCAGAGTGATAGCGTGTTGAAGACGAAAACAGTGTGGTATATTTTCCTTTTTTGCGTATTTCTTTGTATTTTTTAATGAAAACATTATTTTTTACTACGTTAAATAGATTCTTCATGTTATTTTTACTCGAAAACGATACCAAACTTGCCTTAAAAACCTCAATTCTATCAGTGAGATTTTTTTGTTTGGTGCGCGGCGACCGTAACATTCCTCCCCCCCTCCCACCTGCTCCGGGGGGCGGAACTCCTGGAAACCGGGCTTTACCTACTAAGATGTACCCATAGAACAATTATGCCAAGTTTCACGCTTTAATCACAATCCGAATGGTCTCCATACAAGCCTTCCCCTTACAAACCGGACTATTACGGAACAGCCTATGTATGTATGTATGTATGTATGAATTTAGTACTTCCTCGCACTACTATAATGGCCAAATGATGAGAATTGTTCATGTTTGCCACGTTGGAGAGCAAAGTAGACAAGACAATACTCACTTCCAGTGACGATCCGATAAAGCATCAAATCGTCAGCATAGAGGCCATAGAGAACACAGTAATATTTTTTATCACGCCTATATCTCTTGCGGTAAACAATTTCCTTCCTATTATTATTTGCCCGATCAGTAATCAAAATGTTGAAAAGTGCCCAAATGGGGTCCTTCTGGTACAGCAGAAGTGACAAAAATTTAAACGAAATTTAAGGTAACCCTCAATTTGAAACATGAGATTCAAAATTCATGAGATTCAGTTAAGCATGAGGAGTTATTTATTACCACTTTAATCCTTCGGAAAGTATTCAATTTCATTAAACAGTGACGGAGAAGTAGGTACTCATGTTATGAAACTGAAAACATTAAGTATATCAAAGACCTTACATACTCATTAATGAACCAATTTTAGTACACAATCTTTTAAATAAGTCCTAGCCTTTTCTTATAAAGATATTTTAATTAATGTAATGTATCAAAAATATTTCTTAGTCATCACTGTTGTAGTTACAGTACTATCACCAGTAAAAAGAGATAGCGAAACAGCAGTATTGATTTTGTCTGATTTCTCGGAATTCCCGGGGTTCTCGGTCCAGCTTTTGTTGCAAATAGGATTAAATGCAGCGGACACGCCTACCATTGTACCATACATAAACCCCGCCCACCTGCGATGTAAGCCGCCTGGCCTAAGCCACGCCCAGATGCCGGTACTACGCTTCTCCCTAGTTTTTCCTGGAATTGAGACTCGGATTCAACCCGTGGACCTTCGACGCCCCCAACCCTCTATAATCGCATTCTAGAAATTTTACATCCCCCCGATGGGCCATGCACCCAACGGGTGGTACACCATTCCACTGTAAAGTATTGATTTTGCAAGCTTTTGGCCATGCGCAGAAAAAATATGAGGTCCCGGACCAGAGGTAGTTGAGACAAAGGAATTTACTTCAATACCTTTTGGTCGTATTAGTGGGGGCGTATGTGGCCGTATTAGTGGGGTCAACAGCAGAGTAGAACTTAGAGGTAGTATACTGAACTGAAAATTAGGAGTAATCAAAAGTAGAAATAGGTGAAAATATCGGCAAGCATGAAAAAAGTGTAATAATTCATTTTCACTATTCGATATGTACCTACCTGTTTACGGGAATCTAATATTGCTCTTCATGGGAGCAACAAGTTGAAGGCGTGTCTCACTTGCATCGTATGATTTTCCTTTGTTAGATCGAATCCGGTTTCCTGAATCGTAAAAGGAAAGGAAAGGAATTTCCGATAATCAGATATCATTTCAAATAGATATCTCCGAAAGTAAATGCCGCCAACTGGATCCATTATGTGCGGAAGCCCACGTATTAAGAAACAACAATCCCAATTTCAAAATCGTTTTAGGTACCTAGGTATATGAATGGAAAAGTAGTTTCTAATTTTGAACATCTGAATTGCGGAACGACCTAAAACTCATAAAGAGTTAAAATATAGATGAATGTTTTAGAAAACTTTGTGAAATTTAGCAGAAATTCAAAATCGTGAACTTTTATTAGGATGGCTTCTCAATCCATACCGAAGCGCTTTTTCGCGCGATTTGTGGTCGCTTTTTAATTAAATGCAGGGTGTTAATTTAAATGCATGCTATAGCTTCAGGGTTGGTTTTAGTATCGATAAAAAATGCCGTGAATTAAAAAAAACCATTCAATAAAATATATTTTATACTTGCCTGACATTTGATTCAAATGCCTATATCTCGGCCGAAATTCGTTCAATCTCAAAGTTCATTAGACGAAAGTACTTGTATGGGCACTCTCTAAATAACAACGCTCGCAGACATCTGCATTCAGCCCTAAAGATTTTTTGCGTAAGTTTTTATTTCCTAGTTTTTAGTCCTACGACCTTTTTCTCGTAATTCTGTTACTTATTGAATTCAGTAGTTCCATGGAACTAATCTCAATGGAACTACTGCAAACGAAGGTTATGCGCACATCGCGCGACAGTTTTTAACACTTTTCTGTAAACAATTTTTCTAACACTTTTTTGTAACGGACAATGCAATTTCACAGAAATGCAAATATATTGAAAACTAAATTTGGACCCGTTACGCGCGTACGAACACATTTAACGATTCAAACATTTCAAACATTCAAATATAACATTCCGGCTGAACAAAAGTCTATGCCATAGGTGATTGTGCCTGGTTGTAATTCAAACTTCATAATGAATTAGTCATTCATAAATAGTCTGGGTTCTTAACAAAAAAGCTTTCTTGGTGGCATAGTTCCTGTTGCTTTGCTCAGTGATACTAGGGACCATCGTGAATGATTCCTTCCGAAGAAATGAAAATTCCATCTACTAGATTTCAAAATGGCGAACATTCGTTTTTAGGGTGCACTGAAAATATTTGCACTGAACTTCATAGGGCCTTATTACAAAAGCGACAGCCTTGAAAAATATCGCTAAATATTTTAAATGCAGTGGTCTTCCAAATGACTTCCCCTCATAGACAACATCATTTATATGAAAAGGTATAAAAACAAAAACTTTTTTAACTTCCATACAAAAAAGTAAATTATTAAGTAACACTTTGTGTGGGAGGTTCAATTTTCTTTTTCATATTGACCTGTGACTTTTAAGTTTCACGAGAGCTGTGGAAAATTATTAGCCAAATGAATGGTTCTATTCGGTGCGCAAAGCTCGTGTCTATACAAAGAATGACCTTTCTATTTATTACACTCTAATGGACTTGTTTTCTAGTAACGTCTGGAGATATTATATTACATAAAGGGTGACCTACATTACCTAGATAAGTAAGTTGGTAATACACATCGGACACCTACAGGCGAAAGTAACTCTATACGCGACCTGCTAACCTTTACATCTTTCTGGAACTTTCAGAGACAAAAGATAAAAGGTATGCCACGATAATGAAAATAGTGCAAACCCCTTGTGTAGAAATAATGAAGTATCTCATGTAGAAAGTGTTTGATTCTAAAGCTTTCTTTTCTTTATTAACTCTATAAATTCTATTCTTTATTAACTCACTCACTTTATTAACGTACATTAATATTTTCGGATACCCCAGGGTGAGAAGATAATAAATGACAAATTAAAGTCACTCCATGCCCTACCTCGTATATCAGCTGACTTAAAACTTATCCAAGGAAGGGTAGGTACACCGCATAAAAAAGCCACTCATTTCTAATTTGCAATGATTGCAAACTTCGTCCATTTTTATTTCTATTTCACTGGGTATGTAGTGGAAACTAATATCCAGTTGGAGACTTCCATTCCGACGCAATTTAATATCAAGGGAATGCTGAATAGTTTCCCGCTGAGTAAATACCACTGAAAATACTGATATTATACTGAAATTGAATTTCTCTGCACTTTATTGACTACTTGTTACCTTGTTTACTTGCATTGTGTTCCCGAGGGCTGGAAAAGAGTAAACACTAATAATGTAGTGTAGGGTGTAGGTACCAGCCACCGTTACGAGGCAACTGTAAAGTCACCCGAGAAACTAATAAACGATAAACGCAGGTACTATCGCTAGCCAATACTGGGTTTTCAACTGGACAAATTTATACTGGTTTTTCATAAAAGTACTAGAACAAAACAATGTACAACTTTTGAAGCACTTGCGATTGTTTTCACAAGTTTTAAGTATTAAATTTAATATACTAATTAATATTTAGTTAAATTTTAAATATTTTTAATTTATATATATTTATAGGTAACATTTATATATGTTTAAAGTATCAAATTTAATATAATAATTAATATTTAGTTAAATTTTAAATATTTTTAATTTATATATATTTATAGGTAACATGCCGTGTGATGCCGGCTTAGAATAGCATCACCCCAATTCTACCCGTGGGTGTCGTAAAAAGCGACTAAGGGATATTCATCCAGGGAATGGGCAGCAGCGTTCCCTGTAAATGTAACATCTTGGCACTGCGCTCGCCAAACCGCCTGCCAAGCGTGGTGAGTATGGCAATACCCCCCGATAGGGGGAGGCCCATGTCCAGCAGTGGACTGTTGTGGCTGTTATGGTTATGGTTATAGGTAACATATGCCTAGATCTCTTGACATAAATTGAAAATGTCGCGTTTAGGTCAATCAGCATAGGTGCAGAATACTTGATAAATAAGAGAACTTTGTTTTTTTACACTTCCAAACAAAATGCTTAGCGATGTGGATCAAGGTTCGATTTTTAACCCGTTAACCATCACGATAATATTTAGGTAAATAAATTATAAATATTTACTTATAAATTTTTAAATATTATCGCGATGGTTAACGGGTAACGTATATTGGTTATTGAACCGGGTTCAATAACCGTTGGCCTTTTAAATGGCTAGGTGAATTTGCTGGGGATAGTACTTATTTCTATTATAATGCATAATAAATCTGATAAGTATGCCGCACTAAAAAAGAGTTTCTAGAGAACTAATTATCTATAGAAGTATGTTAGGTAGGCTAGTTAAGTAAAGTCAACAAAATCGAACCTTGACCCACATCGCTAAGCATTTATTTGAAAGTGTCAAAAGAACAAAGGTCTCTTATTTATCAAGTATTCTGCACCTATGCTGATTGACCTAAACGCGACATTTTCAGTT
Organism: Phthorimaea operculella; assembly: GCA_024500475.1. Classification (NCBI taxonomy): domain Eukaryota; kingdom Metazoa; phylum Arthropoda; class Insecta; order Lepidoptera; family Gelechiidae; genus Phthorimaea; species Phthorimaea operculella. The sequence continues at coordinate 4,938,338 of JANFCV010000007.1, read as the reverse complement.
TGTGTTAAGAGATCTAGGCATATGTTTCCCATTTATTTGTCGTTATTCCTCATTGCAGTAAATGGGTATACCAACTCTGTCAAACAAAAAACAAATCTATTAAGTAAAAAACTATAAATCACAATGCATTAAGTCAATGTCAAAAACTTTGTTTCCAGGTTTCCAGAGTATACCATCGAGTATCATAATTTTAAAACCAAACCGTCATGTTGTCATATCATAGGTAGTTAGTTACCTAATATTGTAAAGCAAATTTCAACTTTATTGAATTTGAGTATCCGTTAAAAAATTAACTTAAGGCAGGTCTCAACTCAAGTTTGTAGACCGTACCCACGCAAAAGCAATCTAACTTTGCGCTGAAACAATAGCGAAAATTTTCTTGTTGCTAGAGCAAGCCGAAGAGGAAAAAACGTTTTATAACAAATTCAAAGTCAAAGTCAAAACATAAAATAAAGTACACCGCAGGAAATGTAGGTGAAAAAAAAACTGCGTGAATTTTGCCTTTTTTTTATATAATACGTATTATAGCGTATTTGAAAAATTATTTGAGGGACAAACACCTTCTATGTCTGGTTTAGGAGATAATGGCGTTTATGTGGACGACTTCCCATACTAATCGCAAAATTCGTCTGTTTTGAAATAAGTCGATTTATCTCATTTTAAACAGTAATTTTTTACTTTTGAAATAATAATGGTTACAGATTATTTGGTGACATTTTTGCGATACAAACATATCCTGTCCAGCTTATGGTTTTGATGATATTCGCCAAACATCAATTTTATTGGAGAAAAGATAGGTAAACTTGAGTTATTTTTGAAATGATTCCGATAAATAATTTTTTCATTTGATAAACAACATGACAATTAATAAAAAATATGAAATTAAAAAACATTGTATGTCTAAAATTTTTGTAATATGAGTTTGAAAGTATGTATAGACGACTAGCAAAATATACTTTCAATCCCTTTAACAAAAAACTAGACATAGAAGTGGACCTAGGGATCTTGAGAGTTTTGCGCAGAGGTTATTTTGGATGGGTGAATTTACACCAAGAAAGGAATTTAAATGTGTCATCTAATAAGGTGGTAAAACTTAGAGATGGGCTAAGTCGTTATTTTGCGATCACCGTGACTGTCGTTCCAGTTCCAAAAAAATCACCGTGACGTTGTCACGTCGTTACTTGTCGGTTACATGGCACGACATTGGGCTTGGAACTTAGATAACTAGGTGGAACTGTTGGAACTTGGAATCATAACGATATTGAGTAATGTAACAAATATTTAGTTATTACGGAACTTGGAATTATAACATTCATCCTTGAAAAAAAAAATTTTTGGTTGTAATATTATTTACACTTTTGAATTGAATATCTATTTTTACCCGACTGCCTCAAAAGGTGGATTATGTTTTTTATTAAGTCATGTATTAGAAATGGTTTTGTCTATATTTAATATCATAATCAAAAGTAACAAATAACGCACGGCGCGCGCGCGGTCGCGCTTGGGACTACTTGGAAGCCGCGAAGTAACAACGTTATTTTGGAACGTTGTTATGGTTGTTATTTTCTAAAAAGTCACGGTGACTTTTGCAGGCACCTGATCACCGTGACTTTTTTACTGTGGCGATATTTATCACCCAAGTCTAGTAAAACTAAGGTAAATTGGCATAAAATTTGCTTGTTTATTTGAAAATATATCAGCGGGTAAAACCGCTAGGCAGAAAGCTTGTTACTAAAAATCAGTCAAGATACCGTAGCAAGGTCTACCCACACAGTGAGTGATTCTTAATCCTCAACTTCACTACTTAATTCATATATTTTGGAGGTTGTGAGTTTTCAGCAAAAACAGCCATGTATTAAAGCGTTTTTTTGCAAACTATTAGATTATGAAAAAAAAATGTTATTAGAGCAAGGTTGTGCAGAAATTTACGCGTATTATTCTTCCATACAATGTTCATTTAAAGTACTTGTACCAGTTATGAGTTATTACTAAATAACAAAATTCTAGCCAATAAAAAAAGTTTGAAATGGCTGCCATTTTTTTTTTGTAAGTATGCCAGCATGGCCCCGGTTTGAAATAGCTAAAGAATAGCCTAAAGATTCGTTTCCAAGGCGGGGCCAACCTATAACACGCGCGGTAACTCTCACTTACATCACGCATACTAATAGTATGAAAGGATAAGTCTTTTTAAAAAGAGAAAATAGGAAGGCAAAATTTTCTCTTAATCCATACATGTATGATGATGTATTGAGATTTCTTAAATGTTCTTTTTACAATGTCATAGCGATAACAAGTAGATGTGTTACAGAACAAAAAACCCGACTGCAGTAATTTTAAAATAGTATTTTGCTGTAAAAATCAGCCATCTTGAATCTATATTTTTTTAATATAGCCAGTGTCATTCGCGCTGCTGAGACGAATCTAAAGACACCTCATATGTCAAAATCCAACTATCCGTTTGGGCTGTAGCCCGTGAAAAAGATTCTTTTTGTCCACATACATTCATACATACTCTCGAAAAACATAACCCTCCTTCTGAGGCAGTCGGGTGAAAAGGCGCCTTATTATCAGTATATCCAACATCCAAAATATTATTTACTTGTGTTGATATCCTGAGGTGCCCCAATAAAATTGAAAATTAGAAAAACATTACAATTGAAAGTTTTTTTTTTACCGAATGATTTGATACTATAAAAAGTTTATTTTATTTTTAAGGACAGTATATTAATACATTTAGGTCCGATCCTAAATTAACTACATAGAATAAGCTTATAAAATGCGTTAAATGGAAATCTGTTACTTTCTTTATAATATATTTTAATTAAAAATAAAGACAAAATTGGAAAAACTGTACTTAATCATTAAATTGTTTTATTTTTCGTATCAAAATTAAGCATTTGCTGACGTGATAACTTCTTCTTGCCCCTATGAAATCGTCTCTTTTATTTTCTCCACAGACTTCACCAATTTGATGCAGCGCTCTACGGCTTGAGTATGGCATGGAAAATCTTTAATATCAAGATATAATCTCAGACCACTTTTGACAATATCTTTCAATGCTTCATCCGATAAATTGGATATCAGAGGTGGTTCAGTTATCTGACAGTCGTCCCACGTAATGATTTCGGTATAATCTTCAGCATCGAAATTCAAAGCAGGGTTCTTAAATTGAACTATCAGGAAGCAAAAGTCTCAAAAGTTCAATTGCCACTAAATGTCACTTTAAAAATAGAAACGCCACTTTACGAATCCAAATATCACTTTACTAATATAAACGTCACTTTACGAATCCCAACGTCACTTTTAAATTTCCTAAAGTGGCGTTTAGATACTTATAGTGACATTTAGTTTCCTTAAGTAACGATTAGATTTGTAAAGTGACGTTTAGATTTGTGAAATGGCATTCACTGGCAATTGAAGTTTTGACACTTTGGCTTCCCAAAGTAGGTTGTCTTTTTTATTTTTTGTACGTTTTACAGGTTAAAAAATAGTAATAATTAATAGGAAAACTTGCAATATTTCACCGCAGGCTGGATTTGAACCAGCGACCTTCGCCAACAGTAGGTACTGATGGAAAGTGTTTTAAAACTTTTATATTCATTTCAACTTTATTTGACAAAAAACCAAGAACAAAATCTCATTACTTTATATTCTTACATACAACCTAAACGAAAACGATTTTGCTTCTTTCTTTGACTTTATAAGTTTAATTATTATTATAAGATACTGGTGCTCTTTCTTAATTTTGATAATCCTTTTCAAAAGATAAAAAGCTAATATGTTTCCCGCTTCCAACTATTACAACTCTTTTTTATACTTCGAATTAAAAATTATATCAATCTTTGTTTTCGCATTACCTTCAAACAACTCTTGCCTACTACGACAAAGGAGTTTGTGTTATACATCCTTCGCGAATGTTTCCAGGCACTACGAGAAATAGGCCTAATTTCGAGTTACGCATTACGAGATGTAGGTCTTATGTCGAGTAAGGCAAAACGAGAAGTAGGTCTATAGCGACATAGACAAAAACATACCAAGTTCTAACGCTTATTATAAATGACATTTTGGCGAAACGCAAAATTGGAAGACTGCTTTTTAGGTACTCAGCGACTAAAGGAAACTGAACAACTTATAAAATTAATCTTTTTTGGGTAAATTTTAATTTGGATTATGATTTTAACCACAGAATTAGGAATAAATAAGTACTAATAATTAGCAATCCCGTCCCATCCAGAAGACATTTGTTTTTTTTTCATAGTCTTATTGCTGGCACAGGATATAAAAAAGCGAAATAAAACTAAGAAATAAAATAGCGCACAATGTATGTTCCACGATTTTTGTAGTTTTTGAGTTATTGTACTTTTAATGTTGTAGGTATGGGAAAATCTTACGGTACAAAATGTTGAATTCTGAAAACTCGTTTATCACGGAAACTAAGCATGCAAGACAATTAGTTTCTTAGATTAGGTTGTACTCGTAGGTCCTGGCAAGACCAACATTTTATGTGGCAGCTGTCAAACTTGGATATTGTTTATCTTGAAAACTATGCATGCTAGACTTAGGGCCTCACCTCAAAAAAGTTAGACCAGTGTTGGACGCGTGTCTAGCGTTTTTTTGTATGAAGTTTAATTTTAGACACGCGTTCAACACTGGTCTAACTTTTTTGTGGTAAGGCCCTAAGTTTCTTAGCGGAAATTATAGGTCATGGCAAGACCTTTATTTTATGTGATAGCTATCAAACTTGTAACTCGTTTATCTCAGAAACTATGCATGCTAGACTATAAGTTTTCTAGATTTTTGTAACTCAATAGCTTACGGATAAACTGGACGGATTTTGATGAAATAAGAAATAAAGTAACCAGAAATTACTGGACATTAGCTTGTAAGTGCAAAATTTTGACCCAAGCTCATGTTTAATTTGGTCAATCGTTTTTCATATTTCTTGTGTAAAATGATTTTTTGGGATTTCTTTGATTTTTTGGGAATGAACGCAGTGAACCTCTTTTAATTTTCCTGTCAAAGTAATATACTTCATTTTTGTTAATAATAAATTCATACCTCTACAACAAAAAAATACTTCTTTGTTTGTTGTAGAGGTATGAAATACGAGAAAAATATTTGGTGTTTTTGGGAGTCGGGAATTTAGTTTTCGATGATATCCCTGAAAATGAAATAAATGCACTTGCCAAGTGTTTTGCATGTGCTTGGCAGGAAGCATCACAAAATAAGAGCATTCAGCATAATCCGAAAAAGTTCATTTCTAATTTTTGATAAATTTGTTAGTATTTTTCTTTTTCTTTTCTTTTTCTTTTAGGATTCAAAATAGCTTTATTAAAATGTTGATAGCACCCAGTAATTTTCACATCAGTACCGCATTAATTGGGGCGATTTCATAATCACAATTAAATAATTTAATGTTCAGTATTAGTTCTTAGCGTTTTGTTAGTAATAAAGCATATATGCTTTATTACTAATATATTGCTTGATAAACGTCTGCATTTTTTTATCAGAATATTCAGAATACACATTAAAATGTAAAATATATAATTGATAAAATGGTCGCGGACAAACACGGAAATTTCCATCCCTAGGATGAAATGCTTTTGGCGCAACGTAATGTTTTCAACGTTTTACGATAACAAATCAAGATAATCTTTTCCTCATGTCCTTCTTCAACACATCTTGTAAATTTTTGAAATGTAATTAGACAGACACTAAAACAAAAATTCTTGTTCTGTACAAGGTAGATCGATTTGATGAGGGGTAAATCTGGTTTTTTTTTTAATTCGGTCATCATTATCTCAAAAATTTCTTGAATCGAATTTAAGTTACGGCAAACCTATTCCTTTAAGTTATTTATAAGCTCCCTGTTTAAGGCCTAATGATGATGTTAATAATGAATTGTCGCTTGTTATATTACATTTGTGAACTGTTTCGCGTATTAATTTTGTTTTGTCCTTATTTAGAGTGATTGATGCAATACATACACTCCGATTTGTACATTTTCATCTAGACGAACCATCAAAATTAGATTTTCCATCATTGATCATTGTATACTTAGAATAAAAATGTCTTCTTTTTATAAAATTTATGACTTTGAGCGGATTCATGATGCAGATTATTTTAGTTAAATATTATAATAATATTTAAAAAAATAATAGCGTCATGAAATATTATTTTAGTAAATACCTATACTTAGGTATTGTGATTTTTACTTCGAGCAACGGAGCAACGCATCTTCCCTTCATATTTAATCCCTGTTCGAAAATATCAGATATTTATAATAAATATCAACATATCCGATATATATCCAATATATCGGATATATATCCATTTTTTGATATTTATCGGATATATATCAATCAGTCTAAAATCTTTCAAAATAATGTATAGACTTTGTCGTCAAACACAAAAAAAAATTGTTAGAAAATTAATCTGGAACACTTAATTTCATTAAAGGTTATTTTTAAATGAAAGTGGTATAAAATATTATATTTATTGGCTAGTAGTACAGCAAACACATAAAACGGGTGTATAATAGTGGATAGGGGCGTACCTACATTTTATGATTCGAGAAATTTACCTTAAAAGTGAAATCCCCCTAAGATCAGATCATACAATAAAAATAAATATAACAGGATGATTAGCGAGGAAATTTATTAAAAAATCTACCTATACATTGCTTAACAAAAATCATACATAAAAACAAATATCTACTCAGGTATCAAGTAGGTACAATAAATTGAACTCGTCAAGCCGAACGCGGAAAATAATTATGAAATAAAAAACATTCTATGTCTAGTTTATTTGTTATAGACATTGAAAGTATATTTTGCTAGTCGTCCATACATACTTTCACTCATATAACAAAAAACTAGACATAGAATGTTTTTTATTTCATCATTTTTTATTAAATGTTGTTTATCGGATGAAAAAATAAAAAATAAATCTCACGCAGTCATTTCAAAAATAACTCAGGTTTACCCATTTTTCCCCCAAAAATATTGACGTTTGGTGAAATATCATAAAAACCATATGCGCGACAGAATATGTTTGTATCGCAAAAATGTCGCCAAATAATCTGTTAGTATATTGCAAAAGTAAAAAATAACTGTTTTCATTGTAAAAAAAGTGACAAAAATCGACGGATTTGAATACAGGTGAATTTTGCGATTTGTATGGGAAGTCGTCTACGTAAACGCCATTATCTCCAAAACCAGACATAGAAAGTGTTTGCCTCTCACATATTTTTTCAAATACTTACGCTATGATACGCAACATATCCAAAAATTAGAAAAATTCACGCAGCTTTTTTTTTCACCTACATTTCCTGCGGTGTACTTTGGTAGAGAGGTAGGGTTTGATGACTACATAAAGGGAAAGCTGTAAAAACTAGGATATTCGAAGGTATAGATCATAGGAAATACAGATATGACTTCGTAGCAAAAGTTGTTCAGCTTGATGGGACGCTTCTACAAAAATAAGTGAAATTCTACTAAAAACATTCTGTAAATAACTAGCCAAGTATCGATGAGCTGATTGTTTATCTCTAAAAAGTAATAAAATCTAGACAAAGTCATGCCAAGTCTAAGGTTCCTTGATGCTATTTCTTCTTCTATTATTATGGTTAAAATTATACGACTGGCCGTTGCCTTGTATCTTCAAAAGTATAAAGAATGTTCAACGGGCAGTCATATAACTTTAACCATAATAATAAAGAAATAACGTCAAGGAACCTTAGACTTGGCATGACTTTGTCTAGATTTCTTTACTTTTTAGAGATAAACAAGCAGCTCCATCGAGACTTGGCTAGTTTTTTACAGAATGTTTTGGTGAGATTATTATTACTAAATTAATCCACACCAACCAGCTACTCTTCAGTGGTTATTTTTTTAGAGACACAATAGGAGTTAAGAAAAGTTAATTAAACCTACAGATTTCCTAAATCCCTACAGAAAACATTCTGCTGAACTGAGGTGCTTCGCATTAACGCTTTACGCCTTAAACTTATAGGTGGCACATGTCTAAGACTTTGATATGTGATTGCCTGCCTGCACCATCGACTCTGACAAAGTGAAATATGTACGTTCGCCAAGATGACTGACCAAAATACCAAATTAGTGATTTATTACTATTTTTTTACTATTTAGTACCTTTAGTCAGATAATTGGTAGCTCAATAGAAATCGAGAAAATAATGATTGGCCAGCCATTATGACGTCAAGATGGCTGACCACGTGTGAAACTTCTCGTGTTTTGCAACTTGCATTTATCCGTCCATTGTTTAGTACCTATTTGGTACCTACACATTTTATTTCTGGACTCTTACTCAACCAAAATTTATGAGCAATACAATTTTTCTTATATTGGATGTATGGCAATATAGTAGACCCTGATGTCCTTAGCAATATAGTAGACCCGTTGGCATCACACTATGGATTTCACAAGTGACATGGTTATCAACATGCTGACCAAATATCTAACCAAAGGTACTAAATATAAGTACTAAATCAAATCAATTCCAGTATTTTGGTCAGTCATCTTGACGAACATCCAATATAATAAAAATAGTATTGCTCATAAAAGGTTTTCGGTTGAGTTTGAGAGTTCACGTCGCTACAATTCGTAAACGGCTACCGCCGGCGATGTGTGGCGGCGTGCATGCTTTACGACACTCTTGAGCAGATTTGGGGTGTTGGTTACGAATACGGCACGAATTTCTCTGAAGCATGTGTTTTTGCAGCATAATCAAACAGACATTTCTTTCTTTTACTGTATCTAACTTAGAAGTTTCGCCAAGTTTTTAAGGATTTATTATTAATAAAAGCTATGCTAAAATCAGCTAAAGAAGTTTGTAAAATTATGATAAATAGCAATTATATTATAAGAATTCGCTTACAGATGAAATGTAATACCATCTTTTTGAAACTGGATCAGCCCGATTAATTTCTACAACAGAATACTGAGCAGGTTGGCATTTTTATTTATCTATTCCAGTTTGAACAGTTGTGCGATTGGACTCGGAATAATTCAAGTAAACTTTATAAAATATTTGTAAAATATGATAAAAAACAAATCTAATCGAAAAACAAGAGAAAATTATTTTGCCTGTTCTTCAGTCGTGTCATTTCTGTCTCGTCTGCCTGTCAAAGTTCACACAACAGCCAGATGCAATGAAAAATTTCCGTTGGTTCCGTTCTAAGGTTTGTAGGTTATTCTGGCCCTGGCCTAAATGTATATTGGTAAACCATATTTCATATGATACTCTACTTGGACAACTAGCCAATTTTTTGTCAGCTTTGTCCTTGCAGCTTATCAATGAGTATAATGCGGCTAATATTGAAAGCGGGACAGTTAAAAAATACATGTTCCAAAATTTGATCTTCATTTAAAGAGCAATTTGTACATAGAGGTGAGTCAATAATCTTCATACGGTGTAAATGGGCTTTTTTACAATGTCCAAATCGATTTACATACTTAATATCAACAACAATAATCCCAACACTCATAATACCAACACCGAAATATCAGCAACTCATTTGAACAATAGTTCATAATCCCAACAGCTGAAAATCCCACCCAACAGTTTCTTTAAGTAACAGTTCAAAATCCCAAATCAGTTGCTATTCTGGTTTCTTCGAGGAATTTGAAGATCTAGAAAAGATCAAAACGGCAGATGACAGCTGTCAAACTAAAAACACGTTAAATTCACACGTTTATCTAATTTTGAGTCCAATTTCGCAATCCTTATTATATTCTTTTGAAAGGTCCAGTTTTTGAACTTTCTTCCACACATTTTGCCCCAAATGGAACAAGCATCCTATATGAATGCTGTGTGGGAAGATTTCTTTACAAGCATTCATTAAGTATTGCTTGTTCAAAGTCTGTCAGTATGTACACAGCTGATAAATCTAATTTTCTCTCATCACCCATAAATTTTTAATTTCTTTAAAAATGGTTTTGTAGCAAAGCGTGCACTATTGGTATCACTCTGCGCGTAGTTTCATCGTTGTCAAGTAATGCGTGTATTGTTGTGTATAGCTGCATGAAAAAATCAGGATCACATCTGAATGTTCCGTCCATAATCCAGTATAAGGCACAATCCAAGTATTTTAGGTTCTCTTCTGTGGTGAAAAAGTATTTACTTATCCACATACATACATACATACAGACTCTCAAAAATCAAAACCTTACTTCTGGGGCAGTCGGCTAAAAAAGGGCGAGATGTCTTTCTGTAAAATATCTGTTTTTCTAAGTGACTGGTGGTCTTCAATGCACAGTTTTCGAGATAAACGTGTTTTTAGTTTGACAGCTGTCATCCTAGATGCAGATCTCGACAAGATCTATAACTTTCCCGAAGTAACTGGTGGTCTAGCATGCACAATTTCCGAGATAAGCGTGTTTTTAGTTAGACAGCTGTCATCTATCGTTTTGATCTTCAAATTCCTCGAAGAAACCAGAATAGCAACTAGTTTGGGATTTTGAACGTTGCTCAAAGAAACTGAAGAGATTTCGGCTGTTGGGATTATGAACTATTGTTCAAATGAGTTTCTGATATTTCGGTGTTGAAATTATGAGTGTTGGGATTATATGGTTGCATAATATGTATGTAGATCGTCTAAATCGTAATCTGCATATTTGTGTATTGAATCTTCTTTTATAAAGGTTTTACTCTTAGGAAACCAGGGTTTCTCTCCAACATTTTTATTGATTCCAGCATATCATGCTCCTTTTTCTTGAATTATAAGTTGGCGTTAATTAATCCGGCTTTGTCGAATGTCTTCTTGCATCAATGGGATTAGGTCTCTCCATGGAACTGATATTCTTCTGCGTTGTCCAATTATACTTCTATTTATTGGTCTGGCAAGGTACAAGTACAAAACAAGTACAAGTACAGTTACAATTTCAGTCAAATTACACTCGTTCACAAAATAGAGACTCGTTGTTGTCATTGTGGTTTTCCTTTTCAATTTCAGTTTCAGTGGCCAGTTTATGCAGAATAGGTAGGTAGCTGAACAAAGAGGTTATGATAATTTTTGTACTAAATAAAATATGTTATCGCTTATTTTCCTCCACTTTTTTTCTTTCTTTTCGTGTGGGACACCGCCACCATCATGGACGTCCATACCGTCTAGTTAATGATACGATATTTCTATAGTACAAACTTTGTAATCAGGTTTTAACAAAGTGATAGCCGAGGCTGCTACAGGATAACACAAAGAGCCCTCCTTGGGCAACTATAACATAACACGTTACGATATTTCCTGGGACGGCGGAGATTCCACTAAGAAACTTATAGTTTCCGATTCCGACGATTACAAGTTTGACAGCTGGCTGTTACTAAATATGTAGGACTTGCCTCGACCCTAAGAACAATAACTAACCTCAACTTTGACCTCAACCTACAACTTACACTAAGAAACATGTAGCCCTAACATGCACCTAGATTTCGAGATAAACGAGTTACAAGTTTGAAGATTGACAGTTGTCACTTAAAATGTAGATCTTGCCACGACCTACAGCTTCCACTGAGAAACTTATAGTTAGTACGAGTTCTTAATTGGCAGTTTGTATGGAGATATGGTCCCATCCGGCAGAAAGCATGAAACTTGGCATATGTGTAGCTTATATATGTAAGATTCAGGAAAAGAAGGGAAGCAAGTTGGACTCCCCCTGCTTCCCCCCTTTACCCCCCCTTTTATGTCCCGAATTTCAGTTATCTTTATTTTTCTCAGAAACCATTAGAGATAAGATAAATCTGTCGAGGTAAGAAATATTCTTTATAAAATTGTCTACAAAAATGTTCTTGGAAGTATGTTGATAGGACTTATACTTTTCGAGTTATGCTTCTGGGAAACCCATCATTTTTTTGAAGGTGACGTCCAGCTCTGAATTAGACAGAACTACCATACGATAGAATATTCTTTCAACATTGCTATTGGAGTTTGTTAGTTAGGTAGTCTTCAAAGGAAATCCGCTGAGACAACACTTCAATCACGCCTATGGGGGTGGGGGGAAGTTGAACTTGAGGGGCAAGTTGAACTTGAGGACTTCTGACTCCTTAAGTAAATGTGACAGGAGAAAATGAGTATCATTTTCGAATAAACCAAGGAATAAGTATTCATTTCTGGGACGCTTTTTGGTACATTTCATACAAAAATATAAATATATTAAGTGAAATAGAAAAAAAATTGTTTCGTTCTCATTCAAACGCTGTTTTCTTCATGACCTTGAGACATATTTATAAGATAATAACACATACTAGAAGACATACTCACCCGGATTATAAAACCATATTTTATTTTCGAAATTATTAGAAAATACCTAGCCTACAGAAGCCTAAATATTTTTACAAAGTTATGTTTGAAGCTTGAAAAATTTCAAGTTCATAGATTTTGTATGCATAAATAAGATTACCAGCCGCAAACTTATATTTCTCAATTGTCGCTAAACCATTCCAGATACGGAAATGCCGTCATAGGAAATGTTGTTTATACTGAAGGGTAGTTTATGGTGGAATATTAAAATTGAAGATCTGGAGTACTTGATGTAGAACATCAACAGCCCAGCTAAACTATTCGAGATACTGTAATGTCTTCTTAAACATCAAGTACTCCAGATCCTCAATTTCTTCATTCCAATAAAAAGTACCCTTTATGGTGTTTATACATTTCCTATGAGCGATAATATTTTAGCGACAATGAGAAATGTAAGTTTGCCGTTGGTAATCTTATTTATGCATACAAAATCTATGAACTTGAATTTTTTCCAGCTACAAACATAACTTTGTAAAAATATTTAGGCTTCTGTAGGCTAGGTATTTTCTAATATTTTCGAAAATAAAATATGGTTTTATAATCCGGGTAAGTATGTCTTCTAGTATGTGTTATTATCTTATCAATATGTCTGAAGGTCATGAAGAAAACAGCGTTTGAATGAGAACGAAACTTATTTTTTTTTCTATTTCACTTAATTTATTTACATTTTTGTATAAAATTTACAAAAAGCGTCCAAGAAATGAATACTCCTTCCTTGGTTTATTCGAAAATGATACTCATTTTCTCCTGTCACATTTACTTAAGGAGTCAAAAGTCCTCAAGTTCAGCGCGGAAAAAATAAACTTTGCCCCCCTCCCCCCACCCCCACAGGCGTGATTGAAGTGTTGTCTCAGCGGATTTCCTTTGAAGACTACCTAACTAACAAACTCCAATAGCAAGTTTGAAAAAATATTCTATCACATAGTAGTTATGGCTGATTCAGCGCTGGAAGTCACCTTAAAAAAAATTATGGGTTTCCCAGAAGCATAACTCGAAAAGTATAAGTCCTATCAACATTGATCCAAGAACAATTTTGTAGACAATTTTATAAGGAATATTTCTTACCTTGGCAAATTTCTCCTACCTTTAACAGTATCCGAGAAAAATAAAGATAACTGAAATTTGGGACATAAAGGGGGGGTAAAGGGGGGGTAAAGGGGGGAAGCAGGGCGGGTCCAACTTGCTTCCCTTCTTTTCCTGAAGCTTACATATATTATAAGCTACACACATGCCAAGTTTCATGCTTTCTGCCAGATGGGACCATACTTCCAGCTAAGGACCCGTACTACATGAAAACTATAACGAATATTGTACCACTTAAGATTAAGGAAATGTTAAAGTTTTTCAATTTGCGGTTGGTAACCATACAGCTGCAAACAAACCAGCAAGAAAATAAACTTTGTAACTCTGAAAGACCTGATATTTAAACGTTGCTACGAAACCCTATTTGTGAGCGTGTCTGACACGCTCTTGGCCGCTTTTTTACTTCTGTTATATCCAGTTTTCAAGCGTCTGTGTTGCATAATTTTAAATGATTTTTACTATATCATACAAAAAAACTGTTCCTGCCCGTAGAAAAACTCCTATATAGGGTGAAAGTTTTCTAGTGACCGATAGCAAAAACTGAGAACCGGCTGGTGATAAGGAACAACTTTCCCCAAGGAACATAGGTCGAAATACGAATAAAAATTTGGACCTCCCATACAAAATTGCCGATCAACTGATTTGAGCTACTATGGGAGGTCAATTGTTTTTATCGTAATTCGATCTATGTTCCTTGGGGAAAGTTGTTCTTTATCACCAGCGAGTTCTGAGTTTTCACTATCGGTCACTAGTAAAATTTCACGCTATATAAGGTCCTATTAAATTCACTGCAAATATTTTAAGGGCATGCGTAAATATGTATAAGAAAAACAATTAAGGCATTAAAAAAAAAATCTACACGCTAGTTTTTATTTTTCATTTTCAAACAAACTTTTTAATTAATTATGTGAACATCCTTTGACTGACCCGACTGACGTTCCGCCACGTAGACAGGATTCACTTACACGGCACGCACACTAACAACCAACCAATCACAGCAACTTTTTTTGGCGCGTAATTTAAATTCATCGATGTGTGAGTTTCTAGGACAAACAGGGTGCACTTTATTCGTTTTGTGTTTTTTTAGTTAAATGCAATTTTCTCGAAAACTAGCGTGTAGATTTCTTTAAAAATTTGCCTAGTACATGCTTATATTTTATTTGATCTGCCCCTAAAATATTTGCAGTGAATATAATAGGACCTTATATACAACTTTAAAAAATAAAAAGCTCGAAAACTACAAAAAATCTCGGAAAATATTTTAGATGGGGGTAATTCGACTACCTTTTAGCATAAGGAATTTAAAGGGTGTGTGAAGTTTGCTCTATACCGTGTATTTCGTTATCTTCGGTAAACAGTGTAAAAATATACAGGGTGTAAGGGACAGGTCTCCGAACACTTATAGGGTGCATTCAGACCATGAAACTGAACAACTTCCCATAGAAATAAATTTCAGGAAACGTAAAAAATTTTTTGACTTCCTATAGTAAATGCAATCAGTTGATCGTGATTTTGTATGGGGCGTCGAAAAATTTTTTCGTTTCCTGAAATTTATTTCTATGGCAAGTTGTTCAGTTTCATGGTCTGAATGCACCCTATAAGTATTCGGAGACCTGTCCCTTACACCCCGTATAAATTAGGTACACCTCATTGAAATTTTTGGTAAAAATATAAATAAAAATGTTTAGATATTTAATTCGTGTGCCTGTTTTGTGCAATGATTGCCGTTGCTACTATTCGCTAAAGTTGACGATATTTTATATTACCGTACTTTATTTTGTGAGGCGCGATACTTTTTTAGACCAGGAATGGTCCATACTGTAGGTAGATCGCGTGTACTGTAGTTACTTACTTGGTGACGCAATGCGCTGCTGTGAGCACCCACTGTGTCCCTATGAGCGCGGCGCCGCACAGGTACTGGTTCAGGGAGTTGATGAGCGCCACTTGCCAGCACCACTCGCCGCGCTCGCCGTCCTCGCCGCCCATCACGCGGCCAGCCCGCCGTCCGCTGCGGGACGATGTACCTGTATCGATAATATCCATTATCATTTACGTTTTCATGCAGTAATTTAATGAGTTTCAATATCGTATTTATACGGAAGTAACAAAAAAGGTATAACAAGCCGAAAGGAGGTGAAGTAATATATATGTCGCAGGAATGTCGCGAAATCCTGTTATTCGCGAAATCCCTAGGCCCTTCGCGAAGAGCCGGATAACTGCGAAATGCATGGATTTATCGATGGGGAAAGTTGTTCAGTTTCATGAGTACCTTGGCCTCCTTTTGGCTTGTTACATCCTTTTTGTTACTCCATAGATACCTACTAGGTATGTAATTTTCTTTTACTTTCGGGTAAAAAAAGGAGAGATTATTCTAACTGTGGAGCGCAGAGAAACCCTGCTTATAGTTTTATTCGGGATACCGTCGTTTTGCATATTGTTGTAGTTCCTAATATAGTTTAGCTTAACACGGTTGGCATAAATTTCTTTGTTATACTATTTGTTTGGCATAAATTTTATATGTCATACGCATTTATAATACTATTCGCTTGACCTATTTTCTTTTAGACTAATTTTGAGTCGCAGAATTGTTATCTGTCATAATGATCAATGAGAATAATAATTAATGGAATACAATAGATTCAAACACATTTTTATGAACAAAAATTATTTATTCTTGCCGTAAAATAGGCGCTTAACGCATACATAAACAGGGGCGGACGCGAGCGAAGCGAGCACGAGCGTTCGGGGCTCCCCGAACCGGCTAGGTCAGGTTCAGCAGGCTATGACGGAAGCGAGCGTAGCGAGCTGGCTCGCTTCCGTCATAGTCTGAGGGTTTGATTGACATGTATGCATGCCTGCCATGTATGTAGCTTGCTTGCATGCATGCATGTTGCTTGCTTGCTTGCTCGCATGCATGGTGCTTGCTTGCTTGCTCGCATGAATGTTGCTTGCTTGCATTCTGGCATGCATGGCTGCCACTGGCTTGCTTGGAATGCATGCTAGCAGAGGGACGAGGGGCACAGCGGCAGTAAAAAAAAAACCTACTGCCTATTTTCGGTAGGTTAGGTTTGTATGCTTGCTTATTGAGTGATTTGCCTGTTTTTAGTAGTGTTTTTGAATATTATGCGTTTTAAAAATGATGCTTATATACCGGGAGTAACAGAAAGGGTATAACAAGCCGAAAGGAGGTCAAGGTACTTATGAAACTGAACAACTTTACCCATGGAACATGGTTCGAAATATGAAAAAAAAATTGGACTTCTCATAGTAAATCAATCAGCTGATCGGCGATTTTGTATGGGAGGTCCAAATTTTTCTTTCACATTTCGACCGATGTTCCATGGGGGAAAATTGTTCAGTTTCATGAGTACCTTGACCTCCTTTCGGCTTGTTATACCCTTTCTGTTACTCCCGGTATAATATGCCTATTTATCATTATGATTGTTGAAATTATGACTTTGTAGATAATGCTGAAACGGTTATGCGTTTTAATAATATGACTTGAATTCATTATGACTGTTGACCATATGCCTAATAAAAATATGTCTTAAAATTTTATGCAACTTGGCCCCAATCCTTTTATTCTTAAGTAGTTATCAACTCATAATCTTTCTAAGAGAAATGTATTTCCTTCCTGATTATCGTCTAATCGATAATCATATTTCCGTTTTGAAATCAGTAGCGTAAACAATTTCGGTAGTAAGAAGCGACTAAGAATATTATTTGGTTGGCAGACAACCGGACCCTATGGTGGGTGATACACAGTCTTCGGAGTGTCTCTCAAACTTTTGTCGGAGGTGATGTAAATGGCCGTTTTTTACAGCCTATGTAGGTATGTATTAATTAGCTCACACAGAAAACCATCACCGAGGATTTTGCTGATGGGTTTTTCATTAGCTCACACGGCACACGGATGACCATCACCGAGGATTTTGCTGATGGGTTTTTCATTAGCTCACACGGCACACGGATGACCATCACCGCGGATTTTGCTAATAGGTTTTGTTAACCGAGTGAAAGGACTTTGTTGACGGTACCGGGCACCGACGCTGTATCTGTCCGATCGAATAACGACGATATTTGTCCCGTCGAATAACATTTCATTGTACGCACAGGGGAGACACATCCCCAAGGGATTACAATTTTCAATGGTACTTACGTACTTACCTTGGTTGTTATTTTATACAAAACGGCTGATCGATTTTAGGCTTCCTGTATTTGTTCAGAAACAGCTCGTCATTTATTATGACTTCTTTGAAACGATGGGTATCGAAAAAAATAGCACATTATCTAATACCTACTTCAAAATTTTACTATCATTTTGTTCGGAAAATTATTGAACCTCCCATGTTTCTTGTGGAAAACTGACTCATGAGCTTATCGTATTTTTCTTGTGTGTACATCATTTTCCTGCTCTTACCCCCAAATCAGTTCGGGTGGCGCAACATGCTGTGTTAGAAGAAAAAAACATGTAGCAAAAAGGTTTGGCAATGTTTTATGTTATGACCGGCCGCCTGTCTGACGTCAACCCTCTTTGGGAATGCTGTTGTAGATGGTATCACCGCCACCATGTGGTTATTTCCACCATTTTCCTTTTCTTTACATCAATGCTTTATTCTTTGTAGCACAACAAAGAAACATTCAATAAAATAATGTAGGTACTATCAGCAGCCCATCAAACTACCCATTTAATTAAGGGATCAATTCATACTGGTTATGCAGATAAATTATTTCAAAAGTGTAATTTGATCCCTTAAGGCGTTCCGTTTCCATACAAAAATTCAATGGAGTTATGTCTGTAAAGGAGACACAAGTCTGATTAAAAAACTTGATGGGGGGTCCCGTGGGTACATAACATTTTCGCAAAACACTAAAAATAATTTTTAAACTATCAGATTTCCCCGTAAAAACCGAGTCGCCACTTTACGAAAATAGATGGAGCTACTGCTGCAATAAATACGTTTAATTTTATTGCGCAGAAAATACTTATTATCTTTAAACCATAAGTAGTTTTGCGACAAATTTACGTGTGCCTTCATCATTTCACATGAAGTTTTTTCAATAATTTGCTCCGCATCTCATGTATAACCCGACTGAAGTGCAGTTTTTCGTTTGTATGACGTGACGATCCACCTTAAATGGGTAGATCGTTTACTTCATACCCAACGGTCACCCTCCCCCCATCCGCCACAAAAATGTATGAACATTTTTTCAACTTTGTCAACTTCTAACCTAACAGGAGTAATATTCCCGATTTACTGGTCCCTCCAGCGTCTGTATGTAATAGGATTTTAACTGCACAAACATAGCAAAGAGGATTAGAAATTTCCGTTTGACTCAATCTTCCTTCCGTTTGAAAAAGTATCAAATAAAATACGGCACAAAGGAAAAACTTGTTCACGACATCAACAAGCCAATGAAAATGTTTGCTTGTATTATGTTGTTTTTCTCTGTTATTGTATGTTATGTTTTATTGTGAGCAATAAAGTGTTTCTGTCTGGTAGACATCTGCTTGCAAAGTTGTCTAAAGATTTTCTTATACGTTGTGAATTTTTAATACTTAGAGTGGATACTATCGCCAGCTAATCCACCTTCCAATTTAAGGCATCAGCTTATACTGGTTTTTCTTAGTATTTATATGAAAACCCAGTATAAGTTGGTCCTTTAAATGGGGGTAGGTGGATTTGCTCGCGATAGTAAGAACAAGTTGTAAAATCAAGCATTACTCCAAACGACTTAGGCTGCCGGCACACGTCCGATAATCGGTGACCGATTTTTTTGTAGGATTAAGGCTGCCCGCCCACTTTAGACTTTTTATAGGCCACATTTTTCCTCCGATTCTTATGACTAATTTTGTGACCGACTCTAAGCACACGTCCGTCACTTTGTTTGTTGGTTTCGAGGGAGTAACACATCATGCACGGACACAACGTATACCATGTCACGGATATAAGGATTAGTAGGAAGGTGGATATACGGAGGAAGGTTTGTGTTTGGTGCTTGAAGAACAGAAGAGAGAAAAGAAAGTTCTGGGTTGATTGAATACTGATTTTTCTATTTTGCTGTACGTTGTTCAACTAGAATGTAATATAAGACATATTTCTTCCCATAATGTCTTTTTCTTATTCCTATCGTGATACTCGGTTGTATAAAGCAGTAGACCAATCCTGTGTTGTATAAAGCAGGCTGTTTGTCTACTTCCTCAATCGAGAGTTTACTCTCAATATCGATCTCCGTCGCTGAGCAATGTCATTTACACACACAAGTCACACGTCCTTCCCTGGCAAGTGCAGTGCATGCGGCCGACTGTCGGTGAGTAGTGTGCGTTTACGCATAAGTACATGTCCGAGTGTTCCATTTTTTCACCGACAATCGGATCGGTCGGGATGCAACGATTTTATTTCTGACCGACTATTTGTAGGATGTGGGCGTTACACCATTGCAATCAATACGTTTGAATGCACTTCCTCGCATTCATCCAGAGGAAAGGTTATCCTTAATAGTGTCCTGATGTGTTATAGGTAGCATGTTATACTAATGACAGCAGCTCACCAAACGTACTAATTGACATTCTATAATATTTAAAAAACTTGTCTGGTCGATATCTCAGATCAGCATGACCAATATAAAATATCCCCTTCAATAATATCTGAGAGATTATTGGATCAGAACTTTCTTTTCTCTTTTCTGCTCTTCAAGCACCAAACCTTCCTCTGTATATCCACCTTCCTCCTATTATCGATGACAAAGTATACGTTGTCTCCGTCCATGACGTGCTACTCCCTCGAAACCAACAGACAAAGTGACGGATGTGTGCTTTGAGTCGGTCACAAAATTGGTCATAAGAATCGGAGGAAAAATCTGACCGATTATCGGTCGTATAAAAGTCTGACGTGGGCGGGCAGCTTTACGTTTCAAACCTGGAATTCGATGGATCGCGCAATACCTACACAAATAGGTATTAAATTTTGATAAATGAAAATATTAATGTTTGGATTGTCGAGGCGATGTTTATTCGTTTTTTAATATCTAATATTACGGTCTATTCAAATCTGAGCGGTGACCCGAAGGGTGCGTAGGTGGCGGACGGAACACAATCTCTTGACTATTTCGGATACCCGCACGCACCAATCCGGATACTCGCTAGCCGCTTCCCACATATCCATCCATATTTGAATAGAGCCTTAATTATACTCAGTTTCGAATAACAGCATGTCAAAGTGAATATTGGTTTACGACCGATGCGTCCTCCCTACGTAATATCGCTTCGATGCACACTATCAAAAGTGGTATGACGATTTTAATAACCTATTAGTTTTCATGCTCAGATAGTCATACAAAGGCAATAAAGATTCATTTTAATAATTAAAACGAGTTTCATACATTGAAGTTTTACTAATTGATACGTAAGTATTCAAATAATATTTATATCAGTAAGGTAGATGTCCATTTATAATTAAAAATATATGTTTATCTATTAACATGATGTGATGTCCATTTCCACACTCTCCTCGAAATAATAATAGGTTAGGTATTAGGAGCAAGCATAGAATAGACGCGGGACGTGACGCGCAACATGGGATCTGTCAAACAAGCGATCGTCAGCCGGTATCGATGCGACACGTGTCACGTGTGTATCTTTGTCTTTTCTGTTTCATCATTTATACCTATGGAAACGGTTTCAAGCGTCGAGATGTTACTTAGCACGTCTCACGTCTCCGACGATAACTTGTTTGTTTGACAGATGTACGTCTCATGACTTCTCTGCGGAGTTAGGGCCTTACGCAGCGTAGGCACAAAATAGAGAATTATTATTTTTAAGAAAAATAGAGATTGCGCTAGCCAATGCTTACTTTGTTTCCAAAGGTGTACAAAGGTTTGCAAACGCAAACCCTTTAATTATCATTTGTTAGAAAAGATAGTTTTCAAAGTAAATTATGGACGACACTTTTATCCTACAGATCACTTATATGTAGGAAAGGAAGTAAACCTTATCAGCAGCACCTCGTTTGGCCCATTGAAAAGATCAATTTGAACTGGTTTCATAAGCATTTACTACTCGTAACCACTTACCCTTGACCCCACACACGTATTTGTTGTACTTCTCTGGCGCGCGGAGGGTTGACCCGTAGTTTGGCTCATAGGGCGGCGCTGGGAAAAAACATTTAATTAGAAATGAAATATTAGTGAAAGGTTTTTAAACACGCGGTGTATTTAAATTATTGTGTAGGCACTTGACTACACACTTCGTAGCAACAACAGCTTGTAATTATATCCAAACAAAAAATAAGAAGGTAATCCAGACGCCAGACAACAGACGTTAACAACAGCCATGCTTTTATGTGAAAAACAAGGTATTCCACGAAATATCTTCAAGTAATTAGCCCTTTTTTAGGGTGCCGTACCTAAAGGGTGAAAACGGAATCTATTACTTAGACTTCTCTGTTCCTCTGTCTGTCCGTCTGTCGGTCATCAAGCTGTACCTCATAAAACGTAATAGTTAGAGAGTTGAAATTTTCACAGATCCTGTATTTCTGTTGCCGCTATAACAACAAATAAAAATAAAAATCAGGTTTAATGCGTGATTCTATCTGATGATCTATGTCTCGTGAACGGTAACAGTTAGACTTTCGTCACTATACATGTAATACTACTAAAACAACAAATAAAAAAATAGAATGTAATAAAAAATAAGGGGTCCCATACAAAACTCTTTTTATGTACAATGATACGGCACCATTCGTGCGCCAATTTATTCTTCATCAAAACGCTGAATACAAAAACAAACTTGTTAAATGAATCTTGATATTTTTGCTTCTAATCTCCAATTATCTACTAATAATTTTAAATCTGTTTTGCAGTTTTTTTGTCCAATTAGTTTGAAACAATAACAACCCTCGAGAGCCCCGTTGCTACGTCTGCAATTAGGGTTGCCAAGCATCCGGATAAAGCCCGACATGGTCAGGCTTTTTGTTTGCCTATCCGACCAAAAATGCTTAGTGTCCGGCTTTATTACCCAAATTTTAGACAACAAAAAGCTGCAATACCAAATTGGAGTTTCTTTTTACCATTTAGATTTAATATTGTTAAAAATTATAAGTGTCTGGCTTTTTTATCTAAATGTTAGGGCAAACTCACAGTTCTGCCCGGCTTTTAGGTATGCGGACCTGGCAACCCTATCTGCAATCCGAAACACGCGTGGGCGAATCGCTAGAATTCCGTAAGTAGACCTACGCAAGAAAAGTTAAAAATATGTTCGTTTTCTATTTGATTTGAAATCTCAACCGATAATATATTTTTCTTCCATTAGGGCTTTATTCTATAATCTGGTAAATACCTGTTAAATATTATGGCTGTCTCTGGTAAACATTATATTTAGCGCCTTGGTTTTTTACTGAGATCTAACTATAGGTATTCTGAAATAAGGACGATTTTTTTATAGTCGAGCAAAATTGGCACAGAAGATTTTCATTACTTTAGGTAGGTACCTACTTAACAGCGATATGATAGAGAAAAAGCATATTTTCTCCCGACCCTCCACGTCTAGCCTAGATAATTACCATAACTAATCAAGCGCCTTCTACTGAGAATGAACTTAGTTATAAAATGAGGAATACTGATAGGAAAAGTAAGTACTCGACAAAGCTTATTAAAAATTCTTAAGTCGTTTTAATCTTTAAGGGCATCCCCATGCAGAGTGGAGTTCTTTATTTAATAATAAAAAAAACAAACGTTTGAGTAGGTCTTACATACAATCAATATAATTAATAGTCTAATGCACGATAGCTACCTATCAGGGGCATTTCCAGTTTCCCCATCGACTTATACTAAAGTGGTGTAGATATCTGAGTTTCTACTTACTTAACTCGAAGTGCATACTTTAGACCTATCGATATATCGATAGCTCCAGTTCGTCTAGTTCAAATAAGTCGACAGTTATGCATGCTTGCCGTGTGGTGATGTGGTGCTGGGTTAGAAGAGCATCACCCATATTCTACCCGTGTGGGTGCCGTGAAAAACGACTAAAGTGATAATGATTTAGGGAATTGGCATTAGTTTTTCCTGTGAATACAACATCTTGCACTCCGCGCTCGCTAATCTTACTGCCAAACGTGGTTAGTATGGCAATAACCCCCTATAGGGGGAGGCTCATGTCCAGAACTGGATGTAAATGAATTTAGTTTATTTTTTTGTTTTGGGTTATGCACTTGTGTTGTGACCCCGGGGCCTTGAATGCTACACCTAACTGTTTGGTGAGGAGCGAGGGCTCACCCGGAAGTGTGTGTGGGTAGTTGTTTAAACGAGATTGTGCTTACGAGTTTTTCTGGGAAGAACGGATCGGACTATGTCTACCCGGTATATACCGGCTGTTGCCAAAGGAGGGCATAATATTTTGTGAGAGACCTCCACGTCCTCGCCAGCGGGGACGACGGTTGCTTGAAGTAATATGATGTACTATGGGGAGTCCATCGTTGTTGATTGATGACACTTACGCATGGGCGTGGTGTGAGTGACAGCGGTGGTGTAGTGCGTGTACTGCGTCGCGGCGCTGGTGGCTAGTGGGTACGTATCGTTCTTGTCCTTGATGCCGACCACCTCCTGGATCTTGGACTTGGGCGCGCAGCACTGGGTGCCCGCCTTCTTGCACTTGAACACGTCCGTCATCTCCGCGTTGCCTGAACAAAAAACGCAATAACAATATTACATACCTACCCTAGGTTTTAATTGTGTTGCACAAGAAAAGTTTAAATTCAAGGCGTAAACCAGCTTGCGAAACCTAACAACCTTCACAACATTTAAAAATCCTTTTTTGTTTTGTTTTAAACTGAAGCCCCGAAAACAAAACAATAATAATTTTGATTTCTACGGTTTCTTGAGCTGGTTCACTCCTAGTCCTAGCGGTAGTTCAAAACATGCTGCACCTAAGAGAAGAGTTCTGAAATTTGGTACACTTAATCTTTAGGGCAAATGAATCGATTTGACCCGTAGTACACAATTTAAAAAAAATTCTATGAGGAGTAATGACGTCATAATTTTTTTTGTATAATGTGTTATATCCTCATCTCTAACCTCAAAGGTACTACGGATTTTTGTCTTTAAGTATTTTTTTGAATTTTAAAGTTACAGAAATTTATGAAAACATACTTAGTTGAAATCGAAAGTTCAATTTTGGACACCGAGAAATAGAATAAAGCCAGATGTGAATTTAATCATATGTACATCATATTCGTTTTGCAAAAGAATGTAATGTGCTTCGGAGGCACGGTTAACGGCCCCATCGCAGTCGCTCTCTATGAATAATAAGATGGCGGCGGTCCGTCAGGGTCGTCAGTTAGGGGCTGAATAGTAACCATGGTTCATCGGGTCGTTCGTAGACTCGGTGTCCCACTTGTCAGACCAAGATACTCTATAACCATAAATCGCAAAACTTCTCTCTTATTTGTATTTATCATCCTATAATTAATAAATCTTGTTCTGTCAAGTGGGACACTGAGTCTACGAACGACCCGATGAACCATGGTTACTATTCGGCCCCTAACTATCGACCCTGATCGACCGCCGCCGTCTTATTATTCATAGAGAGCGACTGCGATGGGGCCGAGGGTTAACCGTGCCCTCCGAAGCACATAACATTCTTTTTGCAAAACGAATATGATATACTTATGATTAAATTCACATCTGGCTTTATTTTTATCATTATCGGTGTCCAAAATTGAACTTTTGATGCCAAGTTTCAACTAAGTGTGTTTTCATAAATTTCTGTAACTTTAAAATTAAAAAAAAATTACTTAAAGACAAAAAATCCGTAGTACCTTTCTTGAGGTTAGAGATGAGGATATAACACATTATATTACGTATATTTCATAAGTAATGATTCAACCGTATCATACCTGGAGAAGCCCAAACGTGGCATGTTTCGAGAATTATTTCCTATTTAATTTTATACAAGTGACTTAAATAAATTAATGTCATATATTTTTAGAATCGGCTTGGCAAGGCCTTTCATTTGATACCACACACGATAGGTTTTGGTACAAAAATTTTTTTTTTCCCATACAAAAAAAAGATGACGTCATTACTCCTCATAGGATTTTTTTAAAATTGTGTACTACGGGTCAAATCGATTCATTTACCCTAAAGATTAAGTGTACCAAATTTCAGAACTCTTCTCTCAGGTGCAGCATGTTCCATACATTCGGCCAGCGAGCCGCTAAGGCTATCCATGACGAAATCGCGATGAATTACCAGTAAGCCTGAATCTCAGATGAAGGAACGTACTATTCCTGCTTACGTGGCCTGAATACGGAGGCTTCGAATAGTCCTGTATTTAATGCTAGGATTTTTTTTCATCGTGGTGCAATGGCCAAAACAGACCAGACCAGAAAGCAGACCTAAGAACAAATAGGTAATTAAATCAAATCTGCTCGGATCGGGAACTGCACAGCTCTGAGGACTTATGTACGGCTGGCAGATTTATACATCTAACTACCTTCAGTTCTCTCGTTGCATAATAATAACAGTCAACTGCTTTATGTGACAAAATATTACAGATAGTGCAATAGGTAAGTATATGTAGTAGGCAGCTAAGTAACTAGGTAGGTACACTTCCTTTTACTGTCGCAAATGCAAATAGTGCTTATTACTTACGGGTCGATAAAAATTTACCACAAGTTTCTCACCACTTGTCATTATCACGTAAAGAGGTGCATATTATATTTTCAACTCTTCCCTATGATTACCTAAGCTGACTTAGGAATTCGAACCTAACAATTTGCAACTGTAGTCTACTATATTAAATCATGGCAGCGAGTTCAGTACATTTACAATTCATTCTGGGAATATTTGCAGCTGCTAGGACACACGACGACCTAGTACTTGTTACATGGTTAAATTATGCACCTGGACCTTCCCAGTCTATGCGTATGCAGTGTATAAGTACACGTCATCTTCGATCGATCAAAAAATAGATTTTATATAATTTGACCTTCTGGTTTTACGTAAGTAGTTTAGTTCTTGAAATGGGAGTGTAGCGAAAACTTACAACCGGCTGGTAATAAAAGAAGGAACAACTTTCTCCGAAGAACATAGGCCGAAATATGAAAGAAATTGGTCCTCCCATAGTCTCAAATCAACTGATCGGCAATTTTGAGGATTGGGAAGTCGAATGGATGCCGTCCTATGTTCCTTTGGGAATGTTGTTCTTCATCTTATCACCAGCCGGTCCTGCATTTTCTGCAGTCACTAAAAAAGTTCATCCTATATGAACTGGATCTCTGTGAGCTACGGGCATGCCTTGCTTTACGTATACTTTGATACACCTGTCTTTCGTGACAGACAAGGCTCATGGACAAAACTAAACTCACGGAAGCAGGTGAAGGAGAGCAGTGAGACAATGCAGGAGCCGGGGCAGTCGGGGCGCGGGTCGGTGGGGGGCGTCGGCGCTGGGGTCGTCGTGGTAGTGGTCGTCGGCCGGGTCGTCGTCCGCGGTGGCACTCTATAGGACAAAAAAAGTAGAGATTGCTCTATAAAAGTAGAGATGTGTCTGCATACATACATACATACATCACGCCTTTATCCCTTGCGGGGTAGGCAGAGCGTCAACGACCGTAAAAGTACGGTCGTTATCGCCACGTCTGACACATATTTGAGGGCCGTTTTAGCTATTGTCGTGTATCGCTATAGTGACAGGTTGTCAGCCTGTCGCCTAAAATTGCAATACACATGATACCCTCGAGTCCTTTAGTCGCTTCTTACGACACCCACAGGAAAGAAATGGGGTGATGCTATTCTAAGCCGGCATCACACGGACAATGATGATGTGTCTTTCGAACCATTATCTGCCTGCCCATAATCCCAAATCTGTTGGAGTCGGCGCAACATGTTTCGTTAAAGCACAAAATCATGCAGCAAAATGTTTTGGCAAAGATTTATGACCGGGAGCCGGGGCGGGACCGGGAACATACATGGGGTGATTTCGGATCTTACATTAAAATTTTGTCTTTAGACGTGACTTTTTGGGCCATCCTTTGTTTAGCTATTCAATAAAACGGATCATCTGAAAGCGACAACGGTCTCACCTGGTATTGTCACAGCAGATGGAGCCACTGTGCCGGCAATGCGTGTGTGAAAGCAGCACCGCCGGCCGTTCGCAGAACGCGGCCATGATGTTCAGCAGGCAGTAGCCAGGGCAGCGAGGTAGCGGCGGCTGAATACAAAAAATTAAGACATAATTATCTATAGTCTGATTAGATTATTATAAGTTTCTCTGCCCTTATGAGATGAGCAGCATTTGAGTTTCGAGTTTAATGAGCATAGTTTTTCTAAAAGATGTCTGTATGTGAGAAAACAATCTAAAATGTCCTCTCGCGTACAATGAAGGTATAGTGCTGCTTTTAGCCAGCGGGAGGCGTTATAGTTGCTTCAAATAATATTATGCCTGGTTTCCACGTCTCAGTCACCGCACCGAGTCTGCGTCTATTCACCGAGTCCCCTGCAACCTGGCTCCTGTTAAGAAGTCCTTACCGGCGTGGTAGGTCTGGGTGTAGTGGTAGGACGCCTGGTGGTGGTCTCCACGGAGTTCTCGTCTTTCAGGCAGCAGGTGGCGTCGCCGGGGCACGAGGCGTTGTCGTCCACCTCGTTACACAGCAGCGCGAAGAAACCGCTGATGCAGTCACCGCGACACTTGCGACCTGGCTTCTGCTTCGGTTGAGGAGTCGTTGTCAGCTGCAAACGACAACAGGCTTGTGTAACAACTTGATTCCGTTTCGTTTAACATTTGCTGCAAACTTCTTTATCTGTAACTGCAACCTCATAAGTAATGATACAAGATTCTTGTAATTATGCTTATGTTTCAATCTGACAGAAGCAGATTAATTGGTTTCATTACGTTTTAATCGCATTATAAATTTTAATTGATGGGGGACAGCACCTAGCCTATAATAGCCTCACAATGTAAAATTGTCACAAAATAAAGTAACCTTCGTTTCACTAATTGTAGTACCTTATTTAGATACTACCACCTTCAGCTTGTAATCGCTTTAGCAATGCAACATGAAATGATAGAATTTCGCTTCGCGATTAATTTTCTTTCAGATACGGAAATAGAGACTACAATACAATGTGCGCGCCGAGACGTGAGCAAAATGCAGTGTAGAGTCAGTCAACAAAAGATAAAATTAAAGCTGCGAGATGAAGAAGTTCAAAAAGGAAATTCGCGAACAGGATTTGATATTGCAAGTAGGTATTTATACAAATGTAAAAAAATAATGTAATAAAAATAGAATCATGCATGTACGTGCATTATTCGGGAAGAAAACAGGGGAATACGTTTGTATGAAAAATACGGGTATCTTCTTATATATATAAGTTATGAAACACTAACCGCTGTGGTAGGCCTCTTAGTTTGCTGCTTAACCGCATTGGGGATAACGACGTCTGGCGGGGGTTTGCCCCCGTATCTGTCCATGTTGACACAGCAATGCTTGCCCTGGACGCACAGGTCGTGGACGCTCAGGTACGCCTGGCAGTAGTGCGAGATGCCGGAATCCACACACACCCCCGGGCACGCGATGTTGCCTGAAACGCACATCAGGTCAGAACAGGCCATGCAAGCCTGTGTACGGCATATTTCAACAAAATTTAATTTTATTTAAAAAAAAAACATATAGTAAAAATATTCATATTTTCGCTTAGCAGTCACAACTTTTAAAAACTTAAATATCTTCACATTTACGACAAAATATTCATTCGCATTAACGCAAGACGAGTATTACATCTTTCGCTTGCTTGGTTACCTACCTATGTTATTTTATCATTGATTTCAAAGTGTTAGTAAATTAATTATTTCAAAGACGCAATTGATTGTACTCGTAACAACAAAGCCCTTTGTGCGTCATACTGGTGTTTTCCAGAATTTATAAAAGAAAATGAAAAGGTCATGACGGCCATAACTTTCTTGTTTGCGTTCCAAGGAGAGAGAAAAGCTTTTGCAATTCTTCGATACCAGCTTTATTACAAAGTATTTATAAACAAGTCCTGGAAAAGCCTTTTGTTCATGAAAAATAAGTCTATAAAGTCTCGTAAAATGTTACATGGAATTTTCTTGGAAATTTCCGTTCATATACCTGTACCTATTATCTTTTCGTCAACTTGGAAACAACTAAACAAAGACTGTTTACGTCCTCACGTCTGAAAGCTTTCCATTAACACATTATCACTATAACTAGAGACAAAAGAAAAATACAAGGGTACGAAGGTTTTGTATTGATCCCTGACCCATCGCAGAGGTGACGTGTGGCGCATACACGGAGTATACCTAATAATTACCACTGTCTTTTTGTTTTTCGTGGTGCGGGTCTCTGGTGGTGGATTCCTCCTCCTCGTCCTCCTCATCCTCAGCCGCGGTGGTGGTGTACCGCGTGGTGAACGGTCTCCGCGTCGTCACCACCGTGTCGTTGCCTGCAATACCGAAGACAACTCTCAATCAGATATTTTTTTGACAATGCGTGCAGGATGCATTTTTTCTTGTATTTTTCCACGATATACCTAACGAAGAGCTGCATAATAAATTCATATTTTTTTATTGTGATCTACGGATCGTTAATAATGGTAGATTGTGTTCCACACGAATAGAAGAATACTGCTATAAATCACCGTGAAGACGACTAAAATACGCCTTATTTATTTCAATATCCTTGTGGAAAGGTAGTTTTACTTCGTCCCTTTTTTCTCGCTTACGGAAGGTTACTGTGAGATGCCGGCTTTAAATAGCATCACCCCATTTCTACCCGTGGGTGTCTTACAAGGCGACTAAGGAATAGATCCAGCGTTCCCTGCGAGCACAACACCTTGCACTGCGCTTGTCAATCCGCCTGCCAAGCATGGTGTGTATGGCAATACCCGCCAATTGGGTGAGACTTATGTCCAGCAGTGGACTGTTGTGGCTGTAGTAGTAGTATCTAGGTAGGCACTGACCGAGCGGCTCGTCGACACAGCATTTCATGCTGGGGTTGGGGCACTCCACCTCGTCAAGGACGTGCGAGCAGATGAGCGACGCGAGCGCGTGCATGCACACGCCGGGGCAGTTCTTCGCGTCCACCTGCGTGTCCAGCGTGTCCAGCAAACCTGGAAAAAAGAGAAACCAATTCAATGAGAAACTCATAGGAAACGCATGTCTAGGAAACCTGGGAAAAGATAAACCAAATCAACGAAAGAATCATAAAGATTAGTCGTGCGATATTTGAGGCAGGCAATAACAATTTGTTAATGATCGGTGTAGGTTAAAGTCCTCCTACGTTCGCTCGTGTCACGCACCCCAGTTGCCAGCCCGCCCATAGAGCCGGAATAGCGAAATGTTTAATGTGCGGATTTTTCTATCTGCGGAGATTTGTTAATTACATCGTAGTATTCACATATCTTTTACATAATTATGACTAATTAAAGTCTGGTTCAATTTTATTAGCGTCGGTTAAAAAAGTAAAACATTTAGTAAGAGAAGATGTTTAAACATGCCTCGGCAAAGAAGCAAGTAAATATAAATCATTTTAAGAGCTTTTGATACACAGTACCGTCCTAGTCTGTCTGATAATGATAAACTGATTAGAACTTGAACTGTGGCTATCAAAGTTGTTAGCTGATTATAGCCTGAAACAAAGTTTGCAAGTGAATACAGACTGCTTTCGATTAATAATATCTAAGCAATTTGCGATACAGTATGAAACATATGTGAAACTTTTGCATACAGCGAAATGATTGTAGGTCTGTCTGTTGTCAACAAGAATGACTTATCTATACTTGTAGGGTTTTAACTAACATTGCCCAAACTGCATGTTAACAACAAAACAGTTGCCAACACGCATTTTAAGAGCGATTCCCATCATACCAACTCATTCATAAATTATCCAAACCGCACGCAATACATATATCTACTAGCAGTATATGCATGCAGCACCTACAGTTATCAAGAGATCAAAACTTACTTCCATATAGACACACACGCACACAGATTTCCATATACTAACTAATAAGAACCGCTATATTATATAGGTTGATTCCTTAATTGAGTTGCTGCTATTATTACCCTCGTCATTATAACTACACACATGAGCGATTTCCATTGCATCTACCTTGTGGTAGCGGCTTGTAATATAACAATACTGTCAATCAGAATATTTCGCGATATAGCCCAGTATAGCTAGCTTTTGATGTTCCAAAAATTTTTAAGTTTTTTATTTTTGGGTATTAATCTCTGGATTATTTGAACCCAATTTATTGTTTGTGTCACTTTCACTTACATACTTTCTTGGTTAGTTTGGGGCTAAATGTCGTTGTGTTGTATGTAATATATTTATTAGTAGAAACCACCCTGGAAATACATGCACTAAATTCTGAATGATCCCTTGAATGACTGACATGCAGAAAATAATCAATTTTACAATAGAGAACCGCTACCTGTATATGTATGGATGATGGCGGTGGGTGGTGGTGATTCCACTTACTACAATTAGCAATCCCAATTAGACTCGACGTAGACAGGGGCCAGTGCATTGTAGGCAGGAAAGGGGCCGGTTTAAGCCCAATCCTGTTTCTACACCTATCTGTACCTAATTTGGCTACTCTGTTAGCCCTCCCTCGCATTGTTTGTTCTAATAGAAGGGGCTTCACTTACGAGTATTACCTGTATGGTCCCCTGTATTTTGTTATTATTATTGCGAGTGCAATAAGAATATCAAATTCCATTTACAAAATGGAATCGCAGTTGCAGCATCGCTACACTAGAGCCGTGGGCATATCGTCAAGCTAAAGGGCTCTCTCTATAAATATTTCGACCAATAAAAATAAGCTCCATACATTTGTCCCGTGGGATAAAAGCGTGACATGTATCACTCAACTCTGTATGTATGTAAACCTGCAATGACGAAATCTGATAGAGTCCGTGCATACATTTTGCGGTTCGCCCAGCCTCATCATGAGACAGTCTCGGATAACCGCTTGATGATGCTGTCGTTCGTCACTACTACTATTTTCTATGAAACGTAGAGTGTGGGTGTGTTGTTGGCTCAGCCTTGAGCTGGGTCATGGTTAGGCCGGGGCTTCGATTTACAGCAGGACGGCGGCAGCGCAGCGGCGGGCAACAAATGGTTGCTTCAGTCAAGCGGTGCCCGCAATTCTGCATACGGTGTGCCATTTTTTCTACCAGAGCGCCTTGCGATCTCGCACCAGCGCCCCGCTGTAGCCCGGAGCCCCGGCCTAAGCTGCTACGGGCTGCACGCCCGTTACGCGATCGTCCGCATTCCACGCAGGTGCGCACGCGCCGCGGCGCCGCGCAACCGAGAAGCCCGCTACTGCAGCGGATGTTGTGGACCTACAGTTTAGGACATGCTAAAACGCCCGATATGACACTTGACATACTGATACCAAAATAAAACTATTATAAAAAAAGAGATTTTAGCCTAAGTAGGCATATATTCAACTGCAGCTAAACTTCTCGAAATATCTCTTCCTTATTTTCAAAATGGCACTTTCTACACAAGTTTGGGAGACGCCGCGCGAGACCTTTCTGCGACTGAACGAAGGTATTTTGTGTACCTAGGACCTATTGATTATTATTTCGTGTGGATTTTGTAATATAACAAGGCCCTAAGCCCTGGACTTATTAAAACCAACTAGCTAGATAAACAATGAAAGGACTTAGGGCGACTAACCCCCTGCGCGCGCGCCGCTATAGTAAAGACATCAACGCAGTTGCATAATCGAACAGCACCGCTCGCATAATACAACAAGTTACAGAAAGCCCATTTTTTTTTTTAATTATTAATCGATGAAATAATCCCATCACTGCTCTTGATCAGTGCCACATACCTTTTTGCCAACATATTTCGATTCCATACATTGCTGGTTGACTTGAATTTCTAACTAAGTAATAGGAGATATTGGTTTATGTATTCCTGTATAAGCAAAGCTTTGCGGAAGCTTGGTAACTAAAAATAACATTCACTGTTCGTTTCAATAAATACATTCGAGAAATCTCGGTACAGTAACAAAAAATATCTGTAGTAGAGTAGGTGCCTAATTGGCTTAGTGCAAACACCCATACCATCAATAATGGACGGAGGAAGTTTATTTCGTGTTTAAACACAGCGTGGCAAAATTTATAAAGATCGAAACATCTGTCCAATTTTTATTCAAGGTGCTGTTGATAGCAAAAACTAATAGGTAGTAGGTATTCAGAATTATTTGATTGACCATCTTGTTCCTATCTGAATAATATCTCGTCCGACACCATCATTTTATCGACTTGTCTTGATTGAACCCAAGCTTTGCTAGGGTTGTCTCTGTCCGTATCGTCTATTTATACTTACTCTGAATTTTCTTATATTGACTTATTAGTAGGTAGGTTTTATCTTAGTTGGTAGGTTCTTTCACAAAACTCTATGCTTATTAGTACCTAAGATTAAAAATGTTTGGTATGTGTGTGTTTAACTACGAATTATTATAACTATTGGAAGGACGTTTGAAATTCTTAGTAACCTATGTACCTACTGTAGCATATCCACAATAGGAAACGCTAGCAAGTATTTAATTTTTCCTATTGATCACCCATTTCTTAACTAAGTGTGTGTACTTATGTAGTCGTGTATGCTTTATCTGTAGTAGTCATAACGGTATCAACGCACAGTTATAAATTATAGTAGGCAATATAATACTCAAACATAATACCCAAAAATATAAATAAATATCGTAGTTTAATGCCGTTACACCGAATCGAGAAATTGAATGACCTCTTTCATCGAAATCAGTAAATTTTTAAAAAATACATGCTATTTATCAACTAATAACTATAATTTGCGATATTAAATTTATTGTTTAAGGTATAATAAATTAATACTTCTGAAAAGCGATGCAGAATATAAAGTGAAACAGTTTGATCCTGATCATAAAGGTTTACGATAACTATTAACTCTTCCAAAAGCTAAAACTGCAGTACCGTCACAAGTAATAATGAACAATTTACAAGAAATGGATCAGTGATTTTTTTATCACTTTATCAAGCCTCAAGCCGTTGAGATTGCCGGTGTTTTCGATAGCCCTACTCGAGGACGAGTTTGAAGGCAGCATTCCTGTCAATGATGATCTAAGCCGTGAGTGCCGTTATCCCGTGCCCCGCCCCCCTCGCCCCCTGCGCCCGCGCACTCCGGACCGCGACCTCACACCACTGACACGAAAACGAAGAGGCAAATGAAAGGAAAACAGCGGAGGAGGCGAGGTGCGAGCGATGGCCGAACATCTCGGAACGAAGCTCGGTACGCAAACACATACATCTGATAAGTGGATAATCCAACTACAGTTGAGCCAAAGAGCAATGCGTTGTTCAGCTGTCGCAACGGATGTATTGGATTAGCACAGCGCATAGCCGAATTCGAATGGCAAAATTACATTAAAAGCTAATGGCATAAAGCCGAAAGGGTTGAAATGGGGCTCATTTTCATTAAAAAGCTGGCAAGCTAAGCTAGATTTCACAGGTAGCCCCATAGTAAAAGTTGTTCAGAATCACGAGTAGAAACATACTGCAAAGTTTGCGCACTGACTAAAAATTAACCCTGTATTTCCTAAAAAAAGTCTTCTCCATGGTTGCTAGGTACTACGTGCGTCGCCATTATTTCCAATTTTTGGGACTAAATTACTGTTCGGGAAAGGTACCTCTCCTTCGGCCTTCTCATTGCGTTTTAGGTGTTCTTTAATGTTCCCCTTCTATTCTTCATTGTGATAAATGAGTTTTATCACAAATTGGTGCACCACTTCTACCGATGGATCAAAAATATTAAATAATATATTTATAGCTTTAACTCCTATACGCTATCTTCTTACACAATGGACCACAACAACAGCACGCTATTTGAAGTCAGATTCCTCGACGAACTCTTCCATAGCAACCACTACTACTCTTATGGACTCACTTCTCTTATCCAAAGTTTGAGATGCTGTTACCCCTGCTTGATCTGTAAGAGTAATATAACTACCAGTAGCAGAATACATTTAATGTTACATCATTATAGAGTCGACTCTACCTGGCTAGATTATGTATAAACAATAGCTATTCCATGGAAAAAGTAGCTAGTGGGTCTCATCAGGTGGTAACAAGCGCGGCTGCTATGCGGAAGTCCGGTGGATAAATATAATGAGTAAAGGCAAGCTAGACATCGCCCCTGAAAAGTAGATTTGCCACGCTATCGCTTACGATTCGCGCCGACCGTCGTCAAACATCGCACAACCGTTACCCGATGACCTAATGCGGTGCCGGCGGAGAAATCGCCTCCTGCCAGGGCTGCCTGCTAACTAAATAGCACCATAGTGCACCATGAAAAATGTGACGTGAAAAACGTGAAAAATGGTTCTTAGAGTCGAACCAAAATCTTTTAAAAATCGTAAATATTTCAAAGGATATTATGAAAATATTTCCGTACACAAAATGTTAAGTCGTTTTACTCGGTAAAAGAGTTGGTATTTAGTTTAAATAAATGATTTTTGTTTCTATTTCTATTCTATTTCTAAATTATTTCATAACTGTTTTATTTTTTTGGCAGTATTTTTATTATTGTTTTAATAGTTAATTGTTTTGAAATAAATATTAATTGTTTAACTGATTATCTGAAATTGATTTATATATTTTTGAAAATATGTTTAATTTGTGTTATTGTTATTATTATTTTTGAAGAGCACTATGCGAATTCTTATGTCGGAAATTTTGTAACAATATAATGTTAAGTATTTTAATTGAGAAATAAATAAATCAACCAATAAATAAATAAATCAATAAAACCATATTATTATTAACATATGGGATGTGTCGTGTGTAAAAGGCTTTGGCAAAATACTCACATTAATCAAAGTAAATTATGAAAAATGCTGTACACTGTCGGAACATCATACGAATTAATGGCAACCCTGCAATTCCCCCCTCCCCCTCACGGCGGCGCCCGCGTTGCCCGAAAACGAAAGTACGTGCAGACCTCGTAGTAGCTATTACTATGTCTTACCTAGGCCACGAACTATGCCAATGGTGCCGATGACTTGCCAATTTTTTAGGTTACTTACATTCATTAGTAGTGTGTGTGAATAAGCTTTATAGGTATCGAATTGATGACTACGACCGCCTTTAAAATCAGACCCACTTATTTTAGCTAGTTCTAAGGAATGTGAAGTATGGTAAGCCTGATGAAACGTAGAGTATGATCGATCATTTACCAAGTCTGCAAACGCTGTTGCGACACCTCTGATAATATTTTCTTTAACATTGCATTGACCATTGCACACCCGAGCTTGCTGTTTTATGTTCACACGCTAGCAAAGGAGCTTAATATAAGCTCATACAGACAGACCTAATCGATACAGATAGGTACACGGGGCGTTGCGTTTGAATGAAAGCGCTGTGAATTTGTTATATCGATCGATGTTTAGACTAAAATATTTAAAGGGAAGCTACTAATAATGTGTTGACAAAGAACGCTGTCTTTAGATACAGAAAATAACAAATAATTACGAACCCAGCCTTCATTTTGTCGTTGACTCAAATAAATAATCTGAGGACAAAAATCCTGGTGTGGGGACGTGGGAATACATTCCACCACCTACGGATCCAAGCTTCCTATCAGAATATAAAACAAAAATCTTTGATGGTGATAAGGTAATGATAAGCTAGACGTGACGGTGTCATGATCATTGCAAATAGAGCTCAAGAGCTGGCGACGTGAAAAGGTGTAGCGTATCAACGATTTCATAAGCAACTTAACTGAGTTAGTAAATCTTTGCTAACTCAGTTAAGTTGCTTATGATTTGATTTTACCTACTAAAACATACTTAATTAATTGATAAAGGTGTTTGTCTTGTAACGCACCATTTCAAGGAGTGTTTCAGGAGGAGGATTTCAATTTGGCTCTATGGTTATATGTATAATAGGTAGCATTCCACAAAGCTTGACAATCTTCTTTATTCTTCTTTCTGCTTCATGTGCGACACTGATTCGTTCAAGTACCCGACGAACCTTAGTTCAACCGCCTACAAGTAACAGGTCTCTGGCATGGTTGTGTTACGATTGTCAAACAGCAGTCGGGACCGACTGCTTAACGTGTCTTCCAAGACACGGAACCATCCTACTTTTCTAACAATCAGGTGGTCTGCAATGTCGTAACCAAACTGGGAACAAGTTCACAATGTGATAAATATCAACTTTGTGAGTGCATTACTGAGAATCAAATCCGGAACCTTTGCGTTGCAGGCAGTCACACCACTGCGTCAAGGTGTACAAGTTGTGTTGCTCATCAACTCGTACACCTTTTCAGGTAGCTGTCTCTGTGATGTTGATGGCAAGCTGCGCCCGCGCCGGCCTGGCTTTCTCGGGTGACTGACCGCGTGAAAGTCGCCACTATGATTCAGCGGACGACGACTGTGTGTGACGTCATCATAATCGCATTTTCGACCATTTTTATTGACGAAATTCTGCTGTTTGTTGTTTATATTATGCCTGCTCTTTCGTGGCTAAGAGTAGGTTGAGAAGCACTGAGCTTTATTAACTATCAGATCCCACTCTCAAACTTTTGTCAGACGTGGTGTAAACGACCGTTTTTATAAGGTATAAAGGATGGATATATTTATGTATATATACATAGTTAAAGATGCTCACTTTTGCGTGTTACTTTTTTACAGCAAATGTCACGAAACGGGTTTAGAAAGTGCACATAGTACTACAACTATGTACCTATGAGCCATCCTTCCTCATGAAAACACATTACGTGACTATAAACCATAAACAAAATACAACGTGCTTTGTAGTTACCTATCAATCAATTACACTTTGAATTACCCATGTAACATGATTTCTCAACATGAACTGATTTTAAATACAGTTATTAAGCATAACTAGTCTAGCTTTGTACTTGCTTCTGCAAAGTTTTCACTGAAAATCATTTTTACTATCACTGTCTAAGTTAATATTGACTGTTAGCTTTTAAATACGTTATTATATTGTATGCAGCTTATTACATTGCAGTTTGATCAATTTTATATTTGAAAACCTTCTACAAGCCCACGATAAGTTGTCACAATTTAACTATATTAGGATTTTTTAATCTTAAACAACTTCATCAAATTGAAATAGGATCTCTCATATAGGTAAGTTGTGAAAGTTTTACTGAGGGGTGCGAGAGGTCAGTCAGAATTTCATTAATGTTCGTACCACTCTTGGAAAAAGCTTTTTGTAGTCATTCATTAAGCTTTTCTCGGATTATTCGTTTGATTTAATTTCGAAAATACGCTTTGATCATTGTGTCTAGATTCTGGGTATACATGTGGTTGTACGGTCCAATCCCCAACTCAATCAACGTGATGATGATGGAGTAGCCGCAGTCTGTGGGGACAACCCCAGTACTGATACGGGGAATCCTGCGGCGCCGCGTCAACACTGATATTGCATTTCACCACTAGAGCTACGATGCACCTAGTCTATGTACTTGAAATGTTTCAAAGTAATATTTTTAAGAAAATTCAACTATGCAAACCAAGAGCTATCTTAGCCACGAACAATTCGTCGCAATCATATTTGGTGTGTGCCAAGCCTAAACACTAGGTAATTAGGTACCTGGATGAAATCGCAATTAAACTCTGATTATTGGTACTTCTTGCATGTAGGGATTTCTGGGATCTTTTGCACATTTATTTTATTGCATGCACTAAATCTGCATGCTTGTGTGTACTATATGTAGTTAGCCGATCAAGTCGGTATTCGTACCGTTCAGGCGGACGTAGTTTAGCGAAAGGACTGAATCCGCAAGGTTGTAGTTGTAGATGTGGTTTGAGTCCTTTCTGCTATACTACGTCCCATGTAAGTAGGTACGTATGTACTAAGCAGTATAGCTAATAACAGAGTTGTACCCATCCAGAACATCACTAGCATGTATGCAAACAACAAGGATTAAATTCCATCCTGTCGACGCGCGACTGAATTCACCCTCGACTGGTCACCCGCCGCCCGCCCCCGCCCCCCGCCGCCTGCCGCCCACGCCCGACCCCACCTTGAAGTACCTCATCTCTCTCGTGATAACGAAATGTGCAACAAGTGGGTGCTTCATTCCATCGCGCGTTTCATTCCAACATTGCATAAACATCTGGTTTGAAAACAGCAATGGTTTTGTTAGTATTCGTTATCACTGTTCCGGAAAGGTACCGCTGTTGCATGCCCTGGATGCCGTGCGTCCTTTCTGAAGGTGACCTAGGTATGCCTAGGTGAACTACGGATATGTTACTTACTCGTCTGTTATTGACTAATCTTTGTAGCTTTTACAAATGTCTTAACATCTACTAAAGACGCTTATTTGCCAAGGTGCCCTTTCCACGATAAGTTGTTTATTGATCAGTGCAGTTGTTTATTATTATTTTTTTTTTTTATAAACAATGGGTAAGCATTTGTCCGCAATCACACCTGATGTTAAGTGACGATGCAGACGATGATGGAACATGCTCGCCCAGATAATGCTAATTCACTCTCGCCTTGAAAAGGCCCAGGTTATAACGTTCCGAAAACAGATCCGCAGGCAGGGAGTTCCACTCCTTAGCAGTTCGTATTAAAAATGTAGAAGCGAAGCGCTTTGTGCGAATTTGCGGGATGTCTACGATATAAGGGTGGAATCCCAACCGGCGTCTCGTGCACCGGAGATGGAATGGTGACGGAGGTATAAGGTCATGGAGAGACTGTGCAAAATTATAATACTATTGTGCATTTCCAGCTTCCTAATAAAGATTATAATGTCCAAGTACTTACAACTTACATAGCCGCTATTACATTTGATTAGATATGTAACTTTTTGACTATTTCGTCCTTTAATGCATTTAGCGCACTTAACCACCCACCCACCTGTTGAAATGTGCCGTATCTTACATTTTTGATGCATTTAAGAGGGATCTATAGTCATTATTTTTCATACAAACGCTTTCAACGTATCCCTCTGTCAATTCGCAACCGATCGACTCAATTTTTGGCACGGTAACTCTTCTGGACTAGATCTATTCTCCATATTCTTTTTCTGGTTGTAATAATGCATTTAAAAAAAGATATGGCCGTGGCAAAATGCTCTAAAATTATCACTAAGTTTACGCCTTGGTATCTTCTAAATATGACAAAATTTTCAGCAAAACAAATGATACGAGCATAGAATATTTTATTGGCAGCAAAATAATGCCACTATCAACAAATTTGGTGGCGATTTCGAACGGGGAACCTGGTAAACCCAGAACGCAAATTTTCCGGTAGCGACCTATAACTGTCTCTTTTACGGCTGCGGGACGGGTGGGATGCATAAATGAGATAGAAATATTTTTATCAACTGACAGCTCACAATCTTTCAGCTCGGTATAGTAGCCTCTTAATAAAATCTAGGACATCCAGGCACGCAGTTAAGAGTTCATGGAAAGTGGGAGTTAGTTGAGAGCTACTGGGGTATAGGGTGGAACTGGGTGGAAGTGGATGTGGGTAGTAAATCATTGAGGCTGCACCGAACTTGCACTGAGCGAGCTCAGCGAGACCCGGCCAGGGTTGCTAGGATACGCAATGGAAGGTTCTAGATGTCCAGGTCAGGTTCCAAGAACTGCACAGACAGGCGATGTATAAATAGTTCTGTACTTGCGTGGGACTTACCTAGCCTAGGAACGGATATTATGGAAAATAATTTTAAAAGATGAAATAAATCGAAGAGGTTCTTATCTTGTCTGGGACCGTTTTTTGATACAGCTGTTATGGCTAAGAACAAGTACATTATAGTTTGTTAGTATAACATAATATCGGAGCTTTGGCGAATACTTACTAATCTACCGCGGGTAACAGACGGCGCATACGGAAAACATTGCTGGCGTGCTGAGTCTTGTGATGTCAGGATTTCTTAATGAAAAGGGTTTCGAAATAATGTATGAATCCTGATCATGACATGACACTAAAACATTCTTACTGACTGACTTCGTAAGGGAAGGGAAGTATATCTCTTTTTTCGTTTTAGTACGGCTCCTTAGCTGGAAGTATGGTCCCATCTGGCAGAAATCATGAAACTTGGCATG
Organism: Phthorimaea operculella; assembly: GCA_024500475.1. Lineage (NCBI taxonomy): Eukaryota > Metazoa > Arthropoda > Insecta > Lepidoptera > Gelechiidae > Phthorimaea > Phthorimaea operculella. The sequence goes on along the minus strand of JANFCV010000007.1, from coordinate 4,896,841 downwards.
TGTGTAGCTTACATGTGTAAGCTTCAGGAAAAGAAGGGAAGCAAGTTGGACCCCCCCTGCTTCCCCCCTTTACCCCCCCTTTTAGGTCCCAAATTTCAGTTATCTTTATTTTTCTCGGAAACTATTAAAGATAGGAGAAATTTGTCAAGGTAAGAAATATTTCTTATAAAATTGTCTACATAATTGTTTTTGGGTCAATGTTGATAGGACTTATACTTTTCGAGTTATGCTTCTGGGAAACCCATCATTTTTTTGAAGGTGACTTCCAGCTCTGAATTAGCCATAACTACCATGTGATAGAATATTCTTTCAAACTTGCTATTGGCTATTGTTAGTTAGGTAGTCTTCAAAGGAAACCCGCAGAGACAACACTTCAATCACGCCTGTGGGGATGGGGGGAGGGGGGCAAAGTTTATTTTTTCCGAGCTGAACTTGAGGACTTCTGACTCCTTAAGTAAATGTGACACGAGAAATTGAGTATCATTTTCGAATAAACCAAGGACGGAGTATTCATTTCTGGAACGCTCTTTGGTACATTTCATACAAAAATATAAAAATATTAAGTGAAATAAGAAAAAAATATGTTTCGTTCTCATTCAAACGCTGTTTTCTTCATGACCTTGAGACATATTTACTGGATAATAACACATACTCAAAGACATACTCACCCGAATTATAAAGCCATATTTTATTTTCGAAAATATTAGAAAATACCTAGCCTACAGAAGCCTAAATATTTTTACAAAGTTATGTTTGTAGCTGGAAAAATTTCGAATTCATAGATTTTGTATGCAAAAATAGGATTACCAACCGCAAACGTATATTTCTCTATTTCTATTTCTATTTCAGCCTATTGCAGTCCACTGCTGGACGTAGGCCTCCCCCAGGGAACGCCATAAGGCACGATCTCCCGTTTTTGCCATCCAGTCGCTACCAGCCGCCTTTTTTAAGTCATCGGTCCATCTGGCCGGAGGGCGTCCAACGCTACGCTTGCCGAGGCGTGGTCTCCACTCGAGAACCCGCTTACTCCACCGTCCGTCGGTTCTACGACAAATGTGGCCAGCCCACTGCCACTTCAGCTTGCTACACTTCCAGACTATGTCCGTCACTTTGGTCTTTTTTCGGATGGCCTCATTCCGGACTTTATCCATTATAGAGATACCAAGCATAGACCTTTCCATGGCTCTCTGAGTGACATGTAGCCGGTGGGCCAGTTTTACTGTCAAGTTCCACGTCTCGGCTCCGTAGGTCATGACTGGTAGGACGCATTGATCGAACACCTTGGTCTTGAGGCATTGTGGCAAAGATGATTCGAGGATATGACGCAGCTTTCCAAATGCTACCCAGCCAAGCTGCACTCTTCTGGTGATTTCAGCCTCAAAGTTGTCTCTTCCCATCTGCAAAGTTTGCCCAAGGTACACATATTTCTGGACAACTTCAAGGACTACACCTTCGACGGAGACCGGCTCGGGGACTATGTGTTGATTGAACATGACCTTCGTCTTATCCAAGTTCATCCCAAGTCCAACACGTCTCGAGGCAGAGTTAAGACTAGATAGCATTTTTTGCAGGTCCTGCAGCGATTCGGCCATTATGACTATGTCGTCGGCAAAGCGGAGATGCGTGAGACTTTCGCCGTTGACGTTGATGCCCAGTCCATCCCACTGTAGAGTTTTGAAGACATCCTCCAATGCGTTGGTGAAGAGTTTCGGGGATATAACGTCACCCTGTCTTACACCACGGAGCAGTTGGATGGGTCTTGTATTATGGTTTTGTACTTGAACGGACATCGTAGCCATTTGATAAAGGCTTCTCAGCACCTCCACATACCGCCAGTCGACTTGACACCGCTGCAAGGACTCCAAAACAGCCCATGTTTCGATAGAGTCGAAGGCTTTTTCGTAGTCCACAAAAGCCATACACAGTGGTTGGTTGTACTCCTCTGTCTTCTGTATAACCTGCCTTACAGTATGGATGTGGTCCACGGTACTGAAGCCCTTACGAAACCCGGCCTGTTCCGGTGGCTGAAAGGCGTCAAATCTTGATGCCAGACGATTCGTGACGACTCTCGAGAACATATTTCTCAATTGTCGCTAAATCATTCCAGATAGGGAAATGCCCTCATAGGAAATGTTGTTTATACTGAAGAGTTGTTTATGCTGATATATAGAAATTGAAGATCTGGAGTACTTGATGTGGAACATCAACAGCCCAGCTAAACTATTCGAGATACTGTAATGTCTTCTTAAACATCAAGTACTCCAGATCCTCAATTTCTTTATTCCAACTAAAACTACCCTTCAGTATAAACAACATTTCTTATGAGGGCATTTCTCTATCTGGAATGGTTTAGCGATAATAGAGAAATATACGTTTGCGGTTGGTAATCTTATTTTTGCATACAAAATCTATGAACTTGAAATTTTTCCAGCTACAAACATAACTTTGTAAAAATATTTAGGCTTCCGTAGGCTAGATATTTTCTAATATTTTCGAAAATAAAATATGATTTTATAATTAGGGTGAGTATGTCTTCGAGTATGTGTTATTATCTAATAAATATGTCTCAAGGTCTTGAAGAAAACATAGTTTGAATGAGAACGAAACATATTTTTTTCCAATTTCACTTAATATATTTATATTTTTGTATGAAATGTACCAAAAAGCGTCCAAGAAATGAATACTCCGTCCTTGGTTTATTCGAAAATGATACTCAATTTCTCGTGTCACATTTACTTAAGGAGTCAGAAGTCCTCAAGTTCAGCTCGGAAAAAATAAACTTTGCCTCCCTCCCCCCACCCCCCACAGGCGTGATTGAAGTGTTGTCTCTGCGGATTTCCTTTGAAGACTACCTAACTAACAACAGCCAATAGCAAGTTTGAAAGAATATTCTATCACATGGTAGTTATGGCTAATTCAGAGCTGGAAGTCACCTTCAAAAAAATGATGGGTTTCCCAGAAGCATAACTCGAAAAGTATAAGTCCTATCAACATCGACCCTAGAACAATTATGTAGACAATTTTATAAGGAATATTTCTTACCTTGACAAATTTCTCCTATCTTTAATCGTTTCCGAGAAAAATAAAGATAACTGAAATTTGGGACATAAAAGGGGGGGTAAAGGGGGGAAGCAGGGGGGGTCCAACTTGCTTCCCTTCTTTTCCTGAAGCTTACACATGTAAGCTACACACATGCTAAGTTTCATGATTTCTGCCAGATGGGACCATACCTCCATACAAACTGCCAATTAAGAACTCGGACTATTTACATACATGTTCTCTTGTCCGATCACGATTGCAAAGTTTCAATACAGCCACCCTTACTCCCCTATATTTGCTTACTAAGTTATTATTCGTTGTCTGTCTGAATAGTTAGCAGCTCTTAATGTAGAGAGGATTTTGGTGTAATTTTCATGGCCAATTAGGGGAACCCAACTGACCGGCTTTAATTTAGTTCTACGTTTAGACGGTTTCCTGGATGGAAGTGATTCACGCTTTATTCTATTTTAGGTATTTATTTTCATATCCTAAATTAGCGATGTTAGGTGCGAAAAAGTTACTAATATAAGCCGATCCCTTAAATGAGTAGGTTGTTGTGCTGCTGATAGTAGGTACAACGACTACAAGTGAGAAGTCAAGATATTCGGAAAATTAAACTAAGTAAGTATGTATTTACATCAGAAAAAGCTTTTTAAACGTATTTTTATAAAAACCGGACAAGTGCGACTCGGACTTTTCCATCGACGGTTTCGTTCGAATAATATGATACCCTACTACTAGACTTCGGGTGACTAATTGTTAAACCACTGAACCTAGGTATCAGAATTTCAATATATGAATATATTTTTTATCGTCAGCCGTTATCGATGCGACGCGCGTGTGTAGCTTTGTTTCCTGTAAGACCAAAATGTTGAATTTGTAAAATGTTGAATAAAATTCTACTTTGCAAAATAATGAATTCCTAAAATGATGAATAAAAAAATCTATGTCGTGGTTTTCATACTGTCTCTACTATTATATTTTATTCCCCTATTTGTAATGGCATCAAAACATTAACTTTTGTAATAGTTTCAGTACGTATTATTAATTATAACTTTAACATTTTGTGAAACGATGAATAAAGTATTTAGTACTTTTGACAATAGTTAGTAACATAGGTACAACTTTTATTGTATATTATTAACAACCCAGTGAAGTTGCTGGTGCTGTATAAAATCAAACCTGTTATCAATTGTTACAAATTCCTCCCACGCATCGAATTCGACACGTCTGCCACCCTGCATGATGCTGGCGGGGAGAGGGGGGGGGGATACATTGCACCCCCACCTGCACCCTCCCCCACCTGTCAGGATGTATTGCCAACATACAAATAACACTCGAATGAACTCATTACACTGACATTCATGTTATGTTAATAATCTGACTAGACTAGGAATTGCAAATAATTTGTCGACACTGAAATGAATGTTCAATCTGTGCGAATATTCAAAGGGTTCCAGCCCGCCGAACTACCAACACAATCAGACAATAACAGTGATTAATTAATTGAACCGAATGTTAGTACTTACCTATCGATTGCAAAAAGAAATACGCCCTGACATATAAATGGATAATTTACCACAAATGTAGATATACGTAGTCCTAGTCGAAGTCCCAACTTTATAAAATGCCCAAGTAAAAAATTTTAATACTGAAAATGTCGGTTAGGGGCGTGTCAACAAATTGAGTTTCGTAAACATTGTAAGCAAAAAATTATGAAATATCAGATTTTTTAAATAAAATTGTTATAAAATTGATTCTGTTGCCGCAAAATGGAAAAGTGTCTTTATCTTAAAGCTTGAGTGACAACAATTTTTTTTTTATACTTTTCATGGTAACTATTGAGATCTACATTCCATATTTCTTTCAAACTTTTAGCATTTCCATATACTTTAGGAGTTACAGCTGGAACAAATAATGAATCAAAATCTCGCTTCAGAAAAATTTAAATGATTTGTTTTATATAAGTAGGTACGTAGTTTTTTTGTCTTATGCTTGATATAGCAGAGATAAATATAAATTTTTTGCCTTTCTTTTACATGTACTGGAGGGAGAGGGCCAAAAACAATTATTATACTTTTTTGCGATCATTTCTAAATTTGGGTTAACGCATATCGTATTCGTTTCGCTTCACACCTCCGAACCCTGCACTAATGTTCGACAAAAACCGTTCGGTCAAATTGGCTGAAATTCTGGGAAATTGTAGTATTTAATAATTGATTACCTATTTAAAAATTCGATATTTCTTTGTTTCTCAAATTCTCATCAATTTTTTTCATCGGCTATGAAATTATAATTAATTGATTATTTAAAATCAATTATATTTTCAAAATTACAGAAATTACGAAAATCAATTGTACCAAACGTCTTGGTTACGCATCAATTCAAACAAAACATACCCAATTTCTCCCTTCTTAAATTTAAGAGATTGTTTCTTTTCAATGTATTAATCGCTATTCTTGCCTTCTTAGTCAATTTTAGGTTCCTAATTATTTTGAAACCACAAGATGGCGCTGAAAAAACAATTTTACCGACGTGAAAAGAATCATAAAGGTTTGTATTAGACTACGAAACCTTAAAAACAACCATTTAAAATTTCACCTTCAAAACTTTAATGGAATATCTATCTAAACCGCCTCACTGAAAAATACTAGCTAAAAGTATCCATCAAAATAAATACCTGAGCACAAAACTGTAAATAAAAATATCGCGTTGATGTCTTTTGTATGAAGACTGCGCGCGCGCAACTATGCAGTGCATTATGTTTCGTATAATTAAATATTGGCTTTGTTAAGATTATTTAGTTAGGTTTTGACTTAAAGGTATTTATATATAGTAATATTAAAAACACTTTATAATCAATTTTAATATTACTATATAAAAAAAATACCTTCAGGGCAAAATACATTTTTATCGATTTCAATATTATTACACATTAGGAAAACTGCGCGCGATATTACTATAATAAGTACTATATTAAAATAACTTCATGGCAAAATACATTTTATATTTTTATCTGACTAAACAATATTTTCTATGATACAAACGTGTAACTCTTCAGTTTGATATTTCCACCTATGAAGAATTTCGAAAGTATATACTAAAAAAGGTTTTACTTCAAATTTAAAGCTGCTGTTAATAGCTCGAAACGGTTTAAAACTTTTGAGAAATCTATGTGCAGGTACATTACACTGTATCGAAATGAAAAAATCGCCCTACTTTGAACCCATTGACACACTTTGTAGAGCGCTTAATAAATTGGTGTAATTAGAACCTGCGATAGGGTTGCCACTAGCAAGAAAGAAAGTGTTACTATAGACCTGCGCCGTACGTACTTTGTGCTACTGAATGATTCTGATCCGATACACAACACTTTTGGCCTACAGGAAGTACAAACGTTGTCTACCTACTGCCTTACTTAACGACAGGCCTCATTGAACAGCGATGCGTTTGTTTTTATATAATATTTTTAATTGCACATTTTTTGTTGCCCATAATTTAAAAACGATATAATTATTTTATTTGTTTAACATTTAACTTCTATAACGTTTTATTTCATCGCATAATGTTGTAAAATTAGCAAAATAGTGTAAAATCTTTAAGACAGTGCAAATCTACCTACCTACCGTTCTTAGTCTACCTAAATTATTATGAGGTACCTACATAAAAGCTACAAGTAAAGTACTACCGCTAACAAAATGTTCTGCTTTGTTTGTATCAATTATGTACCAATTTAATTACCAACTGTTAATGGTGTTGTATATTTATCATTTGTTACACACTGGGATAATTTCATATTGTTATAGCTCACCTTTTTAGTGGTCTACCTATTACTTGTAAAATACCAAGGTATGAGGCGAATTTCTTATACATTTTTTAATATTGTAATACTCGATATTCTAACTCAAACATATTTTTTAAATATTCCTCTGTATTCAGTGTAGGGCAACGCAACATCGCGCTCGGACCGGCGCACCTTGTTAGAAAAAGCGCGCATATTTTAACGGCGCACTCACCGTTATGCGCGCCCCATATAGCACGCGCGCGCAAGACACGCGCTGGGCGCTACGCATACGCGGCTGCGCGGTGCGCGTCGCGCATGCGGCATGCCCATCTAGCTATAACTTTCAAATACTTTCGACTGTAACTGAAATTAAATCTATGAATTTATTCTTACGTCTTTTGACATAACCTTTATTTACTGCTTTGATACCACAAAGATAAAAACATCATCATCTCAGTCTTGTTGGTCAAATAAAATTCGCAATAGGTTTGTTTTCTGTTTTACTGTAAGCTAGAGATATTCATAGTTTTGTTAAAGTTAAAGTTTAGACAAACAAAGAGCTATTTCGAAGCCAGTACAAGTACCTACTATGTAAAGTACACACAAATACTAAAGCTTTTCCTTTGATGATCTAAAACGATAAAGCGTTTTACTATTTCATGAATATTATGTAAGTTATGGTGCACGTAATAAAACTTTTATAAGAAATGGTAAAACTTGTTATTATTTAGTGAACAAGAGTTGGTTTTGCGATAGGTACCAGAACCACTCCACAGCATATTATCTATTGCGGCTAATAATGCTACCTCTACTTATTTTGTAACGTTTCACATTAGAAAAAATGTATGAGATAATATCTTATCAAATATATTCGAATAAATTATCTATCTCTAGGCACTTAAATAACAATCTTTACCTATATCATCCAAAAACGAAGTTACCTATATTCTGTAAAGGCAAGACCCCCACCACTCTAGTACAGAAACTTTTCTTTCCAACACATCCACACTATAGACAACAGTGTACTACTTGACTTCAAGACTTGGATCTAAAAATAGAAATGGCTAGCCACTAGCCACGTCGGAGTCCGCAGGTCGCCGGCGTCTACATCTGATGTACTGCAGACATGACTTCAGCACCCTAACTGCCACGAGCCCTGGCAACCTACAGCCAAACATGCGACAACCATCAACTAAACATGCGAGATAACTGCACAACTCCTAGACTGACACGTCCACATACGTCCATTCCACATACGATCGAGTAACCTCAGACGGACATCTGAAAAGTTGTACGCGTGACCTGAAAAGATCGATCTCGGATGTTCGCTTACCGGAGAGGAACGAGCTGGCGAAGGAGTCATCCTGACAGCGATGCGGGGTGAGGAAGGCGAGGAGGAGTAGCAGAACACTGGCCCTTGTCACAATCATGGCGGCACTATTCACTGGCACTGAGGGTATCACAGGCGCATGGCGCGACCGCTCGCCGTTCTGTGCGGGCTTGCACTGGTGAAAGAAAGAAAGGGGTTCCATGCGTGCGCGCCGCTCGTCATAGATTGTGCTGCGGAGAAAGTCAACGGGTTATACGTAAACGCCTACAGCAATAGGTATCTACAACTCTTAAAGAATTACGGTTTTGTGGATAGGTTGGTTTGCTAAGTAGGCCACGATGCTTTAAGTTTTAGAAACGTTCATCTAAGTATCTATCAACTTAAAAAACATGTAAATGAGTTCATACCTAATCTATAACAGCATCACATCATCATCATCTGCCTGCACTTATCCCTATTTATTTAGGGTCAGCGCAACATGTCTTTTTCTTCCGATCATTTCTATCAGTCAAATCCTCACTTACGCCTTTTTTCTTCATGTCGTCTTTTATACAATACATCCAAACAAAATGACCTTCCTCTACTTCTGCGTTATCACAGCATAATGTATAATGTACAGAGTTATTCTCATGTTACTGAGATTTTTTACTGTGCTACAAAAGCCCGACTTAATTACTCTTTTGCCTTAACCACATATTTTGTGAGAACGCATGACCTCTTATGACTACAATTAAACTACTCATCTTAATTATTTATTTATGAAATGCTACACTGCTTCCAAGGCCCATCGTCTCTGTTTCGTGGAAGTAAAAGTATGATGTAAGAAATGTCGCGTCTGCTCAAGAGTCGTTGATCTGTGACGGAATTAGCATTGTTTAACGGCAAATACCGGGTGGCTTGACTCGCAGACAAGTGCGAATCTGGACTCACGATGATGAATGAACAGTTCTTTTCCTACACATCCAAATCAGAGGCCTTCGGTGGTTTACAAACTGTGGTTCACCGGGTTGACCGAATACAGTATAGAAGAATATAATATGGCATCAGCTAACTAAATTGCCTTGTAACAAGTAAATTTTTTTACCCGACTAACTCAGAAGGAGTGTTATTATTTTCGAGAGTATGTATGTAATTATGTAGACAAGAATTTCACGGGCTACAGCTCAAACTGCTGGGCGGATCTTGACATGTGAGGTGTCGTTAAATTCGTCTCAGCAGCGCGAGTAATTAAAGATGACGGATTTTTATCGCAAAATACAACATTAAAATTACAGCACTCGGGTTTTATTTTTAATACATGTGCTTGTATGTATCCTTACCAAAATAATTCCGCCAACACAAATAGGTATTTATTTTCTTAGAATTATGTAGTCTTAGTTTGTAAAGATAACTAACAATGAAGACGGAAAGTGAGCGCACTAGCAGTCGCTAAACTCTGCCAGTCCAATTCTACCTTACTTTCTAAACGTATCTATTGTTTATTTCCGAAGACTGGTAGTACTGATAGTAAATTTAGTATTGAGGTAGGTACTACTTAAGTTCCATGGTGTAAAAAATCTAGGCAACTATACAAAATTGTATGGAAATTGACTGCTATCAAATTATAAAAGATAAAAGAGTAGATAGTAGTCCGTGGGCCCGTCTAGGCAGCTACCTACTTACGTCACGTTACATCAAGATCAGATGCATACAGGTCGAAAAAGTTGTGCTATAAGTAAGCTAAAAGCGGCCAAGAGCGTGTCAGACACGCTCACAAATAGGGTTTCGTAGTCAACGTTTAAATATCAGGTCTTTCAGCGTTACAAAGTTAATTTTGTTGCTGGTTTGTTTGCAGCTGTATGGTTACCAACCGCAAATTGATAAACTTTTGTTTTTCTGAAATCTTTAGTGGTACTTACAGTATCCGTTATAGTTTTCATGGTATCTTCAGATTGTAAACTATATTCCATATATTTTTTCAGATTTTTAGCGTTTATACTTTAGAAGTTACAGCTGGAACTTTTTTTTATTTTTATTATCGGAACACACACCTGCGTATTGCATGTGCCAGCCTTGTTCAGTCGCGTAATTACCTACAGATATTACGTAAGTAGGTAAGTCTCCCAAAAAAAAAAACATTTATTCTCATTTAAATTTTTATGCCTACTTTATTCCAAATAGTACAAAAACGGGCCTAATGCTACGCGGTATTCTCTACCGGCCAACCAAAAGAGGTGGCCTCGGGTGTGAAAAAAATAAGTATCAAATTTATTTTGTTTGCGCTGTCAGTAGTTCCGGGCAGAGCTATATCTAGGGCTCAATCGATTTTTGATATGTACTCACGCTCAGCCCCAGGCGGCCCTCAGCCCGGCTGGCTTGTGCAATGTGCACTAGGGAACACTTCTCATTTGTGAAATCATATGGAACCGGGTAAATTTACTTTTCTTGTCATGCTATACCTATCAGGCTTTTTACCAAACAAGATGTTTCTTTAACCACAAAATATATCTACTCGAATACATAGATACATAAAATAAATATCAGGTACGTTAGCGCTAGAAACTTCAGCCCTTATTTCTTTTTTACTTACTGAGAGTTGACCAACGTCTCCCCCAGATTTGTTTAAAAATAAGGTCTTATCAGACGTTACTCAATATACAGGTAGTAACAAAAGGGGTATAACATGCCGAAAGGAGGTGGTAAAGTTACTCATGAAACTGAACAACTTTCTCCGTGGAACATGGGTCGATATACCGGGAGTAACAGAAAGGGTATAACAAGCCGAAAGGAAGTCAAGGTACTCATGAAACTGAACAACTTTCCCTATGTTTTAAGTAAATAAAAGTGCTCCTTATAAATTATTCAGCATTTTGTATTTACTGACAATCAAAGAGTAACAGTCGCTAGGCTACGGGCATAGATAAAGACATGACACGTCTCCCCCCCGATTCCCTAAGGCTGCACCAAGGGTGCTGGAAGCAGCTGGTCCACATGGCGGGTCCAGGTGAGGCCGCCGTCCATCTGCAACTCATAGTGCAACCGTCCGAGGCGCCGGGCTACAGTTCCAAACTCCCACTTGTGTCCAGGTGTAGTGTAGTTTCTGGCTTGTACTCGGTCACCTGGTCCAAAGCATCTGGTGGGCTGTTCTAGTCGGTCTGGCCTGGCGGGTACGGGTGGGCGTCTGAGCATGGCATGCAGTCGCGTCCGGACTTCCCAGCTGAACATCAGTTCGTATGGCGTGGCTCCACTCGGCCCTGGTGTACTCCGTAGTTTGTATTTTGTTTTCCTTAAGTTTTCATTTATGTCCCCACTCTCCCCCTCTAATTTTTTTAGTGTTTTCTTTACTGTTTGAACGAAGCGTTCTGCTTGCCCATTCGTGGCGGGGTGGTATGGGGCTGAGGTTTTGTGGACTATGCCACTAGATGCTAGGAACCCTTTAAATTCTTGTGAGATGAACTGTCTTCCGTTGTCTGAGACGATAATGTAAGGGGTCCCAAAGGTGCAGAAAATTTCTTTCAGCTGTTGGATGCAGAATGTACTAGTTGTTGTCTTCGTTGGTATGATTTCAACCCATTTTGAAAAGGCATCTACGATTATGAATAGCTGGTGTCCAGTCGCGGATAAAGCAAAATCAATATGCAGTCTTTGCCATGGTCCGGATGGTGTCTCCCAGCAGTGAAGTGGTGCTTTATTTGGTTCATTTTGTTCCAATCGGCAAGTTCGACATGATTTGACTTTATTTTCTATGTCCTTATCGATGTTTGTCCAGTATACGTGACTGCGAGCTAGAAGTTTCATTTTATTTATCCCTGTGTGACCAGTATGTAGTTCTTCCAAAACGTGTGCTCGTAATTTCTGCGGGATTATCACACGTGTACCTCTTAAAAGACATCCATCTTGCAACGTGTATTCATTGTCGTTTTGTCCCATCTCCCTCAGGGACCGTCCTGTGCGCAGAGCTTGTAGTAAGGGTTGTAGTTCGGGGTCCGTTTCTGTTTCAGATGCAATAGTCTCTGGTGAAATTTCTAGTAAGTTTATTTGTTCAAGTTGGAATGCGTAATGTTGATCGACTCGGTTTTGTTTCACATTTTCAACGGGAAAGCGGGATAGGTAATCTGCATTAGCATTTTTTTCAGATGTCCTGTATTGTATGTCATAGTCAAATCCAGACAGGAAATGTGCGTAATGGAACAACCGCATTGTACTCAATGCTGGTAAGGTTTGGTGCGGGTGGAAAATCGAAGTGAGGGGTTTGTGATCAGTAATCAGCGTGAATTTTCTTCCATAACAGTAATGAAAAAACTTTCTCACACCCCAATATATTGCTAATGCTTCTTTATCTATTTGGCTGTATTTAGTTTCGCTTGTTGTAAGAGTTCTAGATGCAAATGCGATTGGTCGTTCTGATCCGTCGGGAAGCTTGTGGGATAGTACGGCTCCTAAGCCTGTAGGGGACGCATCTGTAGCAAGAATCAGGGGTTTGTTTGCGTCGAAATGTATTAAGACGTTGTCGCTTAGTATTACTTCTTTAATTTTTGAAAAGCTATTTTCGCAATCACTTGACCAATGGTATTCTGTACGTTTTTTCAGTAGTTGATTCAACGGGTGTGTTATGGTAGCAAGGTTTGGGATGAATTTGTTGTAATAGTTCGCCATCCCAAGAAATGTGCGAAGTTCGTTTACGTTTGTTGGTCGTTCTGCCTGTATGATGGCCTTAATTTTGTCTTTGTTCTTGTGTAGTCCGTTTTTATCAATTGTATATCCGAGGTAATTAATACTGTTTTGAAGGAAGTGGCATTTCTCTTTGTTAACTCTCAAGTTTGATTCTTTTAATTTATCCAGTACTCGCCTGAGTCGAATCAGTAGTTCTCCTTCTGTGGGGCCTTGGATAATAATATCATCGAAAAAGCATTTGACTCCTTCTAAGCCCTGTAATAGTTGGTCCATGAACTTTTGCCAAAGACTCGGGGCAACCTTTACTCCAAACATGAGTCGATTGACCTTGTATGTTCCCTTGTGTGTGCTCAGTGTTTGTAGCATGGCGCTTTCGTCGTCCATGACCATGTTGAGGTATGCTTGGGTAATGTCTAATGTACAAAAGACCTGACCGCCATTCATTTCTGCAAGAATGTCTTCGATAATTGGGATAGGGTATGTTTCATCTTTGATTTCCTTGTTTAAGGTTACCTTGTAGTCGGCGCATAGTCTGATGCTGCCATTCGGTTTGACGATAGGTACCACCGGGGTGCCCCAATCAGAGTGGTCTATTTTTGTAATCACTTTTTCTTGGCATAGGCGTTCTATTTCCTTGTCAACTTTTTCTTTTAATGCGTACGGGATTCTTCGTGGTTTTATGAAGATCGGTTGGGCGTTTTCTTTTAGGGTTAAGTGACCTCTGAAGTTTGGTATTTCTCCCAAGTTTGCACTGAATACTGTTGTAGCATACTCTTCGAGTAGGTCATCGAGTTTCGGGGGTTGGGTGCAATTACTTACTTTTCTTACATCTGCCAGTTCTATTTTTGACTTCTCTATCCAACTTCTTCCAAACATTGCATCAACATCAGCGTTTATGATATAAAGTTTGTCATGAAAGGTAATTTCTTTGTATGAGCATTTTACGTAGACTACTCCATAAGCTTTAATTATTTCTCCGGTGTAAGTACTAAATTTCATATCAGTCTTGAAGATTTTCTTAACGATATTTAATGATTTGAATTGCGTCAATGACATTGATGCGAGTGCGGCACCGGTATCGAATTCCATTTTAACTTTTCTATTTTCAATTTGTACTGTAACAAAGTATTTTGGTATTATTTCACTCCTCAGTAGGTTGATGTGTGCAATATTTTCATCGCTGACGTCACTCGTCGATTCATCAAGTTGGTGCGTATTCACATTGCGTTGGAGGCATACTCTAGCTAGGTGTCCTTGTTTTTGACACTTTCGGCATGTGCTGGAGATAGCACCGCATTCTGTAGCTCTATGTGATTCTAATCCACATCGGTAGCACTTGCCTTTCAGATCCTTTATTGACGTGGGTGGCCGGAATCGCGTGGTTTTCGTATCAGTTTTAGTTGAAACTTTGTGTATTTGACCTGAATGTCCTGGTTCTGTTCTGTTGACTATGGTGTTTGTAATCTCTGTATTTTCTCTTTTTCCGCACTCCATTACTGAGGCTTTCTGTACGAGTGCTGTGAATGAAAGTGTGTCTTTTTCTTGTAACAACTTCGTCCGTATGTCCCCATCTTTTAAGCCTCGTATTAATTGCAGCGATAAAAAGGAATCTAGTGTCGGTTTGCTGCAGCTTGGGCACTTGAATTCACAGTTTAAGGATAGCCTTTTTAGTTCTGAGGCAAACGTAGTGATCGTCTCGTCGGCTTGCTGCGTTCTAGATATAAATGTGTGTTGGGATGCCCATATGCTAGGTTTCGGGTCCACAAAATCATCGAGTGTTGCAACGAGTTTGTCGAATGGTATGTTGATTGGATCTTCTGGAGAGCACAGGTCGTGTATTCTCTGGTGTAGCTCTGGAGATATTGTAGAAAGTAATGTGTATACTTTTACTTTGGGGTCGGTTATTCTGTTCATTAAAAGGTATACTTTGAGTCTATCTGTAAAATTCTTGAAGGTTTCGTTTGGTTGTAGTGGGACGAAGTTTATCTTCGGTATCGGGTCCCTTTGTATGTTCTGATTTTGTGTTCCAGATTCTGTAGGGCTCGCAATGGGTGTTTGCTGCTTATGTAGTTGGCGTAGCTTACCATTCAGTGATGTGTATAGTTTTTCAAACTCGAACCTGTAGTTTGCTTCTTCCTCAATTTTATCGATATCTGTTTCATGTTCAATTTGTTTCTGTATGTCGTGGAACGACTGTAACGTGCTGCGAATGAGCTCTATTGTGGTTTCAATTTCTTCGGTTGTAGGTGTAGTATATTCTGGGTCATTCAGCGCATTGTAATTGCGCGTAAGGGTGCCTTTTAGGACGCCCCTGGCATTCTTGAGCTTTTTTACATCAATAGGCATATCGTCGCCAGTTTTAAGTAAATAAAAGTGCTCCTTATAAATTATTCAGCATTTTGTATTTACTGACAATCAAAGAGTAACAGTCGCTAGGCTACGGGCATAGATAAAGACATGACACTATGGAACATGGGTCAAAATGTGAAAAAAAAATTTGGACCTCCCATACAAAATCGCCAATCAACTGATTGATTTACTATGGGAGGTCCAAATTTTGTTTTCACATTTCGACCCATGTTCCATGGGGAAAGTTGTTCAGTATCATGAGTACCTTGACCTCCTTTCGGCTTGTTATACCCTTTCCGTTACTCCCGGTATATAAAGAAAAAAAATTTAGGCCTCCCATAGTAGGTAAATTAATCACCTGATCGGCGATTTTGTATGGGAGGCCCAAATTTTTTTCATATTTTGGCCCATGTTCCATTAGGAAAGTTGTTCAGTTTCATGAGTACCCTCACCTCCTTTCGGCTTATTATATTTGCTACTCCCGGTAAATGGGGTTAAATTTTACTAGTGACCGATAGCGAAAACTCAGAAACGGCTGATGATAAGGAACAAATTTCCCCAAGGAAATACAACATAGGTTGAAATATAAAAAAAGAATTTGACCTCCCATAGTAACTCAAATCAGCTGATCGGCAATTTTGTATGGGAGGTCAAAATATTTTTTTTCATATTTCGACCTATGTTCCTTGGGGAAAGTTGTTCCTTATCACCAGCCGGTTCTGAGTTTTTGCTATCGGTCACTAGTAAAATTACACCTTATCCTTAGTACAGGATAAAATTTACAAAATTCACTTTCGGCCGACTGACTTTGAATTTTTTTTTCGTTTACCACAATATGTTCCATGGGGAAAGTTATTCAGTTTTATGGTCTGAGCACGCCTGCAAAGTTTTCGTTACACCGTCCCTTACATCAGGATAAAAAAAAAAATTGTCTTCCCATACAAAGTCAGTCAGCCGATAGTAAATTTTGTATGAGAGGTCGGTTTTCACGTTGCTCTCACATTAAACAAAATCAATTTATAGAAACAAGATATGGTTTACCCTACCCGATTTACTACGACAAAACAAAAGTTGATTTACCCAATTTATTAAAATATCACGATGACTGCATTTTCGAAGACTTTAGACAGTAAAGTAGAGTGTGTTTGAAGTAAGCGGCTTAGCAGATCGGATCCATCGGATAGATTTGAGCGCGCCTCTTGTCAACACTGGCGATTGACGAACCTGTTTGCTTACTGTAAACCCACTCTATACATGATAACGGATCTAGCTAGTAGCTAGTTATGAGCGCCGAGCGATACGATTAACAACCATCTGTTAGCGACCTATAGGTAGGTACTTTAAGGTTGTAAATCGAGAGAAAATTCAGAAAAGCGTAACGTTCGATTCCGTTTTTAAGCCTTGAACTGTGGTAACGGAGAATAAAAAAAAATACGATGTACTCAAAGAAATGGTCTATTTACCACTATTGATTTACTTCATCGGATTGATATGATTCGATAAAAAACCATACCAAGTTTTATGTAACTTGTACTTTTACTGAATTAGTTTTTTATAGTAGGATATTCCTGTTTTAATATTCAAGGGCTAGTAAATAGGTTTAGTTGATAAACTGATTTAAATGAAACAAATCAATATTTCAAAAAAATTAAACGATTCTCGCAGTGAATCCAGCCTTCTGATGATATCCTGCGCCTAATCTTGGGTTGCTGCGCCTATCCTCGCCTTTAATTTTATTAGTGATGGGTATAGAAAACTTGTGACAGGTTACTGAAAATAAATAACTTTCTTTGGGGACATACCTATACTCGTAGACCATTGAATGAGTCCCTCCAAGAGGGGTCTAGAGTGCGTGAGTTAGTAACGTAAGATGTTTCTTCGGAAACATGTCAAGAGTCCCTAGGTAATAAACATACTAAAACCCCGGCACACTAGGAGGAGCCCCGGAGTGGGGGGTGGGGGGGGGGGGAAAGGGTCCATTTTTTAATTTTTCGCTTATATCTCAAAAACGGTACATGTTAGAGAAAAACTTTCAAGGTAAAGTTGAAAGGCCATAAAATTTTCTACAAGTTGTACCTAAATCATTATTTTCTATTCGCAGCCGTTTTCGAGCTACATCCCATGAAAGGTGAAAAATTCGAGAAATTCGAAAATAAAATTCAATTCCTCCTAAACGCCTCCATGGTGGAATTTGGTATTTTTATCAATGATAGCCCTAATTATGAACAATCTATCGGTACCGGTCACAAGTTGCACTTTTGAGTTTTTTGGAAGAAAAAATAAATAGGTAGTTCAAGTTCAGTAATAAAAACTACCCTAATAATAATATTTACCAGTTTATAGATCTAATTAAGAGCAATCTATCAAAACCGGTCACAAGTTGCACATTTGAGTTTTTTGTTAGAAAGAAATATTTTTCGATCGATTGATGTGTTAAAAATGGGTATGTAGTATGGGGAAATTGTTTGAGCCAAAATCATTTTTTACTGCGTGTAACTCAGAAACGGTAGGATATAGGAAAAAATGAAATATGTACAACTTGTAGGCAATTTTATGACCTTTCAACTTTTCCTTGAAAGTTTTTCTCTAACATGTACCGTTTTTGAGACTTAAACGAAAGATGAAAAAATGCACCCTTTCCCCCCCCTCCCCCCACTCCGGAGCTCCTCCTAGTGTCCCGGGGCCGGGGTTTTAGTATGTTTATTACCTAGGGACTCTTGACATGTTTCCGAAGAAACATCTTACGTTACTAACTCACGCACTCTAGAACTTTTTATTCAATGGACTAATAGGCAGGTCGAACACTAAAATATGATAAGCTGAAAAATCGCAATAAAGGACAACATAAGAACTTTTCTCTATAACAGTGAATTTAGCAAGGCATAAGACGTGCACTATTTATATTTTTAGGTAAATAATGTATTAGTTATGTAATTTCGCAATTTTCCAAACAACAGTATTTAAAAATTGCGAACTTATTGGGTGTTATTAATTCCGGGTCAATATGACCCAACCTGCCTCTCGGTAGATAATAACAATTTCCTACCAGACCCACGCCGGGTTAATAAAATTAAGAAAATGACAACAAAGGTATCCAGTCCGAATTATCAATACCTAACATGCCGTTTGGTGCCGGCTTAGAATAGCATCACCCAATAACTTTCCCGAGGGCGTTGTAAGAAGCGACAGAGGAATTTCTAAGTTGATGTGTTTTGCAATTTTAGGCGACAGGCTGACAACTTGTCACTATGGTAATACACAGTATTGATTTAATGACTCTCAATCTTTTGTCAGACTTGGTGTACATGGCCGTTTATTACAGCCTTTTACGCTCTGCCTGTCCCGCAAGGTATATGAACGTGATATATGTATGTATGTAATACCTAACAGAGATAAGAAGGAAGTAGGTGCCTACTTAAACTAAAGCTGAAATTCGGGAACTGTTTCCATGGCTATGGCAACCTAACTGAGATATTTTAATACAAAATATTTTTACTGCATGCAATACAATTAATAATTTGCTTCATGTTATACAACCATCAGTCAATCGCTGTTCATGTTGTGACAGTACATTACCCTCTTTATCCTCGGGCAAGAAATCAAATCGCCCGTTGAGGCTGTTGTAAAGGAGTGCACAATAAAACAAAACGTTGAACCACGAGCCCCCGCGACGCGCGTCTCACGAAACGGTGGTCTGAGATATGATGCGACTGAATTGAGGGTTCATCCCAAGCTACAATACAAAACTAAAACGTTCTTACCATAAAAATGTTAGACGCGCGTTGGAAAGCGAGTTAAACTCATGTCTAACTTTTCTGTCATAATGGGAAAACCCAACATATTTATTGAAAGCCTATCGTATAAATACTACATACATACATACATACATCACGCCTTTATCCTATGCGGGGTAGGCAGAGCGTCAACGACCGTAAAAGTACGGTCGTTTTCGCCACGTCTGACACATATTTGAGGGCCGTTTTAGCTATTGTCGTGTATCGCTATAGTGACAGGTTGTCAGCCTGTCGCCTAAAATTGCAACACACATGATACCCTCGAGTCCTTTAGTCGCTTCTTACGACACCCACAGGAAAGAAATGGGGTGATGCTATTCTAAGCCGGCATCACGCGGCCAATTTCTGTTTTGGTAATTTGTAGTAATAGTATAAATACTATTACTACAAATTACCAAAACAGAAAGATTATTAACTTTTCAGGGTCAGCCGTACCGTTAAAAGAACATATACTTATTTATATTTTTGCTTAAAATAATATTTACGATTTATTTGTCTTTCATCATAGAAACCAGGAAAATATTTGAACGGTATGATGTGTCTTAAAATAGTTTTTTTTTCTTATACTTTTATAAGAAAAAAAAACTATCTACATAGTTTGGTACAGGTAGATAATACAAAACTTTTAGTTAATCGTTAATATGATATTAAAATTTTTAAAATGTTAAATGTGAAGATAAAAATCTCCTGTTAAAATAAGAATTGGAGACACAGTTTCAGAGCAACGACAAATTAAGAGCGGGGTTCCTCAAGGATCTGTTCTGGGCCCTGTGCTCTACATCATATTCTCCTTCGACTTACCACGTTGCCTTCAGTCCAATGTGAGCATTTTTGCCGATGATACGAAGATCTTTGCGAACCCTTTACTGGACTATAATCGCCTCCAAGCAGACCTTGATAGAATAGCAAATTGGTCAAAAGAATGGCTCATTAAGCTTAATGCTGGGAAATGCACAGTCTTACACATAGGCAGCAAGAATCCTAGGCTTGGCTACAAACATTAAAATTGCTGAGGATCTGAAATGGTCTGACCACATTGAAAGTGTTGTGAAAAGAGCCAACAGCTTTATATACCTCATAAGAAAAGCCTTCGGTACCTTAACTCCAGAAATGATTGTTAAAATCCATAAAACCTATGTAAGACCTATATTAGAGTACGCATTTCAAGTATGGAGCCCATACTTTGTGAAAGACATCGACCTGCTAGAAAGAGTCCAGCGTAGGTTCACAAAAGTACCCAGACAGCTTAGAAAGTTGTCCTATGAGGATAGATTGAAACGACTAAATCTCCCTGATCTTAAGGACCGCAGAGAACGTGGTGATTTGATTGAAACCTATAAAATCATGAACGGACATTATGACCTGCAAGACTTTGACAGTTTGTTTCATCACGCTGGAAATTCCAACTTACGAGGTCACTCACTAAAGCTAACCAAGACAAGAGCACACAACAATCCTCGCAAGCACTTTCTGAGCAATAGGGTGGTGGAGGCATGGAACAGGCTGCCAGAGCATGTGGTGTCAGCAGAAAACACAAATCAGTTTAAAAACAGACTGGACAAATTAAACTCTACCAAATCCACACAAGAGGACAGCAAGATACAGGCCTAATCAGTTGCTACAACTGCTGCCTGTTTAAACATAATAATAAAAATAAAAATAAAATGTAATCGAAAAGTCAATGTTTGTCCACGCCGATAGCGGTTGGGCTCGCCCTTTTTAGGTCCTGAAGTGAGCAATTAATGTGACAATTGAGGAAGCACAGGAGGTGGTTCATTCCATGGTTTGTACGGCGGTACACTCGAACTTATTGTCTGCTGTAAATCTCCATTTTATGTACTCTTTTCGCTTGACACCTACCAACTTCTAGACTGCCCAGGAAAGGACGCCACCAGATGGTGGACCGCGTTGGATACTTTTTTAATCAATATTCCAGCCTTATTTTATGCACACCGTATGTTAGACTAAACTTCCATTGACAAAGTCTTGCATCATAAGGCTACCGAATAACGGTAGATAATATTTAGGAGGTCAAGGAAATAGAAGGTTGTCATCCTATTTTCTAGCAGATCTTTTTTATCCTAGATGAATTTGTTTATTTTTAGCTCTACAGCTAAAATGACTAAATTAAACCGATTTAAATTTGTAATTTTAAGTGGCCACAAAAGCCTTATTTTTTAGAAGAAAACAATAAAATTTTTATTATTGGTAAGTGAAAAAATCTGTAACTGGTAAATATGTTTTTATCTTCGTGACACTCGAAATGCTTGCGTTCCACCACTTTAGAACCTACCGACCCGGAGCCACTCTATAACCTTTCAATCTGTTGCCAGTCTTGAACTTTCCTACCCGGTGACACTCTGAAACCTCCCGATTTAATGGTTTCCACTTTTGCACTTTTACATTTTTTATATTACAAAGATTTTTGAGGTGTTTTAGATTTCGGCGACCTCTGGCCCTTTCTATAAAGCGGTAAATAATAATTTCATTGATCATTTTTATTTCTCCTTCATTATTGCTACTTCCACCTCTCGTGCTAAAATTATCCTTGCATCAACTGGTAGCAGACCGAATCAAGAAAAGGTACCACACGCAATCTCAACAAATGATAAAAGGAAATGTTATTTTGTAACGGTACTCCGATGATACAAGGGAAAGAAGAGATGCTCTGTATACTTTATGTATGACAGCGAGAACCACATACGCCACTCCTCGGCCCGGGTAGATATAGGTACTTACGACACACACACATCACAGCTATGCTCCTTACCGGGTAGTGAGAGCATAGATATCCATATTATATGTGGCTACGTTCTCTTCATTCCCTTACCCTCACCAATAAGTAGTGTGAACGTGGCTGATGAGCGCGTGGTACTTAGTGCGCGAACGCAGCTGCGGCTAATTGGTGTTATCGGCAACATTCCCTTACACTCTTTCTAAGGTTTTTGTTTAGTTATCACTTCAATGGGTTGTTACGATGTTTGATAAGGAAATAGGTAAGAGATATCAGATAATGTATTGATTAATCTCGGGTAAAATAAATATTATTAAATATGAAAGTTGGGCTTGTCAATGAAAAAAGCTATAGCTACTAAGTACTGCATTACAAAATAACAAGCATCAGTTATTACTGCATCATCTATCTATACATATAATAAAGTTGTAGAGGGTAGAAAGTCTATATGTCGCAGGAATGTAGCGAAATCCGGTTATTCGCGAAATCCCTAGGCCCTTCGCGAAGAGCCGGATAACTGCGAAATGCGTCGATTTATTCGCACATTTCCCGGAAATCTGCGAATTCGTTATTTGCATGGACATAAATCCAGGACATTTACGACCCGAAGAACCCTTACGACACTGGGCGTTGCGTGGGCCGCTGACATGAATGAGTAGGCAATTGCAGGCTGAACCACCTGATCAGCATATGGAACCTTTGCTGGTGACTAGAGAGGGGCTCGACTGCGGCGGAACCTTCCACTACTGCGACGAACGAGAGCTTACGAAGCGTCGCGAGTGCTCCTGTGCGCGAGCTACAGCGGCGGCGTAGAGTAGAGGTAAAAGTCGTAGCAGGTGCGTAGGCGGCTTCGCAGTGTCGCCTTATACGCAGTTTTCCTGGATTTATGTCCATGCAAATAACGAATTCGCAGATTTCCGGGAAATGTGCGAATAAATCGATGCATTTCGCAGTTATCCGGCTCTTCGCGAAGGGCCTAGGTATTACGCGAATAACCGGATTTCGCTACATTCCTGCGACATATACATAGAAGATTGAATAAAAAAACAACGTTCTATTTGTAAAAAGTTAATCCTCACTCAATCCACACATTTATTTACACCGAAATCTAAGTATATTGCGTTGCGGACGTAGCGAGAGGAATAAGTATAAGATGCAAAAAACCTTCTGAATTGTTTCAACGGGTGAACCAGTGCATGAAACTGTACAACCTTTCCCAAGGAACATAGGTCGAAATATGAAAAATATAATTACCTTTCCTACAAGTTACTCGGTCGGCTATCGGCCAACACATTTTGTATAGGAGGCCCAAATCTATGGCCCAAATTTCTTTTTCATATCCCGACCTATGATCCCTGGGGAAAGTTGTTCAGTTTCATAGGCAGGTTTACCCCTTAAAATATAAAAATTACTCCAAGTATTTTTTTTACAAGTTATATTTTGAACTATGTTCCCTGGGGAAAGTTGTTTAGTTAGTTTCTTGAACTGGTTCGCCCCTTACTATATTTGCAGTTGATTTTTTTACATCCATATTGACTCGAGATCGAGGTGATGGCGAAATAGACCGAGCAATCAAGCACAGGATAAATGCGGGATGGATGGAATGGCGACAGGTTACGGGCTCAGTGTGTGACCGCCGAATGCCCCTCAAATTGAAGGGCAAGATATATAAGACGGTGGTGAGACCTGTTGTCATGTATGGATCAGAGTGTTGGGCAACTAAGGTGACGGATGAAAAACGAATGCATGTAGCTGAGATGAGAATGTTGCGATTGATGTGTGGTGTGACAAGGATGGATAAAATAAGGAATGAGTATAATAAAGGGAGTTTGAAAGTAGCGCCAGTGACAAAAAAAATGAGAGGGAACCGTTTATCTTAATATGGGCATGTAATGAGGAGGGATGAAGAGCATGTAACAAAGAAAGTAATGAACATGAATGTGGATGGACGCAGAAGAAGAGGAAGGCCTAAAAACGTTTGGATGGATTGTATAAAAGACGATATGAAAAATAAAGGCGTTTGACTGCTGATAGAGATGAATGGAAGAAAAAGACATGTTGCGCCGACCCCAAATAAATTGGGATAAGGGCAGGCAGATGATGATGATTTGACTCGAGATCCGAACACGTACCAACATAATAGTATAGCAAAATAAAAATAAACCGCCAAGTGCGTGCCAGACACGCCCACAAATAGGGTCAATGTTAAATATCAGGTTTATTAGGCGTATAGTATATATAGTATAGGCGTTACGGATATTTTGTTGCTGGTTTGTTTGTCGCTGTATGGTTACCAACTGCATATTGAAAAACTTTTATTTTTATTAAAACTTGAGGGGTACAGTATCCGATATCGTTTTTATGGTATCTTCAGATTAAGAACTCCACATTTTTTGAAATATTTAGCGTTTGTACTTTAGACGGAGAAAACGCCCCTTTAAAAGCAAATATTTCGAGACAGAAACACTTTATGCATTTGTTTCAAAAATACCTCCCCTTAATTTTGAAAGCTGATACCCCACCCACTTAATATAGCAGGTGCTTTTTTTATACTCCTTTCACATGTATGCTCAAAACATTTTTTTTTCCAACATTTCTAAATTTGGGTCAATACGATCTATCTTCACACTAAAGTTGTCGATCGGTCCAAAACTTACGAAATTGTGAAGGCGGACATACAGACATTATAAGTTGGTGTCTTAAATGAGTAGGTGGATTTGCTGGCGATAGTAAAGTAATCTATATGTTACAGGCAAAACCCTTAACTAGTGAATAACGTTATTGACTGGAAAAACCAGTCAATTACGATATTGCCTAAGGGGTTCAGTCAAAACCCTTATTGACTGGTTTTATCCACTAAAAGCAGTCAATAACGATATTGACTGACGTGCCCAGTCAAAACCCTTAATAGGTTAAAGCAGTGCGGTGCGGAGAGTTTCGGTGTGCGATGCGGCAGGTAGCACTGAATTGCGGGGAGTTTATGTGCTATGCGGCGGAAAGCAGTGCGGTACGGGGAGTTTCGGTGTGCAATGCGCCGGGTAGCACTGAATTGCGGTGAGTTTATGTGCTATGCGGCGGAAAGCAGTGCGGTGCGGGGAGTTTCGGTGTGCAATGCGGCGGGTAGCACTGAATTGCGGTGAGTTTATGTGCTATGCTGCGGAAAGCAGTGCGGTGCGGGGAGTTTCGGTGTGCAATGCGGCGGGTAGCACTGAATTGCGGTGAGTTTATGAGCTATGCGGCGGAAAGCAGTGCGGTGCGGGGAGTTTCGGTGTGTGATGCGGCGGGTAGCACTGCGTTGCGGTGAGATTATGAGCGATGCGACGGGTAGCACTGCGTTGCGGTGAGATTATGAGCGATGCGGCGGGAAGCACTGAGTTGCGGTGAGATTATGAGCGATGCGGCGGGTAGCACTGAGTTGCGGTGAGATTATGAGCGATGCGGCGGGTAGCACTGAGTTGCGGTGAGATTATGAGCGATGCGGCGGGTAGCACTGCGTTGCGGTGAGATTATGAGCGATGCGGCGGGTAGCACTGCGGTGCGGCGAGATTATGAGTGATGCGGTGGGTAACAGTGCGTTGCGGTGAGTTTAGATGCGATGCGGCGGGTAGCAGTACGGTGCGGTAAGCTACGGTGCGATGCGGCGGGTAGGAGTGGTTACTGCATAGTAACCGTCAGGATCGATATATATATTTTTAATATAGGTTAAAAAGGAGGTGGAATGGGGTAATCAGGTCGTGGGGCGATTGCGCACGCTCACTGAAATGCATAGAAGATAGAAGATGGAGGCAGTCAGGGTGAAAGTCTACTGTTTCGCTCGCCGGTGGCACTGAGCCCGAGTCCTCGAGTAACCACCGGGTGGTCTATGACTTCTGGGAGGGGAGGCCACGTATCTGCTGAGGTCAACATAAGTAAAGAGCCGTCTACGACTTGGGCATGTCCTTATGGAATAACAACCGGCGAGCGAGACAGTAGACTTCCACTCTGGCTGTGACCATCTAACGGTCCTGATGGTGTTCTAAGACCAGCCAGGACATACCTATTAAGGGTTTTGACTAGGCACGTCAGTCAATATCGTTATTGACTAATTGTATCAGATAAAATCAGTCAATAAGGGTTTTGACTGAGTACCTTAGGCAATAACGTTATTGACTGGTTTTGCCAGTCATTAACGTTATTGACTGGTTAAGGGTTTTGACTGTAACATATACAAGTAATAAAACTGTAACAGGTCGGTGTCAAGTATCCCAGTAATAGTTTTCAAAAAACATTTCGGTAGCGTGTCTTAGAAACCTGCAGCGACATCCATTGAAATTTTTTCACGATGTTTGTTAGTAGGTACGCGATAATTCAGAAAATATACGGCGGATGTGAATGAAACTTTTTGAGGTGTGTAGCTACTACCATTTGACCATTTTCTCCGAAACTATGAGACGGATTTAATAGAAATTTTTGTGTATGGCTACTAGCCATCATCACTTCATCACATCACAGAAAATCACTTATTCGCACGAGGAATCCAAATATTTATACCATCACGACCCCAACAAAATTATAAAAGATGGTAATGATTACGTAACAAAAGTTGTTCAGCATTAAGGGCTGCTTTTGCTGGCAATAGACATTTGAGGGTCTAGAGTACCTGATATAGAACACCAGGAGTACTAAATACACAACAGCTACTTACAAAGAAAAAACTGTACGTATTGATGGGCCGCTCCTGCAGGCCTATCAATTTAGGTGCCTAAATAAAAAAAGTATACGTACCTTACCTACACAATTTTCTAATAAGAAAACAATAACAGAAGTGAAATAAGTAAGTAGAAGAAATACAGAGAAAAAACATCCATCGACATCGTGGGTCAAGCTAGGCTTGCTCCACACAAAAATTAAAGAAACATCGGTGTTGGTACCAACCAACCATGTCATCAAGATGTGACTCAAACGCTCCGACTTCGAAACACGAGGGATGGAGGTGGGCTTTCCCCTTCATAGACAAGTAACAAACACAATCGGCTTTAGTCCGGGGTTTCTCCAGGTTATTCCATCATCATCGTCATCACCATCATCATCTGCCTGCCCTAATCGTACCAATCACGCTTAAAATACTAACCATGAGACAAAGTTCAAAAATAAAAATGAGAACAGACAAATACACGTGACCGGTTTTCTACCCTGGTACCCGGGTACTTCAGAGTTTTCGTACCCGTACACGTACAAACGACATGCGTACCCGGGTATTTGCGAAAGAGATAGATAGTCTAATGCAGTGCAAACAAAAGAGAAAGGTTAAAGGAGTTAGTCATAATATGTTCAAAAATATTATTTCTTTTAACAAATTGACTTCATACATTTTTTACGTAGATTGTTCAGCGTCCCATTTTTATTTGGGGAAAATATTTGTATTATTTTCTGTGAGTATTTTTGTATTCCTCATAAACTGCGCGTGGAATTTTAAGATTTCATTCACTTTTAGAAAGTTATGTTACTTATCCTGGAATTTTATAGGGTAGATACTTTTTACCACGGAGAAATAACTTATTACCAAGTAAAAACTATAACAAGCTGGTGGAAACGAAAGTAATGTAAAGTGAGACTGATTAAAATGTTTTCTGACTCTTTTTGATCCTGAATATTAAGTATTATAATTAACAATAAATAGAGTTAACTTTTAAATCTTTGATTCTTAATTTACAACCCATTTTTACTTAAAAACCTAAATACCCGGGTACCCGGGTATACACGGGTATTTAAAAATTTCGTATCCGATACCTGAATTGGGTATCTGAATTGGTCGGGTATTCGAAAACCCTAACCGGTACCATTATGTGTAAAAATGGCAAAAAAACATGTTTGTTGTATGGGAGCCGCAACGGCAACAGAAATACTACATGTGTAATTTAAATTTAAAAGTTTAACTGTCTTTCTATCACAGTTTTTGAGATATAAGAGGTTAATCGAAGTCTCAGTAATAGGGTACACTTTGGGTACGGAACCCTAAAAATAATGGGCGGGTAATAAAATAAGTAAACAATGAACATCAATATATTTTTGAATATTTTGTACCTATTTTTGAATATTTTGTAATGTGTTAGTGCGTATGACCAGGCTCACAAAAAAAGAAGACCTACCTGACCAGGTTATGGCGCCTAAAAATTTACAGGGCCAACACCACCCAAAGTGAGAAGGTGCAAGGAAGAAAAAGAAGTCAATCTGGCTGTGTGGTATAATTGTGCATGAATCACTCAAAAATTAAGCTTTGTTTTTTGATGTTTGGAAGATAAACGTTCTGATCATATTTTATGATTAGTGAGAACCTTTATCAGCACTGGAGGGCCTGTCTGTCTACCTACCTGACGGAACACCAGGAGCTCGGCAAAACCTTAAAGGGCGCCACACACCGGGCCCGTATGCGTGACGTGCACGTCATCACGCGCGTGGAAATAACGTTGTATGGTATGGGATTTTATGAGACACCGCACACCACGCTACGCACGTGATTACTACGCGCTACGCTACTTTCATACGCGCCCGGTGTGTGGCGCCCTTAAGAGATATGAAAATGTATGCATTGAAAAAGTTGTTTAGCATGATGTGCCGCTTCTGTTGGCTCATACACTTCCCTTGGTGAAACGAAGTTCGCGGGCACCAGCTAGTTATTAATAAGAAATTACAATTGGTTGCCGATAAAAGATTCATACGCGGTAATGTAATTATTAAATAATTTATCATGCAATCACAAATATGCAAAAGTGTCTAACTGCAATAGGTAAGGGAGCATAACCATGAACTTAAGAATATGAAGCCTCTGGTAGCTGCAGCAATTACCAAAATAAAGAATGAAGTGAGCTTAGATAACAAAAAAACATATACCTATTAGGTAATCGATTAAAAGAACGTGTTAGGACGATCGACTTTAGGACAATCAACGTTAGGTCAAACAAAAGGGGCCCGGCCAGCAGAAACGTCCCGTCAAGCTGAACAACTTTTGCTTTGGAGTCGTATTTGTATCTCCTATAGTTTAGCTGCTGGGTTCCTGTTGGTGAACCTGGTAATCTACATCAGGTCTCTCTCTCTCTTCGTGTGGGACACCGAGTCGTTTAACGACTTGATGAAACCTGGTGTCAGAGTTTTTCAACCGCTCACTGCAAGAAGCAGGCCTCTGACATGGCTGTGTAATGACCGCCATCATAGACAGCAACCGGGACCGACGGCTTAACGTGCCCATCCGAAGCACGGAACCATCTTACATTTTGGACAATCAGGTGGTTCAGCCTGCAATGTCCTAACCAGACTGGGAACATATTCACAAAGTGATAAATATCAACTTTGTGAGTGACCCCACCGGGAATTGAACCCGGTACCTTCTGAGAGGCAGGCAGTCATACTAACCACTGCGCCACATCGGCTGTCTATGGCACTATTAACCTTTGATGTCTATTCGCCAGCAGAAGCTCCGGAGCTCGCGTCGCTGACTGGGATTCCACCCTTATATCGACGATATAATTCTTCTTCGCACGAAGCGATTTGCTTTAACTTTCATCAGGCGAACGACTAAGTAGTAGAATTCTCTGCTGGCGGATCTGTTTCCGGAACATTATAACTTGGGCCTTTTCAAGGCAAGAGTAGGTAAATAGGCACTACCTAGGCAAGCATGTTCCAACGACATCAGCATCATCATCACTTACCAACAAGAGAGATAGCAGACAAATGCGGGCCATTTAAAAAAAGAGATTGCTCGCATACCGAGAACGGACATTAGCTACATTTGTTATCACTCGAGGGTCTGGAGTACCTGATGTAGACCACCAGATCACCATCAGAAGCCCAACTATATATTATAGGAGATGCAGATATGACTCCAAAGCAAAAGGTGTTCAGTTAGATATAAAGCTTCTGCTGACGACTAGACATCAAATATTTAGAGTACCTGATGTAGACCACCAGGTGCACCAACAGGAGCCCAGCAGCTAAACTATAGGCGATACATATATGACTCCAAAGCAAAAAAACAAATAAGCAACGAAAGTAAGTTTAACTAATACCAGCTAGTTAGTTCGTAAAAATCACCCAAATACCTAGTACGACTCAATATGAGTAGAATGTACCAAATATTGGTAGGTACATAATTAATGTAACCATAAATATTTTGTACATGTGTTTATAAACAAGGTCACATAAACAAATTTTCCGTTATATACCCATGATACCCGTTCTCTATATATATTCTATTACAGCAAATAGTGAGCACTTTCTGAGGATAATATGCCTAGCATTGCGTTTATGACGCCTAATGCTTATGATATGACGACAATTATTAAAGAAAATAACCAAACAAACACAGCTCAATGGAAATATAGACATGTTCGAAATAAATAGCTTCCTCTCTTAACTCCTTCCGAGAAGAGGGAAATTATCGAAATCACATACATAAGGTCGATAAAGAAAGGCAAAAAAGGCGGTTAAGTAAAATTTTTCAATCGCAAAAAGTTCGAGATTATAACAAACCCACCAAAAACATAAATGTAAAAATTGGTAGCCAAGTTCAATGTTCTGCCGAAAAAAGTATTGATATGAACATGGTCGCCAAGTTCAGTAAACATTCCTGAAATTAATTTCTTTATAAGGTCGCTTAAGATTCTTTACTAAAATAAAACAAACACCTTAAAATTTAGAGCACCTCACAGTTTTGCTTGGCTAGTTTTTAATAGGACTTCAAATATTGATTAGAGTAGATAATAAACAAGATATTAAACAATTAGGAAATTGTGAAAACTAGCCCAGTCAAACTGTGAGGTGCTCTAGATTTTAAGGTGTTTGTTTTATTTTAGTAAAGAATCTTAAGCGACCTTATAAAGAAATTAATTTCAGGAATGTTTACTGAACTTGGCGACCATGTTCATATCAATACTTTTTTCGGCAGAACATTGAACTTGGCTACCAATTTTTACATTTATGTTTTTGGTGGGATATCATTACTTTTTGTTAGTGCTAAAGACGATACAAAGACTTTTAAAACATTTGACTTTTCTGCGGTTCTGTTAATTTTCTTGGACTTTTGACACACTTGAACGCATTGCCCATTCATTATCACTAACATTTTTTTGCGTTTTCTGTTTATTGTTAAACTTTCTAAATCAGGGCCCTGCATATAGCCACTTTTTACACCCTGTATATAGCCACTTTTAACACCCTGTATACATTCACTATTAACACCTTGTATACATCCATGATACTTTGTATACATACATGTTACTCTAAACACCCTGTATACATCCACATTTAACATCCTGTACACATCCACTTTTGGCACCCTGCATACATCCATGATACTTTTAACACCCTGTATACACCCACTTTTAACACCCTGTACACATCCACTTTTAGCACCCTGTATACATCCACTTTTAACATCATGTATACATCCACTTTTAACACCCTGTATACATCCATGATACTTTTAACACCCTGTATATATCCACTCTTAACACCCTGTACACATCCACTTTCAACACCCTACATACATTTTGAACACCTTGTATACCCATGATATTTTAAACACCCTGTATACATCAACTAATAACGCCCTATACAGGGTGTTAGGGACGGTGTAACGAAAACTTTGCAGGCGTGCTCAGACCATCAAACTGAACAACTTTTACTATGGAGCCAATGGTGGGAAACGAAAAAAATTTTCCGACCTCCCATACAAAATTCGCGATCAGCTGACTGACTTTGTATGGGAGGTCGGAAATTTTTTTTCGTTTCCCACCATTGGCTCCGTAGTAAAAGTTGTTCAGTTTCATGGCCTGAGCACGCCTGCAAAGTTTTCGTTACTTCGTCCCTAACACCCCGTATACAATACATCCACTCTAGAACCAACCTGCTGAGTAGCTCTACTCTACGTTATTATCTACAGTTCATCAAAATAAATATTCGTTCAAATCTTACTCGGTCGGTACTAAAGACCAATTTACCTTTGCTGCTGCGAAAATAAAATCCCATACATTGTATATGGGAGTTTCAGAAGTTTAGCTGCAAATATAAGTTTGTAATCACCCTGAAATCACAAATTCGTAATTTTTTTTGTGATAAAAGTGAAAAATTATAGATTTTTGATTTTTTCCTGTTTATTCACATAGTTATCTAGGTGTGTGCGAAATTTTAAGTCTCTAGGTCATCTAGAAGTGGGTTAGGTTTTTGATCTATATATATGTCAGTGAATGATAAAAATGCCGATTTTTGATCGTCAATATTTTCATAACCGTTCAACCTATGTTTATGAAATTTTGTATACTAGGTCATCTCGGAGGTCTGAACACGTTTACTAAATTTGGTGTGCCTATCTTTAATAGATTTAGAGTTATGAGGGGGTAAAAAGTGGCTCTAAATGGTTCGTGTAAATATACACACGGCCCGGTCTGCCAGTTCTTTGCTTGAACTTGGCTGGACACGCTGCCGCGTGTCTTGATCTAAAAATCCCTTCTTAGTGGATGGTTGCTCAAGGTTGTAGAATAATTCAGTCAGTCAGGACATGTGTTTTTATTCGTGTAATTCGTCTATGTAGTAAAATGCATCGATAATGGCGTCCAATTGTAGCATGTCGAGCCCCGGTCCCGGTGCTCCTGGGGTGATCGAGGCTCTCACGTGTTTGGTTTTTTTCAAATTATTCTCACTGAAACAAAAAAAACTTTGAATTAAATACAGTTCAGCGAAGGCATCGAGATGTGATCTGACTAGCAGTAAATTGACTGCACTATCCATACAGGAAGTATAACGCATTATAAACTCAGACGCACTCAAACAACTCATAAAACAACTTATCTTTAAGTATTACGCATTACGGGAAAGTATTACGGGAAATAATGTTGGTTGGCGTCCCAACTTACCCACCAGGGATAATCGGATCGTTTGAGAACTCGATGTCCCATATAAAATTAAAGAAAATGTAGGTACCTAAACAAAATCGAAGTAAAACGTATAGGTACCTACGTAATCTCACTAAAAAATAAGTTAAACCATAACATTTATCTTTATAAGTTTATTTACTTATAAAGAAAATAATATTCTATTATATTTAGGACTGTATGGACCAGAGGTTTCAACAGCAAAAGACACCAAGTCATACACCAATCCCAAAGCAGAATATTTGGCACGCTTGCTTCGGGCCGCTGCCTCTGTTGCTGCACCGGCGCACCTCTGGACAAACCTTGAGGCTTGAGTACGCTAGGCACCTCTGCCGAGACCAAGGCACGCCTTGTAATTTCTTCTCAAAGAGTCGTTGTCCAGCAGTGTGCCCATAAGCGGTGACGGTAAGGCATGCAGCCAGGCCCCTGACTCTGGTTTAGCGGCGGTGTGAAGGCAAGAAGCGAGTAACGAGATCCAGAACCCCGTGAGAGGAGGCCAAGAAGGCAAAAGGACTAGTCTCCTGCAGACGCCACACACCCAAACCACCACGTCGGATCGGAAGGCAGGCCTGACACCACTGCCTTTCACTAAGGCTAACGTTTAGTGTTTCTTCGACGATTGTTTTGAGAGCCGTCGAACAAATTACAAAAGTACCTCGTCTGGATTTCTCCAGGTAGGAGCCGTTCTGACCACGTAAGTTAATTTCGGCATAGCAAAATAGTTTCTCAAAAGTGTCAACGAAACGTGAGCGAAATGATTCAAGTGAGCATACAGTAATGTCATGGCCTCCCTTTTAACCCTCATACAGTCCGTGACTCCCTCGGATAATATTGGCGCACCGAGTAGACTGAAGGTAGCTTTGTCAAGGACCCTCAGACCCGGAATCAATGCTCTGAATCTAACCTCAGAGGCCGCCGCTGAAGGGGAACATGCATAAATTTCGCACTTCCCGGTATTAACCTCTGAACCTAGAGCTTTTAAAGCCGGGAAAACCGAACCAATGTCACTCTCCACCACATCTGGACTGTCTCCGGTGGTACCATCGGCTAAATAACAGACATTGAGGGGGCTATTGTATGGCTATACTGAATATTAAAGAACCCAGTGGGTCACCTTGTTGAACACCTGCTTGAGATGTTATACTTGACCCGTTATATAACAAATTGCTTAGTGCAGAGTAACATTGACTCAAGAAAGGAAAATGGACGGAGTGAGGTCCCTGACTTCAGCCAGAATGCTGTCTCGCTCGACACTATTAGAAGCGTTACGAACATCGAGCTTAATAACAAAGTTGTTACTTTCTGGCAGTGCAAACATTCTTGTGGCGTGTATAGAAGCTTCGCACATGCTTCGCATCCCAGAGGCGTACCGAAACCTACTTGATGAGGTTGTAAGTAAGGCGAGGAACACACGCAACGTCGGTTTGTGCGTCGTTTGTTCGATTTTCCACCTTATTTTTATACGAATACGGTTTATGTCAAACGATTTGACAGACAACGCAGCGTTGTGCGATGCCGTTTGACACAAACCGTATTCATATGCAGGTAGGGTGGAGAATCGAATGAACGACGCACAAACCGACGTTGCGTGTGATCCTCGCCTAAGATGACATTTAAACTCTGCCCGAAAGCACAGCATACTTAGCTACCAAGCGGCGCAAAGTGTTGCCCACAGCTATGGGTACGCCACCGTCTTTTATTGTGAGGGCACACACAAAGAACCACCGTAAAGATATGGGCACACCACCGGGAAGACCTTTTAAAAGAAACTTACACAGACGTGTAAAAGACTAGCAAGCGGGGGCCGCCGTTGTTGCCTGCAGAGGGTGAAATAAGTTCCTTCAGATGTTCGGGGCACAATCCGTCCAGCCCCGCTGCCGATCCAGCATGAAATATACCCAAGGCCGCAGTAACATCCTCCACTTTCACAGAGGCAAGAAATTTGAGGATCGGGATTCGGCTGGGTAGAAATTGGTCGGGAGGGAGCCGGGTGTTTGCCCTTTAACGCTGCCAAGATGTCCTCATTAGGCGGAGCGAAGAGTAATCCGTGGTCAGCAGGCGAACGGCGCCAATGAGATCCCCCTCGTAAACCTTCGCTTCAACGGCTCTATACAGAGATGGTGGTTTGCAGCTCGTGAGATTTTCTGGCTGAAAATCTAACGTCTCTGAATCTAGAATATTTGTTTAACTTTTGAAGTCAAAGACCGCCGCGGCGAGGAACACACGCAACGTCGGTTTGTGCGTCGTTTGTTCGATTTTCCACCTTATTTTTATACGAATACGGTTTATGTCAAACGATTTGACAGACAACGCAGCGTTGTGCGATGCCGTTTGACACAAACCGTGACGCACAAACCGACGTTGCGTGTGTTCCTCGCCAATAGCCGGCCGTAAAAGACACAATATTCAAATCAAGAAGGACTTTCGAATTTAATAAAATAACTTTTAGCTGTTTTTACATTTATTCAACTGCAAGCAATACAATTGCCGCAACGGATACACATTTTAATAATCTAATATTTGACATGTAAAGCTATCATAATTTGACAAATCTTAATTGGATCTTAGGGCTAAAATATTTTTAGAATATTTTTTCATAGAAATATTTTTATTCATTTAATTACAAAAATACAACTTTTAAATACTTTTTGGTCTTACAATATGCCTGAAAACTAATAAATAAAATATAAAAGTAACATTAATTTGTTATCACGAAACGAATTAATTAATTTCGGAATACATTTAATAATCATGAAATAAATTACTAAAATTGAGTAATCCTAAGTAGGTTAAACAGATAACAGCTACCTACAGATAGTACATCGAGTACATCTTCTTACAATTTTAATGACATACCTACATCATTTATTATTTATTAAAACTAAATCTCAACTTACAACAATAAATTGACAGCATTCAGACTCAATTAAACCGTATACATTTTTAAGTTTAAAGCTCTCTTTGAATTTGACACTACTACAATATTTTTGACGAAAATATAACTTTGTTTTTATTTGGATCCGATATACATACGGTCTAACAAACATTCGCGACATTATACAGGTGTCCAGGAATTAATGGATACTGGTAACCAGGAGCAACTTTTCTTTGTATAATTTTACATAAAATGAAAAAATACATATAAATTGGACCTGCCATAGAAATTGAATTGACATTTTCTATGGGAGAGCCAAAATTTTTTTCACATTTCAGGAAAATGTTACTAAGAAAAGTTGTTCCTGGTCACCAGCCCGCACCGCAGTTAATGGATTATCCATTAATTCCTGGACATCCTGTATATTGCAACATTATAGTTGAGACGGCCACTCGCTGCTTTCGCCGCCGTATAACAGTTGTATGGCACTCCCTTTCCTACTTCGTGGGAAACTCAAGTGAAAATGAGAGCACCATACAACTATACACAGCGGCGAATGCAGCGAGGGTTACAACTAGGGTATGCAATACCGGCATCCCGAAACACCGGGACCCGCGCGGGATCGCTGATTAAAAGATTGAGAAATTCATACGTAATGAAATAACGTATAACTATATACAATAGCATTTTTGCGTAGCTATTTTGAAAATTATGTTTGATACTGTCTTTGGAAAACAATATTACTAAAAATGTTAACATACAAAATTCGTAGTTTATCAATTACTAGCTGCCCGTCAGCGGTTTCACCCGCTGCAACCCATCTTTTACTCCTTTAGGGGTTAAAAATCGAAAATCCCTGCAACATGTAGGGTCAAGTGGGCTACAGTGGATCACTTTTTTTCCGATGCTCATTGCTCAGCAATGGATAAACGTAGAAAGTTGAAATTAAGTATGTGGATAGTGTATTGAATCTATTTTTCATATTTGATATTGTCTTTCTCCTTTATGTTATAGAATAGGAAATAATGGCGGTTATTGCAAAAGTCAGAAATGAGCCACTGTGAACTAGGGGGTGGATACAGTGGCTCGGCCTGATTGATACAGTGGATCACGGCAAATAAATAAAGATAATTAAAAGTTAATTAAACAAATAAACCCAATTAATAATTATTAAAATTAGTCAAAAATATAGAAATCATTCTCAATTGTTTCAAGTTTAAGATAATGTAAATACGATAAAATTTCAAAAAAATATATTATTAGTGAATTTAACAGGTTTATAGGAATTAAACATTACGATAAGTATTTTTATGATATTTTTTGGCATTTACTGTTTTTTAACAACTTTTATTTGTTATGATTTTGACCTGCCTACCCACTTTCTAAATTTTCATACAATTAATTCGATCCACTGTGTACCTTTGAGGTATGCGCCACTGTGGCAACCGAAGCCAATTTGGAATCAATAATGTGGCATGCAATAACTCAAATGAATTTGTCATTGGTTTTTACGTTAATCCATTTTAGATTAAACATAGGTTAACTTAAAAATATCTCCATGCCATAAATATACTCAGTAATGTAGTAAGAACATAAAAAGTGCACCGAAAAAACTTGACTTTTGACCCCAAAAAACTTTTAACCTCTCCATAATAAAAAAAATGCTTTGGAGGCCCACGTTACTATGCCAACAATGTTTGTATGCCTAGATCTTCCAATAGCTAATAAAAACAATAAGATATGTCTGTTCCTTCAACACAAAACCTTACTGAGCCAGTGTTCCCGCCCTAGCCAACGTGTACCACATGACCCTACTCATTTTTTTTAGCTGTTTAATGTAATTGCATGTTTTGAAAAAGATCGCATTTAAAAATCATGATTTGCCATATACACTTTTAACTCCCTTTTTACCCCTTTAGAGGTCGAAAACCGAAAACCCCGGAAACACGTATTTCATTTCGCAAATTTTGAAACAGATCGCATTTAAAAAATATTGATTTTCCACACAACTTTTCACCCCTTTTTTACCCTTTAGGGGTTAAAAATCGAAAATCCTTGAAACACGTATTTCTTTTTGTTAGCTGTTTGATCTAATCGCAAATTTTGGAACAGGTCGCATTTTATAATAATGATTTTCCATACAAACTGTTAACCCCTTTTTTACCCCTTTACGGGTTAAAATCGAAAATCCCTGAAACATGTACTCAATTTTTTCAGCTCTTTGATCTAATCGCAAATTTTGAAACAGATCCCATTTAAGAATACCTAATGATTTCCCATACAAACTTTTAAACCCTTTTTTACCCCTTTAGGGGTTAAAAATCGAAAATCCCTGAAACATGTATTTCCTTTTTTTAGCTTTTTGATTAATCGCAAATTTTGAAACAGATCGCATTTTTAAATAAAGATTTTCCATACAAACTTTTAACCCCTTTTTACCCCTTAAGGGGTTAAGAATCGAAAATCCCTGAAACACGTGTTTAATTATTTTAGCTTTTTGATCTAATCACAAATTTTGAAACAGATCGCATTTAAAAATAATGATTTTCCATACAAACTTTTTACCCCTTTTTTACCCCTTAAGGGGTTAAGAATCGAAAATCCCTGAAATACGTGCTTAATTATTTTAGCTTTTTGATCTAATCACAAATTTTGAAACAGATCGCATTTAAAAATAATGATTTTCCATACAAACTTTTAACCCCTTTTTTACCCCTTTGGGGGTTAAAATTAGAGGTAAAGAATATTTAAAAACCTGCCCCTTAAATTACTCTATATACTAAAAAAACCGCATTAAAATCCGTTGAGGGGTTTTAAAGATATTGTTATGTTTATTTTGTTGTTATACCCACACTAGTGTAGTTCACGTAGTATGATGATCCATAATTTCATTACTCTCAGTAGGTAACAGCGTGGCTTAGCGGCTAACGTCGTCGCGTCTTAAACTGATGAGGTGTGAGTTCGATCCTTTGGCGGGCTTGATCTTTTTAAGTTTTTCTTCAAGTTTTTATTAATATTTATTGAAATGCCTCGGCGGATTTCGTCCATTTGCGAAATTTGTCTTGTAGGAGACGGACCTATGTCATTAGGGTCATTGTGAGCTAATATCTACCGACATAGTTCAATTATTATAGAAATTCCTAAGTGATTGTGACTATTAGTGTCATCGAAATAGGGGTAAGTCTTAGCCTTAAGGGTAGACCGGGTTTACATTTTATGCATTGTCATAATTAGATGCTTACCAGTATTTGTTGTCATTGTTGTAGCTTCAAGCAACGCCCTTAAAGTCTGGACAAGATCCAAATACCTACAGGAATTACATCTTTAGCAAGCATTGTACAAAATTATGATAATTATCACCCTGAGCATGGGCTAGCGGGCAAAGGTGTTGGCAGAGTTCACCGATAACCACAACTCTCCTG
The DNA here is from genome assembly GCA_024500475.1 of Phthorimaea operculella. NCBI lineage: Eukaryota > Metazoa > Arthropoda > Insecta > Lepidoptera > Gelechiidae > Phthorimaea > Phthorimaea operculella. The sequence goes on along the minus strand of JANFCV010000007.1, from coordinate 4,857,957 downwards.
GCGTCCAAATTAGTTTAGGTTTTAGGCTAGGTCTAGTGCTTAAGATTTTAGGTTAGGCACCCTCTCGTTGCCTTGTGTAATGTTATTTTAATACACTACCGTTAGTTATTAATTCCTGAGTTTTATTTATGCAAGAAAAACCCGTAACAAATGACGCCCAACGTTAAAATTCGGGTGTAATTTTTCGTTACTGGTTATTTTTCTACCGTCAATTACTTTAATTTAGTCTAGTTTTTTTTTGTCTTTATTCAGGTTTATTGTAAAACCTTAACATTCTTAAATAAATAAGGGTATTAGCTAGTCTGTACTTAACCCGTTAATAGTGGTGTTGTTGTTATTCACATTCTGGAATTTGTAAAATTACAGTCGACTGCACCGGTTTGGCATACATTTAACCGTGCGTACAGTCTAGGTCCTTGGTTTTGGTGACCTACTACATATGTATGTTATGTTATGTGTGTAATGTTTCTTTTTTTTACATTCATAAACAACTTTTAGGTTTATATTATTTTTAGTACTTTACATATTTTAAGGATATTTTGAATGTACTATAACATTGTTTTTTTTTTCGACACAGTTTTCGGTTTTGTGTGTGTATGGTTAAGTGAACAGTATTTTGTCGGCTAAACTGAATACCTATAGTAAGATATATAGATTTCTAGTTTTATAGAATAGGTAGTTCTTATACTTAATTGGCTTTGTAAGTCGATTGATACTAGCTCACATCGGGTATTATATTTTTGGTCATCTTTTAATCAGGAAGCCATTATGGATCCTAACTACTTATTAAAGGAGGAATTAGAGTTTGAACTTCTGTCGCGCGGAGTTTCCATTAAGGGAAATGTCAATATTTTGAAGAAACTTCTAAAGGAATTGCTTAAAACTGAGCAAGCCGGTACAGCTAATTATGAAATAAAGGCTCCTCAATCGGTTTTAGACGCGCCGACGACTGAACTGAAAATCTGCAAATCGAAATTATCAGTATTATCGGCGTGCATCAGTGAAATAACGGGAAAACCTGATAGGCATTTATTTAAACGACTAGTATCCCGATTATATCATGTCAATAACAGATTAGTCATTATTCCGACTGAAGAGGAGGAGGAGGTTGCAAAAAATACTCAAGCTGAACTTTCCACATTTTGTCAAACTTTACTTAAAAAACTTGAAGCCATAGATAGTTCTGACGATATTAAGGAAGAAATAACTGAGGAAATGAAGCAGGTCTTACATGAAACATTAGGTGAAATAGGGACAACATAGTCAAAAAGTTACAAAATGATGGTGATAGTCAAAGTTCAGATGATGAAAGTTACCATGACCCGGAAGAAGCTAAACCAAAGTTACAAAGAACTTCTACTATGGACATTGATTTGCCGAAGCGCAAACTGGTACCTATTAGTCAATGGGGCGTTTACTTTTCAGCAGACAATAAAGTAAGTGTTAACGCATTTATTGAGCGGGTCAATGAGATGAAAGATGCTAGGAATGCAACTGAAGAAGATTTGTGGCGTTACGCCATAGACTTTTTCAAAGGCGATGCTTTGATATGGTTTAGAGCCAACAAAATTTATGCTACAAATTGGCGGGAATTAGTAATCTTATTAAAAAGAACATTTCAATCGCCATTTTATCAAGATGATCTTTTGACGGAAATCAAGGCTAGGACACAAGGGAAGGATGAATCGATTACAATTTATTTATCAATCCTTCAAAATATGTTTAATCGCTTGCCATTGCCGATATCAGAACAGGAGAAAGTATCAATAATAATGCGCAACATACAGCCATATTATCAAAGAGCCATTTGCAGAGACATCTTTTTCACTGTTTCTGAATTAGTCGATGTTTTGAGGGTTGTTGAAAGAACAAAAGTAAATTGTGATAGGTTCGAAGAACCAAAGTTGCAAAGAGTTAATTTAGAACCTGATTTAGCTTACAAAAATGCCTCATTTACGCTAAAAAATAATGTGGTCAACGAGGTTTCTGCTAAATTTGAGATTGACAACGTCACTTCCAAGGCTCAAAACGCAATACCTAGTAGGTGTTGGAATTGTCGTGAATCAGGACACTTATTTAGGTCATGTAGTGTTCCCAAGCAACGTTTGTTTTGTTACAAATGTGGTCGTTTTGGCGTGACATCTAAAGACTGCACTTGTAAGGGAAACGTAGTAGGGGAAGGTATGAAACCTGCCAATTAAGCTTTCCCCTCGACAGAAATAGTAATGAGTGGCAGGACTGGCTAAGAATAATAAATAATTTTATGACTGGCGGTGAATTAAATCCAGTTCTAGTGGAAAAAGAAAACGATAACAGAGACTATGTACTTATTGATATTCTGGGCATTTCGTACATATGTCTCCTAGATTCAGGGGCCAATCGCACGGTTATAAGTAGTGGATTAGCTCAAATTTTAAAAAGTTCTGGCCTCAAAACTTATCGCGCTAATGATATTAAGGCGGCCACTGCTGATGGAAATCGTCATGACATTACGGAAATCATAGATGTCCCTGTGAAATTCAATGGTCGCTTTAAGGTTGTAAAGATGATGGTGATGCCAAAATTATCACAAAATGCATTATTAGGGAAAGACTTCTTCCGTCAATTTGGTATTTTCATTGATTTTGAGGGGGAAAGTTCAGAAAATTGCCAATTAATGATCGACACATTATCGTCACAGGAACCTAGTGTCATTTCTAGGGAAGATCTAAGTGAAGAGCAACAAGAATCTTTAGGCAGATTGATTAATTCTATGAAGGAAACCATAGGTTCCGGCTTAGGGCGTACAGACATTATAAAACATGACATTGATACTGATGGTTCTAAGCCAGTACATCAAAAACAGTACAATTTCTCTCCAGTCATTCGTAAGGAAATAGAACGTGAATTGGATGATATGTTGGAAAAAGACGTTGTGGAACCATCCCACAGCCCTTGGTGCTCTCCGGTTCTGATTGTTAAAAAACCAAATGGGGAGAATAGGTTATGTTTGGACAGCAGACAACTAAATAAGGTTACTAAAAGGGATACATATCCTTTGCCTAGGGTTTCAAACATATTAGACAATCTCAAAAATGCGAAATTTTTAAGTACAATTGATCTCAAATCTGCGTTTTGGCAAATCAAACTGAGTGACTCAAGTAAAGATAAGACAGCTTTTGCGGTACCAGGTCGTGGTTTATTTCATTTTAAAGTCATGCCATTTGGTCTGGTGAACGCCTCTCAAACTCAACAAAGGCTTATGGACATTTTGTTTCATGCGTTAGAAGGAAAGGTTTGGGCATATCTAGATGACATTGTGATCTGTTCAGCAAGCTTTGAGGAACATATCAAAACTTTGGAAAAGGTTAGGGACATTTTAAAAGACGCAAATTTAACAATCAATGTCGAAAAATGTAAATTTGCTAGGCCAAGTCTTAAGTTCCTAGGGTATATTGTAGATAAAGATGGACTTCGCACTGATCCTGACAAGGTATCCGCAATTCTGAATTTCCCTAGACCAAGAAATATTACTGAGCTAAAGAGGTTTGTGGGATTAGCCAGCTGGTATAGACGTTTTGTAAAGGATTTTTCAATGGTGGCAGCACCTTTACACAATCTCACTAAAGGAAAAAGAAACAAAAGGTTTGTATGGAACGATGAAGCTGAGAGGTCGTTCACTGAGCTCAAAACACTGCTCACGACAACACCGGTGATGTCTTGCCCTGATTATGATTATCCCTTTATAATCCAATGTGACGCTTCTTCAAAGGGGATCGGGGCGGTACTTAGCCAAAAGATAAAAGGAAATGAGCAGGCTATAGCGTTTCTTAGTAGAAAACTCACAGACAGGAAAAGCAATATTCCACATCAGAAGAGAGCTATTAAGTGTAGTTTATGCAATTGAAAAGTTCAGGCCATATATAGACGGCACAAAATTTACGGTCATAACGGATCACAGTGCCTTACAATGGTTACACAAAATGAAGGATCCCCATGGTCGACTGGCTAGGTGGGCTATGAAACTTCAGCAATTTAATTTTGAGATTCTGCACAGACCGGGCAAGAGTAATACCGTGCCTGATGCATTATCTCGAGCTATTGACTCACGTGCAGAAATTAATTCAGTCATTATAGAAGAAAATGACAAAGATGAGTGGTATAAATCGAAGGTTAACAAAATTTTAAATGGTGGTGAGCAGGATCTAAGTTGGGAGGTCAGGGATGGACGCTTATTCAAGAAATTAAAACTTAAGCAGTATCCCAATAGTGACTTTGTATGGAAACTTTTTATTCCCACTGACCTGCGTACTAAAGTCATCAAAGAATGCCACGATGAGCCCAGGGCAGGTCATTGCGGTATTCGAAAAACGCTGTTTAGAATAAAGCAGTTCTATTACTGGCCTAAGATGTTTTTGGATGTGAAGCAGTACATTAAGTCATGTGAGACGTGCGCAAAATTTAAGGTTTGCCAACAACTACCCCTAGGTCAAATGGGCCAACATAGAGAAGTTACAGGACCTTGGCAGGTTATCTCGTTGGATTTGATGGGTCCATTTCCAAAAAGCAAACTCTGCAATACTATGCTTTTAGTCATTACCTGTTGGTTCAGTAAATTTACCTAATGTTTCCGCTTAGGACTGGCAAAACCGAGAAAATTTGTGAGATTTTAGAAAATCAGATTTTGCTTTTTGGAGCTCCTAAAGCCATTATATGTGACAATGGTAAGCAATTTGCCTCGAGTCTATTCAAGGAGTTGGCACTAAAATACAACTATAAAATTTGGTTTACACCAAATTATCACCACAAAGCAACCCTACGGAACGGGTTAATAGGGTTATAGGAACCATGATATCGTCTTATGTTAAATCAAAGAAGCATAATGAGTGGGATGCAAACCTCCAGGAAATTGCGCACGCTATTAGGACGGCGATACACGAAACTACGGGATATACACCTTCGTACCTATTTTTGGGTAGAGAAACTTCTACTTCAGGTCCTAATTTTGATAGCAATCTGATTTCGGACATCAATGATTTGCAAATCAACATTCATCCCTTTATAGAAAGCCAAATTGTAAGGAAAGGGATATTTGGGAAGGTGCAAGATAACATGAAAAGGTCACACATTAGGAGCAGACACTTTTATAATAGCAAACGTAATGTTGGTTCGTTTCAAATTGGCGATGTTGTCTGGAAAAGAACAAAGTTCCTTTCTAATGCTAATAAGAAGTTTATGGCAAAATTGGCACCTAAGTTTGAAAAAGCTGTCATTACAGAGAAATTGTCCAACTCAGTTTTTCGGTTAAATAATGCCTTTGGCAAACCTATCGGAATGTGGCACATCAAAGATTTGAAAAAGATATAGTAATAAAAAAAAAAAAATATATGTTGTATTTTTTTTTTCGTTACGGTGGGGATATGTGTTATGTTTATTTTGTTGTTATACCCACACTAGTGTAGTTCACGTAGTATGATGATCCATAATTTCATTACTCTCAGTAGGTAACAGCGTGGCTTAGCGGCTAACGTCGTCGCGTCTTAAACTGATGAGGTGTGAGTTCGATCCTTTGGCGGGCTTGATCTTTTTAAGTTTTTCTTCAAGTTTTTATTAATATTTATTGAAATGCCTCGGCGGATTTCGTCCATTTGCGAAATTTGTCTTGTAGGAGACGGACCTATGTCATTAGGGTCATTGTGAGCTAATATCTACCGACATAGTTCAATTATTATAGAAATTCCTAAGTGATTGTGGCTATTAGTGTCATCGAAATAGGGGTAAGTCTTAGCCTTAAGGGTAGACCGGGTTTACATTTTATGCATTGTCATAATTAGATGCTTACCAGTATTTGTTGTCATTGTTGTAGCTTCAAGCAACGCCCTTAAAGTCTGGACAAGATCCAAATACCTACAGGAATTACATCTTTAGCAAGCATTGTACAAAATTATGATAATTATCACCCTGAGCATGGGCTAGCGGGCAAAGGTGTTGGCAGAGTTCACCGATAACCACAACTCTCCTGGCGTCCAAATTAGTTTAGGTTTTAGGCTAGGTCTAGTGCTTAAGATTTTAGGTTAGGCACCCTCTCGTTGCCTTGTGTAATGTTATTTTAATACACTACCGTTAGTTATTAATTCCTGAGTTTTATTTATGCAAGAAAAACCCGTAACAATATAAGGAAACATACATACAGACACGGGAAGGGACTTTACTTTATACTATGTATTGATCAGGTCCAATGACCAATGTCCAATGACTACTCGGTGTTACACACAAAAAGAAGAAAAGAAGTTTCCCTCCTTTTTTTTTGCCGAATTCTTAACAGCTTGCGGTATACCACAAATAGCTATTTTAGCTATTTTAAACTAACAATTTTTTTACGGAATAAAAGAGAAATAGTTTTTCTTTTATTCTGTAAAAAATGTTTCATGCAATCCATCCCAGCGCGGCTTCCTGTCAGGCCTATATTTGTGGTGTTGAGCTCCTACAACTGGCATCTGGAATAGCTGATGATCTCCTAGGGGCGTCGACGTCCGTTGCCCTCGGGCCGCGTAACGCCTCCGCACGCTGCGGGCAAAAATAACAAACACTTCAGTTATAAGAAATTATTTTCACACATTTTAAAACAAGTAGATGTGTTCAAAAACAAAAAACTCGACTGCGGTAATTTTGAAGTAGTATTTTGCTGTAAAAATTCGCTATCTAGAATCTATATTTTTTTTAATATAACCTGTGTCACTCGCGCTGCTGAGACGAATCTAACGACACCTCATATGTCAAAATCCAACTATCCGTTTGGATATGTCACCGTGAAATTACAAACACCGCTAGATTATAATATTTCTCGCTAAATTACAATCTGTCGAAATATAGTAAGACATACACACGGATCGCAATTTAACGTATCAATTTTCAAAATATTACAATATTATGAAGTAAAACAGTAAAACTGTCAACTCGCGTTCTGATTGGTCGAATGTCATGTATATCGCGCAGCCATGTTTATTTGACAGCTGATCGCCTTTTCGATGGGTATCGAACGTAAACAAACAGTGCATAATGAGATTATTTACTTATTTCATAAGTTTATAGGAGCAATTTTCAACACGAAATTATAATAAAAGGGAACAAAAACGATTTGTTTACGCTCGAAAACCAACGAAGGCAATCAGCTGTGAAACAAAGATGGCGTCGTTGGTGACATGATGCTTGACTTGACCAATCAGAAAGCGAGCTGCGTAATCGTATCACAGTTTCACGGATTTAGTTCGTTATATTGTAATCTACTGAAAAAATATACGTTAAATTGTAATATGTGTGAATGTGTTACAATATTTCGACAGATTATAATTTAGCAAGATATATTATAATCCAGCGTTATTTGTAATTTTACGGCGACAGATACATACATAAATACATACATACTCTCGAAAAACATAACCCTCCTTCTGAGGCAGTCGGGTAATGACGACGATAAAGTAAACATTAGGCAGTAAACTTACTTGGACATCTCGGCGCCAGGGCGACCATAGTCAGGGGGGAGCCAAAAATGTGTTCGATCAACTCGCTGATCGTGAAGCGAGCCGGAGGCCGTTGCGTCTCTTGCATAGCCAAGAGGCGGTACACCCGCCGGGTCTGGGCCGCAGTAAGCACCCGAAGCATTCGGCGTTGCACCAAACGACGATGTACTTGGTCCGCCCCAGAAGCCGCCGGTTGATTGTTGGGTTGATCGATCTCGATTTCCATCTCCAAAGGCCGTGAATGGCCCTCCATCTCCAAAGGCCGTGAATGGCCCTCCATCTCCAAAGGCCGTGAAAGGCCCTCCAGCTCCACTAGTGATTGGCCCTCTAGCTCCACTCGTGATACCATATTCACTCGACCAGTCGTGTGCCCGCTCATACTTATTGACCGCGGTGCATTTTGAGAGTTTAAAGTATTCTGGTGCAGTGGGGAAAGATCGCCAGTCGTATGATTTGACGCGGTTGTTGTTGTTTGCTGGGTATTCGCTAGCGAGGCTGGTAGTTTGCCAGCCGTATTCATTGTCGGTGTTGTCGATGTTGTCGGTGTTGTCGTCTTCGATGGTGGGAGGCGGGCCCCAATAATCTGCGGCGCTGGTGGTGGGCAGGTCAGACTCCTCGGTCGAGGGGTGGTGCCATGTAGGGTACGCGGCGCTTGTAGAGGCGCTGTTCCCTGAATATGCAGGCTGCTCCCACTCGAACAAGGCGCTGGTGGTGGGCCGGAGATATTCACTGGGGCGCTGCCATGGGTAAGCTGCGCTTGTGGAGGCGCTGTCCCCCGAGTATGCAGGTTGTTCCCACTCGACCAAGGCGCTGCTGTTTGAGGTGCTGTCGCATTCCTCCGCGACACACGTATTGGCGGTTGCTGTTTCGCCGCTTCCGTTACTATCGCCAGGTGTCGCTCCAACATTTTCATCTGTGGCGCTAGGAGGAGACCCGTTTGCGGAACCTTTTGACGATACAGGGCTGTATCCGGGGGCGGCGCTATTGAGGTTGGAGAGGTCAAGCGGACATTCATTTTCGGTGTGTCCGGGGGTGGGGTGCTGGTCGACGGTGAATTCATAGTTGTTGCGGTCGGTAGGCTTTGGTTGGTATTGTCTTTCGCCTCTTCGTTTTCCATCTTTGCTCATTGTTCTGAAACAAATCAATAAAATAAATTTAATTTATGACTACCAAAATAATTTTAACTCAAATAATTATTTTATAAGATAAGAAGATTTTAATTTATAAGCAAATATTTTTTATATTAAAAAAAATATACGTAGAGGGCACGTGATACCTAACTAGGTATTTGTTGCGTGCTGGCTGAACCACCTAATAGTACCTATATGTATTAGTAACCTATTAGGGGCTGAAAAAACCTTAGTTAGCATTTCTAGTAATTAATTTAATAAAACAAAAATCCGACTAATTTAAAATCTTCTCCTATTAATGAAGTCTGTTACAAACAATATACGGATCAAGTTAAGAAAAACATAGGATTCATAAAGGGTTTTACAGTGGATTTCATAAAAAGCATTGTAAAAATAATTGCTTTGTAAAATAATAAGTTTCAAAGTTCCTGACAAAGAGGTAAAAATAACTTACCTTCAGTTGTGGGCAGGTGCGTTCGCCGCCGCAGGAATGGCACAACTGGCGGCCTCTGTAGGGCGCGAGAGGGAGCTAGCGGGATGCTTTCAGGCTCTTTCAGGCCGCCCCCTCGCTCACTCCTGCAACACCCGGCTCCATCGATTCATTTAAGCTTGTTATTCAAATTAAAGGCTTTTGTTTGCACAATGAACAATGCGTGTGATTTTACACATCATTTTTTTCACTTAATTTAACACACAAGGCAGAGTGTTAACGGCCGTAAAAATACGGTCCCTGTCGCCACGACTGACAAATTTTTAAGAATTTTTTCAGAAAAATCGTGAATCACTATCCTATCGCTTAAAATTGTATAATTAAAAGTGTTTTACTTACTTAGTTAATTATGTAGATTGTAGGAACCTACATTTTAAATTGTTTATCATTTGAATAAGCAAACTTATCGTTGTTTATTTTATTACCTCCTAACCGTTTAAAAACGTTACCTACCAACAAGAGACACTGAGACCTTGGACAAATCACTGAGACAGACAATACAAAGAATAACGACACAACAAGACAACTTATTTTTGTGTTGAAAAATACCTAGAATTTTGTACAGTTGCATAAAATTTACCGAGCTATTACCGAGATATATAGTTGTTTTTGTATGAATACGGCTTGGCCCTGACAGACCTGACTGTACCAAATAACCAATCCTTCAAGTGGTGAAAGCCCGATATAAGTACCTACTGACTCTTACTGGTACTCACTGACGAATCAAATGATGGTCATGTTGCTCGTAAACATTGTTCCAAGGTGCTGGGGATCTTTGCTGCACGCGTAGCTTTCCAGGTCGCCGCCAAGGTGCATTTTCCCTGTTCGCAGTCGGGTAACATCTGCTTACATCTACACACGTCAAAAACAAACCCAGGGCTACGAGAACTTTCGATAGTTTTTCTCGTAACATTCTAAACTATTCAAACTGCCTTGCTCATTGACGCATAGATTTTATGTGCAATTACTGTTTCAGTAGACGTAAAGGGTTTAATCTTTCTAACACAAAGTAATTTTCTGCATCGGTAATAACTAGGTACTTATCTGAGAAGGTTCGGTAATAAAATTAAATTTATGTTCGTAAATCAATTGCAAAATTTTTCCTGAAATATCTTTCACTTCGCTTGGATGAGCCAGCGACTAGGACGTACTTATTTTAGAATTGGACATTCACATATCGCCTATTAAAAATAGATGTATGTATAAATTGATCTCGTAAATGGGTAACTGGTCTCAAGTAATCTCTGCTCTGTGCTCATTATTATCATATATCACATATCAACAGCAATATTTAACAGTCCATTGCTAGACATACCTAACCTCCCCATAATGTTGGATGGAGGGTTCGCACGCCCACCTGGTTTGACCCCATAGATAGTCAAGAAATAGAGGGACGCTAGCCTCAACACTCTCAGCATTATACCGGTCATAAATATTTTTTTATATCCAAAGCGTAAGCTTAATAACTAGTAAGGATGAACCCACTGTGCGCTGCCATGATACCGCGATACATGGATGACTATTGATGAAAGGTTTATGATGATAAGGTACAGGGCTATTCCGACGAGTGACAATTCCGTCAGAGGCAATAACGCCCATTCTACTCAGATATTTTTTGTGATAGATAATAAGTGTTAAAAGCTTCTAGAAAGAACGATAGCAAGCAATAGAAGCTGTAGGCCTCTGATGGAAGTCACGCTGCAACATAATCATTAAGTACTGCGCTCATATTATAACAAAATCTCTCATATTAGGTATGCCCGTTAGCATTTTCACCCGCTGCAAACCTTTTTTCCCTTTGCCTGCCTGACCCACTCTATCTATTATCAAAAATTGCATCAAAATACGTGGCGTTAGGAGGAGTTACCGATTTCCACGACAGACAGGCAGACAGAGAAACGCAAAAAGCGATTTCTTTTTATATTATGTATTGATTACCCTTCCATAAAAGATGAAAGATTTGATCAATTACTATACTTTTCCGTGTGGGCAACCGAGCCGACGAACGACCCGATAAATCCTGGTGTCAAACCAATCACAAAGAAAATCACAGAGAACGTTTTTAAATATTTATTCGGTGCACCACCTAAAATAACGAAACAAATGCATACTATCACAATCTAAAAGGCATCAACCATTAAATTTTTTAACAAGGGCTTTTTCTAAAAATAGATTACCGACCCAAAACTGTATTTTTTGCGATATCTTACGCTAGCGCCATCTATTGGAAGTTTACGCTTTCAGTTATGCACACTGGGGAGGCTGGCAGGGTTCATGGGGTGCTGCTGCCAGTTATAGGGAAGCACCTATCACGAGCAGTAGCAACTCACGACGCACGGTAGGTCCAGAAAGGTAGCTAGCAGATAGGTTCAAGTAGGTATTGCACAGGCAAGAGAGTACCGCCATCTACATTCTAGTCCTGGATTAAGCTGCTATTCTGACAACTAGAGAGATAGTTAAATTATAACTATGAATAGTGTAAACGACCGCAAAAGTAAGGCGCTTAGCACACGTAGAGTGTGATTTACTGTAACTAGAGTATGGTATAGCATTTTCGTAACTTTTAAAAGCCTCTCAAGCAGGAAAATAGCTAGATGGCTCAATTTAATATTATAATTATGTTACTTTTTCTCTAATTTGTTTTATAACGATTTACGGACGGTCTTCATTATTCATATAAGGTATTGTGTACTTTATAAGTAATCGCCAATCGCACCGTTTCTGAGGATCGGTAACCTTTACAATGTCATTTTACATACGCTAACGCTAATAGGAATGTTAAATAACTAACGGCTACAGCAATCTTTTCGTAAATAATTGTAAACAGAGTAACAACCTATGACTGGGCAGACAAAACAATATAAAACAAAAACAAATCCTGTGATATTTTATGAAATATTAGTTTCAAAATGTCAATATATTCTAAGCCTAACCGAAGCATTTGGTAGTTTATTCTTAAGTACATAAAATGAACTGTTTTAAACACTTATATTTAGTCTCACTAGTCTAATCAAAGTTTTCATAAACTAAGCCAAACCTATCTAAACCTAAACGAAATAAATAATTACTTATTGTTAGTATTATTATTTTTATTTAGATCTAGAGAAGGAACGTCAGTTAAAAAGCTTAAGTACCTACATTAGTATTGAACTTGTTCGTTAAAATAATTTAAAATAAATAATAAATACAATCAATATTGTCATTCAAAAATTATTTAAAGTTAAGCAAGTTTTTGTTGTAATAGCGGGCAAAACAGGCGCAGATAAAGAACATATCCCGAACTGGTAACATTATTGTTTTACTTTCTATCATATTATAGGTACGACATTTGAGCAGGATGTCGACAAAAATGATGCCAATTCGGGATGTGTTCTTTATCTGCACCAGTTATAACTGTTTTGATTTTAATTTGATTTATTAAAGCCGTGTAATCGTGGAAGTTGGCCACGTCATATAATCTGCATACTTTTTGATGTAGCCAACCCACCGTCTAAAAAATTGTGTTCAATAGTTGTATCATAATTATATTGAGGGCATGAAGTCTAAATAGATTTTCGCGTGCACAAACGTTGAAAATAACAAATTCGCCAGCGAAATATAACAACGCAACAAGCATAGTATAAAACAATACAATACCTACTACTGGGTAAATTACAGTCAATGATTTTTTCATGGCAGGAAAAGCTAGTGAAAAATTAAGTCGTAATTTCTTATCTATTACAATGTGTTCCGGGTAGATTACTTCAGACTAAGAACTAAAATACACAAGTGACTTTTTTTTGTCATATGATGCCTATATTCTATAAGCCTTAGTTATTTATTAAATAGCTTCTTCTTC